>JASDDO010000004.1:74603199-75803199 GCA_030015575.1 Agapanthus africanus | reverse complement strand
TACTTTTAACTTCTCTAGTTCTTAGACATGTGTTTCGTTGAAACACAGGGTCTAAGTTTTGAGGAGTTATAGGTATTTGAATAGAGTAGAGAACCAGGTGTAGCAACTATCGGGATTCTTCAAAGTGATCGAAGATGTAGATACTTATGTATGGTATTCAATTGATAGTAATGATAAAGAGAAATTGCTTCTCTTTCAGGTTACTCATAATTGGAAGCATTCCTAAGTTGAGTAACGCTGATCGACCTCTCTCCATTTAGTTGACATGCACTGGAGACAGCTGCATGATTTGAATATGGTTAAATTAAATCAGTGCCTCTGGTTCTATATTGGATATAGAACAATTCATATCTTAACGATGTTAAGGTACGGGGAGTTGTCCGGCTTATGATTAAAACCAGACTCTGGATAACTCAAGGCACGTTTCTGTAATGGCTGTTTGTGGGTTGACCCAGGCTATGACGAGGGTTGACTTTCTACCATCTGGCAGATCAATAGAAATATTGTTCTAGACTCGCCACAGTTTTTTTAAAAATGGATTTTTTCAAAAACAGTAGTGGGAGTATGGTAGAACTGGAAGTGATTCCAGAACAGCAAACGATTACTGAAGATTTGATAAGGAACCTAAAGATTCAATCTGATTTGACATTCCATTGGCCACTCCGCAAATAAGGTGGGTAACTTCAGGCACCCGAGAGGTACTCCGGTAGCCTCAAGGACGGTGACAGGGAAGTTCTTGTTTACCCACACTTGCCATTGTTGTTGTTCCAGGCTGCGAGACCCGGCAGGAGGATGAGTATAGCGTTGTTCTAAACTAGCTTTAGAAGTGCACGTCTGTATGACTCTGCCAGAGGGTTGTCGTAGTCAGTGGGAGCAGCGGAAGCATTGGTGGACATCAGGCTTATGTCTATTTATAGACTAAAGCAGATGTAGCGGAGATAGATCATCCATTTCTGATATGACAGTCATAGGTTTGACGTCAACAGAACAGGGGATGGATCTGTTGAGAAGGTAGCAGGAAGTGATATTCCTTTACTACGATCGGTTATACTTTGGTCGTCACACAGTGTTTTCTCCACAAAGGACTTGGACATTATATCAGACATACTGGTTACTAGATCTATGGTTTTAGATCTAGATTTGGGTGGTTTCCCAATCTGGGTACTTAGACAGCATTCTAAGAGTATTTAGAATGGACGACTCCTGACATGGTAGTGTACCTGCAGGTAATGGAGTCACCCTCTCTAAAGGTGTCTAACAGACTAAAGGGGAGAGGGATGTGCATGATTGGCAGATCACTTGCTCAGGCAATTGAGTCAACCATGAGATGTCAAGTACCACACCAGATGTTGTTCTTGCAGTAGGTGCAATAAGTTGATATTGATCCAATCCTGGAGAAACAATCGGAAGCAGTTTTAGAACATAAGTTGATGTTCTAAGGAATTGATAACGGCAGCCTCCTTTAGGAGACGGTTATCATTCCAGGCTTCCCAGGTGACCTGGATGGCAGAGAGGTTGTCAGAGTTATATTTTTCCTTCTGACGAGGGGCAGTATTTTGGACAGGTGGTCCAAGGCAATACTGAGGGTGGCATGGCGCAGGAAACTGATTATGTTCAGTTGACGATACAGTCTAAGAAGTTTGGATTTGGAGTTCATTTATAAGCTGGGTCCCATCAGACATCCAGACATTCTAAGACAGGTATTGCTCATTTCGGGAGATGGCTTTCTCCGCGAACTTGAGACATAGAGAGACATAGAAAGAAACTTCTAGGCAGATCCACTCACTGAGGCTATTCCTCAAACGCAATAGTTTCATAAACGAGATTTGTGAGACTGACTAGTAGAGGAGTTGGGTGTTCGGTATCACACGGGCTGTGAGTATGCGACATCGCAATAATTAGCCTTGAGTGCAAGTGGGAGATTGTTGGAGATAGTGCCCTCAGAGTCAATTATTAGATCACAGGCACGTGATTGCAATGATTGAGGGAGGACCTATCCCGGTATGACAGTCTTACTCGAGATGATAGTACGCTATCTGGTTTACCTTTATCATCGTGTACTGCTTTAGGTGACATGACAGGTCGCTATTGCACGTTGATAGAGCCCCTAGGATTCTTGCTTGACTGCCGGCAGTATGAGGGCGATCATATACGTGGGAGCTGGTAGTCTATAAGCACATCCTTAAAAGGTCCCTAGTCGTGGGAGTTTCGAGATAGGGCATCGATACTCCAGAGTAGACTAGTGTATACAGTCGAGACCCCGACGAGGGGCGGTGGCCGGTCTCACAAGCCACTGGTGTCAGTTGGATCACCTAAGATGTATACAGGTGCTCATTGGGTTATGAGTACACCGGACAGGACTCGCCGGGAACATGCTAGTTGGTCTTATACCTGACGTCAGATAGCAGTTCCCTGGTGACATGTGTACAGGTTAGTTCATCGACCTGGGGATCGTCATTTGTCTCGTGTGAGTTCCCACTGTGCTTTGATTACTACCCTACCACGGCTCAAAGGAGTCGTGCAAACAGGTTTTAGTTGGGTACAGTCCCGAGCCACATGGAGGCAGTGAGCGGATCTTCAGGGGTTCGTCTCTCCCGGTATTGGGGGTGAGGTCGTGCTGTGTCTAGGAGAGCCATTACACGAAGTCCTTGGCCAAGGCAGGAGATTTACTGGTAGGTATTCCAGTAGTATCTCAGGGTGTTCTGGGCTACACTCCGACACGACTTGTACCGCTTTTGGGGGTCTGACTTTTACCAACCCCCTAGGCCCGACATGCGATGCTCATAGACGAACGGACCGGACTGTACGGATATTGTCACTGACAGGCTCAGTAGGGTGTCAGGATGAGTTCGCTCATCGACGTCCCTTTTAGTCAATAGCTGATGGCCCGTCACGTATTGGCTTATACCTCTGAGGTGCTAGTGGTTAAATCCACAGCCATAGTATTGACGAGTCTTTAGAGTCCACCACACTTTCAGTTACTCAAGCTTTCGGGCGAAACGCTGTAGAGGCCGTATGGAGATATGGCAGGGTCCGATCAGATACGTGCGGTATTGCACGGATCAGGATCGGACGGTTTGTACTAGTGGCCGTATGGTTATATGGCAGGGTTCGATCAGATACGTGCGGTATTGCACGGATCAGGATCGGACGGATATTACTAGCCGTCTTTGGTTTAAGCCGGATCCTAGTATAGTACAGTGTAGATTTTGTCTCTTTGCATTTGTATCCGGACGGAATACAGATGCGGGTGTGTATGCACAGTATGGGGTTTTCCTGTAATTTATTACGGGACCAGTTTTCTGGAGTTGCCAGTTTGCATTCCGTTCCGGCCGGTTTTCCTTTGTTCTTTCCCGGCCGGACTTTTCCGATGGAGGGTGTTATTTGCAAGTTTGCAAATAACACTTTGTGGAGGACTTATTTGCATAAGGTTTGATATAATAAGCATCTTTGCTTTTCATGTATTTATGAGATTGGATAAGATTTGAAATGGATTTGAGGTTTGATGTTGATTTAGTGATCATTATGTTTTAGGATGTGGTCACCTCTTTTCACTTCCTACACTCACCTCCCTCTTGTGATTAACTTGGTTTTCTTTCCTCCACCATTTCTTGGATGAGGCCGGCCACATTAAGAAGAGAGGAAAAATGAGAGTGTTGTTTTCTTCTGATCATCTCATTTTGCTTACTAAAATTGAGAGCATCATTTCCCTCAAAGTTCATTTCTTCTTTCACCTCCATCAATGGCAACATAACCCCAAAGTGAGACATGCACTCTACACTACTTCCTACAGCATATCTTGGACGCGTCGGGTAGCCTACTTCGCGCCCGAGTTGCCTCGGTATTGAGGTGGGAGCCCGTAAAAGCTACAGGCGATGTGGTGCCCTTCCGGCGAGGAGGCGATGACCGGAGATCCCGCGAGGAGATCGGAGTGGAGATGAAGACCGGAGGACTCGGATCAGTCGGTACATCTCTAACCCGTCTTGTAGTTAGCTAGAATAAGTTTAATGGTTCGATCCGGGGTTTAGTGCGCGGTGGTGCCGGTTTGCTAAGTCCGCAAAAATTTAAGTTTATCACCGTTTCCGCATTTGGCCGTCGGATTGACGGCCGGGGCGCCGCCGTGCACTTACACTTTTTGCGTCGTTTCGGGTTCGATCGGAGTTTTAACTTCGTAAACACATCGCCTAATGCTCTAGCTAGGCTCTGATACCACTGTAGGGTTCCTAGGCACTCTTGTGAAGGTTCATAAGGCATCAAACATGCCTGGATTAAATTTTAGACGTGCCGAACAACCCAAAGCCGGGATCTTTGCTAGATTATTAGGGTTTAACATGCAATATGATAACTTTTATCTAAGTGTGAGGGATTACAACCTTTGTAGTCCGCTCCTTCACTTCACAAGCTCCGAGTAGAAGTCCCTTTGCCGCGATCCACGATCTCCCGGACTCATGAGAGGCTTCACGACTCGAACGATCCATGCTAGCTCGAAGTATTCCAAATCTCCGATGATCTAACTTGAAGTAGCTACGGCTCAAGCTTTCTCACTCAAAAGAGAAGAACACACTAATCCCATGGGCTAGATGAGATGAGTATGAGAGAGTAGTAATTTAGCTTTCTTTTTAAATCATTTTCTCATTTTATTTCATCACTTAAAGAAAAACTAGCAAGCTTTCTTGAAGAAGGAAGAAGATGATAATCAAAAGATAATGAATTATCTTTCTTTTGTGATGAATAGAATAAAACCTATATGATTGATTATTAACCATGGTCAAGGATGATTGGATGAGAATGTGTAGAGAAACAACTAGAGTTAGGGTTTGGTTGAGTTAAAGAAAGTGTCATCCATAAATATCTAAACCATGACAAAATAAATAGCTTCTAGAAGGTGCATGAAGCAACTAACCCTAATCAAACCCTAACCTCAATTAATCATCCTTAAACATGTTTAACAATTAATCATATCATGTCACAATAATATATATCACATATATATTATATATTTGCAACAAAAGAAAATAATACAATTAACATATATCGCATATATATCAATGTATCATCCAGTGAGAAAATGAAATAATAAAGCAAGCCAATATTAGTTAATATAATAATATATCATATATATTATATATATTAAATCATCGAATCAACACTTGATCCGACGATCCGGCTATATCGAATATAACCGACTAATATATCATGTACTGATTTATCGAATCAACACTTGATCCGATGTCTCGGTTCATATCTAAATATCGCGAGAATATAATACGGTATCCCATATCGCATTATTCTCGGTCCTGCACATATCACATATGTGCCTCTACTCCGTTTCGCCTGAGCCAAGAAACCTCTGTGTAGGACTCTAAAGAATCGTCAATACGCCGGTAGCAGGTGATGATCATATCAAACACCCACAAGCTGCAAGCGGTCAGCTAAACGTAACAGCCACCCAGGTATTGAGCGATCAGAAGATCAACAAGCTAGCCTGTGCGTTCTCCTGTGTATCCGATCAGTAACACTCCCGTACAGTCCGGTGTGTTCGTCTGATATGTCGCATATCAAGTCTAGGGGTGGTATACGTCAGACCCCAGTAACCGATAAGTCGTGTCGATGTATGGCTCATAACGGATCGAGAAACTACTAGTAACACTTACCAGTAAATCTCTATATCAGCCCTGACCAGGGACTTCCAGTTATAGCCAATCGAACACAGCACAACATCAACTCCCTATACCGGGAGAGACGAATCCCCTCCTATCGCTCATTGCCTCCATGTGATTCGGGACTGTACCCAAAAGCCACCGTTTTGCACGCCCTCTTGGACGTGGTAAGGTGGAAATCAAAGCACAGTGGGAATCACACAAGACTCTATGACGATCTCGGGTCTACAGACTACCCTGTACCTGTGTCACCGTAGAACTGCCATCTGACGTGTGGTATATCACCATCTGGGAGTTCTCGGCGAGTCCGTCCAGTGTACCCAGTTTCCACTGAGCACCCGTACACCATCTCTGATGTCAAACACCGATGGATATGGGATCATCCATCGCCCATCATATGGGTCAAGATGCGTATACGCTAGTCTACTCTGGTGTATCGATGCCCTGTCTCGATATACCCTCGACTAGGAACAATTATAGGATGTACTCATCGACTACCGTGGCCCCATTAGTATGATCTCATCATAGTCCCAGTAGTCGAGTACAGATCCTAAGGGCTTTATCAACATGTGAGAGTAAAACAGTAAACCAATACAAGTCAACATGTTAAGATAAAGTGAAACCAAATAGCATACTATCATGACGAGCAAGAAAGTCATCTCTATATATAACCAAGCATCCATTATAATATACATCATATGTACAACAATGGCCTCTAGGGCATATACATAACTAACAACGTCGACCCCAATAACCCAATAAGTCGTGCCGGTGAATGGTCTATAACAGATCGAGAAACTACTGATAACACTTATTAGCAAATCTCAGCAGCCCTGGCCAGGGACTTACTGATATAACCAGTCGAGCACAGTACAGCATCAACTCCCAATATCGGGAGAGACGAAACCCCTCCAATCGCTCATCGCCTTCGTGTGTCTCGGGACTGTACCCAACGGCCACCTGTTTGCACGACTCAGTAGAGCCGTGGTAGGGTGGTAATCAAAGTACAGTGGGAGGGCACACAAGACTCCATGACGATCTGGGTATACAGACTAACCTGTACCAGTGTCACCTGAGAACTGCTATCCGACGATAGATATAATTCCATATAGGAGTTCTCGGTGAGTCCGTCCAGTGTACCCAGTCAACACTGAGCACCCGTATATGATCTTGATGTCAAACATCGATGAATGTGGGAACATTCATCGCCCATCGAATGGGACTAGTATCATATACGCTAGTCTACTCTGGTATATCAATGCCCCGTCTCGATATACCTACGACTAGGGACATTCCAGGATATGCTTATAGACTATAGATGTCCCACTAGTATGATCTCTATCATAATCATTGTAGTCAAGCCAATATCCTTAGGGCCTTTCCAACATGTATGAATGAGTAAAAGCATGATCAAATCAACATGTTAGATTAAGAAGAACCAGATAGCATACTATCATGTCGAGCAAGAATGTATACTGAATATATATATATATGTATAAACACATCCACTATCACATAATGGCCTCTAGGGCATACATATATCCAACAATCTCCCACTTGCACTAAGGCCAATTATTGGCGTATCTCATATCCAACATCTCAAAAAGTCGCTCATGCTGCGGCTGAGGGAGGGCCTTGGTGAGTAGATCCGCGGCGTTATTCTTTGTGTCTACTCTCTTAATCTCGATCTCGCGGCGATCTACAATCTCCCGGATCAAATGAAAGCGCCTGAGGATGTGTCTGGATCGCTGATGGGACCTGGGCTCCTTAGCTAATGCCATAGCCCCATTATTATCACAATACAACGGTATTGGATCAATAATGGTTGGAACTACTCCTATCTCCGAGATGAACTTCTTCATCCAGACGGCTTCCTTGGCGGCATCATTTGCAGCAATGTACTCAGCCTCCATCGTGGAGTCTACAACGGTATCCTGTTTGGAACTCTTCCAACTAACCGCCCCTCCATTGAGGGTAAATACAAACCCTGAGATAGATTTGCTGTCATCCTTATCGCTCTGGAAGCTCGAATCGGTAAAGGCCTCCATTTGGAGATCTGTATTACCATACACAAAGAACAATTCTTTAGTCCTTCGCAAGTACTTAAGAATGTTCTTCACAGCTGTCCAGTGGTTCTCCCCTGGGTTGGATTGATACCTGCTTACAACACAAAGTGCATAAGCTACATCTGGGCGTGTACATAACATCGCATACATTATAGATCCTACTGCCGAAGCATAGGGTATAATGCTCATGCGAGCTCTCTCTTCATCGGTCTTTGGACAAGAATCCTTGGAGAGAGTGACTCCATGGCAAGCGGGTAATGCACCCCGCTTGGAGTCTTCCATACTAAACCTTTTTAGGATGGTGTTGATGTACCTGGTTTGGGACAATCCCAATAACTTTTTGGATCTATCCCTATAGATCTTTATGCCCAGGATGTATGTGGCATCACCCATGTCCTTCATGGAGAACCTTAGTGATAAGAACGATTTGACCGACTGTAGCATAGGAATATCATTTCCTATCCGAAGAATGTCATCCACGTACAATACGAGGAATGTGACAGCTCTTCCTACAGCCTTCCTATAAACACAAGGTTCATCTGGATTTTTGATGAAATCAAACTCTTTGATAACATCATCGAAACAGATGTTCCAACTCCGAGATGCCTGCTTTAACCCATATATGGATTTAAGCAATCTACATGCTTTCTCGCTGCTCCCACTGTCAATGAAGCCCTCTGGCTGATCCATATAAACGCATTCTTCTAAATCTCCATTTAGAAATGCTGTTTTAACGTCCATCTGCCAGATTTCATAGTCGTAGTGAGCAACAATAGCAAGTAGGATCCGAATGGATTTAAGCATGGCTACGGGCGAAAAGGTTTCGTCATAGTCCAAATCTGGTCTTTGACGAAAACCTTTCGCCACAAGTCTTGCCTTATAGGTCTCTACCTGCCCATCCACACCAATCTTTCTTTTAAAGATCCATTTGCACCCTACAGGTATTACCCCAGGGGGTACAACGTCCAAAGTCCATACTTTGTTGGTGTACATAGACTCCATTTCGGATCTCATGGCATCCAGCCACTTCACAGAGTCACCACTCGTGATAGCTTGCTGAAAACTGGTAGGATCATCATCATCCATGATGCAATCTTCTCTGTCACCATCAATGAGGAAACCGTAGTACCTCTCCGGTGGGCGAGAAGTCCAACCAGACCTACGGAGTGGCCGAGGTTCTTCAGTTTCTGTTGCAACAGTCGGTTCAACCAAATCGTCATTTGTAGTTTGTGTCTCCAGAACCACTTCTAGATCTACTACCTTGCCATCATCTTTATCTGTGAAAAACTCTTTTTCCAAGAATGTGGCATACTGAGAAACAAACACCTTTTGTTCCTATTTGTGGTAGAACAGATATCCATAAGAATTCTTTGGATATCCCACAAAGTTACACATGATTGACCGTGTCTCGAGTTTGTCCGGATTCTGCTTTTTAACATAGGCCGGGCAACCCCAAATCTTAATTCTCTTAAGAGATGGTCTCTTCCCATTCCATATCTCATATGGCGTGGTAGACACGGCTTTGGTTGGAACCCTGTTTAGCAGAAACGCTGCAGTCTCCAATGCATGCCCCCAAAACGAGACTGGTAACTCAGCGTCACTCATCATGGACCGGACCATATCTAATAGGGTTCTATTGCGTCGTTCTGACACACCGTTGTGCTGTGGTGTGTAAGGAGGAGTGAGCTGAGAGAGAATCCCATTCTCTTTTAGGAAGTTTGCAAATTCTGTACTGAGATACTCACCACCTCGATCTGATCGAAGCATCTTAATACTCAAGCCGGTTTGTTTTTCTACTTCTTGTTTATATTCAATGAATTTCTCGAAAGCGTCGGACTTGTGCTTTAATAAAAATACATGACCGAATCTTGAGAAATCGTCAGTGAATGTAATGAAGTATGAAAAACCGCCTCTAGCCTGTGTAGACATTGGCCCACATACATCACTATGTATGAGGCCAAGGAGCTGAGTAGCTCTTTCTCCGTGTCCGGTAAACGGAGTTTTGGTCATTTTACCCTTGATACAAGACTGGCAAGTCGCATAAGATTTATATTCAAAAGAGTTTAAATATCCATCTTTGTGTAACCTGTTTAGTCTTGTTTCGTTAATATGACCAAGTCTACAGTGCCAAAGAAAATCTTCATTTAATTCTGAAAGTTTTCTTTTATTAGTGTGTTGTATACTAAAAACTGTGTGTTGATTCAGGACATATATTCCGTTATTAAGCGTACCATACCCAACCAACATTTGATTCAGGTAAATGTTCATAACATTGTTCTGCAATACAAAATTATATCCTTCATTGTCCATCAATGAAACGGATATTATATTACAAAGCATAATGGGTACAAAATAACAAGGATTCAAAACCAAAATACATCCAGATGGCAACCCCAAGTGATACTCTCCCACTGCGACTGTATGTACATTGGAACCATTTCCAACGCGGAGAGTATGGTCACCTGTCTTCAAAACCTTGCTATTTCTCAGCCCCTGCATAGAATTGCAAATGTGAGAACCTGAACCGGTATCCAATACCTAGGAAGCAGAGTTTATAGAAAAACAGTTTTCAGTCACAAACGCACCTGAAGCAGAAGCATCTCCATGCTTCTTCTTGAGACATAAGTACTCTGTGCAATTGCGCTTCCAATATCCTGTCTTGTGGCAATGAAAACATTCGCCCTTCCCCGAGTCTCCAGCCTTGGACTTTCCCTTTCCCTTCACCTTTTTAACTCCGCCCTTAGGATTAGTGGGTTTCTTCTTTTTCTTTCCCTTGGCCTTAGCTTTCGGGCGAGAAGAGGAAGACTGTCCAATAGTCATAACGGGAGTTTTTGCTAACTTCATAGTGCTCTCTGCACTCCTTAACATTTTAAGGAGTTCAGCGAGTTCCTTCTCCATGCCATGCATGTTGATGTTCACTATGAACTGAGCAAAGGTGGAGGGGAGGGACTGCAGAATAATATCTATGTATTGTTCATTTTCCATCGTCCATCCAAGGTCCTCAAGCTCTTCAATAAGAGCATCATCTTCAGAACATGGTCTCCTACTGATGTGCCAGGGGCCATTCGCATCTGAAACAATTTCTTTGATGCTTCGTATCGTAATACGCGGGATTGCTCCCCATAACACTCCTTTGTATGGAGCAATATACCGTGAATGTCCATGTCCTCGTGCTGCTTTTGATGTGTGTTGTCCATCGATGCAAGCGCGAGGCATTTGGCCGTGGCACAGTCAGCGTCCCATGTCTTGCGGACTTCAACGTCCGAAACTGAGGATTTTGGACCTGGGACGGGCGGGGCTGAAGCCGTGAGGACATATGATACTTTATCATAAGTCAAGGCGATTTTCAGATTCCTCAGCCAGTCTTTATAGTTGGTCCCATTCAGTTTGTTTTTATCTAGTAAAAGCTTGAGTCCAGTCATTGGTATCTGCCATTAAGAGAGAGAAAAGAATACACTCAGCGAAAAGCTCTTGCATAGATCAGATTGGTTATTTATCTTGTCTAATCGATGTCTCCCACTAATTTAATCAAGTTTTTCTTTCAAACCTTAAAAAGAAAACTAGCCAGGATTAATTACAGTCTACAACTTCGCTAACCGTTCAGCCAGGCCAGTGTCGGTACTTGAGGGAGGTTCCCCGTGCTTTCGCACGGACCTAATTAAAGTAAACCTCGTTTTCCTAGAGACGGAGCCCCGTTAACACCTTTCTAGTCACCTAATGAGTTAGCTAATTGTAAACTGTAAAACTCTCCTAGGAGCAACTATTGCCCATAGTGGGATCGGGATCCAACCATCACATGGAAGGTATGCAATCTCATTGCAAATCTCAACACTTGAAATTCCCGATATGATTTTTACCCCTAGTACTTATGACCTTAACTATGGTCAACAAATCATAAGTACTAGTCATGTTCTACCCATCATTTCTTGATCAATTATACCCACCCATATGACCCTTAACTATGGTCAACAAAGTCGCATGAATGTCCTAATTAATCTGCATCATATGCAGTGTAGGAAGACATCACTTAGCTACCGTACACTACGCCTTAACTAAAGTCAACAAACGTAGCACGAATACTAAGTACTCTACTTCCTAAAATGACGGAGGGTTGCGAATGATTTTTAAGAAAATCTTTGACGCTTTGAACTTGATATCGTTGTAGAATCAAATGAAATTTTGAAATGGAGTGATTTTGAGGCTTTTCTAGTTTTGCTAAAGGGGTCACTCCCGATGAAGGGATCGTCGGCCCTTTCCTCGTCGAATGAGGTGCGGGATATATCATATATATCGCTGTGCAAAGCAAAAACACAAAAGCAGTCAAAAGCAAACCGAGTGTGTAGCATCAGCCAGTTATTGCTAAAGGAGTCACTCCCGGTGAAGGGATCTCGGTCCTTTCCTCATCGAATAAGGTGCAGGGTATATCATATATACCGCTGTGCAAAGCAAGAACTGTAGCTACCTATTTTATTTTAAAATTCAATTCCACAACATCTTAGGTTTCTTATCTTTCATTAATCACATTAATGAAGTCCCATCATTTAAATACCTAAACATCACAGATAGATATGACGTACACTTATGCCATCCGCATTCGCCTCGATGTCCCCTCGTGCACCGTTAGGTTAGGTAACTAACGACAGAGCAGGGCAGGGCTAGCGCGGGTGTAAAACATAAGCAACGTCTACTATATATCATATATATAATATGTCATTCATCTTAGATGTCACAGAATACAGGCAGCAGAAACATGTATATAATGTGGGATATACTAGGACGTCCGTATTTAGTATTTAGCCAACAATAGAAAATACGGATTCCACAGTCGCGATGAATAGCCAAGCCCACACCCTTAGACCCCTACGAGAGCGGCAAGCGACCCTCCCAATCCTGGAGTTTAGGAGACCCGGTCTCGACTCCTCGAGATGGCCTCCCACTGAACCCCAGAACCCGGCCACTTGTGTTCCCCTCCTTGGGTCTATCCTAATGCGGAAAAGTAAATAATATACAACATCGGTGACACAACCTCAACCTGGAAGTGTCCCAAATAAAAGAATATTACATTACATTTGAATTTACATGAATGAAAATATAAAACTCTCATCTCACAAAACCCCCCCGGCTATTCAATCGCGACAATCCTGCACATCATATCTCAGCAACACACAATATCTCATATCATCAACGTAAGTAAGTATGCGTACCCCAATTGTCGTTGATGTATAGCAACGAAACCGGCGATATCGACATACTACACTTACGGTCACAGAAAATAAAGTGTAAAACTAAAATATTTGGAATCCACATTCTCTTTAGACATCATAAATGCGAAATATCACATACTTCGTATTTCATGAGTAAACTATATGAATTCCACATATTGTATCACATTACAGATAAATATACGGTATTAAAGTTTTTGAGCGAATGATCAAATACCCAAAATTCCCTAAAGCTCAACACTTGAGCGGAGTTCAAAAATTCCGGAGTGTGACACAGTGGTAGCGGTCCAGCCGTAGAAGGGTCAAGCCAACGCCTCACATGTGGCACGCCGTACTGCCCCAAACCCTAAGGTTCAAAGGACAGTTCAAGACGGTCACATAATCGAGTTAAGGTTTGTTGTCTTCTAGAGGGTCCACTACAAAACTTGCACATATATCCGAAAGACTTAAACCCCGTGAAGAGTGAGCAAATGATACTCGTTTAAATACTTCAATACATCCTAATTATCCGGAAAGACAAGAAGTTAAAATTCCGATCGAATTGACGAGTCCAAAAACGTCTCCAGAATTTATATTAGTAAATTCAGATAAAAATACTCCAAAACAATATTCAAGTAGTGAAATGAGTTACTGTGCAAAACTGACATCATGATGCAATACATCGGCCGCGGAACCGCGGCCTAAGGAGGCTTCTGCCGCGGTTCCGCGCTCAAATTTACTGTTCATGGTCTCAGTTTTCACAGTAACTCTTACATTCACCTGCTTAATTTTTTGCATATTTTTATTTCTGAAAATAAACAGTTTCAAAAAAATGTCCAGAGAGCGTCCCGTAATCCCGTATTTCGGTTCGATCGGAGTTTTTACTTCGCAGGAGTAACACCTAATGTTCCAGGTCGGCTCTGATACCAATGTTAGTTTAGCCTAGCACCCTATGAGAGATTTGGAGGCATCACATGTCACAAAGATCAAATTTTTATGGTGCTAAGTAAACATACAAAAGGATCTTATCCTAGAAAATTAGGGATTCATGATTTTACAAGCGACAAAGGATAGGGTTTCGAGACTACAACCTTTGTAGCTCCCTTCGTTGAACTCTTTGGCCTCTTGAGTGTTGGAGGAAGGTTCTTTTGAAGTCCTCTAGCGTCTACGACGATCCACCCGGAGCTCCTAGTCCAAGCTTGCGACTTCACCTTTCCGGAGAAGAAATGAAGATAACACTCTACACAAGTGGGCTAAACTTGTGTAGAATGATGTTGTGGATTTTATTCTCACTTCAAAAACCTTTCTTGATGTATGTTTAGCTCACTTGAAGAGAACAAGAGAGCTTAGGAGGAAGAAGAGAGACAAGGAAGATGATGGCTCACCTTCTTGAAGAAGAGAAAGATTCTCTTTGAAGAAGAGAAAAGACTCACCTTGAAGAAGAGAAAAAGAGTCTTCTTGGAAAAGAAATAAAAACATATATCTATGTTTATTCCTTCTCATGCCAAACCATGGTTAGGATATGAAGACATTATTGTATCATAGTTAAAACATCTAAGGAAAACTAACCAAGGGTTAAATGGTGGGTAAGCATGGTAAGAGTGTAGAAACATTCCAATATTTAACCCTTTTTCTTTTCCTTTTGTTTTAGCATAAGTACAATAATAATTCACATTAAAAACCATGGTGTGAGTCTAATATTGCCATCATATTCCATGTATAAGCAACCATGAAGGATGATGCATGTATGTATGTGTGCATGCACATCCATATGTGCATGAAACTAAAAGCAAGAAATCATACATGCATGCATACATCCATCATGCACAAGTAAAGGTTTCAAGTGAGAAAACTAATGGTTAAATGATAAATCAACACTTGATTTATCAATCCGGCCATATCACATATGGCCCCACCAAAAGCCAGCTGCCCGATCAATATACGGTATCCTATACGCGCATTTTAATCGGGTCCATGCACATATCGCATACGCGCACCACAACGTTTCGCCTGGACCAGGTAACTCCTTTATGGGACTCTAAGACTCGTCAATACGCCGGCAGTGGGTGATGATCACATCAAGCACCCCCAGGCCGCAAGCGGTCAGCTAAACGTAACGGCCACCCGGGTATTGAGCGATCAGAAGAAAACAAGCGAACCTGCTACAACTCCTGTCGAGCCAACCGGCAACACTACCGTACAGTCCGGTCTCTTCGTCAGATATGCCGCATATCGAGTCTAGGGATGGTAACGTCGACCCCAATAACCCAATAAGTCGTGCCGGTGAATGGTCTATAACAGATCGAGAAACTACTGATAACACTTATCAGCAAATCTCAGCAGCCCTGGCCAGTGACTTACTGATATAACCAGTCGAGCACAGTACAACATCAAATCCCAATACCGGGAGAGACGAAACCCCTCCAATTGCTCATCTCCTTCGTGTGTCTCGGGACTGTACCCAACGGCCACCTGTTTGCACGACTCAGTAGAGCCGTGGTAGGGTGGTAATCAAAGTACAGTGGGAGGGCACACAAGACTCCATGACGATCTGGGTATACAGACTAACCTGTACCAGTGTCACCTGAGAACTGCTATCCGACGATAGATATAATTCCATATAGGAGTTCTCGGTGAGTCCGTCCAGTGTACCCAGTCAACACTGAGCACCCGTATATGATCTTGATGTCAAACATCGATGAATGTGGGAACATTCATCGCCCATCGAATGGGTCTAGTATCATATACGCTAGTCTACTCTGGTATATCAATGCCCCGTCTCGATATACTTACGGCTAGGGACATTCCAGGATATGCTTATAGACTATAGATGTCCCACTAGTATGATCTCTATCATAATCATTGTAGTCAAGCCAATATCCTTAGGGCCTTTCCAACATGTATGAATAAGTAAAAGCATGATCAAATCAACATGTTAGATTAAGAAGAACCAGATAGCATAGTATCATGTCGAGCAAGAATGTATACTGAATATATATATATATATATATATATATATATGTATAAATACATCCACTATCACATAATGGCCTCTAGGGCATACATATATCCAACACTTTTGCCTAAAGGTGAATAGATTTCTGGGTGGGACTCTAAAGACTCGACACTACGCTGGCGGTGGGTTTAACCACAGACCGCAAGCGGCACTAGCTGTGCCTAACGGTCCCTAGGTAGATGCCGACAAGAAGACGGACGAGGTGAAACCCATCTGAACTCCTACTGAGCCTGAATGTGACAATCTCCGTACAGTCCGGTCTGTTCGTTTGATAACATCGCATGGCGGGCCTAGGGGGCGGTAAACGTCAGTCCCCTAATAGCGGTACAAGTCGTGTCAGAGTGTAGCCCAGAACACCCTTAGATAACACTGGAAATCTACCAGTATATCTCGCTTGCCCTGGCCAGGGACTTTGTGTAATGGCTCTCCTAGACACAGCGCGATATCAACCCCTAATACCGGGAGAGATGAATCCTGTCTAACCGTCACTGCCTCTAAGTGCTTCGGGACTGCACCCAACGACTACCTGTTTGCACGACTCCTTTGAGCCGTGGTAGGGTAGTAATCAAAGTACAGTGGGAACACACTCAAGGCGAAGTGACAGTGTCAAGTCAGCGGACTAAGCTGTCCTCATATCACCTGGGAACTGATAGCTGACGATAGGTATAGTACCAACCATCAGTTCCCAACGAGTCCTGTCCAGTGTACTCGTAACCTAACGAGCACCCGCATACTATCTCAAGTACGACGTACTGACGGCTGTGGGACAGACCGTCTCCTACACTGGGATGAGAAGCGCATACGCTAGTCTACTCCGGAGTATCGATGCCCTGTCTCGATAGTCCTACGACTAGGGACCTGCATAAGGATGTGCTTGTGGATTACCCAGCCCCCACTAGTGTGATTGCCATCACAACGCTGGTAATCAAGAAAAGATCCTAAGGGCTCCACTAATGTGTATAGGTGATATACTAAAATAAACACATGTACACATTAAAGCAGAAACAAACCAAGTAGCATACTACTATATTGAGCAAGATTGTCTATACAAGGTGAATATCCCAAGCTTCCATTAAGTAATATACAAACTAGTATGATACAGTAATGGCCTCTAGGGCATATACACTAACACCAAATGGTATGCAGCACTAGCAAGTTTCAGTTTCTTTAGAAACTCCCGATGTGGATTTTTTGCCACATGCTCTTATGACCTTGACGTAGGCCAAAATATCATAAGTCACATGTCAAATTCTACCCATCATTTACCAGGTTAATTTGAACCCACCCATACATACCCTTGACATAGGCCAAAATGGCCGTACGACTGTCTCAAACCAACGCATCTATCTATGCAACAGATAAATATCCGGCAGCTACCAATCACTATGCCTTGGCGTAGGTCAAAATACATAGCTTGAATACTACCGAATATTTTCAAAATACATATCTTGAATACTACCGAATATTTAACTGAAATGATGGAGGGCTACGAATGGTTTTGGCGAAACCGTGAACGTAGTGAACTTGATATAATCGAAGGAACCTGAGAGCTTTTAAAAAGAGTGGTTTAAGCTCCACGTTTAAAAGTTGTTTTGAAAAGAAACCGAGTGGTTTTAAAAATTGTTCCAACGAATTTACTTTGGTTTATTTTCTTGCATTAATTTAATGCGTCCCATCATTTAATCCTACCATTGCAGAAAACAACGAAAATATGACATACGCTTATGCCATACGCATTCGCCACGGGGCCCCGTCATTACCCGTTAGGTTACTTAACTAACGACAGAGCGGGGGCTGGACTAGCGCGGATGAAAAACATAAGCAATGCCTTCTAGATATCATATATATATATATATTCGTTAAATGCAATGATAGCCATTCCAGATCACAGATGAACACATTGGATATACTAGAAATCCGCGTTTCGTTCGAGCCTGCAACGAAAGACGGATTACACGGTCTCGATGAATAGCCAAACCCCACCCTAGACCCCTACGGGTGCGGCAAACTACCCGCCAAGTACCCGAAGTGAAGCAACCTCGCTCAACAACGTGAGTAGGCCAGTCGGCACTTTGAGGTACACGGTAGTTTGCGCACCCCATCTTGGGTCTATCCTAGGAGCAAAAACAGTAAAAGAAATAATATACAATGGTGGCTACAACCTCATCCCGGATGTGCGGCCATAAAATAATATTACATCAATTTACATATTACATCAAATGAAAGATAAAGAAAACTCTCATCTCACAACCCCCGACTATTCTTCCGCGACAATCCAACAAGTTCATATACACAATCCAACAACATTACAGATCACAGATATGCACAACCCCTACTAATCGACGTATAGCGATTAGTCGACGTTCAGTGCATATATCACATCACAGATATAACCAATTAGCTAAAGTCTACAGAACTTCAATCAAAAATACGGATCTGTTACTACCCCAAACACAACTTTGCTCTCTGGAAATTCTGGGCAGAAACAAAATATTTTAAAAATCACAAAACGTCAAAATAAGAACACTGCAATAAATCCGAGTCGCGACCGAGTTCACTCGGCCGCGAATCCGCGGCGAAACACATGGTTTCGCCGCGCTTCCGCGGCGGTCTGGTCGAATCGTGGGCTCGTTTTTCTTGTTTGTTCCCAGAAAACCCTGCACGGATTTTTAAGATGTGTGGAAATATTTTTAGAGCTGTTTTAAAAATCGGCAGAAACTTGAGGATTTTGACGTGCTTTGCGATTTTTTCTTGGATCGAAATTCTAAATACTTTGCTAACATGCTAGTTGTTGTTTAGCGAGGCTCTGATACCACTGTAAGTGTAGCGTCTTGAAAAGTCGTTTTGGTGTTTTCCTGAAATTCGGTGAAAATTCGGTATTTTTCCGAAAACCGTCTTTCTCGATATTTTGCAGTTTAGGGCTAATTATACTTAAAGTGGATAGATAATTACTTGTTTTTAGTGACTAATGAGTTAATTATGAAATTTTGGTCATTTAAAAATTTTTCCCTATTTTTCATTTTTTTTAATATTATTTAAGCCGGTAAGAAAATACATTAAATAAGCGATAAATACAAATTTTTCCGGGCTAATTTTAATCTCTAAAATTATGATAATTATATTCTAGTGATAACATGAATTTTTAGTAATTTATTTTGATTTTTAACCAATTTTTATAAATTGAAACGAAATTATTGAATTTTGGGCTAAAACTTGCAATTTTTGAGTTGTAGGGGGCCTTTTTGCATAAAATTTCTTTTGTAAAACCCCTCTATCTTTTCCCTCAGCCCAAGAACAGCCCAAGCCTTGGCCAAGACCAGAAAATTCTGACCTCTCTCTTTCTTGAGTTGTTTCTTGAGTTAATGGATAGTTTATGGTATTTATTTTAATAAAATGGTTAATGTATTATACTTTTGACTTTAGAAACTTGACCAAGACTTTTCCTCACTTGCCCACACCCCCCACCTTACCTCCAACCTGGCCGAAACTGAACCCTCCCCTTCTTCATCTTTTTCCTTTTCATTTTTCTTCAATTTTCTTCAAAATTCACAAGAAAATTCAACAAATATCCATAAATCCTTCTCTTTTTCAACACAAATCCTTATGCTACCTCTTCTCAAGCTTAATATGGTTGAAATCATGTGGAAAGGAGGCATTTTTGGAGGAAACTTTCTTGCTTGATCTAGTGATCAAGAGGTATAAATTCCATCTTGTTAAATTTCTTGTTTAAGTGCTTATGTGTTATGGGTTAGTGTTAATTTAGTGTAGTTAATCTAGTTTCCTTAGATTTTGTTTGAAAAATGAACTAGGTTTTGAACCATGATAATTTAATTAAGTTGTTATTTTGTTAATCTAGTTGTTAGTAAACTAATCTATATGGTTACCTTATTATGTAGTCTTTAATTATACTAATTTAGGTAATTTTAGAAGTTGATTTTTGTTGTAAAGTTGTTGTTTTAAGGTTTTCAAGAAGAGGTTTTTATATGGAAATGGTATTTGAAACATGTTTAGTGAGTTGATTAAACCTAATTTGTGTTGATTAGACCTAATTTGCTATTTAGTGTTTTGCTAACCTTAAGCTAAGTGGTTAATTTGCTTATTAGGCTAAATTATAGTGTTAAAGTAAGGATTTCTTATATAATTTGAGTTATGTTTGCTATTTATAAGAATCAAGAGAAGGGTTGGTTGTGGAAAATATGTTTTTAAGCATAGTTAAGGGTTTAAAATTAGTGTAGTGGCTATCTAGTGAGTTAGTTTGGATTGTTGTGTTGGATTGTGTTAACTTTGTCGCAAATTGTCGATGTTTGCACTAAATTGCAAATTAGTGCTTACTAGTTTTTACTAAAATATTGTGATGAGTTAATTGTGGTATCTTGATGATCTTGTTGGCTTGTCCTACGACTTTTAGGATGCGTGAGTGCGGTTTTTGGGTAGTCGGGTTTTAGTTTTGCCGGGTGACCCAAAATCGGCGTTTTTGGCAGTTTTTGCGATTTTCGCGTGTGTCCGCGCACTTTGTGCACGTTGTACCCAGTTAGCGAACTTTAGTAGTTTCGTTGGGGTTTTGCGTCGTTCTTGATACGTCACCTTATATTTGGTATTGATGTAAATTCCAGGTTCGGTCGCGGAAACGTCAGACGCGGCGCGAAAGGGAAAGGCGGTGATCGGACACAGCTAGCCAGGGATCCCGGTGAGTAGATTTAACATCTACGGGGGACGATCGTCTGGATGGCGCAAGTCGCCCGATAGATTTAGTAAACTGGAAAATAGTAAATTGGATAATCACTTGTGACATAGAATAATAATACTGGCATGAAAATTTCTGCCATTAGATCAGTAGGTTATATCCATATACGCAAACTTAATTGTAGGACACATGCACCATTACCAGGTTTTTATATGCAGCACGAGCACTATTCATGTTTACACACACACCTTGGTAATTGCCATGCCACCACACTAGATAACCTTTAATTTAAACCTTTTATTAATTGGTACTTAAATTGTGCTATTTCCTTAAAATGAAACCCTAGGATTGCTATTCATGTGCAGGTACTTCATCATATTAATTGTTCATGCTTAATACATTAATCACACATCGTAACTTGATTATTGATATCATACGCATTCATTATCATTGATATATGCACTTATGAGGATTTTCGTGAGATTTTATGATATTGCTGGATTTCGGGGGAAAGCCGCAAAATTTCCAAACTTATGATATTTTTAAAACATGTAAATTGCGGTTTTCTAGTGATGTAAGTGTCGTCCACCATGAGTTTGCTGTGGTTTTTGGAGACCCGTTTCGAGGAGTTGGATGAACCGTTTCGGGTACATGGTGGACCCGGTAAGGTACCCCGGGGCAAGAAGACGTGGTGTTGACGATGAGCCTGGCAGGGGACGGATTACCTACCGGTGATTTCATTGGGCACGGCGGATATCCAGAGGATACCGACCGGGGCCGTGAGAGGATGATATATTGATACTGAGATGGGTCAGCCGGATGGCTGAGGCCAGAGACACTATGACATGGATTTATGAGATTTGAGACAGCTTTTGGGTGTCGTTGCTGGACACCGATTTTTGTCGATTCATTGACATTATGCTGGCATTCTAAAAGAGTTTCAAAAACAAAAGAAGATAAAATATTTCTTATATATATACCTTTTGAGACCTCAGACATTCATGTTGCATGCATACCAGTACACTGATGCTATATACATACCTGCTAGTGCATCCAGTCATACCTGTATTTTAGATGCTAGGATGCTTGTGTGCATGCATACGATAGCCTTTGTAGATGTTATTTATTACTCACGAGTTGGCAACTCACCCCCGTTGTGCCACAGTCTTTTGCAGGTCCGCTCCGTCAGTTCAGTAGCGGCGGGCGCACTTGTCTTTTGCCTCTTTTGCCTGAGCTCGAGATTTGCTCTTAGGTGGGTTATGTTATTTTTGTACCACCTTGTATATTCTTGTATCTAGTGTACTCCATCTACTGTTCTACCAGATTATTGTATATTGACCTAGAGATGAGACTGTGAGGTTGTGGATTTTATGCTGTATTTTGGGGTCGAGCTCACTTGAGCCGACATATTACTTTTCATGCTTCCTTATGCTTTATTATGCTTTATTATGCTTGTTGTCATTTACATTGCGTGGGATTTGTGACCGCCGTATGGCGAAGAGCTAGCTCCCGCTTGGGGATGCCCTATTTTGTTGGATTCATGTATATATATTTTGTTGTACCCATTTTTGGGGGGCCAGTATTTACAAAGGAGACTCTGCCGAAATTTTCGGGAAAATTTGTATTGTTTTTAAAAAGTGTTTTACATGACTTATTTGATAACTCGCTTTCAATTAATTGGGTTTTCTTCACTCTTTTGCTTCATTGGTTTTGTTTTCTGGGCTTTGGCTTACTTATTTTACGGACGCCTTTAGACGTTTCGTGAACTTAAGTGCCAGTCACGTTCCGTACCCTGCGGGTCGTGACAAAGTTGGTATCAGAGCGATAGGTTTTACCTTTGTGAGTGTAGGATGACCCTTGGTAGATGGAGTAAGTGACTTAAGCAGGGTAACGTAGCGTGCGTATGTCCGCGGCATACTTACGATACGGTACTCCGCCTAAGTGACTTTAGGATATACTTGCTTGGAAAAAATTCCTTCTTCAATTCCGTGTATCCTATGATCCTATTGCACTGTTCTTACTATCCGTTTTCCTGTAACAGCCACTATGCCGCCGAAGGCTACGAGGGCACAGAGGGCTGCCGCCAGAGACGAGATTCGAGCTGGCTCGTCCGAGACTAGGACTGAGCAGGGTGGTATGCCTACGCCGCTGGGACAGACCGATCCACCTTCCCCAGGCCGTATGGATAGGCTCGAGACCGGTATGGAGGAGTTGCGACAGATGATGGGAGGCATGCAGGAGCTGCGTCAGATGGTAGGATCCCTAGTTGCAGCCAGTCGTACACCGAGGCCGGATGACGTACCTACTACATCACAGACGACCATGATACCTGCTCCTACTACCACCACCGTGGCCATTCCGGTTTCACTACAGGATTTCATGAGGCTGAGACCTCCAGTATTCACCGGCACCGAGGCAGCGGAGGACCCACAGACGTTCCTTGATAGTTTAGCCAGGATCTGCCGTTCGCTGAGATGTTCGGATGATCGATGGGTAGAGCTTGCCAGTTTCCGGCTAGAGGGTCTCGCGCAGACATGGTGGGAGTCAGTCTTGAGAGGTCGAGCTGCAGATCTACCGCCTATGACTTGGGCCGAGTTTACAGCGGTCTTTCTAGCCCGTTTCCTTCCAGAGAGCGTTCGTGACGCCAGAGCTCGCAGTTTCGAGGCCTTAGTCAAGACACCTGGGATGACGGTGTCTGAGTATGACATCCAGTTTACTCAGTTGTCCCGTTATGCTCAGTATTTGGTGGATACCGAGGAGAAGATGGTGAAGAGGTTCGTACAGGGACTTGATGCCCAGCTATATCTTGCCATTGGCGCCCAGCGCTACGACACTTATTCAGCTGCTAGGGATACGGCATTGCGGATGGAGGCACGCATATCACAGACTTCGGCCGTTTCTGGGCCGAAGAGGATGCGCACAGATGTACCGCCTCAGAGGCAGCGCGCCAGATTCTTTCCGAGAGATAGGCCAGGCAGAGGATTTGGACGGGGACAGTTATATGGTTCTTATTCCCAGGGGCAACAGCCGTCGCCAGGATGTTTTGGGTGCGGGAGTTTGCACCACCTTGTCAGAGACTGCCCAGTGAGACGACAGGCAGCAGCGGCAGTTCCGCACGTGACCCTACCACCATCACCACCCCCTCCTCAGAGAGCCCTACTTCCTACCCCAGGCGATGCTCCACGCCAGTTAGGTGCACCGAGAGGCCGTGTACGCGGCGGTCCTGTTCAGAGAGGACGAGGAGGCAGAGGCCGAGGTCGAGGTCAGCCCGCTATCGGTGGAGGACAGGCCCGAGTTTTTGCTTTGACACCGCAGGATGCGCAGGCATCCAATGCCGTCGTGACAGGTACCTTGCCAGTTTGTTCTTTCGACGCACGGGTATTATTCGACCCAGGTTCTACACATTCGTACGTCTCTACACACTTTGCACCGATGTTGGGCCGTGAGTCGTCGTCGTTAGACCAGCCGCTTGTTGTTGTTACTCCGGTAGGCGAGTCGTTTGTCGCTCGGTTTGTTTTTCGTTTGTGTTCCGTTCGTATCGGGGAGAGGGATTCATCAGTTGATTTGATACTCCTCGATATGTTGGACTTTGATGTGCTTCTGGGCATGGATTGGCTAGCCACTTGTTATGCTTCGGTGGACTGCCGTGAGAAGGCAGTCAGATTTAGCTTTCCGGGAGAGCCAGTCCTTGTTATTCAGGGAGACCGCAGTGTCGCCCTTCCCAGCTTAATTTCTTCTCTTCGCGCTGGTCAGCTCTTGCGGAAGGGATGTCAGGGATTCTTAGCGTTTGTTTGTGATACTCGAGCTACAGAGGTTCCGTTGGACCAGGTCCCGGTAGTTTGTGAGTTCCCTGATGTTTTCCCTGATGAGCTACCTGGGCTACCGCCTGAGCGCGATGTTGAGTTCTGCATTGATTTGATTCCCGGTTCGGGGCCTATTTCTATACCGCCTTATCGGATGGCCCCGGCAGAGCTTCGAGAGCTGAAGGATCAGTTGCAGGATTTGTTGGATAAGGGGCTTATTCGACCGAGTGTTTCTCCGTGGGGTGCTCCGGTCCTGTTCGTCAAGAAGAAGGATGGAAGTTTGCGCTTGTGTATCGACTACCGCCAGCTGAACAAAGTTACCATTCGGAACAAATATCCGTTGCCGCGCATTGATGATTTGTTCGACCAGCTTCAGGGTGCGGGGTATTTTTCGAGGATCGACTTGCGATCAGGATACCATCAGCTGCGAGTCCGACAGGAGGATATACCGAGGACAGCTTTCCGTACACGCTATGGCCACTACGAGTTTTTGGTGATGTCGTTCGGACTCACCAACGCCCCAGCAGCATTTATGGATTTGATGAACCGTACATTCAGGCCGTATCTTGACTTGTTCATCATCGTGTTTATCGACGATATCTTGGTGTACTCCCGGAGCAGAGAGGAGCACGAGCAGCACTTGCGGATTACGTTACAGACTCTGAGGGAGCACCAGCTGTTCGCGAAGTTCTCCAAGTGTGCTTTCTGGCTGGACAGCGTCGGATTCTTGGGTCACGTGGTTACGAGAGACGGCATTTGTGTGGACCCGAAGAAGATTGAGGCTGTTCAGCAGTGGCCCCGACCTACATCGGTTACTGAGATCCGTAGTTTTCTAGGCTTGGCGGGCTACTACAGGCGTTTTGTTCAGGACTTCTCCCGTATAGCTGCACCGTTGACCAGTTTGACCCGGAAGGGAGTTCCTTTCGTTTGGACAGAGGAGTGCGAGCGCAGTTTTCAGCAGCTGCGGACATGTTTGACTACGGCGCCGGTATTATCTTTACCTTCGGGATCTGGCGGATTTGTTGTCTACTGTGATGCTTCGCGAGTGGGATTAGGATGCGTTTTGATGCAGCATGGCCGGGTGATCGCTTATGCTTCTCGGCAGTTGAAGAAGCATGAACAGAACTACCCCACTCATGATTTGGAGATGGCTGCAGTGGTCTTTGCACTGAAGATTTGGCGACATTACCTTTACGGCGAGTCATGTCAGATATTCACCGATCACAAGAGCTTAAAGTACATATTTCAGCAGCGAGACCTGAACCTCAGACAGCGTCGTTGGATGGAGTTGGTGAAAGACTACGACTGCGAGATCTTATATCACCCCGGCAAGGCGAATGTGGTGGCAGATGCGTTGAGTAGGAGGCCCGGGGGTAGTCTATCCTTTTTGCGCGCAGTGCAGAGGCAGTCGTCAGCAGATTGGCAGACGTTATGCGACAGCCGAGTTGAGTTCGAGTTCACTCAGACAGGGGGACAGCTCGCGCATGTTCGTGCACGCCCACAGTTGCTTGACCGTATATATGAGGCACAGCGTAGTGACGACCGTTGCTCAGAGATCATGGCACAGATGGGACAGGGCAGATTTTCCGAGTTCATGGTTGACGATCAGGGGATTTTACGATATGGATCTAGACTGTGCGTACCAGATGCTGATGGATTACGGCGCGACATTCTCGTGGAGGCACACCGATCAGTGTATAGTGTCCACCCCGGTTCCACCAAGATGTACCAGGATATGAGAGAGACCTACTGGTGGGACGGGATGAAGAGGGACATTGCGGAGTTCGTTTCGAGATGCCTGACTTGTCAGCAAGTCAAGGCCGAGCACCAGAGGCCCGCAGGAGAGCTACAGCCGTTACCCATTCCAGAGTGGAAATGGGAGCAGATTTCGATGGACTTCGTTGTGGGTCTACCCAGGACCAGTCGAGGGTATGACTCCATCTGGGTGATCGTGGACAGATTGACGAAAGCGGCTCACTTCCTTCCAGTGAAGACGACTTTCAGCTTCGCTCAGTATGCTCAGCTCTATATTGACGAGATCGTGCGACTACATGGCGTACCGACTTGTATCGTGTCAGATCGAGGCACTCAGTTCACCAGCCGACTTTGGCAGAGACTTCAGGAGGCTTTGGGCACTCGTTTGAGCTTCAGCACAGCGTTTCATCCGCAGACAGACGGACAGTCAGAGCGGACCATTCAGACACTCGAGGACATGCTCAGAGCGTGCGTTTTAGACTTTGGTGGTAGCTGGGATCGTCATTTACCTCTAGTGGAGTTCTCCTACAACAACAGCTTCCAGGATACTATACAGATGGCACCTTTCGAGGCATTGTATGGGAGGAGATGCAGATCGCCCGTTTGTTGGACAGAGCTCAGCGAGAGCAGTATTTTGGGGCCGCAGCTTGTTGAGGAGACGACAGCGAAGATACAGATGATCCGAGACCGGATGAGAGCGGCTCAGAGCAGGCAGAAATCGTATGCAGACAGGCGCCGTCGCAGTTTAGAGTTCGCAGTTGGCGACCATGTTTTTCTGAAGGTCTCACCGATGAAGGGCGTGATGCGTTTTGGGCGAAAGGGGAAGCTTAGCCCTAGATTCGTAGGTCCCTTCGAGATCCTCGAGCGTGTCGGCGCTGTTGCATATCGTTTGGCTCTTCCACCCAGCTTTCCCGATGTTCACCCCGTTTTCCATGTTTCGATGCTCCGCAAGTACCTTCACGACCCTTCGCATGCGATTCAGCACCCGACAGTCCAGCTAGAGCGCGACCTTTCCTTTGCAGAGCAGCCGGTGGCCATCCTGGATCGGCAGGTGAAGAAGTTGAGATCGAAGACTATACCAACCGTCAAGGTCCTTTGGCGTAGCCCGAGCAGCGAGGAGGTTACCTGGGAGGCCGAGGGCGAGATGAGGAAGAAATATCCCCATCTCTTTGAAGGTACGCGTAGCTATATTTTTAAATTCGGGGACCGAATTTCTTTAAGGGGGGAAGATTGTAGCGTCTTGAAAAGTCGTTTTGGTGTTTTCCTGAAATTCGGTGAAAATTCGGTATTTTTCCGAAAACCGTCTTTCTCGATATTTTGCAGTTTAGGGCTAATTATACTTAAAGTGGATAGATAATTACTTGTTTTTAGTGACTAATGAGTTAATTATGAAATTTTGGTCATTTAAAAATTTTTCCCTATTTTTCATTTTTTTTAATATTATTTAAGCCGGTAAGAAAATACATTAAATAAGCGATAAATACAAATTTTTCCGGGCTAATTTTAATCTCTAAAATTATGATAATTATATTCTAGTGATAACATGAATTTTTAGTAATTTATTTTGATTTTTAACCAATTTTTATAAATTGAAACGAAATTATTGAATTTTGGGCTAAAACTTGCAATTTTTGAGTTGTAGGGGGCCTTTTTGCATAAAATTTCTTTTGTAAAACCCCTCTATCTTTTCCCTCAGCCCAAGAACAGCCCAAGCCTTGGCCAAGACCAGAAAATTCTGACCTCTCTCTTTCTTGAGTTGTTTCTTGAGTTAATGGATAGTTTATGGTATTTATTTTAATAAAATGGTTAATGTATTATACTTTTGACTTTAGAAACTTGACCAAGACTTTTCCTCACTTGCCCACACCCCCCACCTTACCTCCAACCTGGCCGAAACTGAACCCTCCCCTTCTTCATCTTTTTCCTTTTCATTTTTCTTCAATTTTCTTCAAAATTCACAAGAAAATTCAACAAATATCCATAAATCCTTCTCTTTTTCAACACAAATCCTTATGCTACCTCTTCTCAAGCTTAATATGGTTGAAATCATGTGGAAAGGAGGCATTTTTGGAGGAAACTTTCTTGCTTGATCTAGTGATCAAGAGGTATAAATTCCATCTTGTTAAATTTCTTGTTTAAGTGCTTATGTGTTATGGGTTAGTGTTAATTTAGTGTAGTTAATCTAGTTTCCTTAGATTTTGTTTGAAAAATGAACTAGGTTTTGAACCATGATAATTTAATTAAGTTGTTATTTTGTTAATCTAGTTGTTAGTAAACTAATCTATATGGTTACCTTATTATGTAGTCTTTAATTATACTAATTTAGGTAATTTTAGAAGTTGATTTTTGTTGTAAAGTTGTTGTTTTAAGGTTTTCAAGAAGAGGTTTTTATATGGAAATGGTATTTGAAACATGTTTAGTGAGTTGATTAAACCTAATTTGTGTTGATTAGACCTAATTTGCTATTTAGTGTTTTGCTAACCTTAAGCTAAGTGGTTAATTTGCTTATTAGGCTAAATTATAGTGTTAAAGTAAGGATTTCTTATATAATTTGAGTTATGTTTGCTATTTATAAGAATCAAGAGAAGGGTTGGTTGTGGAAAATATGTTTTTAAGCATAGTTAAGGGTTTAAAATTAGTGTAGTGGCTATCTAGTGAGTTAGTTTGGATTGTTGTGTTGGATTGTGTTAACTTTGTCGCAAATTGTCGATGTTTGCACTAAATTGCAAATTAGTGCTTACTAGTTTTTACTAAAATATTGTGATGAGTTAATTGTGGTATCTTGATGATCTTGTTGGCTTGTCCTACGACTTTTAGGATGCGTGAGTGCGGTTTTTGGGTAGTCGGGTTTTAGTTTTGCCGGGTGACCCAAAATCGGCGTTTTTGGCAGTTTTTGCGATTTTCGCGTGTGTCCGCGCACTTTGTGCACGTTGTACCCAGTTAGCGAACTTTAGTAGTTTCGTTGGGGTTTTGCGTCGTTCTTGATACGTCACCTTATATTTGGTATTGATGTAAATTCCAGGTTCGGTCGCGGAAACGTCAGACGCGGCGCGAAAGGGAAAGGCGGTGATCGGACACAGCTAGCCAGGGATCCCGGTGAGTAGATTTAACATCTACGGGGGACGATCGTCTGGATGGCGCAAGTCGCCCGATAGATTTAGTAAACTGGAAAATAGTAAATTGGATAATCACTTGTGACATAGAATAATAATACTGGCATGAAAATTTCTGCCATTAGATCAGTAGGTTATATCCATATACGCAAACTTAATTGTAGGACACATGCACCATTACCAGGTTTTTATATGCAGCACGAGCACTATTCATGTTTACACACACACCTTGGTAATTGCCATGCCACCACACTAGATAACCTTTAATTTAAACCTTTTATTAATTGGTACTTAAATTGTGCTATTTCCTTAAAATGAAACCCTAGGATTGCTATTCATGTGCAGGTACTTCATCATATTAATTGTTCATGCTTAATACATTAATCACACATCGTAACTTGATTATTGATATCATACGCATTCATTATCATTGATATATGCACTTATGAGGATTTTCGTGAGATTTTATGATATTGCTGGATTTCGGGGGAAAGCCGCAAAATTTCCAAACTTATGATATTTTTAAAACATGTAAATTGCGGTTTTCTAGTGATGTAAGTGTCGTCCACCATGAGTTTGCTGTGGTTTTTGGAGACCCGTTTCGAGGAGTTGGATGAACCGTTTCGGGTACATGGTGGACCCGGTAAGGTACCCCGGGGCAAGAAGACGTGGTGTTGACGATGAGCCTGGCAGGGGACGGATTACCTACCGGTGATTTCATTGGGCACGGCGGATATCCAGAGGATACCGACCGGGGCCGTGAGAGGATGATATATTGATACTGAGATGGGTCAGCCGGATGGCTGAGGCCAGAGACACTATGACATGGATTTATGAGATTTGAGACAGCTTTTGGGTGTCGTTGCTGGACACCGATTTTTGTCGATTCATTGACATTATGCTGGCATTCTAAAAGAGTTTCAAAAACAAAAGAAGATAAAATATTTCTTATATATATACCTTTTGAGACCTCAGACATTCATGTTGCATGCATACCAGTACACTGATGCTATATACATACCTGCTAGTGCATCCAGTCATACCTGTATTTTAGATGCTAGGATGCTTGTGTGCATGCATACGATAGCCTTTGTAGATGTTATTTATTACTCACGAGTTGGCAACTCACCCCCGTTGTGCCACAGTCTTTTGCAGGTCCGCTCCGTCAGTTCAGTAGCGGCGGGCGCACTTGTCTTTTGCCTCTTTTGCCTGAGCTCGAGATTTGCTCTTAGGTGGGTTATGTTATTTTTGTACCACCTTGTATATTCTTGTATCTAGTGTACTCCATCTACTGTTCTACCAGATTATTGTATATTGACCTAGAGATGAGACTGTGAGGTTGTGGATTTTATGCTGTATTTTGGGGTCGAGCTCACTTGAGCCGACATATTACTTTTCATGCTTCCTTATGCTTTATTATGCTTTATTATGCTTGTTGTCATTTACATTGCGTGGGATTTGTGACCGCCGTATGGCGAAGAGCTAGCTCCCGCTTGGGGATGCCCTATTTTGTTGGATTCATGTATATATATTTTGTTGTACCCATTTTTGGGGGGCCAGTATTTACAAAGGAGACTCTGCCGAAATTTTCGGGAAAATTTGTATTGTTTTTAAAAAGTGTTTTACATGACTTATTTGATAACTCGCTTTCAATTAATTGGGTTTTCTTCACTCTTTTGCTTCATTGGTTTTGTTTTCTGGGCTTTGGCTTACTTATTTTACGGACGCCTTTAGACGTTTCGTGAACTTAAGTGCCAGTCACGTTCCGTACCCTGCGGGTCGTGACAGTAAGTCCACGTTGCCCACCCCGGTTCTTACAGGAAGGCGGAAACGGTAAAAAACGATTTTTTATGACAAGACAACATGGACTAGAAAAGAGGATCTTTGCAAAACAAAACCTAGCAAAATAACTACAAGTTTAACTACTATGTTAGAAGTTTATACCTAGGTCTTGAACTCCTTCTCTTTTTGCTCCTTGGAGTGGCTTGAATGGCTCCACCTCGTAGTCTCCTCTTTGTCGAAGAAGGATCCACCCGAAAGCCTCTACCTTGAGCTCCTACCTCTACCGAGAGGCAACTAAAGTGCTTGGGTTGCTAAACCTAGAACTCTAGAGTGAGTAGAGTGGAGTTTTAGTGGTTTTATCTCAATAGCTCATGGTTCTCAACACATGAGACATGAGAGCTTTGAGCGAGAGGAAGAGGATGAGCTTTTGGATGAGAGATAGTGATCAAGTGAGAATGAGATAATAATTTACAACCATGCTCACAAAAGTAAGAATAATGATGATAATAATAATAATTAAGAATTGTGATGGTTAGTTTCAATGACCATTATCATTTCATGCATTTAATGCATTTTGCAAAGAACAAGAAGCATCATTGAAATTAAATGATGATGGTCAACAAGTCCACAATGGTCAACCGGTCAACAAAGTCAACAAGTCAACAAAAGTCAAATGTTCAACTCAACCGTGGCATAATAATCCTTAATTAATATTATTAATCATATTTCTTATTCTCATTAGGGTTTAGAAAAAGTCAACGGTCAACAACCCTAATGAGAATCCTCTGCCTCTGCCTCTGTCAACTGTGCATACACACCCGCATCCGTGTTCCGAGGAACATGAATACAATGAGATAAAACCAATCCCAAAACATATACTGGGATCTGGCTTAAACCAAAGCCCGCTAGTAATAACTGCCCGGACACCAAACGTGTACAAGTGCGCGGATGTGAACGAACCCTGTAGCACAACCATGCGACCTCTACTCTGTATTGCCCAAAGGCGAATAGCCCTCTGTGTGGGACTCTAAAGACTCGACACTACGCTGGCAGTGGGTTTAACCACAGGCAGCAAGCGGTACTAGCTGTACGTAACGGTCCCCAGGTAGATGTCGATAAGAAGACTGATGAGGTGAACCCATCCGAACTCCCACTGATCCTGAATGTGACAATCTCCGTACAGTCCGGTCTGTTCGTCTGAGAGTATCGCATGTCGGGCCTAGGGGGCGGTAAACGTCAATATCCTAATAGCAGTACAAGTCGTGTCGGAGTGTAGCCCAGAATACCTTGAGATAACACTGGAAATGCTACCAGTATATCTCGCTTGCCCTGGCCAGGGACTTTGTGTAATGGCGCTCCTAGACACGGCGCAATATCAACCCCCAATATCGGGAGAGACGAATCCTGTCTAACCGTCACTGCCTCCAAGTGCTTCGGGACTGCACCCAACTACTACCTGTTTGCACGACTCATTTGAGCCATGGTAGGGTAGTAATCTAAGAACAGTGGGAAAACAATCGAGGCGAAGTGACAGTGTCAAGTCAACGGACTATGCTGTACTCATGTCACCTGGGAACTGTTAACTGACGATAGGTATAATACCAAACCAATAGTTCCCAGTGAGTCCAGTCCAGTGTACTCGTAACCTAACGAGCACCTGCATACTATCTCCAGTACGACGTACTGATGGCTGTGGGATAGACCATCTCCCCTCCTGGGATGAGAAGCATATACACTAGTTTACTCTGGAGTATCGATGCCTTGTATCGATAATCCTATGACTAGGAACCTGTATAAGGATGTTCTTGTAGATTACCCAGCCCCCACTAGTGTGACTGCCATCACAACGCTGGTAATCAAGCAAAGATCCTAAGGGCTCCACTAATGTGTATAGGAGATATGCTAAAAGAAACACATGCACACATTAAAGTAGAAACAAACCAAGTAGCATACTACTATTTCGAGCAAGATTGTCTATACAACTGTGAATATCCCAACCTTCCATTAAGTAATATACAAACTAGTATGATACAGTAATGGCCTCTACGGCATATACACTAACACAAGTATGGTAGGATTTTAAAATTGAAAAAATGCATTTTACAAAACCTTGCATGATATTTTCTCTTTCCTAGGTAAGCTCATTTTTGAAGCATGAAGGTTTTGTTCATGGTTTTTCTTCTTGAGCTCCTCCTTCTCCATTTGTGTTTCACCTCCACTAGTTTTCATGCTTTGCTTCCACCTTCATGAATTGAGATAGCTAACACTAAGAAACATTCATACTACATCCTAGGCTCTCTAGGGTAGCATCCTAGAGATCCTAGTTGCTCCATATGCATCATGTCGTGGAGCTAGAGCCGGAGTTATATTCCTCGTGTGGATCATCGGAGATTGAGGAAGACCAGCAACCAAACATCATCAAAGGATCACGAGGAGCATGGAATGAAGACCGAAGGACACGGATCAACCCGGTATAACGATTCTAACCTCTTCTTAGTTTGCTAGTTTAGGGTTTAAGGTCGATCCGGAATTCGGATAAAGGTAGCGCTGGTTTAGAAAATTTTTGTTCCGCATTTTGGCCGCGTTTCGATGGCCGGGGCACCGCCGTGACCCAACATGGTATCAGAGCCACCCTTTAAACACCTTACTAGCTTGTCTAAACGTGCTTAAAAGATCGATCGACGGAAATTTCCAAAATCACGATTCCATTTTTCTGTTTGCTGTCGATTTTCCAAAGTGGTCAAAAAATTATTTCAGGCATCTTAAAAATCCGTGCAGGCGATTTTATGGGTACACAAAAATTTTGGGCTCGTGATTCCCCAAAAGCGCCGCGGATCCGCCGCACTTAGCCCCTATTGGCGGTGGTTCCGCGGCGGTTTAGTGGCAACGGGCGTCCAAATTTTTTCTATAGCTCATTTACTTGGAAATGTGATTTTTGTGATATTCTGTTTTGGCCCAGGTTTCAGTGAAGTGTTGTTTTGCTATTTGGACCAATTTGGAACTTAGTCGATCGATATTTTATGTGTGCGTTTAAGAGTACATACATTTCTATCTGCGACCGTGAATGTCATTTGATCGGTAAACCCGTCTAACTGCTATATGTTCTTTTAGACGGGTTTGCGAACGTGACATTCACGTTGATGTTCTGTGTTGTGCTGTGATGTTGGTTGGATCGTCGTGGTGGATAGCAATGGTGCAATGATAGTACAGTTTTATTTCATTTGTACATTTGATATTGCGGGGCGAGCGTCCGACATGTGGACTGCCGTCACTGCCCGTTTGTATATTATTCTTTTGGGGCACGACCGGGCTGAGGTCGATGTCACCCTTGTATATTATTTTATTTTCTGTACTAGCTGTAAGTCCACGTTGCCCACCCCGGTGCTTGCGGGGAGGCGGAAAACGGAATAAAAATCGGATTTTTACGGTACTAGGCAACATGGACTAACTAAAGGAGGATCTTTGCTAAACAAAAACTAACTACAAGCTAACTAGTATTAGCTACATGGAAGAAAGGTTATACCTTGGGCTTTATGTCCTTCTCTCCTTGCTCCTTGGAGTGGAAGAAAGAGATCACCTTGTCGCCTTCTCTAGTCGAAGAAGGATCCACCCGAGAGCCTCAACATTTGGCTTCAACTTCAAGCTAGAAGTAACTAAGGTGCTAGAAGTGCTAATCCTAGAACCTTAGATGAGAGTAGAGATTACTTTAGAGAGGTTTATCTCAAGCTCAAGTGTTTCTCAAAACATGAGAGGGGAGAGCTTGAGAGAGAATCTATATGATAGAATGAGAGAAATAGTGAACCATTCTCTCTAATATGTGTGAATTATGTAAATAGATAATTAGCAAGATAATTGTTATGGTTTAATCAAGACATGACCATTATCATTTCACATTAAATGCAAATTGCAAGGATCAAAGAGCATCTTTTTTATGGAATGATGATGGTCAACATGTCAATCTAAGTCAACAAGTCAAGATAGTCAAATGGTCAACAACCCTAACCATGCACAATTACATTTAACTAATATTAATTAATCATAATACACACATAAGCATTAGGGTTAAGCAAATGACAATAGTCATCAAGCCTAATCAAAGTTCTCTCCCTCTGTCTCAGTCAACTGTGCATGCGCACCCGTATTCGTGATCCGAGGAACACGAATACAATGAGATAAAACCAATCCCAAATCATATACTAGGATCTGGCTTAAACTAAAACCCGCTAGTATAAGCTGTCCGGACAGCAAACGTGCACAAGTGCGCGGATGTGAACGAACCCTGTCGCAAAACCATGCGACCTCTACTCATTTTGCCTAAAGGCGAATAACTCTCTTTGTGGGACTCTAAAGACTCGACACTACGCCGGAAGTGGGTTTAACCACAGACCGCAAGCGGCACTAGCTGTACGTAACGGTCCCCAGGTAGATGCTGATAAGAAGGCTGACGAGGTGACCCCATCTGAACTCCTACTGAGCCTGTATGTGACAGTCTCCGTACAGTCCGGTCTGTTCGTCTGATACATAGCATGGCGGGCCTAGGGGGGCGGTGAACGTCAGTCCCCTAATAGCGGTACAAGTTGTGTCGGAGTGTAGCCCAGAACACCCTGAGATAACACTGGAAACCTACCAGTATATCCCGCTTGCCCGGGCCAGGGACTACTTGTGTAATGGCTCTCCTGGACACAGCGCGATGTCAAGCCCCAATACCGGGAGAGACGAATCCTGTCTAACCGTCACTGCCTCCAAGTACTTCGGGGCTGCACCCAACTACTACTTGTTTGCACGACTCCTTTGAGCCGTGGTAGGGTAGTAATCAAAGTTCAGTGGGAACACACTCGAGGCGAAGTGACAGTGTCAAGTCAGCGGACTAAGCTGTACTCTTGTCACCTGGGAACTGATAACTGACGATAGGTATAATACCAACCAACAGTTCCCGACGAGTCCTGTCCAGTGTACTCGTAACCTAACGAGCACCCGCATACTATCTCAAGTACGACATACTGATGGTTGTGGGACAGACCGTCTCCCACGCTGGGATGAGAAGCGCATACGCTAGTCTACTCCGGAGTATCGATGCCCTGTCTCGATAGTCCTACGGCTAGGGACCTGTATAAGGATGTGCTTATGGATTACCCAGCCCCCATGAGCAATGCTGGTAATCAAGCAAAGATCCTACGGGCTCTACTAATATGTATATAAGCGATATGCTAAAAGAAACACATGCACATATTAAAGCAGAGACAAACCAAGTAGCATACTACCATTTCGAGTAAGATTGTATATACAACTGTGAATATCTCAAGATTCCATCAAGTAATATACATACTAGTATGATACAGTAATGGCCTCTAGGGCATATACACTAACAATCTCCCACTTGCACTAAGGCCATGTACTGGCGTATCGAAGACCTATCATCTTGATCAGCCGCTTGAACTGAGTCTGGGGTAAGGCCTTTGTGAATGGATCTGCAGTGTTATCTTCTGAAGCAACCCTCCTAACCTCGATCTCCTGGCGATCCGCGATCTCCCTGATCAGGTGATACCGCCTCAAGATGTGTCTGGATTTCTGATGGGACCTGGGTTCCTTCGCTAAAGCTATAGCCCCGTTGTTGTCGCAATACAGAGGTATTGGATCAATAATGGACGGAACCACCTGAAGTTCTTTCATGAACTTCCTCATCCAGACAGCTTCTTTTGCGGCATCAGATGCCGCGATGTATTCCGCTTCCATAGTCGAGTCAGCAACAGTTTCCTGTTTGGAGCTCTTCCAACACACCGCCCCTCCTTTGAGGGTAAAGACAAAACCCGACATGGACTTAGAATCATCCTTGTCACTCTGGAAGTTAGAGTCAGCAAAGGCCAAAATCTGGAGGTCTTTTCCGCCATACACCAAGAACATCTGCTTAGTCCTTCTCAGGTACTTGAGAATGTTCTTTACCGATATCCAGTGTTTCTCCCAAGGGTTTGACTGATACCTGCTTACCACATTCAGTGCATAAGCCACATCTGGTCTGGTACACAACATCACATACATTATAGAGCCTACCGCAGAAGCGTAGGGTATAATAGACATGCGATCCCTCTCCAAATCAGTCTTGGGAGACATCACTTTGGAGAGGGTGATCCCGTGACAAGCTGGTAGATTACCGCGCTTGGAATCTTCCATACTGAATCTTTTCAGTATGGTGTCGATGTACCTGGACTGTGAGAGTCCCAAAATCCTCTTGGATCTGTCACGGTAGATCCGGATCCCCAGAATGTATGAGGCATCACCCAGGTCTTTCATGGAGAACCTGTGTGACAAGAACCCTTTGACAGATTGTAGCATAGGAATGTCATTTCCTACTAAGAGAATGTCATCCACGTATAAAACGAGAAATACTACAGTTCTCGCTACAAATCTACAATAGATGCATGGTTCATCTGGATTTTTTGATAAAGCCAAATTCCTTGAACGTCTCATCAAAACAGATGTTCCAGCTCCGTGATGCCTGCTTTAGTCCATAAATGGACTTGAGCAACTTGCACACCTTTCCGCTGCTCCCACTCTGAATGAAACCCTCTGGCTGGTCCATATAGACACACTCCTCTAAATTTCCATTTAGAAAAGCGGTCTTTACGTCCATCTGCCAAATCTCATAATCGTGGAAGGCAGCAATGGAAAGAAGGATCCGAATGGATTTCAGCATAGCTACTGGAGAAAAGGTTTCGTCATAGTCCAAACCAGATCGCTGACGAAAACCCTTCGTAACCAGTCTAGCTTTATAGTGTAGGGTTTCCTTTGCACCTCTATTAGGGTTTAGAAGCATCATACATGCTATAACAATAAAAATTTTGAGGTGCTAAGCAAACTATACAAAGAATCGAACTAGAATTTATGAAGTAACTATTAATAGTATCAACAAATAAAGTTTATGTTATGCTAAGTGTTGAAACTACAACCTTTGTAGTTCACTTTGGAAGACTCCTAGGCTTTGCAAAGGTTCACTTGATCAACTCCTCGTCCACGACGATCCACCCGAAGCACTTTGCCCTAAGCTTGATGCTTCCTACGATCTTTGGAAATCCTTGAAGCACAACACCCTACACAAGATGGCTAAGGTTGTGTAGGATGATGAAGTGGTTGCTATTCTTATTTATTACCTTTTCTTTTCTTTTTCTAACTCTTTTTAACCATTAAAAGAGAGCTAGGGTTTGAGGAAGAAGAAGAAGTCTCACTCTTTTCTTTTTCTAAGATAATGATAATGTAAAAAGAAAAATGAGAGAGAGAGAGAGATCTTATCATAACTTTAACCATAGTAAAAAAAAATCTAGATATTTCATTTAAGGTTAAAAGGCAAAAGGAATGGAAACTATGGTTGAGTTAAAGAAATGTGTAGATGAGTGTGGAAGCAATGACTCATTAACCATTTCTTTTGCCTTTAATCTTTAATGAAAAATCCAAACATTATCTTATCTACAATATGATTCTTATATTGCCTTCCTCTTTGTATCATCAACCATGATACATTTCATATATGTATGTATGTGTGCACATCATCATGTACATATACATCCATGTATCCATAAGAAGAAAAGGTTTTAAATAAATAATATAAAAGCCAATATTAAATCAACACTTGATTTAATAAATCCATCATATCTCATATGACCCGACTAATATTAAATGCCCGATTAAAATACAGTATCATATCCTAGTATTTAATCGAGGCTCCGCGCATATCTCATATGTGCACCACTTCGTTTCGCCAGAGCCGAGAAACTTCTATGTGGGACTCTAAGACTCGTCAATACGCCAGCAGTAGATGATGATCATATCAAACACCTACAAGCCGCAAGCGGTCAGCTAAACGTAATGGCCACCCGGGTATTGAGCGATCAGAATAAGAACAAGCGAACCTGTCAAAACTCCTGTCAATCCATCTGGCAACACTAACCGTACAGTCCGGTCTCTTCGTCAGATATGCTGCATATCGAGTCTAGGGATGGAATCGTCGACCCCAATAACTCAATAAGTCATGCCGGTATATGGTCTATAACAGATCGAGAAACTTACTGATAACACTTATCAGTAATATCTCAGCAGCCCTGGCCAGGGACTTCCCGTTATAGCCAATCGTGCACAGCACAGCATCAACCCCCAATACCGGGAGAGACGAAACCCCTCCTATCGCTCACTGCCTCCACATGCCTCGAGACTATACCCAAAATCCACCTGTTTGTACGACTCAGTAGAGCCGCAGTAGGGTGGAGATCAAAGTACAGTGGGAGGACACACAAGACTCTATGACGATCTCGGGTCTACAGACTAACCTGTACTAGTGTCACCTGAGAACTGCTATCTGACGTATGATATAATACCATATAGGAGTTCTCGGTGAGTCCGTTCAGTGTACCCAGTCTCACTGAGCACCCGTATACTATCTTCGGTGTCAACACACCAGACGGATATGGGATCATCCATCGCCCATTATATGGAACAAGAATGGTAAACGCTAGTCTAAGCTGGAATATCGATGCCCTGTCTCGATATACCTACGACTAGGAACATTTCAAGGATATGCTTATAAACTACAGATGTCCCACTAGTATGATCCGCATCATAATTCCAGTAGTTAAGCCAATATCCTTAGGGCTTTATCAACATGTACCAAATGAATATAAACATGATCAAGTGAACATATGATAAAGTAAAACCAGATAGCATACTATCATTTTGAGCAAGACTGTCTCCCGAATATATATATATATATACACATCAGTACATACACTATCTCATAATGGCCTCTAGGGCATACATATATCCAACAATCTCCCACTTGCACTAAGGCCAGTTATTGGCATATCTCATACCTAACATCTCAAAAAGTCGCTCATGCTGCGGCTGAGGGAGGGCCTTGGTGAATGGATCCGCAGCGTTGTCCTTTGTGTCTACTCTCTTAATCTCGATCTCGCGGCGATCAACTATCTCCCGGATCACATGATATCTCCTCAGGATGTGTCTGGACTTCTGATGGAACCTGGGCTCTTTGGCCAATGCCATAGCCCCATTATTGTCACAATACAAAGGTATTGGATCAATAATGGTTGGAACTACTCCTAGCTCCGCGATGAATTTTCTCATCCAGACAGCTTCCTTGGCAGCATCATTTGCAGCAATATATTCAGCTTCCATCGTTGAGTCTGCAACGGTATCCTGTTTGGAACTCTTCCAACTCACCGTCCCTCCATTGAGGGTAAATGCAAACCCTGAGATAGACTTGCTGTCATCCTTGTCACTCTGGAAGCTCGAATCGGTAAAGTCCTCCATTTGGAGATCCCCATTACCATACACCAAGAACAATTCTTTAGTCCTTCGCAAGTACTTAAGAATGTTCTTTACAGCAATCCAGTGATTCTCCCCTGGGTTAGATTGATACCTGCTTACTACACTAAGTGCATAAGCAACATCAGGGCGTGTACATAACATCGCATACATTATCGATCCTACTGCCGAAGCATAGGGAATAATGCTCATGCGAGCTCTCTCTATATCAGACTTTGGGCAATCGTCTTTTGAGAGAGTGACTCCATGGCAAGCGGGTAAGGCACCCCGCTTGGAGTCTTCCATACTAAATCTCTTTAGGATGGTGCTTATGTACTTGGTTTGGGACAATCCCAATAACCGTTTGGATCTATCCCTATAGATCCGTATACCCAATATCTATGTGGCATCTCCCAGGTCCTTCATGGAGAACCTTTGTGATAAGAATGATTTGACCGACTGTAGCATAGGAATGTCATTTCCTATTAGAAGTATGTCATCTACGTACAATACGAGGATTGCGACATTTCTTCCTACAGTCTTCTTATAAACACATGGTTCATCTGGATTTTTGATGAAATCAAACTCTTTAATAACATCATCAAAACAGATGTTCCAACTCCGTGATGCCTGCTTTAATCCATAAATGGATTTAAGTAGCTTACATGCTTTACCGCTGCTCCCACTATCAATGAATCCCTCTGGTTGATCCATATAAACGCATTCCTCTAAATCGCCATTTAGGAATGCAGTTTTAACGTCCATTTGCCAGATTTCATAGTCGTAGTGAGCAGCAATAGCAAGTAGGATCCGAATGGATTTAAGCATGGCTACCGGAGAGAAAGTCTCGTCATAGTCCAAACCTGGTCTTTGACGAAAACCTTTCGCTACCAACCTTGCCTTATAGGTCTCTACCTGTCCATCTACACCGATCTTTCTTTTAAAGATCCATTTGCATCCCACAGGTTTTATCCCGGAGGGTACATCTTCCAAAGTCCATACTTTGTTGGTGTACATGGACTCCATTTCGGATGGCATCCAGCCAATTCACAGAGTCACCACTCGTGATAGCCTGATGAAAACTGGAAGGATCATCATCATCCATGATGCAGTCTTCTCTATCACCATCAATGAGAAAACCGTAGTATCTCTCCGGTGGGCGAGAAATCCTACCAGATCTACAGAGTGGTTAAGGTTCATTAGATTCTGTTATAACTTCAGGTTCAGCCAAGTTGTCATCTGTAATTTGTGTTTCTAGAACTTCTTCTAGATCTACCACATTGCCATTTGTATTGTTTGAAAAAATCTCATCTTCTAAAAAGGTGGCATATTGAGAAACAAACACCTTTTGTTCCTCTTTGTGGTAAAAAAGATACCCAAACGAATGTTTAGGATATCCTACAAATATACATTTGACTGATCGTGTCTCGAGTTTGTCTGGATTCTGCTTTTTAACAAAAGCCGGACAACCCCAAATCTTAACTCTTTTAAAAGATGGTTTCTTCCCATGCCATATCTCATATGGAGTGGTAGACACGGTTTTGGTTGGAACTTTGTTTAACAGAAAAGCTGTTGTTTCCAATGCATGCCCCCAAAACGAGAGAGGTAACTCAGCATCACTCATCATGGATCATACCATATCTAATAGGGTACGGTTCCTTCGTTCTGACACACCGTTGTGCTGTGGTGTGTAAGGTGGAGTGCGCTGAAAGAGAATCCCATTCTCTTTTAGGAAGTCTAAGAACTCAGTACTTAAGTACTCTCCACCTCGATCCGATCGAAGTATCTTGATACTCTTTCCTGTTTGGTTTTCTACTTCATGTTTATACTCCTTGAATTTCTCGAAAGCTTCAGATTTATGTTTTATCAAATATACATGACCAAATCTTGAGAAATCATCAGTAAAAGTTATGAAGTATGAAAAACCGCCTCTTGCATGTGTAGACATTGGTCCGCATACATCACTATGTATGAGGCCTAGGAGCTCAGTAGCTCTTTCTCCGTGTCCTGTAAACGGGGTTTTGGTCATTTTACCTTTGATACAAGACTGGCAAGTTGCATAAGATTTATACTCAAATGAATTTAAATATCCATCTTTATGAAGCTTTTTTAGTCTTGTTTCATTAATATGACCAAGTCTACAATACCAAAGAAAAGCTTCATTTATCTCTAAAAATTTCCTTTTATTTTTGTGTTGTATGTTGAAAACTGTGTGTTGATTAAGGACGTATATCCCGTTATTTAATGTACCACAACCAATCAACTGTTGATTCAGTCTAATGGTCATAACATTGTGTTGCACAGCAAAATGATACCCTTCATTGTCTAATAAGGAAACTGATATAATATTACAGAGCATACTTGGTACAAAATAACACGGGTTCAAAACCAATATACAACCCGAAGGCAAACCTAGGTGATACTCTCCTACTGAAACTGCATTTAGATTGGAACTATTTCCAACTTGGAGAGTATGATCACCTGTCTTCAGAACTCTGCTATTTCTCAACGCCTGCACAGAATTGCAAATATGAGAACCCGAACCGGTATCCAATACCCAGGATGCAGAATTAATAGAAAAACAGTTTTCAATTACGAACACACCTGAAGCTGAAGCATCAACATGCTTCTTCTTGAGTGCTAGGTATTCAATATAGTTCCTCTTCCAGTGTCCCGTCTTCTTGCAATGGAAACATTCACCTTTCTCTGATGCCCCAACCTTGGACTTGCCTTTTCCCTTCACCTTTTTGACTCCACCCTTAGGTTTGGTGGGTTTCTTCTTCATCTTTCCCTTGGCCTTAGCCTTTGGGTAAGATGAGGAGGATTGCCCAACAGACATAACGGGAGTCTTCACTGACTTCAGTGTGCTCTCTGCACTCCTTAACATATTAAGGAGTTCAGGCAGTTCCTTCTCCATGTTGTGCATGTTGAAGTTAACGATGAACTGAGCGAAGGTGGAGGGGAGAGACTGTAGAATAATATCTGTATACTGTTCATTGTCCATTGTCCACCCAAGGTCCTCAAGCTCTTCTATGAGAGCTATCATTTTTAGAACATGGTCTCCTACTGCTGTGACAGCGGTCATACGCATCTGAAACAGTTTATTAGACGCTTCGTATCGTAATACGCGGGATTGCTCTCCATACAACTCTTTTGTATGGAGGAATATGGCTTGTACGTCCATATTCTCGTGCTGCTTCTGATGTGTGTTATCCATCGATGCAAGCGCGCGTGGCACAGTCAGTGTCCCATGATTTGCGGATTTCCCTATCCGCAACTGAAGGTTTAGGACCTAGGGGGGGCAAGGCTGGTGCTGTAAGGACATATGATACTTTATCATAAGTCAAGGCTATGTTTAAATTCCTTAGCCAGCCTTTATAGTTGGTCCCATTCAGCTTGTTTTTATCTAATAGAAGCTTAAGTTCTGTCATGGGTATCTGCCATTAAGAGAGAGAAAAGAATACACTTAGCGAATGCTCTTGCAAAGATCAAATTGGTTATTATCTTGTCTAATCGATGTCTCCCACTGTTTTTATCAAATTTTCTTTAAAACCTTTTAAAAAGAAAACTAGCCGGGATTAATTACATTCTACAACTTCGCCAACCTCTCAGCCAGGCCAGTGCCGGTACTTGAGGGAGGTTCCCCGTGCTTTCGCACGGACCTAATTAAAGTAAACCTCGTCTTCCCAGAGGCGTAGCCCCGTTTAGCACCTTTCTAGACACCTACCGAGTCAGCTAATTGTAAAGTGCAAAATTCTCCCGGGAGCAACATTTGCTCGCAGTGGGATCGGGATCCTATTATCATATAGTAGGTATACAATCTCATTGTAATTTTCAACACTTGAAATTCCCGATATAATTTTTACCCCTAGTACTTATGACCTTAACTAAAGTCAACATATCATAAGTACTAGTCAAGTTCTTCCCGTCATTTCGTGATTAACTAGACCCACTCATATGACCCTTAACTAAAGTCAACATAATCATATGAATGTCCTAATTAATCAGCATCATATGCAGTGTAGGAAGACATCACTCAGCTACCGTACACTGCGCCTTAACTAAAGTCAAAATACGCAGCACGAATACTAAGTACTATACTTCCTAAAATGACGGAGGGTTGCAGATAGTTTTTAAGAAAAATTTTAACGCTTTGAACTTGATATCGTTGTAGAATCTAATGGGTTTAAAAGGAGTGGCTTAAGCTCCGGATTTTGAAACTTGCTTTTTTCTTACAAAAAGGCCGAGTGTGTTTAAAATCTGATTCTACAACATCTTTTTAGGTTCATTTATCTTTTACATTAATCTCATTAATGTAGTCCCATAATTTAAATCCTAAGCCATTACAGAAAGAAACGAAAATATAACGTACACTTATGCCACTCGCATTCGTCACAGTGTCCTGATATGCACCGTTAGGTTACTTAACTAACGGCATACCGGGACGGGGCTAGTGCGGGTGAAAAACATAAGTAACGTTTAATATATATCATATATAAAATTTCATTCGTCTCAGATATGCATTAAAAGATTACATCAGATAATAAAAGCAGCAGAAGCATATAAAGGATATCTAGGAGGTCCGTATTTTATATTTAGCCAGCAATAAAAAATACGGATTCCACGGTCGCAATAAATAGCCAAGCCCACACCCCTAGACCCCTACGAGAGCGGCAAGCGACCCTACCAATTCTGGAGTTTAGGAGACCCGGTCTCGACTCCTCGAGATGGCCTCCCACTGAACCTAAGAACCCGGTCACTTGTGCCCTCTACCTTGGGTCTATCCTAATGCGGAAAAGTAAATAATATACAACACTGGTGACAACAACCTCACCCCGGAAGTGTCCCAAATAAAAGAATATTACATACAAATTAATATTACATGAATTGAAAGAATACTCTCATCTCACATAAAAAGAAAACCCCCCGGCTATTCATTGCGACAATCCTGCATATCAAATCTCATCGACACAGAGAAATAAAATGGAAAAATACAACAATTGGAATCTTTAACCGCCTTTAGAAAACACAAATCTGGAATATCACATATACAAGATTTCATGCCTAAACAATGTAAAGCTCGCATTTGGGTCTCATTCAAGAAAACACCTTTTCAAAACAAACCGGATAATTCAACAAGATTTCCGTTAATCCCGAGACCGAACTGCTAGATTTACACGCAACAAACAAATTTGTAGATTTCAATTATTGTAACACATACTACTATTAAACTAAGCGACGTTGAAACATCCGATCAAACGATTTAGACAACCAGAAACTGCTCTGAAAGCTCAACACCTGAGCAGATTCTAAAAATACCAGTAACACCAGCAAACACATACGGGCCAGCACAAGAAAATACGGCCCATGAATCACCTATACCACCGCGGAACCGCCGCAACAAGCCACTCTTGGCCGCGGTTCCGCGGCCGTATAGTTGAATTAGGGCATCGTTTTTCTTGTGGGTCCATACAATTTCCTGCTCTGTTTTTTACATATTTTTAATTTGAAAAATACCAGGTTTTGAAAAAATTTCCAGAGAGCACCCCCCGGGTGTCGATTTTCGTCCGTTCGATGTTTTCAACGTCGTCTAGGTTACTACAAAGCTCTAGCTTGGCTCTGATACCACTGTAGGGTTTCCTTTTCACCTCTATTAGTTTTTAGAAGCATCATACATGCTATAACAATAAAAATTTTGAGGTGCTAAGCAAACTATACAAAGAATCGAACTAGAATTTATGAAGTAATTATTAATAGTATCAACAAATAAAGTTTATGTTATGCTAAGTGTTGAAACTACAACCTTTGTAGTTCACTTTGGAAGACTCCTAGGCTTTGCAAAGGTTCACTTGATCAACTCCTCATCCACGACGATCCACCCGAAGCACTTTGCCCTAAGCTTGATGCTTCCTACGATCTTTGGAAATCCTTGAAGCACAACACCCTACACAAGATGGCTAAGGTTGTGTAGGATGATGAAGTGGTTGCTATTCTTATTTATTACCTTTTCTTTTCTTTTTCTAACTCTTTTTAACCATTAAAAGAGAGCCAGGGTTTGAGGAAGAAGAAGAAGTCTCACTCTTTTCTTTTTCTAAGATAATGATAATGTAAAAAGAAAAATGAGAGAGAGAGGGAGATCTTATCATAACTTTAACCATAGTAAAAAAAATCTAGATATTTCATTTAAGGTTAAAAGGCAAAAGGAATGGAAACTATGGTTGAGTTAAAGAAATGTGTAGATGAGTGTGGATGCAATGACTCATTAACCATTTCTTTTGCCTTTAATCTTTAATGAAAAATCCAAACATTATCTTATCTACAATATGATTCTTATATTGCCTTCCTCTTTGTATCATCAACCATGATACATTTCATATATGTATGTATGTGTGCACATCATCATGTACATATACATCCATGTATCCATAAGAAGAAAAGGTTTTAAATAAATAATATAAAAGCCAATATTAAATCAACACTTGATTTAATAAATCCATCATATCTCATATGACCCGACTAATATTAAATGCCCAATTAAAATACAGTATCATATACTAGTATTTAATCGAGGCTCCGCGCATATCTCATATGTGCACCACTTCGTTTCGCCAGAGCCGAGAAACTTCTATGTGGGACTCTAAGACTCGTCAGTACGCCAGCAGTAGATGATGATCATATCAAACACCTACAAGCCGCAAGCGGTCAGCTAAACGTAACGGCCACCCGGGTATTGAGCGATCAGAATAAGAACAAGCGAACCTGTCAAAACTCCTGTCAATCCATCTGGCAACACTAACCGTACAGTCCGGTCTCTTCGTCAGATATGCTGCATATCGAGTCTAGGGATGGAATCTTCGACCCCAATAACTCAATAAGTCATGCCGGTATATGGTCTATAACAGATCGAGAAACTTACTGATAACACTTATCAGTAATATCTCAGCAGCCCTGGCCAGGGACTTCCCGTTATAGCCAATCGTGCACAGCACAGCATCAACCCCCAATACCGGGAGAGACGAAACCCCTCCTATCTCTCACTGCCTCCACATGCCTCGAGACTATACCCAAAATCCACCTGTTTGTACGACTCAGTAGAGCCTCAGTAGGGTGGAGATCAAAGTACAGTGGGAGGACACACAAGACTCTATGACGATCTCGGGTCTACAGACTAACCTGTACCAGTGTCACCTGAGAACTGCTATCCGACGTATGATATAATACCATATAGGAGTTCTCGGTGAGTCCGTTCAGTGTACCCAGTCTCACTGAGCACCCGTATACTATCTTCGGTGTCAACACACCAGACGGATATGGGATCATCCATCGCCCATCATATGGAACAAGAATGGTAAACGCTAGTCTAAGCTGGAATATCGATGCCCTGTCTCGATATACCTACGACTAGGAACAATTCAAGGATATGCTTATAAACTACAGATGTCCCACTAGTATGATCCGCATCATAATTCCATTAGTTAAGCCAATATCCTTAGGGCTTTATCAACATGTACCAAATGAATATAAACATGATCAAGTGAACATATGATAAAGTAAAACCAGATAGCATACTATCATTTTGAGCAAGACTGTCTCCCGAATATATATATATACACATCAGTACATACACTATCTCATAATGGCCTCTAGGGCATACATATATCCAACATATAGGTCTCAACCTGTCCATCTACACCAAACTTCCTTTTGAAGATCCACTTGCATCCTACGGGTTTTACCCCATTTGGAGTAATGTCCAACGTCCATACTTTGTTGGTGTACATGGACTCCATTTCGGTCCGAATTGCATCCAGCCATTTTACCGAGTCAACGCTCTGAATGGCTTGCTGGAAGCTAGTAGGCTCATCACAATCTATGATGCAATCCTCTCTATCCCAGTCTATGAGAAAACCGTAGTATCTCTCGGGCGGATGAGACTGCCTACTACTCCTGCGGAGTGGCGTGGGAATGTCCTGATCTTTCGAACCCTCTGGTTCTACTAAGCTTTCAGTAATAGTTCATGGTTCTGGAATTTCTTCCAGTTCAATTGCGCTCCCACTTATTTCTTTTTCTATGAACTGGTGTTCTAGAAAATGGGCATGGCGAGAAACAAAAACCTTTTGTTCCTCTTCGCAATAGAAGAAATATCCCTTGGAGTTCTTTGGATATCCCACAAACTTGCACTGAACTGAGCGTGCCTCGAGCTTGTCCGCATGCTTCTTTTTGACAAAAGCTGGACATCCCCATGTCTTAATGTGATTAAGATAGGGTCTCTTCCCACACCACATCTGATATGGTGTAGTAGGCACAGTCTTAGTTGGAACTCGGTTCAAAAGGTATGCAGCTGATTCTAGCGCATATCCCCAGAACGATCGCAGCAACTCAGCGTTACTCATCATGGACCGTACCATATCCAATAGGGTTCGGTTCCGTCTCTCCGATACACCGTTATGTTGCGGAGTGTATGGAGGAGTAAGCTAAGAGAGAATTCCAGTCTCTTTTAAGTAACCCAGGAACTCAACACTCAAGTATTCACCACCTCGATCAGATCTCAGTGCCTTGATACTTTTGCCTGTTTGTTTTTCTACTTCATTCTTGTATTCTTGGAATTTTTCAAAAGCCTCGGATTTATGTTTCATTAAGAAGACATATCCGTACCTTGAAAAGTCATCCGTAAAAGTAATGAAGTAAGAATAACCGCTTCATGCATGCGTAGACATTGGACCGCACACGTCGCTGTGTACGAGTCCCAAAAGCTCGCTCGCTCTTACTCCGTGTCCAGTGAACGGAGTCTTTGTCATCTTTCCTTTGAGACAGGATTGACAAGTCGCATACGATTGATATTCGAACGGATCCAAATATCCTTCTGTATGTAACTTAGTCAACCTTCTCTCATTGACTCAGTCAACAATGCCATAAGAAAGTTTTATTGATTTCTGGAGACTTTCTTTTGTGTGTATTCTGGACATTGAAAATCTGTGGTTGGTTTAAAACGTATATACCGCTGTTTAATGTACCTGACCCAATCAGAACTTGATTAAGGTGAATGTTCACAACATTACTTACAAATGCAAATTCATAACCTTCTTTAGACAATAAAGATACAGAAATGATATTACAGGTTGCATTTGCTACAAAATAACAACTACGCAAAACCAAAAAGTGTCCATCTGACAATCCCAGGTGATAGTCCCCCACGGCCTCAGCATCCATGCTAGCTCCGTTTGCAACTCTGAAGGTCATATCACCTGCCTTCAAAACTCTACGCTTTCTCAACGCCTGCAAAGAATTACAGATATGAGATCCTAATCCGGTATCCGATACCCAGGATGTAGAGTTTATTGATAGACAGTTTTCAACAACATACACACCTGAAGCTGAAGCCGCAACTCACTTCAGATCCTAGGTTCTGGCCTTCCAAGCCTTGCAATCCTGTTTCCAGTGTCCACTTTTGTGACAGTAGAAGCATTCTTCCTTCCCCACCAGCTTTCCAGCTACCTTTGTTGCCTTTTCTTTTCCCTTCGTATCCACTTTACTGACACCGCCCCTTGGTTTGGCGGGGGCTTTCTTCTTCTTTCCCTTGTCTTTCGCCCTGGACCTAGAATAGGAAGATCCTCCTACAAACAAAGTGGATGTCTCCCTACCTTTCTGTAGGGTGCCCTCAGCACTCCTCAACATGTTCAGAAGTTCGGAAAGTTCTACCTCCTTTCCTTGCATGTTGAAGTTTAGGACAAACTGGGCGTAAGTGGAAGGAAGGGACTGGAGAATCAAATCAGTGTAGAGTTCATTTTCCAACGTGGTCCCAAGGTCCGCGAGCTCCTCTATGTAGCCAATCATCTTAAGCACGTGTTCCGCTACCGATGATCCGACGTCCAATCTCGCCGAAAATAGCTTCTTCGACACTTCGTATCTGGCGATACGAGACTGCTCTCCATACAGTTTTTTTGTATGAAGAAATATGGACTCTAGGTCCATATTCTCGTGCCTCCTCTGATGTTCGTTGTCCATCGAGGCAAGCACAAGGCATCTGGCCTTCGCGCAATCAATTTCCCATGTCTTACGGATTTCTACATCCACGACGCTGGAGGTGGGACCTGGGACGGGGGGAGCTTTGGTGGTAAGGACATACCCCAACTTGTCGTAAGTGATTGCCATCTTGACATTCCTGAGCCAATCTTTGTAGTTTGGCCTTGTCAGTATGTTTTTATCTAGTAATAACTTAAGTCCGGTCATGTTGAATGGTCGCTGCAATTAGGAGAGAAAAGAAGCACTTTAGCATGATGCTCTTGCAAATTTAGAGTGGTTTTTAGTTTGTCTAAACAGGATGGCTCCCACTGTCTCTCGAATCCCTCCTCAAACCATAAAGGATGAATTAGTCAGGATCAATCTCACCGTACAATACTTGCTTAACCGTTCAGCCAGGCCAGTGTCGGTACTTCGAGGGAGGTTTTCCAATGCTTTCACGAAGTTCCTTAATTAAGTAACCTCTTTTCCCTGTGGGCGTAGCCCCGCTAACACCTTTCTAGACACCTACTAGGTTTATAGCATTGATCGTTAAGTGAGAGATTTCCCGAGGAGTAGCATATACTCACAGTAGGATTGGGATCCAAATATCATCGCGTGATAAAACCGAAGGAATCCTACCAGAATCATCACACTCCAAATGGTATGCAGCGCTAGCAAGTTTCAGTACTTATGAAACTCCCGATGTAGATTTTTGCCCCATGCTCTTATGACCTTGACTTTGGCCAAAATATCATAATTCACATATCAAGTTCTACCCGTCATTCTCCTGGTTAATTTGGACCCACCCGTACCTACCCTTGACTTTGGCCAAAATGGCAGCACACGACTGTCCCAAACCAACGCATCTAACTATGCTGCACATGAATACCCAATAGCTACCAATCACTATGCCTTGACTTTGGCCAAATACATAGCTTGAATACTTTTTGACCATTCATGTGGAATGACGGAGGGCTACGAATGGTTTTGGCGAAACCGTGAACATAGTGAACTTGATATAATTGATGGAACGAGATAGATTTTAAAAGGAGTGGTTCAAGCTCCGCATTTAAAAGTTTAGTTTTGAAAAGAACCGAGTGGTTTTCAAAGTGTTCCATTCGACTTTTACTTGGTTTATTTTCTTGCATTAAGTTTAATGCGTCCCATCAATTAATCCTACCATTATAGAAAACAACAAAAATATGGTGTACGCTTATGCCATCCGCATTCGCCATGGGGTCCAGTCATCACCCGTTAGGTTACTTAACTAACGACAGAGCGGGGGCAGGACTAGCGCGGATGCAAAACATAAGCAACACCTAAATAGTTATCATATATAAATATATAGCAATGATAGTCAATACAGATCACAGATGAACACTTTGGATATACTAGGAATCCGCGATTCGTTCGAGCCTGCAACGAAAAGCGGATTGCACGGTTGCGATGAATAGCCAATACCCCACCCAAGACCCCTATGGGTGCGGCAAACTACCCGCCAAGTACCCGAAGCGAAGCAACCTCCCTCAACGACGTGAGTAGGCCACTCGGCACTTCGAGATACCCGGTAGTTTGTGCACCCCACCATGGTCCTATCCTAGGAGCAAAAACAGTAAAAAGAAATTATACAATGACGGCTACAACCCCGACCCGGTTGTACGGCCAAATAAATAATATTACATCAATTTACATATTACAATGAATGAAAGAAAAAAGGAAACTCTCATCTCACATCCACCCCGGCTATTCATCCGCGACAATCCACCGAGTTCATATACACAAACTAATAAGCATTACAGATCACAGATATGTATAACCCCCACTAATCGACGTATAGCGATTAGCAGACGTTAAATACATATAAATAACACAGATATAACCCAATAGTCAAAGTATAGTGAAGTTCGATCAAAAATACGGATTTATAACCACCCAAATACAAATTTCTATTATGGATAATCTGGGCAGAAATAAAATATCTTAAAAATCCTAAAACCCTGACAGAAGAACACTGCACCAAACTCGGTCCAGAACCGAGTCAACTCGGCTGCGGTTCCGCGGCAAGAAGCAAGTTCTTGGTGTATGGCGGAAAAGACCTCCAGATTGAGGCCTTTACTGACTCCAGCTTCCAGAGTGACAAGGATGATTCCAAGTCCATGTCGGGTTTTGTCTTTACCCTCAATGGAGGGGCGGTGTGTTGGAAGAGCTCCAAACAGGAAACCGTTGCTGACTCGACTATGGAAGCGGAATACATCGCTGCATCTGATGCCGCAAAAGAAGCTGTTTGGATGAGGAAGTTCATGAAAGAACTTCAGGTGGTTCCGTCCATTGTTGATCCAATACCTCTGTATTGCGACAACAACGGGGCTATAGCTTTAGCGAAAGAACCCAGGTCCCATCAGAAATCCAGACACATCTTGAGGCGGTATCACCTGATCAGGGAGATCGTGGATCGCCAGGAGATCGAGGTTCGGAGGGTTGCTTCAGAAGATAACACTGCAGATCCATTCACAACGGCCTTATCCCAGACTCAGTTCGAGCGGCTGATCGAGATGATAGGTCTTCGATACGCCAGTACATGGCCTTAGTGCAAGTGGGAGATTGTTAGTGTATATGCCCTAGAGGCCATTACTGTATCAGGTGGAGGCTCTCGGGTGGATCCTTCTTCGACTAGAGAAGGCGACAAGGTGATCTCTTTCTTCCACTCCAAGGAGCAAGGAGAGAAGGACATAAAGCCCAAGGTATAACCTTTCTTCCATGTAGCTAATACTAGTTAGATTGTAGTTAGTTTTTGTTTAGCAAAGATCCTCTTTTAGTTAGTCGATGTTGCCTAGTACTGTAAAAATCCGATTTTTATTCCGTTTTCCGCCTCCTCGCAAGCACCGGGGTGGGCAACGTGGACTTAAAGTGGTATCAGAGCATATACACTAACACTAGGATTACCCCGAGGTGGAGTGCACGAATAGCTGGGTTCTAGAGGGCAACTGGTCCGCATATAAAGGCATTCAGACGGAGGGGACCTTACTCTAGAATTGGCAGGCTATTCGCCGCACTCGTAGTGGGTATAGGTTTCATTGCACATGCTATCCACACGACAGGGAACGTCGGGTCTCACTTGCGGCTCAAGTGAAACCCGGGGCTCTAGATTATCCACCATTCTGTATTGATTCTGTGATGTTTCTGTGATGTTACTTTATATCATGCCTGGGACGATTGTTATATATATTTATATATACTAGTAGATGTTGTATATGTTTTGCACCCGCGCTAGCTCAGTCCCCGCTCTGTCGTTAGTTAAGTAACCTAACGGGTGATGACGGGACCCGGTGGCGAATGCAAATGGCATATATGTATATTTTATTTTCATTCTTTTCTGGTGTGATTAATTGATGGGACTGTATTGATTCTTATCAATGCAAGGATAAAACAAACCTATATATATGATGTTGTTGGAATCAAGTTTTTAAAAAACTGACATTACAGACGTTCTCTTTTGCTTTGCACAGTGGTATTCAGTTTGGAATATCCTGCACCTCATTCGACGAGGCAAGGGCCGAGATCCCTTCATCGGGAGTGACCCCTTGAGTAAAAGTTTGCGTCAACGTAATAACTTCACTATAGTCGATTACTTTTGCTTTGCATCGTGGTATTCAGTTTGGGATATCCTGCACCCCATTCGACGGGGAAAGAGCCGAGATCCTTTCACCGGGAGTGACCTCTTTAGCAAAAGTTTTCACCACTATATATTTGTAAAACCACTTGGATTCCTTCAATGATATCAAGTTCATTACTTTAAAGGTTTTTCGCCAAAAACCAGCCGTAGCCCTCCGTCATTTCAGATTAGTATTTCTTAGTATTCGTGCTACGTATGTCGTGCATTGCCGAGGCGTAGTGTGCGGTAGCTCTGTAATGCTTTTCTGTCGCAAGGATATGTGGATTGGTTTGGACAATCGTATGGTTATGTTGGCATTGTCAAGGACTCGTACGGGTGGGTTTAACGCAATCAAGATAATGAAGGGTTGAACTTGACTAGGACTCTTTGATATTTTGGCATTGTCAAGGTCACTTGGGTCCTAGGGATAAAAATCATATCGGGAGTTTCAAACATACAGGAAACTTGCCAGGCTTGCGCATACCTTCTGGAGTGTGGTGACTTGAGTGGCTTCCATCAAGTTATCATGCGATGATAGTTGGATCCCGATTCCCACTGATGAGTAGGATTACTCCTCGGGTGACTCTGACTAATTCTCCTTTTAGGTTTGGAAGAGAATTCGAGGATACAGTAGGAGCCATCCAGATTAGATAAAATGATTAACCATTCTGATCTAGGTTAGAGTGCACGCTGAGTGTTTCTTTTCTCTCTCTCTCTGGCTGCGACTGTGACCCGACCTAAACTAAAACTCATGAACCAAATTAACCAAACCTTCTTAAAACCCTTTGACTTTTGGAATGTCACGGTGTCGCATACATCATTGTCACTTCTATATCACCTTTACATTTCTCCAGAACACCTCGTATCACTACGAACATCCACTTCCATTGGATAAATCTATCGTATAGTTACATACGAACTCGAAGGAACTTTTTCGAGGATGGATTCTGGTTCTGGAGAGAATGAAAAAGGATTATTCGGTTGTCTTTTCCCTTTACCTTCTCTCAGGTTGTGAGGGCTCCTAGGATTAGGAGAGGGTACACCTATTGAGATTATTGAATAGTCTTCCTCCAGACCATAGGCAGGTGCCGAACGGTAGGGAAGGAAGAAAACCAACAAGCTTAACTATGGTGTACAGAAGGTAATAAGTAAAGACATATAAAAGGATTAGAATAATGGCGAAGAAAGTTGCGATCACCATCATTCACAACAAAGATAGTGTATACCCCTGCCACTCCTACATCCACTTTTCTTTTCTCTAGAACACTTCGTATCACTACGGATATCCACTTCCATTAGATAAATCCCTCGTATAGTTACATACGAACTCGAAGGAACTTTTTCGAGGATGGATTCTGGTTCAGGAGAAAAAGAATAGGATTATTCAGATGTCTTTTCCCATTACCTTATCTCAGGTTGCGAGGGCTCCTAGGATTAGGAGAGTACACCTATTACGCTTATTGGATAGTCTTCTTCCAAACTTTAGGCTGGTGCCGAAAGGTAGTGAATGAAGAAAACCAATTAGCGTAAAGGAGGTGTACAGAAGGTAATAAGTAAAGACATAATAAAGGGATTGCAGAGAGGGCAGGCAAGAATATGGTTACTGTCGTGAATCAGGATAATGGAAGAGGCGTTACTAGGAATACCAGTTACCCCTTTGAAACTTTTTCATGTTTCAGTTTCACTGTGCGATGTTAATTGAAAACTGTTTTCCCAATTGGAAACTAACTCCAGGTGGAAATCAAAGGGGAGTGCGAATCACACAAGACTCTATGACGATCTCGGGTCTACAGACTATCCTGCACAAGTGTCACCAGAGAACTGCCATCTGACGTAAGGTATAATACCATCTGGGAGTTCTCGGCGAGTCTGTCCTGTTAGTTATATGTATGCCCTAGAGGCCATTGCTATACATAGGATGTATATTGTAGTGGATGCTGGGATATATATAGGGAGGACTTTCTTGCTCGACATGATAGTATGCTATCTGGTTGCACTTTACCTTAACGTGTATACTGATTGTCTCTCTGTTACATGTTGGTAAAGCCCTTAGGATGTGTACTGACTACCTGGACTATGATGCAGATCATACTAGTGGGGACATGGTAGTCCATAAGTACATCCTTCAATGTCCCTAGTCGTGGGTGTATCGAGACGGGGCATCGATATACCAGAGTAGACTAGCGTGTACCTTCTCGACCCATACAGATGGGCGATGGATGATCCCATATCCATTGGTGTTTGACATCAGAGGAGATATACGGGTGCTCAGTAGAGACTGGGTACACTGGACGGACTCGCCGAGAACTCCCAGATGGTATTATACCTCACGTCAGATGGCAGTTCTCTGGTGACACTGGTACAGAGTAGTCTGTTGACCCGAGATCGTCATAGAGTCTTGTGTGGTTCCCACTGTTCTTTGATTTCCATCTTACCCCGTCGAAGAGGGCGTGCAAAAAGGTGGTTTTTGGGTACAGTCCCGAGTCACATGGAGGCAATGAGCGATAGGAGGGGATTCGTCTCTCCCGGTATAGGGGGTTGATGTTGCGCTGTGTTCGATTGGCTATAACAGGAAATCCCTGGCCAGGGTTGCTGAGATTTACTGGTAAGTGTTACCAGTAGTTTCTCGAATTGTTATAGACCTCATATCGACACGACTTATCGAGCTATTGGGGTCTGACGTTTACCACCCCTAGGCGAGATATGCGACATATCAGACGATGAGACCGGACTGTACGGTAGTGTTACTGGTTGGATTCACAGGAGTGTGAGCGGGCTTGCTCGTCGATCTTCTGATCGCTCAATACCCGGGTGGCCGTTACGTTTAGCAGACCGCTTGCGGCTTGTGGATGTTTGATATGATCATCATCTGCTGCCGGCGTATTGACGGGTCTTTAGAGTCCTACACAGAGTTTTCCTGGCTCAAGCAAAACGAAATAGGAGCGCATATGAGATATGTGCGGGACCGAGAATAATACCAGTATGTGATACTGTATTCGATTCTCGCGATGTGACATTGATCGGTTATATGCGATATAGCCGGGTTATCGGATCAAGTGTTGATTCGATAAGTTGTTACTAATGATACTAGTCGGTTATATGCGATATGACCGGATCGTTAAATCAAGTGTTGATTTAATGATTTAATGCATAATTATATATTTGATATATTACTTTGCATTAACTAGTATCGGTTCACTTTAAATGGATTTTCTCGCTCGGGTGTGCGCATTGCATATGCGATATGATTTTGTGCACATGCTTGTATCATGTTTGATGATACATGCCTTCTTAATTAAGTGTATAGAATTAAAGCTTGGTTAATGGAATGGTTAGGGTTTACTATTTGCTTATTCATTTTATTCATTTATTTATTAATCTTTTTCTTATTGGAAAAAGGAAATGAAATGATAAAATGGTGGCATTTCTTTTGTTCATTCGTGAAGCTTCATGAATGCTTTGACTTGATGACCATTTTGTTTTTAGATTAACCCTAACCATTGCATTAAACCATGATTAGTTCTCTACACTTAACTATGGTCATGTTATGATAAGGATTGATTATTCTTTTCTTTTTTAATTAACTTATCATAACATAATTCTTCTTCTTCTTCCTTTCTTCACTTGAAGAAAGCAAGCTCCATCAATGGTGATTGATAGAAATGAGTGAGAAATCCAATTCTAAAGTCTACCCACTTCCTATTTCTTCATCCTCAACCTCTTGCCAAGTAGTAGAGTGTGTTTTCTTCACAAGTTTCTTGACTTGGTGAAGTCGGAGCTTGATTTAGCGATGCCTCGACGTAGATCATCTTCGGCATGGACATCGACGACCTAGCTCGCCATTTCTCCGACGAAGCCGACGCTAGAGCCCGGGAATTAATTTGGACAGCGAGGGTTCTTCGTTGCGGAGCTATGGAGGTGGAGCACCGGATCTACAAAGGTTGTATTTCCGTATTATTGTAGTTAAGTGTTAACTAGTTTCATTATTCGCCTAGAAATCTAGCCAACGATCCGTAGTCGGGTTTCTCGGCACCTATAATTTTTGAAATTGGTATGGTTGATGCCTTGTGAGACCTCACTAGAGTGCCTAGGAATCCTACAGTGGTATCAGAGCCTAGCTAGAGCCTTAGGCGAAGTCTAGACGGAATTTGAAACCCGAACGAACCTGAAACCCAACTCAAAAATGCTCTCTGTCCTTTTTCTAAAATCTGGGATTTTTCAACATTAAAAATATGCAGAAAATTCAGCAGGGAAATCTAAGAATTACGGCGCAAAAAGTTTCTCATGAACAGTCATAACTGCGGCGGAACCGCGGCAGAAGCCTAGCTTCTGCGGCGGTTCCGCGGCCCATTGATGACGTCAGCTTCCATTGTTTGCACAGTAATTCCTATTTTCTGAAGTTGGATTTTCTGGGAATTTTTAATATTTATTCAAGAGTTGAATTTTCTGAGGTTGTTTTGGGGATTCGTATATTCGATCGGATTATCAAATTTTTTCTGTGTGGCTTTCTGGGTAAATTTTAGAATATGTTAAAAAAGTTCGACCGGACATAAATACCTAATTTTTCCCCTGTCGGGAAATTTCCAAGTGTTGGATTTTTCCGTAGTTTAACGACGTTCTAAGTAGTGCAAGTAACGCGATGGACCCTCTAGAAGACAACAAACCTTAACTCGATTATGTGACCGTCTTGAACTGCCCTTTGAACCTTAGGGTTTGGGGCAGTACGGCGTGCCACATGTGAGGCGTTGGCTTGACCCTTCTACGGCTGGACCGTTGGTACTGAGGCACGAACTGAATGTCTTTAGACTTGTTTCATGTGTTGATCTGTATCGGGAAAACTTGGGTGTTCGATTGTTCGATCGGAAAGTTTAACATTTTCTATTTATCCGGAATGTGATACAATACTTGGAATTCACAAATAGTTATGAGATAACTGGATGAATGTTATAAACATAGCAATTTAGTCTCACTTGATCGGTTGCCACGGAATTTTGATGTGATCAAAAGTCCGTCGCAATCACGTAGTGTACGCGGATACTCGCTGGATAAACTTAATAGACAGCCTCACCAGGCATCGGGGGTGCAGCCATCTATTGAAGTTTGCGACGAGCATTCGATCAGGATGTCGGGAATCTTGTTGAATTGCCCGACTTGATATTGAAAAGTGTTTTCGATAATGAGACTAGTGAAAGGTTCCTAGGCACTTTAGTAAGGTCTCACAAGGCATCGGACATGCCAATTTAAAATTTTTGGTGCCGAGAAACCCTAGACTACTGATCGTTGCTAGAATTTTAGGCGAAAAGTAAACTAGTTAACACTTAACTACTTGGATATGGAAATAACAAACTTTGTAGATCCGGATATCCACCTCCACGGCTCCGCAACGAAGTCTCCTCGCTGTCCATGTTGAACCCCGGGCTCAAGCGTCGGCTTCGTCGAAGAAACGGGTGAGCTAGGTCGCCGGCTTCGTGTCAAAGACGATCTACGACGAGGCATCGCAAGTTCAAGCTCCGACTTCACAAACTTGTGAAACTTGTGAAGTAAACACCCAAAACAACTTGGCAAGAGGTAGAGGGTGAAGAAATAGGAGGTGGGTTCTCTTTAGATTTCGATTTCTCTCACTAATACTCAAGTTGCCATTGGAGTAGCAAGCTTGAAGAAGAAGAAGAAGATGAAGAAGATGATCAAGTATTATCATTAGTCTTTTTAAAATAAAAAGAAAAAGCAATACTTATCATAATTCTTACTAGGGTTAAGTGTAGAGAATATACCATGGTTAATGGATGGGTTAGGGTTAAGCATGATGATAAGAAAGGATAAGTAGTCAAAGCTTCATGAAGCTTCAACTAAATGACAAAGAAAGCCACCATCCTTTTTTAAATCATTTCCAAATAAACAAATGAAAATATAAATAAATAAATAAATATGCAAAACCCTAATTATCATAATAACCATGGTTTAATTCTATTCACTTAACCATATGATCAAGTATCATCAAACATGATACAAAAAATGCACAAAAGTATATCACATATACAATGTGCAATCCAAGTGAGAAAAATCCGTTTAAAGTGAACCAATACTAGTTAATGCAAAGTAATATATCAAATATATAATTATACATTAAATCATTAAATCAACATTTGATTCAATGATCCGGTCATGTCGCACATAACCGACTAGTATGCAATGTATCGATCTATCGAATCAATGATTCGATAACTAGGTCATATCGAATATAACCTATCGAAACATTTATCACGAGAATGAAATGCGGTATCACATACACGCATTATTCTCGGTCCTGCACATATCTCATATGCGCTCCTATTTCGTTTCGCTTGAAGCAGGAAACCTCTGTGTAGGACTCTAAAGACTCGTCATGTCACGACCCGAAAAAGCACGTGACTGGTCCTTGAACCATATGAAGTCTATAGGACTCCATCTGATCCAAGTAAGCCAAAAGCCCAGAAATCTAAAACCATTTTAAGAGTAAATAAGTAAAACTGGTTTGAAGAAGTGAAAGAAAACATGTTGAAGTCAAGGTTTTTAAATAACTAAGCCAAAAATGCATTTTTAAAACGTCAAGTCTTTTCTAAAAATTTCGGCAGAGTTTCTTTTGTAAATACTGGCCCCGAACGGGGTACAACAAGAATAATATATATATGCAATGATAAAAGGCATCCCCAAGCGGGAGCTAGCTCTTCGTCAAATGACGGTCATAACCACGCAAGCAATAATAATATACAACGCCGAAGGGCGAGGATCAAAACTCAAAATAACATGAAAACCGTAATACTGCTAAGCGCGACTCTAAGGTCGAAAAATACATCACTAATGTCTAAGTCTGAAACAATATACAAGTTTTGGTTGATGGAATTCTAGATACAAAGAATAATACAAGTACAATGGTGGTTCTTGATGTAAAAGAAACCACCTACCAAATGCAATTCACCCGCAAGGAAGCAATGTGCCAGAAGTGCCGCAAAGGAACCTGTACGGCAGAACCTGCAAGAACTGTGGCACAACGGGGGTGAGTTGCCAACTCGTGAATAGAGAATATCTACAAGCAGAAACCGAAAGCAAGACATAATCCTAGGTCAATACGATCCGTATATAAAATCCTCAATATATAACATGCAGCCTATAACAAGGCTAGGGTAAATATCTAACCCGAGTGCAATCTCATGTGCCTGCGTCAGTGCCTCAGGTAGCAATATATCATATGAATGAGATATGAATGCATGAAAACAGAATACATGTACTTGAAGAAACTGTTTTCATAAATTAGTGAGATTTCCTTTGTATTTTTAAAATGAGGTATCATAATGAATCAGCATAAAACTGTGCCTAGCATCGGCACAAAACGTAATCCCAATATCTCGATATCTCAAAGTCTCAACCACAATATCTAGGGTGCCGTCAGTCCAGACCGGCCCCTACCATCCATCTCAAGACCACGACGGTATCCTCCGGATATCCGACGCGTCGGGTAAAATCACCGGTAGGTAGTGCTCCCCTGCCAGGCTCAACGTCATCACCACATTCATCTTGCCCCGGGGTACCGCACCGGGTCCACCATGTACCCGAAACGGTTCATCCGTCTCCTCGAATCGGGTTTCCAAATCCATCAGCAAACTCATGGTGGACGACTCATACATCATGGGAAAACCGCACTTTTTATTTTAAAAGAGAATATGTTTATTTGTGTTTTTGCGGTTTTCCTCCAAATCCAGAAAATCTCACGGAAATCCAAATCCAAAACCTCAATAACACGTAAAATAGTGAATATATGCATGAGAATCCATGAATGCGGCATAACAATGAATAACAGTATGCATGAAGTAGCAGGTAATAACTACAATGTCTAAACTAACATATAAGGCAAGTACACTAATATCATGTCTAAACTATTAGCTAATAGGCTATGTCAAGCAATAATATTTTCTAAGGTGTACGTGACATGGCAATTACCGATGAAGATGTGTGTGAGCCGGCAAGTAAGTGTACGTGGTACATACGCATCATCGGTAATGGTGCTGGTGTCCTATCAGCATGATATCAATAATGGAGTATGAAACATAATATAAGAATGCGATGCAAAGCGAACCACAAAAATGTGTGGGAGCTGAAACTAGACGTAACTATAACTAATCTGCATTAATCTAATATAAGTCCTATAAATGGTGCCTTTTGAAATAACACGAATCATGGGGTATTGAAAATAGGGGCTACGGTGTTTTTATGAAAAGATACGCCTTTTGAAATATCCGTAGATCCCTTGACCTGTCTTTTAAAAATACCCACGAACCGCTAGTTTTGAAATAGGTAGGAGGCTATTCTAATCTAACAAGTACACTAAACTATACGGCTGAACTAACCAGCTGGGCTACAGGTAAGGAAACCGCCTAACATCTGAGTCGATATATATATAGATAATAGTCGGTGATTCCGCCTCAATAGTATCGCGTACGATACAGTATATCATATGACATCCTCAAGTCATGAGTGCGGATCTATCATCAATGTAAAGCTCATACGGTAAATCGTCGTACGGCATCCCAATAGCTGGGTACGGGTTAAAATCACACTATCTCATCACATTTCAGGTATCACTATCATCATAACATATAATCTGGGGTACTGGTCTAAGTCTAGTACAACTGATACCATCAAACTACAGCGTGTGCAAGCACACGTCCTAAGGCCCGCTAGAGATCACGTATCGTATCCTCAAATACGAATCACATCAAATCACCGATCTCACGGCACCATGCCCAACATCATCGACTCATCTCCAATGTCATCCAATATCATCAAACACAGTGCAAGTATAATGAATATGCAAAGATGTGCGTGTAGGTGTAAATCTACTCTAGGCTTCGCGACTATGAACTACACTAGTCATTTCTAACCCTACACTATCCATAGTACACCTAGCTATCATATACATATATATACTACGGACTGCGGAGGTGCTATACGCCATCCACCCGACTTCCCCCTGTAGATATAATCTACTCACCTTGCGTCTTTATCTTTCGATGCCACCACGCGTTTGCTTGTCATCCCGAAGTCTTCATGTGGTACCTACACATCAAGTGTCGTATATGCGCATTAAAACCAAATCAAAGCTAAAACGGCACACGAAATCCAAAACGATACGATAAGGGGCCTATAGGTTAGAACCTATGGCACGCCTTCAAAACCATCAATAAATCCTCTATATCGTCGTATAAACGCCAAATAGTCGAGGTAAATCACAACACACTAATGCAGAATTAAAAATACGGAATACGGAAACACGAATCCAAAACAGCAACTTAGGAAATATGTCTCAGATTTCACCCTAGGTCAATTTATACAAATCTAAATATACCAGGGGTCTAACATAAACATGTAGGAGCTACAGAACCAATACGAGCCAAAATGGTGGGACCCAGGCCGCAAATTGCGGCCAATGGGAATAAATTGGCGGCCGGGAAGAAGAAATGGGAGCTGGGGTCTTGGGGTTAGCTTCCTGGGTGCCTGCACATCCCACTGTCCACTCAATTTTATTTTAGGGTGTCTCGGGTGATAGCAGATTCCATAAACACTACACAGATTTCACAAATTCTCCGATATCGGTTTCTAAAATCCGTATTCTGGGTTAAACCTTCAGGTTTGGGTTTCAATTCATACACTAGGGAGTTTGTAAAACCTCTACTGAGCTCAATTTCACAATACCACACCAAATTCCCTCAAATCCTAACTTGGTTATCTCAAGTCCACAATATCACACAATATCGATTCACTTTTAACATAGGGGTATAAGTAATGCAAAAACTAATCTAATGATCCAGAAATTACCTCATTTGGCAACTCAAGAAAATTCTTGAGTTGCCCCTAGTGGCCAAAATCCTTGCTTCTTTAGCTCCAAGTGTAGATCTAGGGATTGTGCACACATTTAATGAAATGGAGATTGGGTTTTAGGGTTGTTTTAGAGGTGTTTTGGAGCTTGAAGAGGGGAGGGAAAGGAGGTGCAGGAGCAGCAGCAGGAGAGAGGAAAAGAGGGAGGGAAATGAAGGGAAGAAGAATGGCTAAGTCTTTAGTCAATGAAGCCCATACCTCTCTCTCTCACCAACTACCAATTTCTTTATTCTTTTCCTTTTCTTTTTCCTTTTAAAACCCTTCTCACTCAAATAGTAATCCCAAAACAAACCATGGCAAGAAAATGCACAAGAATGAAAAAAAAGATATGTGCATGTTTTGCACAAAAACGCCAAAAATCCGATTAGAAATTTTTAATCGCGATTAGCACTAAATTAGCATATAAATGATCATAAAAAATCTAAAAATGCCATAATTCCAATAATTACCCAATTTTAGAATTTTCCATAATTTTTCTCAATTTTTTTTTCCTATTTATTTGTATTTAATAATACCAAAATATTAAAATATTCAATAAAATAATATTAAATTATAAAAATTCCCAAAATTAATACTTTATCTTTTTGAAATGTTACAATCTACCCCCCTTAAAGAAATTCGGTCCCCGAATTTAAATTTAAACCCCAAATACTAAAACATTTCAGTAAAAATCCAATTTGTCGGGGCTCCGAAAACATCAATACGTAGCGAATATCATAAAAATGTACCGCTCTACTAGAAATCAATCCCCAAAATGCATATATAAAAATATCCTGTGCGTCTGGTGCGCAAGGAATCAAAATCCATATATGTGCCAACAGGTGTACAAAACAACATCTAGGTGCAACTGGTGTGCACGAAACATCTGTCATGGGCAACGTGGGTGTCTGACAGCAAAATCAGGTGCATCTGACATGCACGAAGAATCCCGATTTAGTGCATCTGAGGTGCACCAAAATCGTATATCAAAACACTAAAGGTGCATGAAAACTATGCTGGAAGTGTAAATCAAATCACTGTATAGGAAAGGCGTGAAATCACAATCAATACCTCGAATGTAATAACTTATGCGCAAAATCTAAATATCCAGTGGGTGCATGAAACAATATCATGAAACTCAGTCATCAAAACTAAATCATGCAATAGAACGCCTAAAATACCAAAATCTAAGATGACGGATACGTGATAATCGAATCACAAAATCACAAATCAAAAGTACCGTCGTCGGTAGTTCCTCCTTCATGGTCGAGAAGGAGTCGGTGCATCCACTGCTAGCAGCGCAAGATATCTACTTGCCTCTTGCTCACGGTCTGGCGTTCTCTGACTCTGGGTCCTTATCTTCTTTGCGGATCCCTATCTCACAATCAATCGGCTCATCGGCCCTGTTAGATGTGCTAACGGGGATGATTCCGTTCTGGCACTTCTCTGGTCATCTCTCGGTCAATCCTCACGACCACTCATAAAGCAGCATATCACTGGCGTCGGCCTCTGGCTCTCTGAATGCACATCACACATCTGATCCTGGGTGCAACATCATTGCAGCAATGTCCTGGAAGGAATCCTGCCCAAGGTCTCTTCCGATCTTGCCTATGCTGAACTGTACGAAGGCTGGATCTCTTGCATAATCTCTTTTTGTTCAATGGACATCTGTGTCCTCAGCACAACATTTCTCGGAATCTGGTTGCATCCCAATGCCTCTGTAAGCATATCTGACCTCTGGTCTCGACGGGAAGCAATGACGACTCGTCAGCGTCTCGCCCGAACCTCTGGTTCCAGCTGTCTCTATCGTCGTCCACTATGACGTCACGCCATGCTATCTACGCTCTGCCCTGTTCTCGGCCACGGTCAATCCGAAGTCTCTCACACGGACTCGAAATCGCGTACTCTGTAGCTTTACCATTCTGTAGAAGATGTCAGGCCGAACAGGTCCTCGGGAACACGTCCCAACCATCGGAGGAATACTCAATACTCGTCCGTCCTTGATCGATTCGCAACGCATCTGGGTAAGTTCCTTTATCCGAATATGGTCAACTACCTCGTCGACAATGCCAACTCTGGCCTGCTGGTTGTGCGCAATATGACCACTCCTGGGTCTAGGTCTTCTCGTATCGTTTTCCACAAAGGTCCTGTCGAGGTTTCTCTCTCAAATCTCATTCCTGCCGAATTGCCCGGAAGTCACCATCCATTGCTGAAGCTAATTCTTATTCCGGAACGGCTACATACTTATCGCGCTTCTTTCTAGAAGATATATCCATATACAACGCCTCTGGGTGCGTATCACATCTCTGATGTCAGCGGAGTGGGACGTCATCTCGTCGAAATCTCTTACGAACTCCTTTCTTCATTCTGCTTCAATATCGACTGACTCGGACTGGTCTCATCGCGGCTGCAGGGACTGTGCTCCAATGGCTATACTCGTATCTGGAGTCTCCCAAGCAAGCATCCCATCACATGATATCCGAATGACGTCGAACATTCAATCGACTCGTCAGAACCCTATAATCCCCCAAGAGATCAACATCTTGAGTACAGTTTAATAGTATCGAGTACATGCCACAGCGTCGGTGGTCCAGCCGTAGAAGGGCAAACCCAAGCCTCACTAATGGCACTGCGGAACTGCCGCAAACCCTAAGGTTCAAAGGCTTTCACACGGTCATTGAGTCGAGTTAGGGTTTCATTCTTCTAGAGGGTCCATAGAATCACCTGCATGTCTTTCCGTATACTTTAAACTTGGAAAATGAGCTCCTGACATTCGATCGTCTCTATCGACTCTCAACGAATCTGCGTGAAGTCGTCTCCAGCTGGAAACAATCTATCCGATGACCTCGCATCGGTAACCGAACGAACCACATGCCCTAGTCATTAGTCCTCAGGTGACTAGCGACCGTCCATCATATCTCTAAGTATAAGCTCATACTGCAGTAGTTCCAACCATCTGGGTGATATCTCGTCATTTGCAGCAACAACTGGCTCATTCACCTGTACACCGAACATCGCCTCAATCCTCCAGGAAAGGCGATACATTGGCGGTCATCTCTGAATCGGTCTGCTCTAGATCTGAGTAAGACTCTCCACACTGGAAATCTTCAACTCATCTGGGCCCGCTCCGGCGCATAAATCGGACGAATCACCTTCGTCTCTCAAATCGGGTAGACTAGCTATCATCTGTCTCATATCTGCCTGGAAGCTCCGACAATCTCAGCTCGTAAGCTCCGGAAGCGACATCCTGTCAATCTCAGCAACAGCTGGTCCATCTGTCTGCACGGTAGGCGACACCATAATCTCTGAGGTATGTTGTACATCAACAGTCCTCTCTCAACTGGCAGCTCTAACAATGGCCCGATCATCCGGTGCAAAGCCAAGCACTCGCCTCTACTAGAGGTCCCAATCATCAATACCAACCCGAGATGTTCCCATGTCACCAGAAAACACAATGGTCGGCCCTCGTACCAGACGAGCTCGCCCTGACCGTAATCCTAGCAGCAGCCCAACTGCGCTCAAACATGGCGACAGGAACCTCAATCGAGTATCGAAGAGAGTAGATCAAAGGAAAGAAAGAGAACAACAAATCCAGAGTGGATACATGATCATAAGAAGGAACAGCATCAATAAAGGTATGATCATGAAACTAATAGAATCGAGGATCTCAAATGGATGTATAATCACGGATATGAAGAGAACCACTGATCTCGAAAATATGTACATCCTAAGGTTCCTTAAGCGGAGTGGCGTGTCGTAAGTATGCCGCGGAACATACCCACGGTACGTCACTCTACTTTAGTCACCTATTCCATCAACCAAGGGTCATCCTACGCGATGAAAGTTCGGGTCTAATACCCCCTCGACTGAGTCTAAGTTCCGTAAGGTCAAGCCTAAGTTCCGTATGTATATAAACGCCCTAGGCTCCACATAGTCAAACTTAGACTCGAACCAAGGTCAACCTAGCGCTTTGATACCAACTTTGTCACGACCCGAAAGAGCACGTGACTGGCCCTTGAACCATATGAAGTCTATAGGACTCCATCTGATCCAAGTAAGCCAAAAGCCCAGAAATCTAAAACCATTTTAAGAGTAAATAAGTAAAACTGGTTTGAAGAAGTGAAAGAAAACATGTTGAAGTCAAGGTTTTTAAATAACTAAGCCAAAAATGCATTTTTAAAATGTCAAGTATTTTCTAAAAATTTCGGCAGAGTTTCTTTTGTAAATACTGGCCCCGAACGGGGTACAACAAGAATAATATATATATGCAATGATAAAAGGCATCCCCAAGCGGGAGCTAGCTCTTCGTCAAACGACGGTCATAACCACGCAAGCAATAATAATATACAACGCCGAAGGGCGAGGATCAAAACTCAAAATAACATGAAAACCGTAATACTGCTAAGCGCGACTCTAAGGTCGAATAATACATCACTAATGTCTAAGTCTGAAACAATATACAAGTTTTGGTTGATGGAATTCTAGATACAAAGAATAATACAAGTACAATGGTGGTTCTTGATGTAAAAGAAACCACCTACCAAATGCAATTCACCCGCAAGGAAGCAATGTGCCAGAAGTGCCGCAAAGGAACCTGTACGGCAGAACCTGCAAGAACTGTGGCACAACGGGGGTGAGTTGCCAACTCGTGAATAGAGAATATCTACAAGCAGAAACCGAAAGCAAGACATAATCCTAGGTCAATACGATCAGTATATAAAATCCTCAATATATAACATGCAGCCTATAACAAGGCTAGGGTAAATATCTAACCCGAGTGCAATCTCATGTGCCTGCGTCAGTGCCTCAGGTAGCAATATATCATATGAATGAGATATGAATGCATGAAAACAGAATACATGTACATGAAGAAACTGTTTTCATAAATTAGTGAGATTTCCTTTGTATTTTTAAAATGAGGTATCATAATGAATCAGCATAAAACTGTGCCTAGCATCGGCACAAAACGTAATCCCAATATCTCGATATCTCAAAGTCTCAACCACAATATCTAGGGTGCCGTCAGTCCAGACCGGCCCCTACCATCCATCTCAAGACCACGACGGTATCCTCCGGATATCCGACGCGTCGGGTAAAATCACCGGTAGGTAGTGCTCCCCTGCCAGGCTCAACGTCATCACCACATTCATCTTGACCCGGGGTACCACACCGGGTCCACCATGTACCCGAAACGGTTCATCCGTCTCCTCGAATCGGATTTCCAAATCCATCAGCAAACTCATGGTGGACGACTCATACATCATGGGAAAACCGCACTTTTTATTTTAAAAGAGAATATGTTTATTTGTGTTTTTGCGGTTTTCCTCCAAATCCAGAAAATCTCACGGAAATCCAAATCCAAAACCTCAATAACACGTAAAATAGTGAATATATGCATGAGAATCCATGAAAGCGGCATAACAATGAATAACAGTATGCATGAAGTAGCAGGTAATAACTACAATGTCTAAACTAACATATAAGGCAAGTACACTAATATCATGTCTAAACTATTAGCTAATAGGCTATGTCAAGCAATAATATTTTCTAAGGTGTACGTGACATGGCAATTACCGATGAAGATGTGTGTGAGCCGGCAAGTAAGTGTACGTGGTACATACGCATCATCGGTAATGGTGCTGGTGTCCTATCAGCATGATATCAATAATGGAGTATGAAACATAATATAAGAATGCGATGCAAAGCGAACCACAAAAATGAGTGGGAGCTGAAACTAGACGTAACTATAACTAATCTGCATTAATCTAATATAAGTCCTACAAATGGTGCCTTTTGAAATAACACGAATCATGGGGTATTGAAAATAGGGGCTACGGTGTTTTTATGAAAAGATACGCCTTTTGAAATATCCGTAGATCCCTTGACCTGTCTTTTAAAAATACCCACGACCCGCTAGTTTTGAAATAGGTAGGAGGCTATTCTAATCTAACAAGTACACTAAACTATACGGCTGAACTAACCAGCTGGGCTACAGGTAAGGAAACCGCCTAACATCTGAGTCGATATATATATAGATAATAGTCGGTGATTCCGCCTCAATAGTATCGCGTACGATACAGTATATCATATGACATCCTCAAGTCATGAGTGCGGATCTATCATCAATGTAAAGCTCATACGGTAAATCGTCGTACGGCATCCCAATAGCTGGGTACGGGTTAAAATCACACTATCTCATCACATTTCAGGTATCACTATCATCATAACATATAATCTGGGGTACTGGTCTAAGTCTAGTACAACTGATACCATCAAACTACAGCGTGTGCAAGCACACGTCCTAAGGCCCGCTAGAGATCACGTATCGTATCCTCAAATACGAATCACATCAAATCACCGATCTCACGGCACCATGCCCAACATCATCGACTCATCTCCAATGTCATCCAATATCATCAAACACAGTGCAAGTATAATGAATATGCAAAGATGTGCGTGTAGGTGTAAATCTACTCTAGGCTTCGCGACTATGAACTACACTAGTCATTTCTAACCCTACACTATCCATAGTACACCTAGCTATCATATACATATATATACTACGGACTGCGGGGGTGCTATACGCCATCCACCCGACTTCCCCTTGTAGATATAATCTACTCACCTTGCGTCTTTATCTTTCGATGCCACCACGCGTTTGCTTGTCATCCCGAAGTCTTCATGTGGTACCTACACATCAAGTGTCGTATATGCGCATTAAAACCAAATCAAAGCTAAAACGGCACACGAAATCCAAAACGATACGATAAGGGGCCTATAGGTTAGAACCTATGGCACGCCTTCAAAACCATCAATAAATCCTCTATATCGTCGTATAAACACCAAATAGTCGAGGTAAATCACAAGACACTAATGCAGAATTAAAAATACGGAATACGGAAACACGAATCCAAAACAGCAACTTAGGAAATATGTCTCAGATTTCACCCTAGGTCAATTTATACAAATCTAAATATACCAGGGGTCTAACATAAACATGTAGGAGCTACAGAACCAATACGAGCCAAAATGGTGGGACCCAGGCCGCAAATTGCGGCCAATGGGAATAAATTGGCGGCCGGGAAGAAGAAATGGGAGCTGGGGTCTTGGGGTTAGCTTCCTGGGTGCCTGCACATCCCACTGTCCACTCAATTTTATTTTAGGGTGTCTCGGGTGATAGCAGATTCCATAAACACTACACAGATTTCACAAATTCTCCGATATCGGTTTCTAAAATCCGTATTCTGGGTTAAACCTTCAGGTTTGGGTTTCAATTCATACACTAGGGAGTTTGTAAAACCTCTACTGAGCTCAATTTCACAATACCACACCAAATTCCCTCAAATCCTAACTTGGTTATCTCAAGTCCACAATATCAGACAATATCGATTCACTTTTAACATAGGGGTATAAGTAATGCAAAAACTAATCTAATGATCCAGAAATTACCTCATTTGGCAACTCAAGAAAATTCTTGAGTTGCCCCTAGTGGCCAAAATCCTTGCTTCTTTAGCTCCAAGTGTAGATCTAGGGATTGTGCACACATTTAATGAAATGGAGATTGGGTTTTAGGGTTGTTTTAGAGGTGTTTTGGAGCTTGAAGAGGGGAGGGAAAGGAGGTGCAGGAGCAGCAGCAGGAGAGAGGAAAAGAGGGAGGGAAATGAAGGGAAGAAGAATGGCTAAGTCTTTAGTCAATGAAGCCCATACCTCTCTCTCTCACCAACTACCAATTTCTTTATTCTTTTCCTTTTCTTTTTCCTTTTAAAACCCTTCTCACTCAAATAGTAATCCCAAAACAAACCATGGCAAGAAAATGCACAAGAATGAAAAAAAAGATATGTGCATGTTTTGGACAAAAACGCCAAAAATCCGATTAGAAATTTTTAATCGCGATTAGCACTAAATTAGCATATAAATGATCATAAAAAATCTAAAAATGCCATAATTCCAATAATTACCCAATTTTAGAATTTTCCATAATTTTTCTCAATTTTTTTTTTCCTATTTATTTGTATTTAATAATACCAAAATATTAAAATATTCAATAAAATAATATTAAATTATAAAAATTCCCAAAATTAATACTTTATCTTTTTGAAATGTTACACGTCAATACGCCGGTAGCAGATGATTATCATATCAAGCATCCACAAGCCGCAAGCGGTCTGCTAAACGTAACGGCCACCCGGGTATTGAGCGATCAGAAGATCAACGAGCTAGCCCGCTCACACTCCTGCGAATCCGACCAGTAACACTTACCGTACAGTCCGGTCTCTTCGTCTGATATGTCGCATATCACGTCTAGGGGTGGTAAACGTCAGACCCCAATAACCCGATAAGTCGTGCCGATGTGAGGCTCGTAACGGGTCGAGAAACTACTGGTAACACTTACCACCAAATCTCTGATCAGCCCTGGCCAGGGACTTCCCTGCTACGGCCAACCGAGCACTGCGCAACATCAACCCCCAATACCGGGAGAGACGAAACCCCTCCTATCGCTCATTGCCTCCATGTGACTCGGGACTGTACCCAAAGACCACCGTTTTGCACGCCCTTATGGACGTGGTAAGGTGGAGATCAAAGCACAGTGGGAATCACACAAGACTTTATGACGATCTCGGGTCTACAGACTATCCTGTACAAGTGTCACCTGAGAACTGCCATCTGACGTGAGGTATAATACCATCTGGGAGTTCTCGGCGAGTCCGTCCAGTGTACCCAGTCTCTACTGAGCACCCGTACACCATCTCTGATGTCAAACACCAATGGATATGGGATCATCCATCGCCCATCACATGGGTCGAGAAGCGTATACGCTAGTCTACACTGGTATATCGATGCCCCGTCTCGATACACCTACGACTAGGGACCTTGAAGGATGTACTTATGGACTACCATGTCCCCACTAGTATGATCCGCATCATAGTCCAGGTAGTCAAGTACACATCCTAAGGGCTTTACCAACATGTAACTATAAGACAGTATAAAGAGACTAGTATACATGTTAAGATAAAGAGTAACCAGATAGCATACTATCATATCGAGCAAGAAAGTCATCTCTATATATGTCCAAGCATCCAATATAATATACAACATCTGTACAATACTGGCCTCTAGGGCATACATACAACTAACAATCTCCCACTTGCACTAGGGCCAGCTGCTGTAGTATCGCATACCGAGCATCCCGAAGAGTCTCTCAAACTGCGTCTGGGGAATGGCCTTCGTGAGTGGATCCGCCGTGTTATTCTTCGTGTCAACTCTCCTGACCTCGATCTCCCGGCGATCAACTATCTCCCGGATCAGGTGATACCGCCTCAGAATATGCCTGGATCGCTGATGGGACCTGGGTTCCTTGGCCAAAGCCACCGCTCCATTGTTATCGCAATACAATGGTATTGGATGCTCAATGGATGGAACCACTCCAAGTTCAGAAATGAACTTCTTGATCCAGACAGCCTCTTTGGCAGCATCGTTGGCAGCGATGTATTCAGCCTACATCGTTGAGTCTGCCACGGTTTCCTGCTTGGAACTCTTCCAGCTAACCGCCCCTCCGTAAAGGGTAAAGACAAAGCCCGATTGCGACTTAGAGTCATCCTTATCACTCTGGAAGCTCGAATCGGTAAAGGACTCCACTTGGAGTTCTCCGTTACCATACACCAAGAACATTTCTCTAGTCCTTCGCAAGTATTTGAGAATGCTCTTCACAGCTGTCCAGTGACTCTCTCCAGGATCAGCTTGATACCTGCTCACTATACTTAGTGAGTATGAACATCGGGTCTGGTACATAGCATCGCATACATGATAGAGCCTACTGCCGAAGCATAGGGTATCCCTTGCATGCGAGCTCTCTCCAAATCAGTCTTAGGAGACATCTCTTTAGAGAGAGTGACTCCAGAGATCGTGGGTAAGTTCCCACGTTTGGACTCTTCCATACTAAACCTCTTTAGTATGGTGTCAATGTACCTGGATTGGGACAATCCCAATATCCGTTTGGATCTATCTCTATAGATCCTTATTCCCAATATGCAGGAGGCATCACCAAGATCTTTCATTGAGAATCTTTGTGATAAGAAGAGCTTGACCGATTGCAGCATAGGAATATCATTTCCTATCAAGAGTATGTCGTCCACGTACAATACGAGGAAGACAACCTTACTCTCTGCCACCTTCTTGTAGATACAAGGTTCATCTGGATTTTTTATGAAATCAAACTCTTTGATAACGACGTCAAAGCAGATGTTCCAACTCCGCGATGCTTGCTTTAATCCATAAATGGATTTAAGCAGCTTGCACACCTTCCCGCTGCTCCCACTGTCTACGAAGCCCTCTGGCTGAGTCATGTACACGCACTCTTCTAAATCACTGTTTAGAAAGGCGGTCTTAACATCCATTTGCCAGATTTCGTAATCATGATATGCAGCGATGGCAAGCATGATCCGGATGGATTTAAGCATAGCCACTGGAGAAAAGGTCTCGTCATAGTCCACACCTGGTCTTTGACGAAAACCCTTTGCTACAAGTCTAGCTTTGAAAGTCTCCACTTTCCCATCTACACCAAGTTTCTTCTTGAAGATCCACTTGCTCCCAATGGGTTTTACCCCTTCAGGAGCAACTTCCAAAGTCCATACTTTGTTGGTGTACATGGAATCCATCTCAGACCGCATAGCATCCAGCCATTTCACTGAGTCTCCACTCGTGATGGCCTGCTCGAAGCTAGTTGGGTCATCATCCTCCATGATGCAATCGTCGCTCCCACCGTCCATGAGAAAACCGTAGTATCTCTCAGGTTGGCGAGGAACCCTACTAGATCGGCGGAGTGGCTGAGGTTCATTGGGAGCTACTGAATCTTCTGGTTCCACTAAATCTTCAGTTACGGTTTGTGTATCTGGAACCTCTTCCAGCTCTACCACCTTGCCACTAATTTCTTTTTCAAGAAATTCCTTTTCTAAAAAGGTGGCATGTTGAGCAACAAACACTTTTTGTTCCTCACTGTGGTAGAATAAATACCCATAAGAATTCTTTGGATATCCCACAAACTTGCAGAGAACTGACCGTGCCTCGAGCTTGTCCGGATTTTGCCTTTTGACATAGGCCGGACAACCCCATATCTTAACTCGTTTAAAATATGGTCTCTTCCCACTCCATATCTCATATGGTGTGGTAGGTACAGATTTAGATGGAACTTGATTCAATAGGTATGTAGCTGTTTCCCGCGCATAACCCCAGAAGGAAATAGGTAACTCAGCTGTGCTCATCATAGAGCGCACCATATCTAATAGGGTGCGATTCCTTCGTTCAGATACACCGTTGTGCTGTGGTGTATATGGAGGAGTCAGCTGAGAGAGAATCCCATTCTCTTTTAGGAAGTCCAGGAAATCATTGCTTAAGTATTCTCCTCCTCGATCAGATCGTAGGATTTTAATACTTTTTCCGGTTTGGTTCTCAACTTCTTGTTTATATTCCCTAAATTTCTCAAAAGCTTCTGATTTGTGTTTCATCAGGAACACATACCCGAACCTAGAGAGATCGTCAGTGAATGTAATGAAGTATGAAGAATTATCCCTGGCATGTGTAGACATGGGACCACATACATCACTATGTATAAGTCCCAAGAGTTCAGTAACTCATTCTCCGTGTCCCGTAAACGGAGTCTTGGTCATCTTGCCTTTGAGACATGACTGGCAAGTGTCATAAGATGAAAATTCAAACGGATTTAAATATCCATCTTTATGCAACTTAGCAAGTCGTGTCGCATTGATGTGACCCAGTCTACAATGCCACAAGAAGGATTCTTTGAGTTCAGAACTCTTCCTCTTGTGTGTGTTTGTTATGCTCAGAACAGTTGATTGATTTAGAACATAAATGACATTGCATAACGTGCCTGATCCAACCAACTTTTGGTTAGGGAAAATGTTCATAACATTGTCCTGTAATACAAAATTATATCCCTCTTTACTCAATAAAGAAACCGATATAATGTTGCATATCAGGTTCGGCATGTAATAGCATTCGTTCAGAACCAATGTATTACCAATTGGTAATATAAGGTGATATTCCCCGACAGTCTTAGCTGCAACAATTGCACCATTTCCAACTCTAATGTCTTTATCACCTTCTCCAAGTTCTCTACCTTTCCTTAGCCCATGTAACTGATTACATATATGGGATCCCGACCCGGTATCCAATACCCAGGACGTAGAGCAAATGGAGAAACAGTTCTCAGTAACGAACACACCCGAAGAAAATGCATCAACATGTACTTTCTTCATTCGGGTGGCATGGGAATCCTGGTATTCCCCTATATCCTGTTCATTCCTATAACTCTTATAAGAAAGAACGGAACCAACGTTCCCCAGCACAGTATAACATGCGGGTTCGGTCAATACATCCATATTATTATCTTGATTAAGGCATGAACTGGTCGCTACCTGGAGAGAGAGAGAAGAAAACACTTTAGCGTATGCTCGTGCAAGATCAGATTGGTTATTATTTTATCTAATCAGGATGGCTCCCACTGCTTTTTATCAAATCTTCCTCCAAACCCTAAAAGGAAAGACTAGCCGGGATTAATTACACATTACAAGTTCGCTAATCTTTCAGCCAGGCCAGTGTCGGTACTTTGAGGGAAGTCCCCCGTGCTTTCGCACGAACCTAATTAATGTAAACCTCATTTTCCCAGAGGAGTAACCTCGTTAACACCTTTCTAGACACCTACTTGATCAGCTAATTGCAATGTGTAAAACTCTCCCAGGAGTAACTCTTTCTCGCAGTGGGTATCAGGATCCAACTATCTCATAGAAGGTATGCAATCTCATTGCAAATTTCAACACTTGAAATTCCCGATAATATTTTGCCCCGAACGATCTATGACCTTGACAAGGTCAACAAACCATAGACCGCAAGTCAAGTTCAACCCGTCATTTCTTGATTGAATCAAACCCACCCGCACGACCCTTGACAAGGTCAACAAGTCCGTACGACTACCTTAACCCAATCTGCATCATATGCATAAGCAGACAAATACTGGTTAGCTACCGCACACTGCGCCTTGACAAGGTCAACAAACGCAGCACGAATACTAAACAGGATTTATCTGAAATGACGGAGGGCTACGCAGGTTTTTCATAAAAACCATGAGCGTAATGAACTTGATATCGTTGTAGAATCAAATGAAGTTTTGAAATGGAGTGATTTTGAGGCTTTTCCAGTTTAGCTAAAGGAGTCACTCCCGGTGAAGGGATCTCGGTCCTTTCCTCGTCGAATGAGGTGCAGGGTATATCATATATACCGCTGTGCAAAGCAAGAACTGTAGCTACCCTGTTTTATTTTAAAATTCGATTCTACAACATCTTAGGTTTCTTATCTTTCATTAATCACATTAATGAAGTCCCATCATTTAAATACCTAAACATCACAGATAGATATGACGTACACTTATGCCATCCGCATTCGCCTCGATGTCCTCTCGTGCACCATTAGGTTAGGTAACTAACGACAGAGCAGGGCAGGGCTAGCGCGGGTGTAAAACATAAGTAACGTCTATATAATATATCATATATACTATATACTATATCCATCACAGAATCGCATCACAGATATCGCAGCAGAATAATCATATGAAATATTGGATATACTAGGAAGTCCGTGTTTTCAATACGAGCCAGTATAAAACACGGATTCCACGGTCGTAACGAATATCCAATCCCACACCCCTAGACCCCTACGAGAGCGGCAAGCAACCCTGCCAATTCTAGGGTTAGGAGACCCGGACTCGACTCCTCGAGTTAGTCTCCCACTGGACCCCAGAACCCGGTTACTTGTGCTCCCCTCCTTGGGTCTATCCTAATGCGGAAAAGTAAATAATATACAAAAGGTGATATCTTCCGCTACCTGGAAGTGCCCCAAATAAAAGAATATTACATACAAGTTTTTACATGAATGAAAATGAAAAACACTCATCTCACATAAAAACCCCCGGCTATCCGAATACGACGATCCAATATAACATATCCAGCAACACATAACATCACATGTCATCAACGTAAGCAAGTATGCATACCCCAATTGTCGTTGACGTATAGCAACGAAACCGGCGATATGAACATACTACACTTACGGTCACAGAAAAGAAAGTGTAAAACTACAACAATTGGAATCCGCAACTTCTTTAGACATCACATGCCTAACAGATATAAATCCCGCATTTTAGTCTCATTATCGAAAACTCTTTTCAATATCATATGGGACTAAACTGCTAAATTCATAACATTCATTCAGTTATCACATAACTTTTGTGAATTCCAATTATTGTATCCCATTCCAGATAAACAGAAAATGTTAAACTTTTCGATCGAACAATCGAACACCCAAGTTTTCCCGATACAGATCAACACATGAAACAAGTATAACAACATTCCGTTCGTGCCTCAGTACCAACGGTCCAGCCGTAGAAGGGTCAAGCCAACGCCTCACATGTGGCACGCCGTACTGCCCCAAACCCGAAGGTTCAAAGGGCAGTTCAAGACGATCACATAATCGAGTTAAGGTTTGTTGTCTTCTAGAGGGTCCATCGCGTTACTTGCACTACTTAGAACGTCGTTAAACTTCGGAAAAATCCAACACTTGGAAATTTCCCGACAGGGGAAAAATTGGGTATTTATATCCGGTCGAACTTTTTAACATAGTCTAAAATTTATCCGGAAAGCCACACAGACAAAATTTGATATTCCGATCGAAACTCCGAATCCCCAAAACAACTGCTGAAAATTCAACTCTTGAAAAAATATTAAAAATACCAAAAAAAAACCAGCACTGTTAAATAGGAGTTACTGTACAAACATTACGTCACAACACGACAAAACGGCCGCGCTTCCGCCGCACGAGCCATGCTCGTGCCGCGGAAACGCGGTGGTAAAGTTGAATTAGGTCCACCAATTTTACAGTAATTCCTAGAAAACCCTGCTTGATTTTCTGGATATTTTTAATCTTGAAAAATCCACAATTTTAAAATCTGGACAGAGAGCAAGTTTGATTCGGGGTTTCGGGTTCGTTCGGACTTCAAATTCCGTCGGGACTTCGCCTAAGGCTCTAGCTAGGCTTTGATACCAGTGAAAGGTTCCTAGGCACTTTAGTAAGGTCTCACAAGGCATCGGACATGCCAATTTAAAATTTTTGGTGCCGAGAAACCCTAGACTAAGGATCGTTGCTAGAATTTTAGGCGAAAAGTAAACTAGTTAACACTTAACTACTTGGATATGGAAATAACAACCTTTGTAGATCCGGATATCCATCTCCACGGCTCCGCAACGAAGTCTCCTCGCTGTCCATGTTGAACCCCGGGCTCAAGCGTCGGCTTCGTCGAAGAAACGGGTGAGCTAGGTCGCCGGCTTCGTGTCAAAGACGATCTACGACGAGGCATCGCAAGTTCAAGCTCCGACTTCACAAACTTGTGAAACTTGTGAAGTAAACACCCAAAACAACTTGGCAAGAGGTAGAGGGTGAAGAAATAGGAGGTGGGTTCTCTTTAGATTTGGATTTCTCTCACTAATACTCAAGTTGCCATTGGAGTAGCAAGCTTGAAGAAGAAGAAGAAGATGAAGAAGATGATCAAGTATTATCATTAGTCTTTTTAAAATAAAAAGAAAAAGCAATACTTACCATAATTCTTACTAGGGTTAAGTGTAGAGAATATACCATGGTTAATGGATGGATTAGGGTTAAGAATGATGATAAGAAAGGATAAGTAGTCAAAGCTTCATGAAGCTTCAACTAAATGACAAAGAAAGCCACCATCCTTTTTAAATCATTTCCAAATAAACAAATGAAAATATAAATAAATAAATAAATATGCAAAACCCTAATTATCATAATAACCATGGTTTAATTCTATTCACTTAACCATATGATCAAGTATCATCAAACATGATACAAAAAATGCACAAAAGTATATCACATATACAATGTGCAATCCAAGTGAGAAAAATCCGTTTAAAGTGAACCAATACTAGTTAATGCAAAGTAATATATCAAATATATAATTATACATTAAATCATTAAATCAACATTTGATTCAATGATCCGGTCATGTCTCACATAACCGACTAGTATGCAATGTATCGATTTATCGAATCAATGATTCGATAACTAGGTCATATCGAATATAACCTATCGAAACATTTATCGCGAGAATGAAATGCGGTATCACATACACGCATTATTCTCGGTCCTGCACATATCTCATATGCGCTCCTATTTCGTTTCGCTTGATCCAGGAAACCTCTGTGTAGGACTCTAAAGACTCGTCAATACGCCGGTAGCAGATGATGATCATATCAAGCATCCACAAGCCGCAAGCGGTCTGCTAAACGTAACGGCCACCCGGGTATTGAGCGATCAGAAGATCGACGAGCTAGCCCGCTCACACTCCTGCGAATCCGACCAGTAACACTTACCGTACAGTCCGGTCTCTTCGTCTGATATGTCGCATATCAAGTCTAGGGGTGGTAAACGTCAGACCCCAATAACCCGATAAGTCGTGCCGATGTGAGGCTCGTAACGGGTCGAGAAACTACTGGTAACACTTACCAGCAAATCTCTGATCAGCCCTGGCCAGGGACTTCCCTGCTACGGCCAACCGAGCACTGCGCAACATCAACCCCCAATACCGGGAGAGACGAAACCCCTCCTATCGCTCATTGCCTCCATGTGACTCGGGACTGTACCCAAAGACCACCGTTTTGCACGCCCTTATGGACGTGGTAAGGTGGAGATCAAAGCACAGTGGGAATCACACAAGACTTTATTACGATCTCGGGTCTACAGACTATCCTGTACAAGTGTCACCTGAGAACTGCCATCTGACGTGAGGTATAATACCATCTGGGAGTTCTCGGCGAGTCCGTCCAGTGTACCCAGTCTCTACTGAGCACCCGTACACCATCTCTGATGTCAAACACCAATGGATATGGGATCATCCATCGCCCATCACATGGGTCGAGAAGCGTATACGCTAGTCTACACTGGTATATCGATGCCCCGTCTCGATACACCCACGACTAGGGACCTTGAAGGATGTACTTATGGACTACCATGTCCCCACTAGTATGATCCGCATCATAGTCCAGGTAGTCAAGTACACATCCTAAGGGCTTTACCAACATGTAACTATAAGACAGTATAAAGAGACTAGTGTACATGTTAAGATAAAGAGTAACCAGATAGCATACTATCATATCGAGCAAGAAAGTCATCTCTATATATGTCCAAGCATCCAATATAATATACAACATCTGTACAATACTGGTCTCTAGGGCATACATACAACTAACAACTAAAATGCGGGGTTTATAATTGTTAGGCATGCGATGTTTAAGTAATTCATTTGGTCAGGCATGCGATGTCTGAGGTGGTTGCGGATTCCAACTGTTGTAGTTTTACACTTTCTTTTCTGTGACTGTAAGTGTAATATGTGATATCGCCGGTTTCGTTGCTATATGTCAACGACAATTGGGATGGACATATTTACTTACGTTGATGACATGTGATGTTATGTGTTGCTGGATATGTTATATTGGATCGTCGTGTTTGAATAGCCGGGGGTTTTTATGTGAGATGAGTGTTTTTCATTTTCATTCATGTAAAAACTTGTATGTAATATTCTTTTATTTGGGACACTTCCAGGTTGCGGAAGATGTCACCCTTTGTATATTATTTACTTTTCCGCACTAGGATAGACCCAAGGAGGAGGGCACGAGTAACCGGGTTCTGGAGTCCAGTGGGAGACCAACTCGAGGAGTCGAGTCCGGGTCTCCTAACTCTAGAATTGGTAGGGTTGCTTGCCGCTCTCGTAGGGGTCTAGGGGTGTGGGTTTGGCTATTCATCACGACAGTGGAATCCGTGTTTTATACTGACTCGTATTGAAAACACAGACGTCCTAGTATATCCAATATTTCATATGTTTCTTCTGCTGCGATATCTGTGATGTGATCATGTGATGTTCTGTGATAGATACAGTATATAGTATATATGATATATTATATAGACGTTACTTATGTTTTACACCCGTGCTAGCCCTGCCCCGCTCTGCCGTTAGTTACCTAACCTAACGGTGCACGAGGGGACATCGAGGCGAATGCGGATGGCATAAGTGTACGTCGTATTTATCTGTGATGTTTAGGTACTTAAATGATGGGACTTCATTAATGAGATTAATGAAATAAAAGAAACCTAAAGATGTTGTAGAATCGAATTTCAAAATAAAACATGTAGCTACAGTTCTTGTTTTGCACAGCGGTATATATGATATATCCTGCACCTTATTCGATAAGGAAAGGACCGAGATCCCTTCACCGGGAGTGACTCCTTTGGCAATAACTGGCAGATGCTACACCCTCGGTTTGTCTTTTGATTGGTTTTAAGAGTTTTTGCTTTGCACAGTGATATATATGATATATCCCGCACCTCATTCGACGAGGAAAGGACCGATGATCCCTTCACCGGGAGTGACTCCTTTAGCAAAACTAGAAAAGCCTCAAAAGCACTCCATTTTTAAAATCATTTGATTCTACAACGATATCGAGTTCACTACGCAATAGGTTTTCAGAAAAACCTGTCGTAGCCCTCCGTTATTTCAGATAAGTGGTAGTTAGTATTCGTGCTACGTTTGTTGGACTGCGTCAAGGCGTAGTGTGCGGTAGCTAACTAGTATTTATCTGCTTATGCATATGATGCAGATTGGATTAGGGTAGTCATGCGACTTTGTTAGCCTGCGTCAAGGGTCGTGCGGGTGGGTTTAATTCAATCAGGAAATGACGGGTTGAACTTGACTAGCGGACTATGGTTTGTTGGCCTGCGTCAAGGTCATAGGACGCTAGGGGCAAAATATTATCGGGAATTTCAAGTGTTGAAATTTGCAATGAGATTGCATACCTTCTATGAGATAGTTGGATCCCGATACCCGCTGCGAGTAAGAGTTACTCCTGGGAGAGTTTTACACATTACAATTGGCCGATCAAGTAGGTGTCTAGAAAGGTGTCAACGGGGTTACGCCTCTGGGAAAACGAGGTTTACATTAATTAGGTCCGTGCGAAAGCACGGGGAACCTCCCTCAAAGTACCGACACTGGCCTGGCTGAAAGATTGGCGAACTTGTAGTGTGTAATTAATCCCGGCTAGTCTTTCCTTTTAGGGTTTGATGGAAGATTTGATAAAAAGCAGTGGGAGCCATCCTGATTAGATAAAATAGAACCAATCTATTCTTGCAAGAGCGCACGCTGAGTGTTTTCTTCTCTCTCTCCAGGTAGCGACCATATCACGCCTTAATCAAGATAATAATACGGATTATTGACCGAACCCGCTTGTTATACTGAGCTGGGGAACGTTGGTCCCACTCCAACTTATAATTGTTATAAGACAGAGCAGGAAATTGGGGAATACCAGATTTCCCGTGCCGCCCAAACTAAGAGAGTGCATGCTGATGCATCATCTTCGGGTGTGTTCATTACAAAGAACTGTTTCTCAGTATCCTCCGTATCCTGGGTATTTGATACCGGATCAGGATCCCAGATATGTAAGATGTTACATAGGGCTACAAAAGGGTAGAAAAACTGAGAACGGGTGATAAGTTTCATGAGGCAGAAAATGGGGCAAGTGTTGCAGGCAAGTTTGTTAGTCACTGTCACCCTGTATTGTAATACATTGATTCTGAACGTATGTTATTAGATACCGAACCTGATATACAAAATCATATCTGTCTCTTTATTAGTAAAGAAACGATAATATTTTGTATTGTTGGATAATGTTTTGAACAATTCCTATATCAAAAGTTGATCGGTTCAGGCACGTTATCTAAAAGCATTGATGTTCTAAATCAAACTACAGTTCGTAGTATACAGAACACACACAAGAGGAAGAGTTCATAAATGAACGAATCCATCTTGAGGTATTGTAGACTAGATCAGATCAATGTGACCCGACTAGCTAGAGTTACATATAGATGCATATTTAAATCAGTTTGAATTTACATCTTGTGAAACTCGCCAGTCATGTCACAAAGATAAGATGAACATAGCTCTGTTTATTGGAAATAGAGAAAGAGTTAGTGAACTCTTGGGACTGATACATGATGATGTATGTAAGGTCTCCTGTCTACATATACCAGGACTGGTTCTTTATACTTCATTATATTCTCTGATAATCTCTCAAGATTCAGACATATGTTCCTGTTGAAACACAAGTCAGAACCTTTTGAGATATTCACAGAATATAAGTTAGAAGTAGAGAACCAGAATACGGGTATAAGTATTATGTCCTTTGATGAGATCAGGGAGGAGAATACTTGTGCATGGAATTCCTGGACTATTCTAAAGGAGAATGAGATTCTCTCTCGGCATTACTCCTCCGTATACACCATAGCACGATGGTATATCGGGGCGGAGCAATCACACCCTATATGATAAGGTGTGCTCTATGATGAGTACTACTGAGTTACCTTTTTCCTTAGGGGGTTATGCACTTGAGAAGTTGCATACCTATTGAATAGGGTTCCAATCAAATCAGTTGCCTACCGCTTCATATGTGATATGGAATGGGAAGAGCCCATGTCTTAAGTTAGTTAAGATTTGGGGTTGTCCGGCCTATGTCTAAGAACAAAATCCGGACACGCTCGAGGCAAGGTCTGTTATGTAGAACTGGAAATGTTCCAGCCATACAAACTACAGCAGATGATTTGGTACAACCAAAGAATTCAGTAGATGCCAACGAACCTCAGCCTCTCCGCCGATCTAGTAGGGTTCCTCACCCACCTGAGAGATACTTCGGTTTCTCTATGACAGTGGGAGCGAGGATTGCATCATGAGATGATGACCCAACTAATTTCGAGCTGGCCATCAGGAGTAAGACTCTGAAAGAATGGCTGGATGCTTAGTGATCTGAGATGGAATCCATGTACACCAACAAAGTATGGACTTTAGTTGCTATATCTGAAGGGTTAAATCCCCATCAGGAGCAAGTATATCTTGAGAAGATTACTTGGTGTAAATGGAAAAGTTGAGACTTTCAAAGCTAGACTTGTTAAAGGTTTTCGTCATTGACCAGGCGTGGATAATGATGAAACCTTTTCCAGTACCTATGCTTAAGTCCATCCAGATCCTACTTGCCACGGCTACATACCATAACTACGATATCTGGTGGTTGGGTGTCATGACAGCTCTTCTAAAATGATGATTTGGAAGAGAGCGTCTATAAGTACACAGCCAGAGGGCCTCGTAGACAGTGGGAGCAGCGGAAACGCGTGCAAGATATTTTATGTGTTAAAGCAGGCATCGCGGAGTTGGAACATCTGTTTTGATGGATTATTCAAAGAGTTTGACATCATCAAAATGGTAGATGAACCTTGTATAAACAAAAAGGTAGTAGGGAGTATGGTGGTGATCCTCGTAGAGTACGTGGATGACATACTCTTGATAAGAAAGGAGTTTCTTATGCTATGCTCGATCAATCTCCGTTTATCACAAAGATTCTCCGTGTAGGATCAAAATGATACCTCCTAAATCCTGAGTTTTAGATCTATGAGATAGATTTAATTGGATGTTAGGATTCTCACTAGTTGTAGTGAGATGATATCAATAGATCCTGGGGAGAATCGCTGGAAGGGTTCCAGGGTGATAAAGACGACTGAATGTCAGTCGCAGGCATTGTCTTTTCCCTCAGTAAAGGGACGGTATGTTGGAAGAGTTCCAAGCTAGATACCGTGACATACTAGACGATAAAGGCAACATACATCGCTACTTAAGATGCTACCAAAGAGGCTGTTTGGGTGTATATTGGTTCATGAGATGAACTATGTTCCTTCCATTGTGTGACAATGGAGTTGTGGCTTATGCCAAGGAACGCAGGTCCCATCAGTGATCCAGACATATTCTAAGGCAGTATCACCTGATCATGGAGATGCTTGATCTCCAGGATGATCGAGGCAAGGAGAGCAGACTTAGAGGATAACGCAGCGGATCCACTCACGAAGGCCTATTCCTAGAGAGAGACTTTTATGGGATGGTTGAGTATGAGATACTGCAACCACTGCTACAGATGGCCCTAGTGCAAGTGGGAGATTGTTAGTTAGATGTATACCCTAGAGGCCATTGCTATACATAGGATGTATATTGTAGTGGATGCTGGGATATATATAGGGAGGACTTTCTTGCTCGACATGATAGTATGCTATCTGGTTGATCTTTACCTTAACGTGTATACTGATTGTCTCTCTGTTACATGTTGGTAAAGCCCATAGGATGTGTACTTGACTACCTGGACTATGATGCGGATCATACTAGTGGGGACATGGTAGTCCATAAGTACATCCTTCAAAGTACCTAGTCGTGGGTGTATCGAGACGGGGCATCGATATACTAGAGTAGACTAGCGTGTACCTTCTCGACCCATACAGTTGGGCGATGGATGATCCCATATCCATTGGTGTTTGACATCAGAGGAGATATACGGGTGCTCAGTAGAGACTGGGTACACTGGACGGACTCGCCGAGAACTCCCAGATGGTATTATACCTCACGTCAGATGGCAGTTCTCTGGTGACACTGGTACTGAGTAGTCTGTTGACCCGAGATCGTCATAGAGTCTTGTGTGGTTCCCACTGTGCTTTGATTTCCATCTTACCACGTCCAAGAGGGCGTGCAAAACGGTGGTTTTTGGGTACAGTCCCGAGTCACATGGAGGCAATGAGCGATAGGCGGGGATTCGTCTCTCCCGGTATAGGGGGTTGATGTTGCGCTGTGTTCGATTGGCTATAACAGGAAATCCCTGGCCAGGGTTGCTGAGATTTACTGGTAAGTGTTACCAGTAGTTTCTCGAATTGTTATAGACCTCATATCGACACGACTTATCGAGCTATTGGGGTCTGACGTTTACCACCCTTAGGCGAGATATGCGACATATCAGACGATCAGACCGGACTGTACAGTAGTGTTACTGGTCGGATTCACTGGAGTGTGAGCGGGCTTGCTCGTCGATCTTCAGATCGCTCAATACCCGGGTGGCCGTTACGTTTAGCAGACCGCTTGCGGCTTGTGGGTGTTTGATATGATCATCACCTGCTGCCGGCGTATTGACGAGTCTTTAGAGTCCTACACAGAGGTTTCCTGGCTCAAGCAAAACGAAATAGGAGCGCATATGAGATATGTGCGGGACCGAGAATAATACCAGTATGTGATACTGTATTCGATTCTTGCGATGTGACATTGATCGGTTATATGCGATATAGCCGAGTTATCGGATCAAGTGTTGATTCGATAAGTTGTTACTGATGATACCATTCGGTTATGTGCGACATGACCGGATCATTGAATCAAGTGTTGATTTAATGATTTAATGCATAATTATATATTTGATATATTACTTTGCATTAACTAGTATCGGTTCACTTTAAATGGATTTTCTCGCTCCGGTGTGCACATTGTATATACGATATAGTTTTGTGCACTTACTTGTATCATGTTTGATGATACATGGTTTTTGGTTAAGTGTATAGAATAAAACTATGGTCAAGATGATGATTAGGGTTTTGCATATTCTTTTAATTATTTGCTTATTCATTTTGGAAAATAATTAAAGCATAAAAGAAGAAAAACAAAATGGTTTTCTTTCTTTATTCTTCATGAAGCTTATTGAAGCTTCATGAAACTTTGACCACTTAACCATTTTGTCTTCTTCTTTTGACCCTAACCATTGATCTAACCTAAGTTAAGGCATCGCGGAGTTGGAACATCTGTTTTGATGTGGTAGTCAAAGAGTTTGACTTCATCAAAATGGTAGATGAACCTTGTATATACGAAAAAGTAGTAGAGAGTATGGTAATGATCCTCGTAGAGTACGTGGATGACATACTCTTGATAGGGAAGGAGTTTCCTATGCTACGCTCGGTCAATCTCCCCTTATCACAAGGATTCTCCATATAGGATCAAAGTGATACCTATTAAATCCTAGGTTTTGGATCTATGAGATAGATCTAATTGGATGTTAGGATACTCACTAGTTGTAGTGAGATGGTATCAATCGATCCTGGGGAGAATCACTGGAAAGGTTCCAGAGTGATAAGGATGACTGAATGTCAGTCGCAGGCATTGTCTATACCCTCAGTGGAGGGACGGTATGTTGGAAGAGTTCCAAGCTAGATACCGTGACATACTAGATGATTAAAGGCAAGATACATCGTTACCAAGGATGCTACCAAAGAGGCAGTCTGGATATTTATAAGTTCATGAGATGAACTTCGTTCCTACCATTGTGTGACAATGGAGTTGTGGCTTTAGCCAAGGAACTACCGTCCCATCAGACATCCAGATATAATTCTTAGGCAGTATCACCTGATCATGGAGATGGTTGATCTCCAGGGAGATCGAGGTTAGGAGAGCAGACACAGAGGACAACAGCGCGAATCCACTCACGAAGGCCTTTTTCCCAGTAGAGACTTTTATGGGATGGTTGAGTATGAGATACTTTAACCGCGGCTAATTGTTGGGTATGCGATACCATAACAGATGGCCCTAGTGCAAGTGGGAGATTGTTAGTTATATGTATGCCCTAGAGGCCATTACTGTACATACGATGTATATTGTATTGGATGCTAGGACATATATAGGGAGGACTTTCTTGCTCGACATGATAGTATGCTATCTGGTTGTACTTTATCTTAACATGTACTCTGATCGTCTCTATATTACATGTTGATAAAGCCCTTAGGATATGTACTCGACTACTGGGACTATGATGAGATCATACTAGTGGGGCCACGGTAGTCGACGAGTACATCCTATAACTGTTCCTAGTCGAGGGTGTATCGAGACAGGGCATCGATACACCAGAGTAGACTAGCGTATACGCATCTTGACCCATATGATGGGCAATGGATGATCCCATATCCATCGGTGTTTGACATCAAGGATGGTGTACGGGTGCTCAGTGGAGACTGGGTACACTGGACGGACTCGCCGAGAACTCCCAGATGGTATTATACCATACGTCAGATGGCAGTTCTCCGGTGACACTGGTACAGAGTAGTCTGTTGACCCGAGATCGTCATAGAGTCTTGTGTGGTTCCCACTGTGCTTTGATTTCCATCATACCACGTCCAAGAGGGCGTGCAAAAAGGTGGCTTTTGGGTACAGTCCCGAATCACATGGAGGCAATGAGCGATAGGAGGGGATTCGTCTCTCCCGGTATAGGGAGTTGATGTTGTGCTGTGTTCGATTGGCTATAACCGGAAATCCCTGGCCACGGTTGCTGAGATTTACTGGTAAGAGTTATCAGTAGTTTCTTGAACTGTTATAGACCTCATATCAACGCGACTTATCAAGCTACTGGGGTCTGACGTTTACCACCCCTAGGCGAGATATGCAACATATCAGACGACGAGACCGGACTGTACGGGAGTGTTACTGTTTGGATTCACAGGAGAATGTACAGGCTTGCTTGTTGATCTTCTGAGCGCTCAATACCTGGGTAGCTGTTACGTTTAGCTGACCGCTTGCTGCTTGTGGGTGTTTGATATGATCATCACCTACTGCCGGCGTATTGACGATTCTTTAGAGTCCTACACAGAGGTTTCTTGACTCAGGCAAAACGATGTAGGAGCACATATATGATATGAGCGGGACCGAGGATAATGCGATATGCAATACCGTATTATATTCTCGCGATATTTGATATCAGCCGGGTAATCGGATCAAGTGTTGATTCGGTGAATCGGTACGGATAAATATTAGTCGGTTATATGCGATATAGCCGGATTGTCGGATCAAGTGTTGATTCGATAATTTATTGTATAATAATATATTTGATATATTAAATTGCATTAACTAATATTTTCTCACTAAAAGTTTCTTTTTCTCATTCGGGTAATACATTGATATATATGCGATATATGTTAATTGTATTATTTTATTTTGTTGCAATAAATATTGTATATGTGATATATAATATTGTAACATGTTATAATTATTAATGCAACATGATTAGAGGAGTTTGAACAAGATTAGGGTTTGGATTAGGGTTAAACCTTCTAGTTGATTCTAGAAGCTTTACTTTGTCATGATAAAGATATTTGTGTTGATCTTTATCCATGACTCACCCTTTGACCTAACCCAAACCCTAACCCTAGTAAACTCTCTACAATGGTTAAGTGAACCATGGTTGCATTAATAATTATGATAACCTTTTTATTATTCATCACAAAATTGATTATTCATCATCTTCTTCCTTCTTCTTCTTTGCTTGAAAATGGTTTCTTGCTTTGATTTTGTGATGGATAAATGTGAGAAAAATATAAATAAAGAGAGCAAAAATCCTACTTCATCATCCTCATCTTCCCTTGCCATTTAGATGAGGGTGTTCACATCATTTCATGAGTGTTAGCTTGTGTTAAAGAAACTTCGAGGTAGATCATCTTAGTATCGAAGATCGGAAGCAAAGGTTGCGTCTTTCTCTTCGTGGAACCTCTCGAGAGCTCGGAACCCGATGATCGCAGCGAAGGGACCACAACACGGAGCATATGAAGTGAAGGACCGGATCTACAAAGGTTGTAATCCCTCTCACTTAGTGTTAAGCTGTTTAGCATGCTTGTTTTCGCCTAATCTCTAGTTTAAAGTTCCGTATTCGGGTTGTTCGGCACGGCTAAATTTTTAATCGGGCATGGTTGATGCCTCGTAGACCCTTGTGCGCGTGCCTAGCAACCCTACAATAATCATACATCCCAAGTCAAGAGTGCGGATCAATCATCAAGATATAGCTCGTACGTAAATCCGTCGTACGGCATCCCCCAATTTTGGATACGGGTCAAAATCACATTCATCATACTATTCACCTGGTATCCTCTTTATCAATATCATGAGCTGGTACTGATCTACGTCTAGTACAATACTGATATCGCCTAAGTATGCATGCACGTGTGTAAAAACTACGTCCAGGACCCGCTACAACGTCATGTCGTATCTAAGATACGAACCCTGCTATATCACCGATCTCACGGCCTCAAATCAAATCTCATCGACTCAACTCAACCCCAAGTATCATCCTCAATCCGTATGTGAACACATAGTCCCATATCCATGTGAACCCATAACTAAAAAGAATCCCATGAGCACATATCAATAGGAATGTATGCAAGTATGTATGTGTGTATGTGTAGTGCAACACTACCCTAGGGTTCGCAACACTAAAGTAATCCAACACACCAATATCCATCCTAAGCATCGTTATTAATCCCAAATAATATATAATAAATGTTGGTGTGTATAAGCATCCGTATACACCACCACGGACTGCGGGGGTGCTATACGCCATCCACCCGACTTCTCCCCGTAGATATAAATCTACTTACCTGGTCCTCGCTAGCCGGTGCCGACGTCGCCACGCGGTTGCTTGTCATCTCGAAGTCCGCATGGGGTACCTACATATCATAACGCACCGTGTCGCATTAAAACTAAATTCAAAATCGAAACGGCATACGAAAATCAAATCGGCACGCGTATCACGCATAGGTCCAAACCTATCGCTTACGCATGCAAGAATAGTCAAACCAACCCTCGACGTCGATGTACAAACGTCAAACCATCGAGAAAAATCCAATCACACTCATTTGCACATTCACGAACACTAATTTTAATATAAACTAGGTTAAAACTCAAAAAAACCCCAATTTCACTTAAAAAGTCATTTTTCCGAAAATCTAGCAAGCACAATTCGCCGTTTTTGTACAAAACATGATGTTTAAATGAATGTAGCGGCCAATATACTTATTAAATATCTTAAATAAGTCATAGAAACAATTTCCAGAATTTAATCTCATTAAATTCCAAAAACCCTAATATTCTAGTTTACAAAAATACCCTTTTTAACAATTTCAAAGCAAAAATGCACAAACTACAATCTAGCTTAGATTTGCATGATCTAATGCATTAAACCACACTTAATAAAGTTAATGAAGTCATGAAAAACCTAAACACATTTTTAATCCCAAGTATTTAACCAAATTCAAAAATCTAGTAGGCAAATTAGCACATTAACACAATTTTTTTAAACTAACCATTAGCACTAGCTACTAATTTTGTATTAACATGACAAAAAGCTTAAATATAACACACAACCATACACCAATTCTACAAAACCCTAACTTGCATTCAAATTCATAACTTGAATTCCAAAACTTGCAATTAAACTCACATATCCAAATTAACACTTAATTAAATTAGCTTAAGTAATTAGTAACAAATTAAGCAACAAAAATGTTTAGAATTATACCCAAAACATATGAAGATCCACAAGCACACATAGCCCTCCAAAATGCTCCCTTGCCACCAAAATCCATGCTATACGGGCTAAGCTAAAATGGGTAGGAGTCGGATTTTGATTTGGATTTTTGCTTGATTTTTTGTGGATTTTTCTTTGATGGAACAAAGAGAGGAGAAGAGGAAAATGGGGCTGTTGGGGGGGTTGCTAATTTCGGCCAGGTTGTGGGGGGTTTGGGTGAGGGAGGAGAGAGAGTGAGGTGGAGAAAATAACAAGTAAGGAAGTCCAAGTCAACACAAAGTCAAAAGTCTAACTCATTTATCCATTTTCTTTTCTTTTCTTTCATTTCTTTTCCTTGAAATCCAAGTGGGGACAAAAGAGGGGGCTGCTGAATTCTTCAAGGGGATAAGTGAATGGGGGTGTGTGGGTGTGGGTATGGGTGTGGGGTGATGAAAAATGATAAATACAATACCCCAAACATCCATTTACAATAAAAAAAAGCCTTTTTTTCTTCAATAATTTCTAAACCGTCTTGGCAAATGATTTCATTCCAAAAACCACATGATAAAATTTTATTTAATGTTTTATGGTGCAAAAAATTTGTTTCAACTCATTCCAATTTGTAATTTTCCCTAATTAAATGTATTAATGCCGGCTTAAAATAATAATAAAATAATATTTTTTCAGAAAATTTGAAATTTTACCAGCGGCTCAATAAACACCAAATAATAGCAATTACATAGCTAGAATATGTATATTTAATTTTTATAATAAGATATTTGCATTTTGACTTTTTTACAGAAAACCCCCTTATTTTACCGATTTTTCGAAATTTCACCGAAACGATTTTCAAAACGTTACAATCTTCCCCCCTTAAAGAAATTCGGTCCCCGAATTTAAATTCAAACTCCCCCAAATACTAAAACATCTAAGAAAAACCAGCAAGTCGTCGGGGCTCCGAAATTGTAACTACATAAAACAAATCTTAGCGCAGCGCATGCGCTTGAAAAATGAGCATATAACTAAAATCGAAACTCCGTGAAGCATCCTGCAATCATCGGAGTCATGGAGAAGACATCAATGCCAAATCCAAATCAAAACCAATATGACATAACTCGAAACTATACCTGTAAATATCGAATCTATATCTGTAAGTATCTGAAGGAAATGCATGCCAAATCTCTTTAAGTCGCTGTGCAACGCGTATAACACTGCACAGTGGCGGACGTCTATCATAAGAAAATAACTATATACATATATACCTTTGTTTGAAATGCACGTTCCGCCGTTTTGGAAACAATTTAGAAGGGTATCCTTGTTTTAAACATTTCGTGTCATATCAGACACGTAGGTAAATACTGAGGCTATAGCTTGCTTTTTGGAAATCCCATCAATAACTATCAATGCATGCAAAATATATTCAGGTACTGTCATCTGACTACTCCTGCTCAGTACGAAAACACATAGCAATATCATAAAAACGTACTGCTCTATACGAAATCAATCCCCAAAATATGCACATGAATGCTACGTGCGTCTGGTGCCCACGGAAATCAAAATCCATGAATATGCCATACATGCGCACAGAAACAACATCTAAGTGCATCGGATGTGCACGAAACATCTGTCGTAGGCAACGTGTGTGCCTGACAGCAAAATCAGGTGCATCTGACATGCACGAAAAATCTCGAATTAGTGCATCTGGTGTGCACCAAATCGCATCTCGTAACAAGCGTCCAACAGGCGCTAAAAATCCAAATCAGGTGCATCCATCGTGCACGAAATCATGAAATCCAATATCAAGCGCCGAACGTGCGCAAAATCAATCAGGTGCACATGGTGCACAAAACAAATATCGAGTATCACCATCGAAATCGAAGTCCAGTGCATCTAAGTGCACAAAAGGCGTATCAGTGCACTGCAAGCATATATAAACTGTACAGCGTGCAGGAACCAAATCGTGTGCATGCATACGCACAAAACCAACTCAACTGTTTAAAATCGTAAAATCACAAACATGTGAAACTGAAGCACGAAAACGATATCAAGTGCAACACTGTGCAAAGATCGTAAATCCTCAATCATCAAAATCAAATTATACGAATAAATCACCCAAAACATCGTAATCAACAATGGCGGAATAGTACTGCTCAAGCGCATCCTCTAAGAATCTGGGCCAACCGTCGCGGTCACTAGTAGGACGTCTCGTCGATGATCATGAACTCTGTCCTGCTGGCGTGCGTAACCATGACCACTCCTGGGTCAAGGTCTTCACTGTGAATTACCAATCTTTCGGTCCATCGGCTCATCGGCCCTGTCAGGTGTGCTAATGGGGACGATTCCGTTCTGGCACTTCTCTGGTCATCTCTTGGTCAATCATCGCGATCACTCGTAAGACAGCATATTACTGGCGTCGGCCTCTGGCTCTCTGAATGTACGTGACACATCTGATCCTGGGTGCAAGTATCATTGCAGCAGTGTCCTGGAAGGAATCCTGCTCACGGTCTCTTCCATGTCTCGTCTCTGCCAACTGTTCGGAAGTCATCGTCCTTTCCTATATCTGCATCTTGCTCTGGAACGGCTGCACACCCACCGCGACTCCTTCTGGAAGGTATATCCAGTACTCTGCCACGGCATGCGCATCGCATCTCTGATGTCGGCGGAGTGGAACATCATCTCATCTAGATCTGGTGCGAAACTCTTACTCCACTTTTCCCTAATGTCGTCTGCTTTGGACTCGGCTCGTCGCGGCTGCATGGACTGAGCTCCAATGACTATCCCCGAATCTGGAGTCTCCCAAGAAATGCATCTCACCACCTAGCATCCGAATTAAGTCGAACCATCCAATCGATTGTCAAAACCTCATAATCCCCCAAGGGCTCAACATCTTGGGTACAGTTTAATAATATCGAGTACATACCACAGCATCGGTGGTCCAGCCGTAGAAGGGCAAACCCAAGCCTCACTAATGGCGCCGTAGAACTGCCGCAAACCCGAAGGTTCAAAGGCTTTCACACGGTCATTAAGTCGAGTTAGGGTTTCATTCTTCTAGAGGGACCATAGAATTGCCTGCATGTCTTTCCGACTACTTTAAACTTGGAATAATAGGTTTCCGACATTCGATCGTCTCTGTCGACCCTCACGTCTCTGCGTGAAGTCGTCTCTAGCTGGAATCAATCTATCTGATGACCTCGTATCGAGGTAAGCGAACGATCCACATGTCCTAGTCATTCATCCTAGATGACTAGCGACCTCCTATCATCTCTTAGTACAACTCGTCCTGCACGATTTCCAGCATCTGGGGCAATATCTCGTTGTTCGCAGCAATAATTGGCTCGCTCGTCTGCACGCTGAACAGTGCCTCGATCGTCATGAATAAGCAACACACCAACGGTCATCAAAATCTTGCTGGCCTCCATCATTGGCTCAATTCTCTAGTGTCGATCAGCACCTCCGAGTAACCTCATAAAGGCGATCCGCCAAACGCTCGTGGCGCGGAAACACAGTAAAAAGACACATCTCTGCAATCGTGTGTCGCCGGAATTTCGCCCTGGTCAGTCCTCGTTCGTGACGAGCTTGTGCTGACCGCAACTCAAGCCGTAGCTCTCCCTGCCCGTAACCGTAGCAGCAAAACCATAACTGGTACTGATGAGGCTAGATCGGAATGAATATAATACTGAGCAAAGAAATGTACATCCTAAGGCATCTTAAGTGGAGTAGCGTATCGTAAATATGCCGTGGAACATACCCACGGTACGTCACTCTACTTTAGTCACCTATTCCATCAACCAAGGGTCATCCTACGCTCCGAAGGTAAAACCTAACGCTCTGATACCAACTTTGTCACGACCCGAAAGTACGGAACATGACCGGCACTTAAACTACGAACGTCTCGAGGCGTAAGTAATCTAAGTAATCGAAAACCCAGAAATCCAAACTAAGAAAAGTAGTAGAGTGAAGGAAAACCAATTTAAAACAAGTAGTTTTAATAGCATAAGCCGAATTATGCGGTTTTTAAGAACATCAAAATTTACTGAAAATTTCGGAAGAGTCTCCTTTGTAAATACTGGCTCCCAAACGGGATACAACATGAATAGTATACGAAATCACTAAAAAGGCATCCCCAAGCGGGAGCTAGCTCTTCGTCAATCGACGGTCACAACCACACAAGCAATATAATATACAACGCCAACGGCGAGGATCAAAACTCAAAAGGAAACTCAAAACCACCAGAAATATAACGAGCGACTCTAAGGTCGAAAGAATAAACAACACTGGTCTCTATCTCAAAAATACATGTTTGGTTGATGGAATTTACTAGATACAACGGAATAATATCATACAAGGTAATATGATGGGTACGATACAAGAAAAACCCACCTACTAGCAAGTCACCCGAATGAAACTGAGCCCGCAAAGCCGTAATTAAACCTATACGGCAAAACCTGCAAGAAACTGGGGCACAACGGGGGTGAGTTGCCAACTCGTGAATAGAAAAACATCTACGCGCAGAAATCGCATAAATAACGCAACCTAGGTCAATGATCATAATATATCCTAAAAAATGTATATAACATGCAGCCTATAACAAGGATAGGGTAAATATCTAACCCGAGTGTAATCTCATGTGGCCGTGTCTGTGCCTCAGGTAGCAATATATCATATGAATGAGGTATGAATGCATGAAAACAGAATACATGTAAATGAAGAAACTGTTTTCATAAATTAGTGAGATTTCCTTCGTATTTTTAAACTGAGGTATCATAAATGAAATCAGTATCAACAGTGTCTAGCATCGACACAAAACATAAATCTCACTGTCTCGAAATATCAATGTCTCAATCTCAATATCTAGGGCGCCGTCAGTCCAGACCGGCCCCTACCATCCATCTCAAGACCACGACGGTATCCTCCGGATATCTGACGCGTCGGGTAATATCACCGGTAGGTAATCTGTCCCCTTCCAGGCTCAACGTCAACACCACATTCCTCTTGTCCCGGGGTACCATACCGGGCCCACCATGTACCCGTGACGGTTCCTCCACTCCTCGACACGGATCTCGAAAACCACAGCAAACTCATGGTGGACGACACTTACATCACTAGAAAACCACAATTTATATATTTTAAAGGGTTAATAAGTTTAGAAATTTTGCGGCATTCCCCCGAAATCCAGAAATATCATAAATCTCAAGAAGTCATCACAAGTGCATATGTCAATGCTAATGAATGTATATGGTGTCAATAACGAAGTTGCAATGTATGATTAATAACTAGGCATGAACAATGGAATAACAGTATGCATGAAGTGACAAGTAATAGCTACCATGTCTAAACTGGCATATAACCTAGGTACACTAATATCATATCAACCTACTAACTAACAAGCTAAGCCAAGCAAATATATTCTCTAAAGTGTACGTAACATGGCAATTACAGATGAAGATGTGTGTTAGCCGGCAAGTAGGTGTACATGGTACATACGCATCATCGGTAATGGTGCTGGTGTCCTAACAGCATGCTATTAATAATGCAATAAGAAATTATAATATAAGTATGCGATGCGGAGCGAACAGTAAAAATGAGCGGGAGCTGAATATTAGACACAACGATAACTAAACTGTAATAATCTAATATAAATCCTACAAATGGTGCCTTTTGAAATAACACAAATCAGGGGGTTTCGAAAATTGGGGCTACGGTGTTTTTATGAAAAGATGAGTCTTTTGAAATATCCGTAGGATCCCTTGGGCTGTCTTTTAAAATACCCACGATTCGTTAGTTTTTGAAATAGGTAGGAGTCTAATCTAATCTAACAGCTACACTAAACTATACGGCTGAACTAACAAGCTGAACTACAGGTAAGGAAACCGCCTAACGTCTGAGTCGATACATATACATACCTGTATATATATTAGTCGGTGATCCTGCCTCAATAATATCATATCCGATACCATATCTATAATCAGACATCCCAAGTCAAGAGTGCGGATCAATCATCAAGATATAGCTCGTACGTAAATCCGTCGTACGGCATCCCCCAATTCTGGGTACGGGTCAAAATCACAATCATCATACTATTCACCCGGTATCCTCTTTATCAATATCATGAGCTGGTACTGATCTACGTCTAGTACAATACTGATATCGCCTACGTATGCATGCACGTGTGTAAAAACTACGTCCAGGACCCGCTACAACGTCATGTCGTATCTAAGATACGAACCCTGCTATATCACCGATCTCACGGCCTCAAATCAAATCTCATCGACTCAGCTCAACCCCAAGTATCATCCTCAATCCGTATGTGAACACATAGTCCCATACCCATGTGAACCCATAACTAAAAAGAATCCCATGAGCACATATCAATAGGAATGTATGCAAGTATGTATGTGTGTTTGTGTAGTGCAACACTACCCTAGGATTCGCAACACTAAAGTAATCCAACACACCAATATCCATCCTAAGCATCGTTATTAATCCCAAATAACATATAATAAATGTTGGTGTGTATACGCATCCGTATACACCACCACGGACTGCGGGGGTGCTATACGCCATCCACCCGACTTCTCCCCGTAGATATAAATCTACTCACCTGGTCCTCGCTAGCCGGTGCCGACGTCGCCATGCGCTTACTTGTCGTCTCGAAGTCCGCATGGGGTACCTACATATCATAACGCACCGTGTCGCATTAAAACTAAATTCGAAATCGAAACGGCATACGAAAATCAAATCGGCACGCGTATCACGCATAGGTCCAAACCTATCGCCTACGCATGCAAGAATAGTCAAACCAACCCTCGATGTCGATGTACAAACGTCAAACCATCAAGAAAAATCCAATCACACTCATTTGCACATTCACGAACACTAATTTTAATATAAACTAGGTTAAAACTCACAAAAACCCCAATTTCACTTAAAAAGTCATTTTTCCGAAAATCTAGCAAGCACAATTCGCCGTTTTTGTACAAAACATGATGTTTAAATGAATGTAGCGGCCAATATACTTATTAAATATCTTAAATAAGTCATAGAAACAATTTCCAGAATTTAATCTCATTAAATTCTAAAAACCCTAATATTCTAGTTTACAAAAATACCCTTTTTAACAATTTCAAAGCAAAAATGCACAAACTAAAATCTAGCTTAGATTTGCATGATCTAAAGTATTAAACCACACTTAATAAAGTTAATGAAGTCATGAAAAACCTAAACACATTTTTAATCCCAAGTATTTAACCAAATTCAAAAATCTAGTAGGCAAATTAGCACATTAACACAATTTTTTTAAACTAACCATTAGCACTAGCTACTAATCTTGTATTAACATGACAAAAAGCCTAAATATAACACACAACCATACACCAATTCTACAAAACCCTAACTTGCATTCAAATTCATAACTTGAATTCCAAAACTTGCAATTAAACTCACATATCCAAATTAACACTTAATTAAATTAGCTTAAGTAATTAGTAACAAATTATGCCAAAAAAATGTTTAGAATTATACCCAAAACATATGAAGATCCACAAGCACACATAGCCCTCCAAAATGCTCCCTTTCCACCAAAATCCATGCTATACGGGCTAAGCTAAAATGGGTAGGAGTCGGATTTTGATTTGGATTTTTGCTTGATTTTTTGTGGATTTTTCTTTGATGGAACAAAGAGAGGAGAAGAGGAAAATGGGGCTGTTGCGGGGGTTGCTGATTTCGGCCAGGTTGTGGGGGGTTTGGGTGAGGGAGGAGAGAGAGTGAGGTGGAGAAAATAACAAGTAAGGAAGTCCAAGTCAACACAAAGTCAAAAGTCCAACTCATTTATCCATTTTCTTTTCTTTTCTTTCATTTCTTTTCCTTGAAATCCAAGTGGGAACAAAAGAGGGGGCTGCTGAATTCTTCAAGGGGATAAGTGAATGGGGGTGTGGGTACGGGTGTGGGGTGATGAAAAATGATAAATACAATACCCCAAACATCCATTTACGCTAAAAAAAAGCCTTTTTTTTCTTCAATAATTTCTAAACCGTTTTGGCAAATGATTTCGTTCCAAAAACCACATGATAAAATTTTATTTAATGTTTTATGATGTACAAAATTTGTTTCAACTCATTCCAATTTGTAATTTTCCCTAATTAAATGTATTAGTGACGGCTTAAAATAATAATAAAATAGTATTTTTTCAGAAAATTTGAAATTTCACCAGCGGCTCAATAAACACCAAATAATAGCAATTACATAGCTAGAATATGTATATTTAATTTTTATAATAAGATATTTGCCTTTTGGCTTTTTTTACAGAAAACCCCCTTATTTTACCGATTTTTCGAAATTGCACCGATACAATTTTCAAAACGTTACTTTGGTTTAGGAGATAGTACACCTATTACGCAAATTGGATAGTCTTCTTCCAAACCTTAAGCTGGTGCCGAACGGTGGGGAATGAAGAAAACCAATTAGCATAACAATGGTGTGTAGAAGGTATTAAGTTAAGACAAAGCAAGGGATTAGTAAGAGGGCAAAGTAAATTGCAACTGATATTCATAACCAAACCAAGTATTTCTTCGCCAATCCTAAATCACCTTTGTATTTCTCCAGGACACTCCGTATCACTACGAAGATCCACAGTTTATTGGATACTCCATCGTATGGTTATATACGAACTCGAAAGGAACTTGTTCCAGTTCGAGGATGGATTCTGGTTCAGGAGAAATAGGAATAAGGTTTATTCGGTTGTCTTTTATCTTCACCTTCTCTCATTGCGAGTACTCCTAGGATTAGGACAGTACACCCATTATGCTTATTGGATAGTCTTCTTCCAAACCATAGGCTGGTGCCGAACGGTAGGGAAGGAAGAAAACCATTTGGCTTAAAGGAGTGTGCAGAAGGTAATGACTAAAGACATATAAAGGGATTTGGAAAGATGGAAAAGAATTGCACGGTTACAGTTGTGAATCTGGAAAATGGAAGAGGCATTACTAGGAATACCTGGATACCCCAACGAAACATTTACAATGTTTCAGTTTCACTGTGTACTGTTAAAGGAAAACTGATTTCCCGATTAGATACTTACTCCAGGGTATGTATTTAACAGGTATGATTCTCACATCTGTATGGTTTTACAGATGATGAGTGGGAGTAAGCTATTGGGAATTAGGTGATCATCCTCATTATATCGGGATTCGTTGTAATCGATGATATTTGAGGAAGTCACCTGGGTTGGTTGCCGGAAGGCAAATATTTGGTTTTGAATATCCGCTGTTATGCACCAATTTCAAATTGATATATCTGTACGTCTATTTTTATAGAGTGAGATATATCTTTTTGAAATTATGTCAGTGACATTTACCTATATCAGTAGATGGTTAGGTAAGGAGCATTAAACAGCGGTGTAATTCTTCTTAACCATAAGTACAGTTTTCAACCTACGACACACAGTGAATGAGTTATCAGACTCAAGGGACTTATACAGAGTATTGTATGTTGTCCAGGGTCCATCAGGACAGAGGGGTTGGTTCTCGTACTATATTCGGTTTACTTATGACTTCTCTAGTTTTTAGACAGGTTTTCGTAGAAACACAGGGTCCAAGTTTTGAGAAGTTATAGGTATATGGATAAAGTAGAGAACCAGGTGTTGCAAGTATCGGGATTCTTCAAGTTGATCGAAGATGTAGATACTTGAGTATGGTATTCAGTTGATAGTAGTGATTAAGAGAACTTGCTTCTCTTTCAGGTTACTCATAATTGGAAGATTCTTAAGTTGAGTAACGCTGATCGGCCTCTCTCCATTTAGTTGACATGCACTGGAGACAGCTGCATGATTTGAATCTGGTTCAATTAAATCAGTGCCTCTGATTCTATATTGGATATAGAACAGTTCATATCTTAACGATGTTAAGGTACGGGGAGTTTTCCGAATTATGCTTAAAACCACACTCTGGATAACTCAAGGCACGTTTCTGTAATGGCTGTTTGTGGGTTGACCCAGGCTATGACGAGGGTTGACTTTCTACCATCTGGAAGATCAATAGTGATATTGTTCAAGACTCGCCACAGTTTTATTAAAAATGGATTTTTTCAGAAAACAGTAGTGGGAGTATGGTAGAACTGGAAGTGATTCCAGAACCACAAACGATTACTGAAGATTTCACAGGAACCTAAAGATTCAATCTGGTTTGACATTCCATTGGCCACTCCGCAGATTTGGTGGGTAACCTCAGGCACCCGAGAGGTACTCCGGTAGCCTCAAGGACGGTGACAGGAAAGTTCTTGTTTACCCACACTTGCCATTGCTGTTGTTCCAGGCTGCGAGTCCCGGCAGGAGGATGAGTATAGCGTCGTTCTAAACTTGCTTTAGAAGTGTACGTTTATATGACTCTGCCAGAGGGTTGTCGTAGTCAGTGGGAGCAGCAGAAGCATTGGTGGACAGGTTGCTTATGTCTATTTATAGACTAAAGTAGTGTAGCGGAGATAGATCATCTAATTTTGATGTGACAGTCATAGGTTTGACTTCATCAGAATAGGGGATGGATCTGTTAAGAAGGTAGTAGGGTGTGTTGTCATGGTATTTGGATAACATACATAGAGTAGGAAGTGATATTCCTATACTACGATCGGTTATACTTTGGTCGTCACACAGTGGTTTCTCCACATGGGACTTGGATATTATATCAGACATACTGGTTACTAGATCTATGGTTTTAAATCTAGATTTGGGTGGTTTCCTAATTAAGGGTACTTAGACATCATTCTAAGAGTATTTAGAATGGACGACTCCTGGCACGGTAGTGTACCTGCAGGTGATGGAGTCACCCTCTCTAAATGTGTCTTACAGACTAAAGAGGAGAGGGATGTGCATGATTGGCAGATCACTTGCTCAGGAAATTGAGTCAATCATGAGATGTCAAGTACCACACCAGATGTTGTTCTTGCCCTAGATGCAATAAGTTGATGTTGATCCAATCCTGGAGAAACAGTCGGAATTAGTTTTAGAACATAAGTGGATGTTCTAGGGATATGATAACGACAGCCTCATTCGGGAGACATTTATCATTCCAGGCTTCCAAGTTGACCTGGACGACAAGGAGGTTGTCAGAGTTATAGTTTTTCCTTCCGACGAGAGGCAGTATTTTGGACAGGTGATTCAAGGCAATACTGAGGGAGGCATGGCGCAGGATACTGATTAAGTTTAGTTGACAATACAGTCTAAGAAGTTTGGATTTGGAGTTCATTTATGAGCTAGGTCCCATCAGACATCCAGACATATTCTAAGACAGGTGTTGCTCATTTCGGGAGATGGCTTTCTCCGCGAACATGAGATATAGAGAGACATAGAAAGAAACATCAAAGCGGATCCACTCACTGAGGCTATTCCTCGAACGCAATAGTTTCGCAAACGGGTTTTGTGAGACTGACTAGTAGAGGAGTTGGGTGTTCGGTATCACACGGGCTGTGAGTATGCGACATCGCAATAATTAGCCTTGAGTGCAAGTGGGAGATTGTTGGAGATAGTGCCCTCAGAGTCAATTATTGGATCACAGGCACGTGATTGCAATGATTGAGGGAGGACCTATCCCGGTAGGACAGTCTTACTCAAGATGATAGTATGCTATCTGGTTTACCTTTATCATCGTGTACTGCTTTAGGTGACCTGACATGTCGCTATCACACGTTGATAGAGCCCCTAGGATTCTTGCTTGACTACCAGCAGTACGAGAGCGATCATATACGTGAGAGCTGGGGTCTGTAAGCACATCCTTAAAAGGTCCCTAGTCGTGGAGTTTCGAGACAGGGCATCGATTCTCCAGAGTAGACTAGTGTATACAGTCGAGACCCCGACGAGGGGCGGTGGCCGGTCTCACAAGCCACTGGTGTTAGGTTGTTCACCTAAGATGTATACAGGTGCTCATTGGGTTATGAGTACACCGGACAGGACTCGTCGGGAACATGCTAGTTGGTCTTATACCTGACGTCAGATAGCAGTTCCCTGGTGACATGTGTACAGGTTAGTTCATCGACCTAAGGATCGTCATTTGTCTCGTGTGAGTTCCCACTGTACTTTGATTACTACCCTACCACGCTCAAAGGAGACGTGCAAACTGGTTTTAGTTGGGTACAGTCCCGAGCCACATGGAGGCAGTGAGCGGATCTTCAGGGGTTCGTCTCTCCCGGTATTAGGGGTGAGGTCGTGCTATGTCTAGGAGAGCCATTACACGAAGCCCTCGGCCGAGGCAGGAGATTTACTGGTAGGTATTCCAGTAGTATCTCAGGGTGTTCTGGGCTACACTCCGACACGACTTGTACCGCTTTTGGGGGTCTGACTTTTACCAACACCCTAGGCCCGCCATGCGATGCTCATAGACGAACGGACCGGACTGTACGGATATTGTCACTGACAGGCTCAGTACGGTGTCAGGATGAGTTCGCTCATCGACGTCCCTTTTAGTCAATACCTGGTAGCCCGTTACGTATTGGATTATACCTCTGACGTGCTAGTGGTTAAATCCACAACCAAGGTGTTGACGAGTGTTTAGAGTCCACCACACATTCAGTTACTCAAGATTTCGGGCGAAACGCTGTAGAGGCCGTATGGAGATATGGCAAGGTCCGATCAGATACGTGCCGTATTGCACGGATCAGGATCGGACAGCTAGTACTAGAGGCCGTATGGATATATGGCAGGGTTCGATCAGATACGTGCGGTATTGCACGGATCAGGATCGAACGGATAACACTAGCCGGCTTTGGTTTAAGCCGGATCCTAGTATAGTACAGTGTGGATTTTGTCTCATTGCATTTGTATTTCGGTCGGAATACAGATGCGGGTGTGTATACACAGTATCGGGGTTTTCCTGTAATTTATTACGGGACCAGTTTTCTGGAGTTGCCAGTTTGCTTTCCGTTTTGGCCATTTTCATTTGTATCTTTCAATGGCCGAAGATTGGTGGAGGAGGGCTTATTTGCATTTGTGCAAATAAGCAATTATGGAGGGGGTCTTTGCATATTATTGTATCATGATACTTGCACCATCATTGCTTGTCTTTCTTTAGTCATCATGTTTTGACTTTTGTGTGAGCATGGTTGTTGATGATGGTTGATTTGGAGTGTTGGTTTTGTGTGATGATTATTCATCATGATGAGCTTTTCTCTTTCTTGCATGATCACATACCATTCCTCTCACTCACTCTCTCTCTCATTCTCTCATCTCCATGAGCATGGCCGGCCAAGCCATGAGAGGGCTGTCCAAAATTTCTCATGTGGGATTTTTGCTCTTTTGCTTGTGTAAAAATCCCACAAGTTCCATCTCCATGAGCTTGTATCATTCCTCCACCAAAAGGCCACTTTCCTAAACCCCAAAATGAGACATGGTTCTACACGTATTCTACAGCAAACCTTGGGCACGTCGACTCGCCAGCTTCGTGCCCGAGTTGCCTCGGTATAGAGGCGGGAGCCCGTAAAAGAAGAATGCGACGTGGTGCCCTTCCGGCGAGGAGGTGGAGACCGAACATTCCGCGGGAGATTGGGACGACGACAAGAAGACCGGAGGACATGGATCGCTCGGTATATCTCTTTTCCCAATCTTGTAGATAGCTAGGACTAGTTAATGGCATGATCCGGGTTTTTAGTGCGCGGTGGTGCCGGTTTAGAAAATTAAAGTTAACCATCGCTTCCGCATTTGGCCTCGGGATGGAGGCCGGGGCGCCGCCGTGCACTTACAGACTAAACATGGTTAACCCACCATGCACACCCAAACTTGGTAACCCTAGGCATAACCCTAGTTATCATGCACAAGTGTGTGTGGTCGAGATAAAATTCTACAAAAATAACCATAAAACCAGATAGATTATTAGAAACCAGTTTTGGTAAACTTTTTACCAAAACCCCACATTTACACACAATTACCACTAACCCTAAACTCAGGTGTTAAAGTCTTCCCCCTTAAGAAAATTCGTCCCCGAATTTTAAAATATGCAACTACGCGTACCTTCAAAAAGATGAGGGAATTTCTTCCGCATCTCTCCCTCAGCCTCCCAAGTGATCTCCTCACCATTCGGGCTACGCCAAAGAACCTTCACCGACGGCAGGAACTTTGATCGAAGTTTCTTCACCTGCCGATCCAATATCTCAACTGGCTGCACGGTGAACGAAAGGTCGGGCTCGAGCTGAACGGTCTGATGCTGAATCGTGTGGGAAGGGTCATGAAGATATCTGCGTAGCATCGAGACATGGAAGACGGGATGAACATCTGAAAAGCTGGGTGGAAGAGCCAAACGATATGCAACAGCGCCGATGCGCTCGAGGATCTCGAAGGGACCTACGAACCTTGGGCTAAGCTTCCCGTTTCGCCCAAATCGCATCACGCCCTTCATCGGAGAGACCCTCAGAAAAACATGATCGCCAACTGTGAACTCTAATCTGCGACGGCGTCTGTCTGCATACGATTTCTGCCTGCTCTGAGCTGCTCTCATCCGGTCTCGAATCAACTGCACTTTCTCGGTCGTCTCCTGCACAACCTGCGGCCCAAAAATACTGCTCTCGCTCAGCGCAGTCCAACAGACGGGCGATCTGCATCTCCTCCCATACAAAGCCTCGAAAGGAGCCATCTGGATAGTATCCTGGAAGCTGTTGTTGTAGGAGAACTCCACCAAAGGTAAATGACGATCCCAGCTACTGCCAAAGTCCAAAACGCACGCTCTGAGCATATCCTCTAGAGTCTGAATAGTCTGCTCTGACTGTCCGTCGGTCTGCGGATGAAATGTTGTGCTGAAGCTCAAACGAGTGCCCAAAGCCTCCTGAAGCCTCTTCCATAGTCGGCTGGTAAACTGGGTGCCTCGTTCTGATACGATACAAGTCGGTACGCTATGCAACCGCACGATCTCGTCGATGTAGATCTGGGCATACTGAGCAAAACTGAAAGTGGTCTTCACTGGCAGGAAGTGAGCCGCTTTCGTCAATCGGTCCACGATCACCCAAATAGAGTCGTACCCTCGACTGGTCCTGGGTAGACCAAAAACTAAGTCTATCGAAATCTACTCCCATTTCCACTCCGGAATGGGCAAAGCCTGCAACTCTCCTGCTGGCCTCTGGTGCTCGGCCTTGACTTGCTGACAAGTCAGGCATCTCGATACGAAATCGGTGACATCCCTCTTCATCCCATCCCACCAATAGACATCTCTTAAGTCGCGGTACATCTTAGTGGAACCTGGATGAACACTGTATGTAGCTCTATGCGCCTCCTCAAGAATCTCACGTCACAGTCCCTCCGAATCTGGTACACACAATCGATTCCCAAATCGTAGTACTCCCTGATCGTCAATCATGAACTCAGAATCTCTGCCTTGCCTGATCTGCTCCATGATCCCTGAAAGTCGGTCATCACTGGGCTGTGCCTCTCGAATGCGGTCAAGTAACTGCGGACGTGCACGAACGTGCGCAAACTGCCCTCTGTCGGAGTGAACTCAAACTCCACCCAGCTGTCGCATAAAATCTGCCAGTTTGCTGACGACTGCCTCTGCACTGCGCGCAAGCAAGATACACTACCTCCGGGCCTCCTGCTCAAAGCATCCGCCACTACGTTCGTCTTGCCCGGGTGGTACAAGATCTCACAGTCGTAGTCCTTCACCAGCTCCATCCAACGACGCTGTTTCAGATTCAGGTCTCGCTGCTGAAATATATACTTTAGGCTCTTGTGGTCAGTGAATATTTGGCACGACTCGCCGTATAAGTAATGTCGCCAAATCTTAAGTGCAAATACCACAGTACCCATCTCCAAATCATGAGTGGGGTAGTTCTGTTCATGTTTCTTCAATTGTCGTGAAGAATATTCGATCACCCTGTCATGCTGCATCAACACGCATCCTAACCCCACCCGTGAAGCGTCACAATAAACCACGAATCCGACTGATCCTGAGGGCAATGATAATACCGGCGCCGTAGTCAGGCAAGTCCGCAGCTGCTAAAAACTGTGCTCGCACTCTTCCGTCCAAACGAAAGGAACTCCCTTCCGGGTCAAACAGGTCAAAGGTGCAGCAATACGGGAGAAGTCCTGAACGAATCTCCTGTAGTAGCCCGCCAGGCCTAGAAAACTATGGATCTCCGTAACTGATGTCGGTCTAGGCCACTGCTGAACGGCCTCAATCTTCTTCGGGTCCACTCATATGCCATCTCTCGTAATCACGTGACCTAAGAAACCAACGCTGTCTAACCAGAATGCACATTTGGAAAATTTTGTGAAGAGCTGGTGCTCCCTCAGAGTCTGCATCATAATCCGCAAGTGTTGCTCGTGCTCCTCTCAGCTTCGCGAATACACCAAAATATCGTCGATGAACACTGTGATGGACAAGTTGAGATACGGCCTGAATGCACGGTTCATCAAGTCCATGAATGCAGCTGGGGCATTGGTGAGTTGGAACGACATCACCAGAAACTCATAGTGGCCATAGCGTGTACGGAAAGCTGTCTTCGGTATATCCTCCCTTCGGACTCGCAGCTGATGGCATCCTGATCGTATGTCGATCCTCGAAAAATAACCCGCACCCTGAAGCTGATCGAACAAATCATCAATGCGCAGCAACGGATATCTGTTTCGCACGGTAACCTTGTTCAGCTGGCGGTAGTCGATACATAAGTGCAAACTTCCATCCTTCTTCTTGACAAACAGGACCGGAGCACCCCACGGAGAAACACTGGGTCGAATAAGTCCCTTATCTAAGAGATCTTGCAGCTGATCCTTCAACTCTCTAAGCTCCGCCGGGGCCATCCGATAAGGCGGTATAGAAATAGGCCCCGAGCCCGGAATCAAATCAATACAGAACTCGACATCGCGCTCAGGCGGTAGTCCTGGCAGCTCATCAGGGAAAACATCGGGGAACTCGCATACAATCGGGACCTGGTCCAACGGAAAAACTGTAGCTCTAGTATCGCATACATTGGCTAGAAACCCCAGACATCCCTTTCTCAACAGCTGATCAGCGCGAAGAGAAGAAATCAACCTGTGAGGGGCGGCACCACGGTCCCCCTGCCCAACAAAAGCCGACTCGCCGGGAAAACAAAATCTAACTGTTTTCTCACGGCAGTCCACAGAAGCGTAGCACGTGGCTAACCAATCCAAGCCCATAAGAACGTCGAAGTCCAACATCTCAAGAAGGATCAAGTCGACAGGAAGCTCTCGCTCGCCAATACGGACGGTGCAAGATCGGAACACGTGCCTAGCAACAAATGACTATCCCACAGGATTGGTCACAACAAGAGGCTGATCAAGCAAACCGGACTCTCTACCCAAACTCGGCACGAAGTGTGTGGCAACATAAGAGTGCGTGGATCCAGGATCAAACAACACGTGTGCACCAATAAAGCAAATAGATAGGGTACCTGTCACGACGGCTTTGGATGCCTGTGCATCCTGGGGTATCAACGCAAAAACTCGGGCCTGACCTCCGCCAATAGCGGGCTGACCTCGGCCTCGGCCTCGGCCTCTGCCTCCTCGTCCTCTCTAGATAGGTCCGCCGCATCCACGGCCTCTAGGTGCACCTAACTGGCGTGGAGCATCGCCTGTGGCAGAAAGTAGAGCTCTCTGAGGAGGGGGAGGTGATGGTGGTAGGGTCACATATGGAGCTGTCGCCACTCCATGTCGTCTCGCTGGACAATCTCTAACACGGTGGTGCAGGCTCCCGCACCCAAAGCATCCTGGCGACGCCTGCTGTCCCTGTGGATACGAACCATACAGCTGACCTCGTCCAAACCCTCTGCCGGCCCTATCTCTCATAAAGAATCTGGCATGCTGCCCCTGATCTGGCGTGCCGGTACGAATCCTCTTCGGCGTGGGAACGGCCGAAGTCGCTGAAATACGTGCCTCCATCCGCAACGCTGTATCCATAGCCGCTGAATAGGTATCGAAGTGCTGGGCGCCAATGGCAAGAAATAGCTGGGCATCCAGTCCCTGTATGAACCTCTTCACCCTCTTCGCTTCGGTATCCACCAGATACGGAGCATATCGGGACAACTGTGTAAACTGGACGTCATACTCAGACACCGTCATCCCTGGGGTCTTGATCAAGGCCTTTAAACTACGAGCTCGGGCATCATGAATGCTCTCCGGATGGAAACGAGCCAGAAAGACTGTTGTAAACTCGGTCCAGGTCATGGTCGGTAGACCTGCAGCTCGTCCTCTCAGAACTGACTCCCACCATATCTGCGCGAGGCCCTCTAGTCGGAAACTCGCCAGCTCTACCCATCGGTCATCAGAACACCTCAGCGAGCGGCAGATCCTGGCCAAACTGTTAAGGAACGTCTGTGGGTCCTCTGTTGCATCGATACTCGTGAAGACTGGAGGTCTCAGCCTTATGAACTCCTGTAGCGAAACCGGAATGGTCGCGGTGGTAGTAGTAGGAGCAGGTACCATAGTAGTTTGGGATGTAGTGGGTACGTCCTCCGGCCACGGTGCACGACTGGCCGCAACTAAGGATCCCACCATCTGGCGCAGCTCCTGCATACTCCCCATCATCTGTCGCAGCTCCTCCTTACCAGTCTCAAGCCTATCCATACGGCCTGGGGAAGGCAGATCAGTCTGTCCCTGCGGTGTAGGCATACCACCCTGCTCAGTCCTATTCTCGGACGAGCCAGCTCGAATCTCGTCTCGGGCGGCAGCCCTCTGTGCTCTGGTAGCCCTCCGCGGCATAGTGACTGGTACAGGAAACATGACAATAAGAACGGTGCAATAGAATCGTAGGATACACGGAATTGAAGAAGGAATCTCAAGCAAGTATATCCTAAAGTCACTTAGGCGGAGTACCGTATCGCAAGTACGCCGCGGAAATACGTACGCTACGTCACCCTGCTTAGGTCACTTACTCCATCTACTATGGGTCATCCTACACTCAGAAAGGTGAAACCTATCGCTTTGATACCAACTTTGTCACGACCCGCAAGGTACGTAACGCGACCGGCACTTAAGTTACTACACGTCTCAAGGCGTCCGTAAAATAAGTAAGCCGAAGCCCAGAATAAAAAAACCCAATTAAGAATTAGAGTGAAAGAAGCCATTTTACTCCATTAAACCACATAAAGTTTCCTTTTTAAAACAATTTTCCCTTTTTCCATAAATTCTGGCAGAACCTCCTTTGTAAAAACACGCCCCAAACGGGTGCAAACAGGAAAAAGGCATCCCTAAGCGGGAGCTAACTCTTCGCCTCAAGGCGGTCAAAAATCCCACGCAATATAAATATGGTGTGCATAAATAAGAATGAAAGCACAGATAAAATAACAAGTCGACTCAAATGAGCTCGACCCCACATAACATAAATCCATAAGTCTCACAACCTCGTCTCTAGATCAATATACAGTAATCCAAATAAACTGGTACAGTTGAAATAGTAGTATTAGATGGAGTACTCTAGATACAAGGATCATAATAAGGCGGTACAAAATGATAACAACCCACCTATGAGCAAAAGCCTCGAATGCAGGCAAAGAGAGCAAAAGAGGCAAAAGTGTCCGCCGCTACCGTGCTGACGGAACGGACCTGCAGAAAAGCTGTGGCACAACGGGGGTGAGTTGCCAGCTCGCGAGTAATAAATAACATCTATAAAGGCTATCGCATGTATGCACACAAGTATCCTAGCATCTCTAAACAGGTATGGCTATAGGCACTAGCAGGTATGTATGCATCATCGGTGTGCTAACAAGTATGAATGTCACATGGATGTACTAACATGTATGTATACTATATGAGTCAACTCAAGATCTCAACATGTAAGTACAAGAACTATTCCTTCTTTGTTTCTGAAACTCTTTTTAGTACCAGCATAATATCCATGAAATCAACAAAACCCGAGTCTAGCAACGACACCTCAAAGCTGTCTCAATCCCATATATCCATGTCAAATACCTCTGATCTCAGCCATCCGGCCGATCCAACCCAAATATCCATATCGCAAACTAGCGACCGCTGTCGATATACTCTGGATATCCGCCATGCCAAATGAAGTCACCGGTAGGTCGTCCGTCCCCTGCCAGACTCAACGCCATCTCCTGTGATCTTCTTGCCCCGGGGTACCTTACCGGGCCCACCATGTACCCAAGACGGTTCATCCACCTCCTCGAAACGGGTCCCGAGAACACAGTAAACTCATGGTGGATGACACTTTACATCACTAGAAAACCGCAACTTTTATATTTTTAAAGATCATAAGTTTCAAATCTTGCGGCTTTTCCTCAAATCCAGAAATATCATAAATCTCGTGAAATAATCATGGGTGCATATGCCAATGATAATGAATGCAAATGGTATCAATGTTCAAGTTGTAGTGTATGATTTATACTAGGCATGAGCAAGTGATGTAATGATATATATGCACGAGAATAGCAATTCTTATGATTTAATCTTTATTATTTATTGCAATAGCACAGGTTTAAGCAATTAACATGTTCAGATTCATATTTATCTAGTGTCGTGACATGGCAATTACCAGGGTGTGGGTGTACACATGAATAGTGCTCGTGCTGCATACAAAAACCTGGTAATGGTGCATGTGTCCTACAGAGTGAGTTTGCGCATATGGGTACAACATATAGATCTTAACTGCAGCAATTATTATGCAAGTACTATCATTTCTAATATCGCAAGCAAATGTTAAAGTTCTATTTTCAAGTTTACTAATCTATCGGGCGTCTTGCGCCATCCAAATGATCGTCCCCCATAGATGTTAAATCTACTCACCCGTGATTTCGCGCTAGGTGTGTCCAACCACCTGCTTTCCTTTCTCTACCGCGCTTGAAGTCCCTGCCGGCGAACCTAGAATTTACAACAGTTACAATATATCAGGAAAAATCCTGCAAAACACGATATATCGATAAAAAGGATACGCATGCGTGAAACTAAAACGCGCGTGCACACGACAGGTCGCGACGCGCACAACCCACCAGAACCTACCCTGACACGCTGTGTCGCGCAGCGCGCAACAGAACCGCGCGTATCACGCACGTGTCGCTTAAGTTCAAAACATCGCAAACACGCTAAAAGCTCCAGATTTTTCCTCTGGGCCTAACTTAAAAAGTTACAGATGCCAACAGACCAAGCTACCCAGCAGAGCGCCACACCCAAAATCCTAACACCCCACTCCCCACTCTGTCCGCAAATTGCGGCCAGATCGAATAAATCGGCGGCCTCCAATGTGAGGTGGGTCCCCGTGCTTTGTGTGTGTGTCCCTGTTAGTCTCACTATACCACAGTTTTCTCAATTTGATTCTGAAGGGCTCGGGTCAACAGCAGATCCAACAGAGGCTAAAAAGTCACTAAAACTGCTAAATTACGCCAAGTCGGATAAATCGGGAATTTTTATGAAATCTGGTGAAATTCTCTGGTTAACTGGTCTCAACAGCACCTACTTGGGTTACTCTAACCATCACAACCATTACATTCTCAAAATTCCCCTAATTTACCCCAAAACTACCACTAAACATTAAATGAACACTAATTTAAGCTAGATATCCATAACTTTAGAAATTAGGAGTTGGGTTAAGGGGGTTATACCTCTAGAGACTCTAGATGAAGGAGAAGAGAAGAAGTAGGAGGGTGTGTGCTGATGCTACAGCTCTTGGTGCTGCAAAACTTGGCTGGAAATGAGCTGAGCTTCACTGTTGCTGAAGCTGAATTTGCAGAAGTTATTGTTGTTGCCTGGGTTGTGTTGTTTGGTTTTGTGAAGTATGTGTTGTAGTAGCAGCAGTAGGGATTGGGGTATTGTTAAGGGAAGGGTTGTGTGTTGTCATGTAAAGAGTTGGGGCTGATGTAGCAGCTGCTGCTACTGATGTTCAGAAGCAACAGGGCTGATGCTGATTGTAACAGCTAAGCTGATGCTATAGGGTGTAGCTGTTGCTGATGTTGGTTTTGATGGCTGATGATGTGCTGATTTTTTGTGGCTGTAGTAGCTGCTGAAGCTAAGGGTTAGGTAGCTGATACTAATGATGTTGTTGGGAGCTGATGTGCTGCAGCTGATGCTGATTCATGGCTGAAGTTTGGGCCGGTGTGCTGTTTTGGTGGCTGAAGCTGATGTTTGTTTTCTTTTTGGTGGCTGAAGTAATCAGGGATTTGGGCTGATGTGTGTGTGTATGTGAGAAGGATGAGAGAGGTAAGATGAAAGGGAGTGTGAGAGAGACACGCAAAAAGTATTGAAATGAAATGGGGTGTGACATAACCATATCCACCATTCTCTCTTCCCTCATTAAATGCTTGCATGACACCCATCACAATCTCTCCTTCTCCTCACAAGTCAACCCTTAAACCCTAATCACCCATAACCAAAACTAAAACTCATAATTAACTCAATTATTCTAACCAAGGGCCTAACCCACCATGGTTGGCTAAACATGGTTAACCCACCATGCAGACCCAAACTTGGTAACCCTAGGCTTAACCCTAGTTATCATGCACAAGTGTGTGTGGTCGAGATAAAATTCTACAAAAATAACCATAAAACCAGATAGATTATTAGAAACCAGTTTTGGTAAACTTTTTACCAAAACCCCCACATTTACACACAATTACCACTAACCCTAAAGTCAGGTGTTACAAAGCCCTTGTCTATTCCAGAGTGGAAATGGGAGCAGTCTTCATGGGTTTTATTTTGGGACTGTCCAGGACTAGCAGAGGGTATGATTCCATTTGGGAGATTGTGGATTGATTGACAAAAACAGTTCACTTTCTTCCGGTGAAGACAACGTTTGGATATGCGCAGTATGCTCAGATCTATATTGATGAGATTACGCGATTGCATGGAGTTCCGACGTGCATAGTGTCCGATAGGGATACACAATTTACCATCCGACTATGGCAAAAACATCAAAAGCCTCTAGGTACCCGACTGGGTTTTAGTACAGCTTTTCAACCGCAGACAAATGGTCAGTCAGAATGGACCATACAGACTCTAGAGGATATGTTTCGAACCCGCAGTCTTGATTTCGGTGGCAGCTGGGATCGTCACTTACCGTTGATAGAATTCTTTTACAACAACAGTTTCCAGGAGATGATCCAGATAGCATCTTTTGAAGCTTTGTATGGGAGAAATTGTCGATCACTAGTTGGCTGGACAGAACTCAGCAGAAGTAGCATCTTGAAACCACAGATAGTACTAGAGACTATAGAAAAGATCCAGTTGATACGGGACAGAATGAGGGTGCTTTTATGTGATTTAGGCAAATTATTGATTTTTATAATTTATTATACACAATTTTTATGCTAATCGTGATTAAATATCGCTAATCGTGTTTTAATCCGGTTTTGTGTACATGACATGCACCATATCATTTTTACACTTGTTACATTTTCCTACATGGTCTCTTCTTCTTCTTTTTTATCATGCATGACTTGGGGTTTTAAAAGAAAAGAGAAAAGAAAAGAAAAGAAAATAGTAATAGACAATAAAGCATGGGCATGAGAGAGAGAGGTGAGGGGTTAACTTTGACTTGGCCATTCTCTCATCTCACCATCTTCATCATTCCCTCCTCTATCTTCCTCCATGGCTGTTGCTGCCCTCCACCTTCTCCCTCCTCAAACACCCCACTTCATCACCAAAAACACCTTAAAACTCCATCCCCATTTCATTAAAAATGAGCACAAGCCCTCTAGCTACACTTTGGACCAAGAAAGCAAGGATTTTGGACACATGGGGCAACTCAAGAAAATTCTTGAGTTGCCAAATGAGGTAATCCCTTCACCATTTGTGTAGTTTTTCATTCATTTTAGCACCTATATTAGTTTAAAACCGATTTAATGTCGTTTAGTGAACTTTGAAAATTTCATGTTTGGGTTTGAGAAATTATTGATTCCAAAGGTGCAATTGAGGTGTAGTTAGCGACTTCAACCCCTGTGGTGATTGATTAAAGACCTAAACCAGAGACTAGAACCCCAATTAGCAAACTTAGAAATCCCCGATATCGTATTTTGTAGAATTTGTGTAGGGAAATTGAAATCTGCTAACACTCAGGGACCTCGAAATTTTTTTAGCAAACACAGTGAGTTGTGCAGGTAACCTAGATGCTACCCTGAAGACCCGAGACCCCACCTCCACCTTTTGGCCGCAGTTATATTCATTCTGGCCGCAAATTGCGGCCAGACTAGGGACTTGAGGGGTCGTGTTTGCTTCATGTCTCCTGTTTCTGTAATCTAGACCCTCCACATATGCAAAATTGGCTGATTTGACGTAGGGTAAAATCTGGGATCATTTTCTTGAGTTGCTGCATTGTTTTGCGGCTTCGTTTTAATTTGGAATTTGGTATTTGTTTTTGTATTCCATCGTCTGATGTTTTAATTGAAATCTGCTAACACTCAGGGACCTCGAAATTTTTTTAGCAAACACAGTGAGTTGTGCAGGTAACCTAGATGCTACCCTGAAGACCCGAGACCCCACCTCCACCTTTTGGCCGCAGTTATATTCATTCTGGCCGCAAATTGCGGCCAGACTAGGGACTTGAGGGCTCGTGTTTGCTTCATGTCTCCTGTATCTGTAATCTAGACCCTCCACATATGCAAAATTGGCTGATTTGACGTAGGGTAAAATCTGGGACCATTTTCTTGAGTTGCTGCATTGTTTTGCGGCTTCGTTTTAATTTGGAATTTGGTATTTGTTTTTGTATTCCATCGTCTGATGTTTTTACGTCAGCGACGGGGGTTTTTTGATGGTGTTACAGGCGTAGGCTATAGGTTCTAACCTATAAGCGATTCGCATGTCGTTTTGGTTTTCATGTCCGATTCTTGATACTATATGACGCATTGGAAATTGTAGGTACCCCTGCATAGATTTCGAGACGACGAGGATGAGCGTGACGTCATCGACTTCGGCAAGCGAAGATCAAAGTGAGTAGATTATATCTACGGGGGAAGTCTGGTGGATGGCGTACAGCACCCCCGCAGTTCGTTGTGTAGTGTATGGTACCTATTATATGTATATATTACATGTTTATTTTGAGATTTTGATTATCTAGATAGACTTTGGGAGTCATGGATAATTTTAGTATAATTGGACGATAGCGTCATTAGTTAGTTTAGTCGCGAACCTTAGAATAAGGTTTACACCCATACGCACACACACACATGTTTACATTGTTTTACTTATGCGTTCATGGGGATGTGTATATATGTATATATAGACACATAGGTATGGGACTATGTATATATAGATACCTATACATATACATGGATGATGAAGATAGTATATGATATTTGGAGACGAGTCAATGAGATTGGGCATGGTGCTATGAGATCGGTGATATGTTTTATTTCGTATTGTAAGATACGACATGAGATTTTAGCGGGTCTTTAGGCATGTGTTTTCATACATTCATATATATGCAGATGGTATCGGTTTGTACTAGACATAGATCAGTACCCCCAGTTCATGAGATATGATGATAAGGATACCAGATAAATTATGAGATAAATGTGATATTCGACCCGTACCCAGATTGGGATGTTGTACGATGGATTTACCGTACGAGCTTTATATTGTAGTTAGATCCACACTCTTGACTCGAGGATGTCTTGTTATATATTGTATCGTATGTGATACTATTGAGGCGGGATCACCGACTATTATATTTATATGTATCGACTCAGACTTAAGTGGTTTTCCTTACCCTTTCGATTTAGTCTGTTAGTTTAGTCCTGTAGGTTACTTGTAGATGTTAGACTAGACTTGAGTCATACCTATTTCAAAAACTAATGAATCGTGAGTATTTTAATGACAGGCTAATGGATACTACGGATATTTCAAAGGATGTACTTTTCATAAAAACACCGTAGCCCTATTTTCTAAACACCACGATTCGTGCGATATCAGATACCAAAAACTGTATGACTCGTATATAGGAATGTATATTTCTTTATTGCTGCATTATTATTCATTTACCATTTATTCTGCTGCTCGTATTGCATTGCATGCTTATATGTATTTTCGTTAGAAATGATGAAACCTGTTGTTAGGACACCGGCACCATTACCGATGACGTGTATGCTCCACGTACACTCGCTTGCCAGCTCACACAAATCTTCATCGGCAATTGCTATGTCACGTACACTTAGAGCATACTATTTCATTGACATAGTTTGCTAGCCGACAGTTCCTATATGTTATTGATTCATATTCCATTGTGCATATGACATATAGCATACATGTATACCTACATGCTTACACATATGCCTTGACATGCTTACATGCTAGTTACCCATATACCTATATGGTATTGTACCATTAGTGATAGATATATATTCATATGAGTGTCACGGCCCAAAGATCGGCCCGTGACCGACACTTAACCACGTAACGTCTACAGGTGTAACGCGACTAAGTAAGCCGAAACCCAGAAATCAAAACCATTAAAAGTATTGAGTGTTAGAACATTTGGTAAAAACATTTGTTAAACATTTAGAAAACCTTGAGTAATTTAGTAAAATTCTTTTAAAGTTTAAGTTGTTTTCTTAAAAATTTCGGCAGCATCTCCTTTGTAAAAACTAGCCCCGAAATCGGGTACAAGGTATGATATAAGAAAAATGACATATAATATGAATAAAGCATCCCCAAACGGGAGCAATCTCGCCCAATGGCGGAAACAACCACCACAATAGCAATATACGACGCCGTAGCGAAGAAATGAGCAATATAAGTAGAAAAATATCATGAAAGATAAAACTGCATAAATAAAGTCGGCTCACAACGAGCTCGACACCAGAGTACAAAATAATATACATCGTCCTCACAACTGGTCTCTAAGTCAATACATGAATAGTAGATGGAGAGTACTAGATACAATAGTGTGTACAACTTGAAAGTAAACGGATACCGCAAAAACCAACCTATCGGAAAAAGGCCTCACGCACCAACTGCAGTGGTATCCGTAGCAAAAGATACTAGAAAGTAGCCCTGCTTCAACTACTCTGAGGGGCAACCTGCAAACACTGTGGCACAAACGGGGTGAGTTACCAACTCGTGAATACTAGATAACATATAAAGGTAATCGCGAGCATGCACGTACCACGATACTCTAACATATGCCAACATATAACATCTATATGCTATGAGCAGGGTATGCAATAATCATGCATAACAAGTGTAAGCTAATACATCTATATATGATGAGCAGGGTATGCAATAATCATACCAAAGTACTCTATCAGGTACTACAACTACAGGATGAGATGCAGAACAATGAATGCTGAGCATGGGGTAAAATATCATCTACACGGAATATCAACGTGGAAATTAACCGGTGTCCATCAAATACACCCAAATCCCAGTAAAAACTCCGGCGCCGTCACTCTAATCGACCCTCAAATCCTGTACATCTCATGGAATCGTAAATGCCTACTATCGGCACTCGAAAATATCATGAAATCTTCGTGTCTAGCATCGACACGCAAATCCTCAAGTATCGGGCTCCGTCAGTCCGGATCAGACTACGGGCTCCGTCTACGGAATCGGCCTTCGGCCCCGGTAGTACGGGTCATCCCGTATCCATCTATCGACTCCATTCAGTATCCTCCGGATAACCGCCAGGGCCAACCAATCACCGGTAGGTAGTAGTCCCTCTTCCAGGCTCACCGTCTACTGCACAGCGATCCGTTCTCACCCCGGGGTACCATACCGGGTCCACCATGTACCCGCAATCGGCCTCATCCAGCTCCTCGATTCGGGTCCATAAGTCACACGTCTCAGCACCGAGAAAACGCATGGTGGACGCACTGAAATATCATATCAAGAGAAACCGGGTTTTTAAAACAGTGCATATTTTCTTAAAATAATACCACGGTTCTCAAATCCAGAAATCACATGAATCCAAAACTCAATACGTAAATCCATGCAATGTGTCGTATGACACTAAGAGTAAAAAGGGAAAACCGCTCTTTAAAAGGTTCCAGTTTTGAAAATATCTCAAGCGGTCCCTATTTTCTAGAAATCAATTCAATATCATCCATGTATGTAACATATGTATGTATATAGGTATGGATGTGCAAGTGGATATATACGCAAATATGAGTATAGCAATGTATAAGTGCACTAATATGGATACACAGTGTGTATGTGTGCAAGTATAGATATGTCAAAGTATGTGTGCACCAATATGGATAAACAATGTGTGTGTGCACAAGTATAGATATGTCAAGGTATGTGTGCACCAATATGGATATACAATGTACATGTGCACAAGTATAGATATATCAAGGTATGTGTGCACCAATATGGATATACAATGTGTGTGTGCACAAGTATAGATATGTCAAGGTATGTGTGCACCACTATGGATAGCATATATGAATGTAGCAGTATGCGTGCACCAATATGGATAGATATATCAAGGTATGTGTATATACATATATGAGTGTAGCAATGTATATGTGTACTAATATGGATATACAATGTGTATGTGCGCAATGTGAATATATCAACGTATATATATGCCAATATGCGACAAAGCCATGTCTAATCATCAATGATGCGGTAATCAAAACGATGTATGATTCGTAGCAATCCTATAGTGCGAGTGTCATGGAAATCACTAACGGTGTGAGTGTAACATACAAATAGTGCTCGTGCTGCTTAAACCGTTAGTGACAGTGTAGTGTCATATAACTACCATTTCTATATGCAACAAAAGATGGGTATGCTACACTAGTATATATGCACGCAACAATATACATATAAATATATGTGCGACTACAATATCCTATCATGCCCTGATGCTTAACTCCATATGGGCGATTTCCCTGTAGATGTTAAATCTACTCACTTGGTCTCGTGCTAAGTGTAGCCGACCACCTGTTTCCCTTTCATTGCGGCATCCGACGTACCTGCCTGCGAACATAGAATTTACACAAAGAATACACATAAGCAAAATCCTACAAAAACGTGATATCGAAACCAAACGAGAAGCTCGCGTCGGGAACTAAACGCGCGTGTATCTGATACGATGAAACGTGTGTATACGAGTCTGAAACTACCTCGACACGTCGCGACTTGCAGGAACACTAAACCCACTCACGTATCACACGTGTCGCGCAAGCTAAACGTATTGGAAAAACGGTATATTGCTCCAGATTTTGACTCGGGTACAAAAGTGAAAAGTTGCATGTACCACTGGCCTTAAAAATGTAGCAGACACCAACTCAACAAACCCCGACACCCAGATCCCCCATTTGCGGCCAGAACGAATTTTTCGGCGGCCAGGTAGTGGAATTTGGGGTTCGTGCTTCGTGTGTGTGGTCTAGGTCTAGTATGCATGCCCCAGTAATCTCAGATTTTGTCTGAAGTAACCGGGTCAACAGCAGATTTAAAAAGCCTAGAAATTTACCATAAAACGTTAAATTTACACCAATTTGAAACCCTATGGTATTTTACTGCTGGGGCAAAACTAGGTTTACATGGCCTTAACAACACTTAGTTAAGCTAAGCTAACCATCAAAATCACCACTTGGCCAAATATCCACACAAATCACCATTTCTAGCACTAAAACTCATATTAAACACTAATCGAAGCTAAATAACTCAAAAGTTTAGCAGCAAAGAAGTTGGCCTAAAAATTATACCTCACATGACCCTAGGTGCAAGGAGAAGGAGGAGAAGAAGATGGGAAGGGGCTGCTGCTGCTGCTGGGGTGCTGCTGCTGCTTGCTACAGCTGCTGCTGTGTGCTGTTGCTGCTGCTATCTGCTGCTGCTACTGCTTCTGCTGCTGCTACTGCTTCTGCTGCTGCTTCAGCTTGTGTTGCTGCTGCTGTTGCATCTTCTGCTACTGCTTGTTGTTGTGTGAGTGAGTGAGTGAGAGAAGTGAGAAATGAGTGTTTGAAAAAATAAAACAAATGAGAGGTATGAGAGAGTCAAACCCCCTCTCTCTCACCTCATTAAATGCAAGTATGGGCAAGCCCATCAAGCCCCCCCCCTCTCTCTCCAAGTCAACCCCTAAAACTAATTCATTTTTCATTTTTTACAAAAAATAACCAAAACACTTAATAAAATTCAAATTAGTTTAATGAGAATAGTTTAGTCCACCATGGTTGTTAAACATGGTTTAAACCAAACTTAACCATAGTTTACATGCACATGTGTGTGCAAGCCTAAATAAATTCTAATAAAATATTCATTAATTTAGATAAACTATTTGAAAACCGTTTTGGTAAACTTTTTTCTAAAAACCATATATTAAAGTATAATTAGCCACTAATCATATTCTAAGGTGTTATAATCTTCATTTTTAAAGAAATTCGTCCCCGAATTTAAAAATATAGAGCTACGCGTACCTTCAAAGAGATGAGGGAATTTCTTTCGCATCTCGCCCTCGGCCTCCCAAGTGATCTCTTCACCATTCGGGCTGCGCCAAAGCACCTTCACAGATGGCAAGATTTTCGATCGAAGTTTCTTCACCTACCGGTCCAATATCATGACTGGCTGCTCGGTGAACGAAAGATCGTGCTCGAGCTCAACGGTCTGATGCTGAATCATGTGAGAAGGGTCATGCAGGAATCTACGAAGCATTGATACGTGGAATACGGGGTGAACATCTAGGAAGTCGGATGGAAGAGCCAAACGATATGCTACTGCGCCCACACGCTCGAGGATCTCGAAGGGACCTATAAATCTTGGGATAAGCTTCTGTTGGAGATAGTGCCCTCAGAGTCAATTATTGGATCACAGGCACGTGATTGCAATGATTGAGGGAGGACCTGTCCCAGTAGGACAGTCTTACTCGAGATGATAGTATGCTATATGGTTTATCTTTATCATCGTGTACTACTTTAAGTGACCTGACAGGTCACTATTGCACGTTGATAGAGCCCCTAGGATTCTTGCTTGACCACCGGCAGTATGAGGGCGATCATATACGTGAGAGCTGGCGGTCTATAAGCACATCCTTAAAAGGTCCCTAGTCGTGGGAGTTTCGAGACAGGGCATCGATACTCCAGAGTAGACTAGTGTATAAAGTCGAGACCCCGACGAGGGGTGGTGGCCGGTCTCACAAGCCACTGGTGTCAGTTGGTTCACCTATGATGTATACAGGTGCTCATTGGGTTATGAGTACACCGGACAGGACTCGCCGGGAACATGCTAGTTGGTCTAATACCAGACGTTAGATAGCAGTTCCCTGGTGACATGTGTACAGGTTAGTTCATCGACCTGAGGATCGTCATTTGTCTCGTGTGAGTTCCCACTGTACTTTGATTACTACCCTACCACGCTCAAAGGAGACGTGCAAACAGGTTTTAGTTGGGTACAGTCCCGAGCCACATGGTGGCAGTGAGCGGATCTTCAGGGATTCGTCTCTCCCGGTATTGGGGGTGAGATCGCGCTGTGTCTAGGAGAGCCATTACATGAAGCCCTCGGCCGAGGCAGGAGATTTACTGGTAGGTATTCCAGTAGTATCTCAGGGTGTTCTGGGCTACACTCCGACACGACTTGTACCGCTTTTGGGGGTCTGACTTTTACCAACCCCCTAGGCCCGCCATGCGATGCTCATAGACGAACGGACCGGACTGTACGGATATTGTCACTGACAGGCGCAATAGGGTGTCAGGATGAGTTCGCTCATCGACGTCCCTTTTGGTCAATACCTGGTAGCCAGTTACGTATTGGCCTATACCTCTGACGGGCTAGTGGTTAAATCCACAACCAAGGTGTTGACGAGTCTTTAGAGTCCCCCACATTCAGTTACTCAAGCTTTCGAGCGAAAAGCTGTAGAGGCCGTATGGAGATATGGCAAGGTCCGATCAGATACGTGCGGTATTGCACGGATCAGGATCGGACGGTTTGTACTACAGGCCGTTTGGATATATGGCAGGGTTCGATCAGATACGTGCGGTATTGCACGGATCAGGATTGAACGGATATTACTAGCCGGCTTCGGTTTAAGCCGGATCCTAGTATAGTACAGTGTAGATTTTGTCTCATTGCATTTGTATTTCGGTCGGAATACAAATGCGGGTGTGTATACACAGTATCGGGGTTTTCCTGTAATTTATTACGGGACCAGTTTTCTGTAGTTGCCAGTTTGATTTCCGTTTCGGCCATATTTCTTTGTATCTTTCATTGGCCGAAGTTTGGTGGAGGAGGGCTTATTTGCATTTGTGCAAATAGGCATTTGTGGAGGGTGGTCTTTGCATTTTGTTGGGTCATGATCACTTGACTTTTTGCTTCATGATAGTTTTCATGATGGCTTGACCATTGTAGGATATGATTGGGTTTTGGAGTGTTGGGTTTTGTTGTGGTCATTTGATTTTCTCATCATCACTTGCTTTCCACCCACCTCCTTGTCTTTGCTCTCTCTCTCCATTCACAAGAGGAATGGCCGGCCACTAGTGAGGGAGTGGGGGCTTTTCTTTTGGTTGTGAGAAAAATGTTAATCTCATTCTTTGCATGCTACATTTTTCCTCACCTCTCTCCAAGTTCATTTTCCTCCACCACAAAGGCAACATCCTCTACCCTAAATGAGACTTGAGCACTACACATTCTACAGCAAACCTTGGGCACGTCGGCTTGCCAATTTCGTGCCCGAGTTGCCTCGGTATAGAGGTGGGAGCCCGTAAATGAAGCAGGCGACATGATGCCCTTCCGGCGACGAGGTGGAGACCGAACATTCCGCGGGAGATCGGGACGACAGCGAGAAGACCGGAGGACATGGATCGCTCGGTATATCTCTCTTCCCCATCTTGTAGTTAGCTAGGACTAGTTAATGGCCCGATCCGGGTTTTAGTGCACGGTGGTGCCGGTTCAAGAAAATTAAAGATAGCCATCTCTTCCGCATTTGGCCTCGGGATGGAGGCCGGGGCGCCGCCGTGCACTTACAGTGGTATCAGAGCCTCGCCATTAACATAGTCTAGCTTTTTCTAATGTGTTTTACATTTCCGATCGAACAATTTTCCAAAAACCGTATTTTTCTTCACATCAGTTTCTGTCGAAATTTTTTTGAAGTCCAAAAATTTTTCAGGTTGTTTCAGAATGATGTGTTGGACAATCTAAGAGTTCTGGGAAAATTTGGTTTCGTGAACAGTCTAAACGACCGCGGAACCGCGGCCAAACCCATGCTTGGGCCGCGGTTCCACCGCGACTTGAACTGATCAGTGTTCCAAAATTTTCCAGAAAGCTCCTGGGTTGAAAATATGGGTTTTGGAATATTTATTTTAGGCCCAGAATTTCTTTATGTGCTACAGTAGTATTTGGGGCCCACTTGTTATAATTTTGATCGATCGGATATTATAAACACATTTTTCACAGTATTTACATTATATCTGAGACCGTGAATGTCACGTGATCGGTAAATCCTGTCTGACTGCTGTAGCCCGGTTAGACGGATTTGCGAACGTGATTTTCACGTTGATGTTCTGTGTATTGCTGTGATGTTGCGGATCGGTCGTGGGGGATAGCCTGGATGCAATGCTAGTACAGTTTTTGTTGTATTATGTACATTTGATATTGCGGGACGAGCGTCCGACATGTGGACTGCCGTCACTGCCTGATTGTATTATTATTTTGGGACACGACCAGGTTGCGGTCGATGTACCCGTTGTATGTATATTTTACTTTCTGTACTAGGATTACCCCGCGGAGGGGTGCACGGATAGTCGGGTTCTAGAGGGCAACAAGCCTGCATCTCATGGCATTGAGACGGAGGGGGATTTACTCCAGAATTGGCGGGCTATTCGTCGCACTCGTAGGGGGTACAGGTTGACCCAGGAGGGGTGCCCAAGTTACCGGATTCCGTGAAGTGCTGGGTGGTCCATTCACGTTGCTGAAGGGGGCTGCCTCGCTTCAGGTTTTGGCGGGTAACTTGCCGCGCCCGTAGGGGTCTAGGATTTCATTGCACAGGCTATCCACACGACCAGGGGAACGTCGGGTTTCAGTAGTGGCTCTATGAAACCCGGGGATCCCAGATATCTGTATTGTTCTGTGATGCTGTATATTTCTGTGATGTTGCATTTTATCACGCCTTGAGCGAAATATAATATATTGGTATATATATTAGTAGATGTTGTATATGTTTTACATCCGCGCTAGTCCAGTCCCCGCTCTGTCGTTAGTTAGCTAACCTAACGGGTAATGACGGGACCCAGTGGCGAATGCGGATGGCATATACGTACATCAGTATATTTTCGTTCTTTGTGGTGTGAACAATTGATGGGACTGCGTTGATTCGGATCAATGCAAGTCAAAAACAAACCTAATCTGATGTTGTTGGAACACTTTTCAAAAAGTTGTTATTGCAAGGACGTTCTCTTTTGTTTTGCATCGTGGTATTCAGTTGGAATATCCTGCTCCTCAGTCGACGAGGCAAGGGCCGAGATCCCTTTACCGGGAGTGACCCCTTGGACAAAAAGTTTGCGTCAGGGAAATGACTTCACTATAGCCGATTACTTTTGCTTTGCACCGTGGTATTCAGTTGGAATATCCTGCACCTCATTCTACGGGGAAAGAGCCGAGATCCCTTCACCGGGAGTGACCTCTTTAGCAATGGTTTTCGTCACTATATTTTAAAAGCTATCCGTTCCTTCAACGATATCAAGTTCTCTACGTTAAAGGTTTTCGCCAGAAACCATTCGTAGCCCTCCGTCGTTTCATATGGGTAGTCAATAGTATTCAAGCTGTGTTTGTTGGCCAAAGTCATGGCACAGTGTTTGGTAGCTGTTGGTTATTCATATGCAGCATAGATAGATGCGTTGGTTCGGAACAGTCGTACTGCCTTGTTGGCCAAAGTCAAGGGTAGGTACGGGTGGATTCAAATCAACCTGGAGAATGACGGGTAGAACTTGACATGTGACTTATGATTTGTTGGCCAAAGTAAAGGTCATAAGAGCATGGGGTAAAAATCACATCAGGAGTTTCTAAAGAAACTGAAACTTGCTAGATATGCGCATACCTTCTGGAGTGTGACACCGTGAGCGGATTCCGTCACGTAATCATGCGATGATAGTTGGATCCCGATTCTCACTGATGAGTTGGTTTACTCCTTGGGTGTTCCCGACTAATTCTTCTTTTAGGTTTGGAGGAGAATTTGACGGTACAATGGGAGGTTTCCAGATTAGATAAATTGGTAACCATTCTGATCTAGGTTAGAGTGCACGCAGAGTGTTTCTTTTCTCTCACTCTTCGGCAGTGACCATTGATCCAACCCTAAGACTATGACTCAGTGACCAATATTAACCAAACCTTCTTAAACATTGGCTTTTGGATTGTCAGAGTTGCAAACCTCATTGCCACTCCTACTTTTACCCTTTTCTCCAGGACACCCCGTATTACTACGAACGTCCACTTCCATTGGACAAAACCATCATATGGTTATATACGAACTCGAAGGAATTTATTCGAGGATGGTTTCCGGTTCTGGAGAAAATGAATAGGACTATTTAGTTGTCTTTTCCTTTTACCTTCTCTCAGGTTGCGAGTACTCCTTTGTTTAGGAGTAGTACACCTATTACGCAAATTAGATAGCCTTCTTCCAAACCTTAGGCTGGCGCCGAACGGTGGGGAATGAAGAAAACCAATGAGCATAACGATGGTGTGCAGAAGGTATTAAGTTAAGACAAAGCAAGGGATTAGTAAGAAGGCAAAGTAAACTGCGACTGCTATTCACGACCAAACCAAGTATTTCTTCGTCAATCCTAAATCACCTTTGTATTTCTCCAGAACACTCCGTATCACTACGAAGATCCACAGTTTATTGGATACTCCATCGTATGGCTATATACGAACTCGAAAGGAATTTGTTCCAGTTCGGGGATGGATTCTGGTTCAGGAGAAATAGGAATAAAGTTTATTCGGTTGTCTTTTATCTTCACCTTCTCTCATTGCGAGTGCTCCTAGGATTAGGACAGTACACCCATTATGTGTAATGTTTTAAAAATAATTAAATAAATAATTAAATGAATAAAAGTGTTTAAGTGAATTTTAGGATTTTCGGTAAAGTAAAATGTATTTTTCGTAAAACCAAACCGTGATTGTTTTTCACTATAAATTTAAAAAAATCTATTTTAATTATGAAATTACTAGTAAATGGTGTTTATTTAGCCAATTATAAATTTTTAGTTTAATAAAATATTTTTCCTAAATTAATTATTTTAAATATTAACATAAGCTTTATTTTTACATTAAATTAGTGTAAATTACAAATTTAAATGGTTTTAATTTGTAAGAGTGAGCCATGGCATACAATAATTTAGTGAGTATCATGTAAAATTCATTTGCAAATTTAATCTAATTTCTAGAGCTTTCTTGAGTTGCTATAGTGATGAAATAAATAAATAAATAAATAAAAGCATGAAAAGACATAAAGAGTTGATTTTTTTGGGTGAAGTTTCTACACTTTTCTTCACTTCTTTCTTTCTCTCCCTCTTCCCCTTATTGTGGCCGGCCTCCCCATCACCAAGGCAGCCCCCCCTCATTTCCCACTTCATTTTGTTCAAAAATCCATCAAAAATCCATTAAAAATCCAATTAAAATTCCACAAAATCCTATTTATTCCATACTCTTTATTCCTTGCTCATTTTTATATGAAATTTGGAGATGGAAAGCATGCATTTTGGAGGCTCATTTCTTGTTTGGATTTCACATTTTAGAGGTATAATTTTCTTTCTTTTGATTTATTGTTATTAGATGTTCATTTAAGCTTAATTAGATTTAATGAATTAATTCTATGTTCTTTTTTTAAAATGCAAGTTAGGGTTGTAAATTCAAGTTAGGGTTTTTAATAATTAATTAGGGTTATAATAGTTAGTTTAACACTTTTAGAATTGGAAAATATTGCATGGTTGTTGAATTGTAAAATTTTCATTTAAAATTGTTTTAAATAAGAAAATTAGCTAACTAGGTTTTTGCAAAATGTGGTTGTGGTTAATATAAAATTCTAATTTGGGTTGTTATCATTGGATTATAGTTTTAGTGGAAATATTAGCATGTTAATGGAAAGAAAAACTTAGTTTGATTGCTAGTTTTATGGTTAATTGATAAATTGTGATAAAAATTGCTAATTTTGTAAACTAGATTTTAGAAATTCCTATATAAATATGATTAAAAATATAATTATGGTTTCATTATATCATTATCATCATGAATTGTGGTTTAAATCATCAATTTAAGCAAAATCATGTCTTGTGGTGGAATTGTGGTATTTTGCCTTAAAATGTTGAAAATTGTTAAAGGATGCAAACTAGAAATTTCAAATCAACACAAAATTATGTAATAAAAATATAGTAATGGTATGTATAGTCTAGTAATCCTATTTAATGAGTTTTATGACCATTGGTTTTATTTAAATGTTAAGTTTTGATGAAAAACGGTAAACTGGCATTTTCGGGTTTTGCGAAATTGGACGGTTTGATAGATTTTCGGGTTTCGATGGATTTAATCATGTTTTATAGTATAAGTAATGTGTTTTAAAACTACAAGTTGTTTGTTGATGTTATCTCGATCCATCGGAGTTTGTACGCCGATATCGAGCGGTATTTGGTTCTCTTGCGTGGACGGGACATAGGTTTTAACCTATGCTTGTTCCTTGTATCGTTTGACTTTTGTATGTGATTCGGTTTACGATGCTATTTATATGTTTGCGTTTAGGTACCCTTCAAGTGGACTGCGGGCGATGAAGAGGAGGATGGCGACACCGTCGTCGGCAGACATGGACCAGGTGAGTAGATGCATATCTACGGGGGGAAGTCGGGTGGATGGCGTTTAGCACCCCCGCAACGTAGAATAGGAATAGTATTTATTGTCAGTAGGAAACCAGATATGACCCTAGATTCTTAACGCGTAGGATCCTAGTAATAACCCTAGGCTGAACTAGACTGATTTAGGGAAACCATATCAGGGGATGAGTACCTTGGAAAAGTTCCTAGGTTTCAGTAGAAACACACACGCACACACTGAAACTCTACATGGAGTATACGTATATGTGTGTATATATATAAAACTAGGTATAGGTGTTTATATATATACAACACGTATATGGGATTCATTGATGTGATATGATATCTGAGGTATGATGAAACAGTATAACTGGGCTTGATGCCGTGATTCTTGACTATACAGTCGTATTAAGTGTTAGCGGATCATTAGAGAATGAGATAATGAACAGGTATATATAGATTATAATAGGTAGTGATGATATTGAGATACATAGGACTCTAAAATAGTACCCGGATTGTAACTTGTGATTGATCACGATTTGGGATATGTGTGACTTGATTACGACATCATATATGTGTGACCTGATGTCGATATCATAGAGGTGTGACTTGAGGACAATATGATATCAGTATGAGTTAATCACAGTATGATACATATGACATGATATTCTGAGGATAAACTAATTAAGCATTTTATGATGACATTATACGAATGATGAGACACCTAGGAGATACTTGACCCGTACCCCGATATTGGGATGTCGTACGATGGATTTTACCGTACGAGGCTTAGATATGATGATTGATCCGCACTCTTGATTCGAGGAAGCCGTACTACATACGTGACGCTATTGAGGCGGGATCGCTGACTATTAGAGATATTGATTCAGACCTTAGGTAGACTCTAGTTTCTTACTGACTAGTTTCTTAGGTTTAGTTCCTTAGGATGTTAGATGGACACTAGTTTAGGTTCGACTCACATAGTGATAGTTGTACTCGTATATCGCGGAGGAGTGGATAATGCACATCTGTATTTACATTCATACTGTAATCATCATGGTGCATGTTCTTACATATGTTGCTATAATCAGTATAAACCTTACCTGTTAGGACACCAGCACCATTACCGATGATGCGCATATTCCACGCACACTTATTTGCCGGCTCACACACATCATCATCGGTAATTGCTATGTCACGTACACTTTAGATCATATTATCTTTTATTGATAGAATCAGTTAACCACTAAACCGATATAATATTGTGATTTCTCTCTGATGTTAGTATAAGACATGATATTTATTACTTAGATATTCATGCATTCATATTTTCATGTTATCGCGCAGCATTATGGGCATATGCCGACACTTATCATATACTTACTCATGATTTTGAGATTTGGATTTCTATGAGATTTCTGGATTTTTGGGGAAAGCCGCAAAAATATATAAAAACTTTTCTCTCTCTCCTCCTCTCTTTTTAAAATATAAGATGCGGTTTTTCTCGTGATGTATGTGTCGTCCACCATGAGGTTTTATGTTTTCTGTTGGATTTCGAGACCCGATTCGAGGAGTGGATGAACCGTCTCGGGTACATGGTGGGCCCGGTATGGTACCCCGGGGCAAGAAGATCGAGTTGTAGACGATGAGCCTGGCAGGGGAAGGCTACCTACCGGTGATGTCTGGCGCGGCGGATATCCGGAGGATACCGACCGTTGTCGTGGGATTTGATGATATGGGCCGATCCGGACTGACGGAGCCCGAGGTATTGAGACTATGAGACTTGAGATTTACATGTTTGTGTCGATGCTTGACACGGATTACCATGGATTTCATTGTTGGGATTTCAGATTCTTAAACACATTTTACTATGATAACAGCCAAAGATTTCTTATACAGATATACTTGGATTTCAGGATTTCTTATTTTACATTCATGGTGCATGCATATCCATTCATATAACATAGTACTATATGAGGCACTGACACGAGCACGGAGTATCTGCACTTACACGTAGTATTACCCTGCTATTACTAGAGGATTGAGACTTAGTAGTGTATTATTATGACCTAGGATAGCGTCGTGGATTCGATTTCTTTTCGTAAATGTCTTCTACTCACGAGTTGGCAACTCACCCCCGTTGTGCCAAATTTTATTACAGGTTCGATGTACAGGTTTCCCTGGCAGTTGCTGGCACATCATTTCATTCAGGGTGATTTGCACGGTAGGTTGGTTCACTTGTATCTGGACCACCATTGTACTTTCATTCTTTCATTTGTATCTAGTAAGCTCCATCAACCATACTAGTATTACTTGATAAGTTTATTGGACCAGTCCTTTATTTCGACCTTAGAGTCGCGCATGTATTGTTCTGATCTGGTGGTTTTGTTATCTTTTGAGTTTTGAGCCTCGCCCTTTGGCGTTGTATACTTTTGTGCTTGTTGTGGTTGTTTCCGTCTGTTGGCGTTGAGCTAGCACCCGTTTGGGGATGCTTTTTATTGTTTATGTATATTATACTTGTTGTACCCGTTTGGGGGCCAGTTTTTACAGAGGAGACTCTGCCGAAATTTTTGGTAAAATTTGCTGATGTTTTTAGACTTGTTTTCTTTTCTTCTTCTTCTTCTTTTATGGTTTAGATTTCTGGGCTTCGGCTTACTTAGGTTACGTGGCGCCTCTAGACGCTTCGTAATCTAAGTGCCGGTCACGTTCCGTACTTTCGGGTCGTGACAAAGTTGGTATCAGAGCGCTAGGTTTAACCCGGTATAAGTCTAGGTGACCCTTGGTTGATGGAGTAGGCGATTTAGGTAGAGTAACGTACCGTGGGTATGGTCCGCGGCATACTTACGATAGGCTACTCTGCTTAAGGAGCCTTAGGATGTACATTTGTTTGCACCGTATTTCATTCGTTCCTTTGATCTATTTTCGTCGATGTCGGAGGGTGGTTCTTGTTACCACGAGGCGCACTGGCAGAGGGAGCTGCGGCTCAAATGCGATAACCATTAGAGTATTGGTTATTCTTGAGGATTGAAGCAATGCTTAGCGTGCGGACGAAGGGTATTCACATGCCGTCCGGATGAAGTTAAAGGGTTCGAACGATTATCAGGAAACCATTTTCCCAAGTTTAAAGTATTCGGAAGAACATGCAGGTATTTCGATGGACCCTCTAGAAGAATGAAACCCTAACTCGACATAATGACCCCGAGAACGCCCTTGAACCTTAGGGTTTACGGCAGTTCCGCGGTGCCATTAGTAAAGCTTGGGTTTGCCCTTCTACGGCTGGATCATCGATGCTGGGGTATGTACCGGATATTTTTAAACTGTACTTGAGTGTTGAGCTCTCGGGGAATTATGGGATTTTGATGGATCGATTGAAAAGTTTAATGTAGTCCGGATATCAAGTGAAGGGATCGACTATGCGGGAGACTCTAGACATGAGTATTGCCGTTGGTAGTCCAGTCAGCACACCTATGAAAGGACGAGTTCGAAGCAGTCGACATCAGAGGAAAGAGGCGCACATTGACGATAGTGTTTACGATTGTGATTTAGTGATTTGAATTTCATATTTTCGTTGATTGGATTTTTGTATTTTGAGGACTTTGTTCTACGATTGGTATTTCATGTGTGTACCTTCATTCTATCTGTGTTTCATATATCAGTTGTATTGATGTTGTTTAGTACACACCCAGTACACTTGATTTGGTTTTATATATTTTGAGATTTTTGATTTAATTTCGTGCATAGGGGTTACACATGATTTTGACATATGTTTCGACCTAGTTTTCATGCATTTTTGTACTGTGATTTTGATTTTGATATTCGATGTATGTTTTCGTGCACCATGTGCACCTGATTAGGATTCTTGCGCATACTTGGCGCACTTGATGCGATTTTGTGCACACCGGATGCACTAAATCGGAGTTTTGTGCAGATTAGATGCACCTGATAGTGAGTCGTGCACGCCCGTTGCACTTGACAGATGTTTTTGGTGCACACTTGTTGCACTTAGTTTTGTTTTGTGAGTATTCATGGTATCTGCATTTGGTTTCGATTTCAGTGCGCATCGGACGCACATGACATTTTATTGATGTGATTGGGATTGATTTTAGTTTGAGCAGTATGTTTTCATAATCATTATTATTTGATTTAGTAACCAGGCGGGACGTGTATGTTAAATAACAGATATATATATATATATAGTTATTTTTTTAAAAAATTAAACGTCCACTACTTATGCCGTGACACGTGCATTGCACGGCGATTTTCAAGAGGGGTTTTTGTATGCTTCTTTATTATGATGATTCGACGATTTTACTAGGATGCGAACTATATATAAGTTATAGATTGATGTATATTATGATGGTTTTCATATTGAGTTTTGATATTTTATTCTCGCCATAACTCTGATGATTGCGTTATGCTTGACGGAGTTGATTTTTGTTATGTATTGATGATTTCGGAGCCCCGACGATTTGAGTGTTTGCTAAACGTTTTAGTATTTGGAGGGAGAGTTTTAATTTAAATTCGGGGACCGAATTTCTTAAAGTGGGGAAGATTGTAATGTTTTAAAAATAATTAAATAAATAATTAAATGAATAAAAGTGTTTAAGTGAATTTTAGGATTTTCGGTAAAGTAAAATGTATTTTTCGTAAAACCAAACCGTGATTGTTTTTCACTATAAATTTAAAAATATCTATTTTAATTATGAAATTACTAGTAAATGGTGTTTATTTAGCCAATTATAAATTTTTAGTTTAATAAAATATTTTTCCTAAATTAATTATTTTAAATATTAACATAAGCTTTATTTTTACACTAAATTAGTGTAAATTACAAATTTAAATGGTTTTAATTTGTAAGAGTGAGCCATGGCATACTATAATTTAGTGAGTATCATGTAAAATTCATTTGCAAATTTAATCTAATTTCTAGAGCTTTCTTGAGTTGCTATAGTGATGAAATAAATAAATAAATAAATAAAAGCATGAAAAGACATAAAGAGTTGATTTTTTTGGGTGAAGTTTCTACACTTTTCTTCACTTCTTTCTTTCTCTCCCTCTTCCCCTTATTGTGGCCGGCCTCCCCATCACCAAGGCAGCCCCCCCTCATTTCCCACTTCATTTTGTTCAAAAATCCATCAAAAATCCATTAAAAATCCAATTAAAATTCCACAAAATCCTATTTATTCCATACTCTTTATTCCTTGCTCATTTTTATATGAAATTTGGAGATGGAAAGCATGCATTTTGGAGGCTCATTTCTTGTTTGGATTTCACATTTTAGAGGTATAATTTTCTTTCTTTTGATTTATTGTTATTAGATGTTCATTTAAGCTTAATTAGATTTAATGAATTAATTCTATGTTCTTTTTTTAAAATGCAAGTTAGGGTTGTAAATTCAAGTTAGGGTTTTTAATAATTAATTAGGGTTATAATAGTTAGTTTAACACTTTTAGAATTGGAAAATATTGCATGGTTGTTGAATTGTAAAATTTTCATTTAAAATTGTTTTAAATAAGAAAATTAGGTAACTAGGTTTTTGCAAAATGTGGTTGTGGTTAATATAAAATTCTAATTTGGGTTGTTATCATTGGATTATAGTTTTAGTGGAAATATTAGCATGTTAATGGAAAGAAAAACTTAGTTTGATTGCTAGTTTTATGGTTAATTGATAAATTGTGATAAAAATTGCTAATTTTGTAAACTAGATTTTAGAAATTCCTATATAAATATGATTAAAAATATAATTATGGTTTCATTATATCATTATCATCATGAATTGTGATTTAAATCATTAATTTATGCAAAATCATGTCTTGTGGTGGAATTGTGGTATTTTGCCTTAAAATGTTGAAAATTGTTAAAGGATGCAAACTAGAAATTTCAAATCAACACAAAATTATGTAATAAAAATATAGTAATGGTATGTATAGTCTAGTAATCCTATTTAATGAGTTTTATGACCATTGGTTTTATTTAAATGTTATGTTTTGATGAAAAACGGTAAACTGGCATTTTCGGGTTTTGCGAAATTGGACGGTTTGATAGATTTTCGGGTTTCGATGGATTTAATCATGTTTTATAGTATAAGTAATGTGTTTTAAAACTACAAGTTGTTTGTTGATGTTATCTCGATCCATCGGAGTTTGTACGCCGATATCGAGCGGTATTTGGTTCTCTTGCGTGGACGGGACATAGGTTTTAACCTATGCTTGTTCCTTGTATCGTTTGACTTTTGTATGTGATTCGGTTTACGATGCTATTTATATGTTTGCGTTTAGGTACCCTTCAAGTGGACTGCGGGCGATGAAGAGGAGGATGGCGACACCGTCGTCGGCAGACATGGACCAGGTGAGTAGATGCATATCTACGGGGGGAAGTCGGGTGGATGGCGTTTAGCACCCCCGCAACGTAGAATAGGAATAGTATTTATTGTCAGTAGGAAACCAGATATGACCCTAGATTCTTAACGCGTAGGATCCTAGTAATAACCCTAGGCTGAACTAGACTGATTTAGGGAAACCATATCAGGGGATGAGTACCTTGGAAAAGTTCCTAGGTTTCAGTAGAAACACACACGCACACACTGAAACTCTACATGGAGTATACGTATATGTGTGTATATATATAAAACTAGGTATAGGTGTTTATATATATACAACACGTATATGGGATTCATTGATGTGATATGATATCTGAGGTATGATGAAACAGTATAACTGGGCTTGATGCCGTGATTCTTGACTATACAGTCGTATTAAGTGTTAGCGGATCATTAGAGAATGAGATAATGAACAGGTATATATAGATTATAATAGGTAGTGATGATATTGAGATACATAGGACTCTAAAATAGTACCCGGATTGTAACTTGTGATTGATCACGATTTGGGATATGTGTGACTTGATTACGAAATCATATATGTGTGCCCTGATGTCGATATCATAGAGGTGTGACTTGAGGAAAATATGATATCAGTATGAGTTAATCACAGTATGATACATATGACATGATATTCTGAGGATAAACTAATTAAGCATTTTATGATGACATTATACGAATGATGAGACACCTAGGAGATACTTGACCCGTACCCCGATATTGGGATGTCGTACGATGGATTTTACCGTACGAGGCTTAGATATGATGATTGATCCGCACTCTTGATTCGAGGAAGCCGTACTACGTACGTGACGCTATTGAGGCGGGATCGCTGACTATTAGAGATATTGATTCAGACCTTAGGCAGACTCTAGTTTCTTACTGACTAGTTTCTTAGGTTTAGTTCCTTAGGATGTTAGATGGACACTAGTTTAGGTTCGACTCACATAGTGATAGTTGTACTCGTATATCGCGGAGGAGTGGATAATGCACATCTGTATTTACATTCATATTGTAATCATCATGGTGCATGTTCTTACATATGTTGCTATAATCAGTATAAACCTTACCTGTTAGGACACCAGCACCATTACCGATGATGCGCATATTCCACGCACACTTATTTGCCGGCTCACACACATCATCATCGGTAATTGCTATGTCACGTACACTTTAGATCATATTATCTTTTATTGATAGAATCAGTTAACCACTAAACCGATATAATATTGTGATTTCTCTCTGATGTTAGTATAAGACATGATATTTATTACTTAGATATTCATGCATTCATATTTTCATGTTATCGCGCAGCATTATGGGCATATGCCGACACTTATCATATACTTACTCATGATTTTGAGATTTGGATTTCTATGAGATTTCTGGATTTTTGGGGAAAGCCGCAAAAATATATAAAAACTTTTCTCTCTCTCCTCCTCTCTTTTTAAAATATAAGATGCGGTTTTTCTCGTGATGTATGTGTCGTCCACCATGAGGTTTTATGTTTTCTGTTGGATTTCGAGACCCGATTCGAGGAGTGGATGAACCGTCTCGGGTACATGGTGGGCCCGGTATGGTACCCCGGGGCAAGAAGATCGAGTTGTAGACGATGAGCCTGGCAGGGGAAGGCTACCTACCGGTGATGTCTGGCGCGGCGGATATCCGGAGGATACCGACCGTTGTCGTGGGATTTGATGATATGGGCCGATCCGGACTGACGGAGCCCGAGGTATTGAGACTATGAGACTTGAGATTTACATGTTTGTGTCGATGCTTGACACGGATTACCATGGATTTCATTGTTGGGATTTCAGATTCTTAAACACATTTTACTATGATAACAGCCAAAGATTTCTTATACAGATATACTTGGATTTCAGGATTTCTTATTTTACATTCATGGTGCATGCATATCCATTCATATAACATAGTACTATATGAGGCACTGACACGAGCACGGAGTATCTGCACTTACACGTAGTATTACCCTGCTATTACTAGAGGATTGAGACTTAGTAGTGTATTATTATGACCTAGGATAGCGTCGTGGATTCGATTTCTTTTCGTAAATGTCTTCTACTCACGAGTTGGCAACTCACCCCCGTTGTGCCAAATTTTATTACAGGTTCGATGTACAGGTTTCCCTGGCAGTTGCTGGCACATCATTTCATTCAGGGTGATTTGCACGGTAGGTTGGTTCACTTGTATCTGGACCACCATTGTACTTTCATTCTTTCATTTGTATCTAGTAAGCTCCATCAACCATACTTGTATTACTTGATAAGTTTATTGGACCAGTCCTTTATTTCGACCTTAGAGTCGCGCATGTATTGTTCTGATCTGGTGGTTTTGTTTTCTTTTGAGTTTTGAGCCATGCCCTTTGGCGTTGTATACTTTTGTGCTTGTTGTGGTTGTTTCCGTCTGTTGGCGTTGAGCTAGCACCCGTTTGGGGATGCTTTTTATTGTTTATGTATATTATACTTGTTGTACCCGTTTGGGGGCCAGTTTTTACAGAGGAGACTCTGCCGAAATTTTTGGTAAAATTTGCTGATGTTTTTAGACTTGTTTTCTTTTCTTCTTCTTCTTCTTTTATGGTTTAGATTTCTGGGCTTCGGCTTACTTAGGTTACGAGGCGCCTCTAGACGCTTCGTAATCTAAGTGCCGGTCACGTTCCGTACTTTCGGGTCGTGACATTATGCTTATTGAATAGTCTTCTTCCAAACCATAGGCTGGTGCCGAACGGTAGGGAAGGAAGAAAACCATTTGGCCTAAAGGGGTGTACAGAAGGTAATGACTAAAGACATAGAAAGGGATTTGGAAAGATGGCAAAGAATTACACGGTTACAGTTGTGAATCTGGATAATGGAAGAGGCATTACTAGGAATACCAGGATACCCATAGGAAACATTTCAATGTTTCAGTTTCACTGTGTACTGTTAAAGGAAAACTGATTTCCCAATTAAGACACTTGCTCCAGGGTATGTATTTACCAGGTATGATTCTCACATCTGTATGGTTTTACAGATGATGAGTGGGAGTAAGTTATTGGGAATTGGGTGTTCATCCTCATTATATCGGGATTCGTTGTAATCGGTGATATTTGAGGAAGTCACCTGGGTTGGTTGTCGGACGGCAAATATTTGGTTTTGAATATCCGCTGTTATGCACCAATTTCAAATTGATACATCTGTACGTCTATTTTTATAGAGTGAGATATATCTTTTTGAAATTATGTATGTGACATTTACATATATGAGTGGATGGTTAGGTAAGGAGCATTAAACAACGGTGTAATTCTTCTTAACCATAAGTACGGTTTTCAACCAACGACACACAGTGAATGAGTTATCAGACTCAAGGGACTTATACAGAGTATTGTATGTTGTCCAGGGTCCATCAGGACAGAGGGGTTGGTCTTCGTACTATATTCGGTTTACTTATGACTTCTCTAGTTTTTAGACAGGTGTTTCGTGCAAACATAGGGTCCGAATTTTGAGAAGTTATAGGTATTTGAATAAAGTTGAGAACCAGGTATCGCAAGTATCGGGATTCTTCAAAGTGATCGAAGATGTAGATACTTGTGTATGGTATTCAGTTGATAGTAATGACTAAGAGAACTTGCTTCTCTTTCAGGTTACTCATAATTGGAATCATTCCTAAGTTGAGTAACGCTGATCGGCCTCTTTCCATTTAGTTGACATGCACTGGAGACAGCTGCATGATTTGAATCTGGTTCATTTAAATCAGTGCCTGTGGTTCTATATTGGATATAGAACAGTTCATATCTTAACGTTGTTAAGGTACGGGGAGTTGTCCGGCTTATGATTAAAACCAGACTCTGGATAACTCAAGGCACGTTTCTGTAATGGCTGTTTGTGGGTTGACCCAGGCTATGACGAGGGTTGACTTTCTACCATCTGGAAGATCAATAGCGATGTTGTTCTAGACTCGCCACAGTTTTAATAAAAATGGATTTTTTCAGAAAACAGTAGTGGGAGTATGGTAGAACTGGAAGTGATTCCAGAACCACAAACGATTACTGAAGGTTTCATAGGAACCTAAAGATTCAATCTGGTTTGACATTCCATTAGCCACTCCGCAGAAAAGGAGGGTAACTTCAGGCACCCGAGAGGTACTCGGGTAGCCTCAAGGACGGTGACAGGGAAGTTCTTGTTTACCCACACTTGCCATTGCTGTTGTTCCAGGCTGCGAGACCCGGCAGGTGGATGAGTATAGCGTCGTTCTGAACTGGCTTCAGAAGTATACGTGTATATGACTCTGCCAGAGGGTTGTCGTAGTCAGTGGGAGCAGCGGAAGCATTGGTGGACAGGTAGCTTATGTCTATTTATAGACTAAAGCAGATATAGCGAAGATAGATCATCAATTTCTGATGTGACAGTCATAGGTTTGACTTCATCAGAATAGGGGATGGATCTGTTGAGAAGGTAGTAGGGTGTGTTGTCATGGTATTTGGATGACATGCACAGAGTAGGAAGTGATATTCCTATACTACGATCGGTTATACTGTGGTCGTCACACAGTAGTTTCTCCACATGGGACTTGGATATTATATCAGACATTCTGGTTACTAGATCTATGATTTTAGATCTAGATTTGGGTGGTTTCCCAATCAGGGTACTTAGACAGCATTCTAAGAGTATTTAGAATGGACGACTCCTGGCACGGTAGTGTACCTGCAGGTGATGGAGTCACCCTCTCTAAAGGTGTCTTACAGACTAAAGAGGAGAGGGATGTGCATGATTGGCAGATCACTTGCTCAGGCAATTGAGTCAATCATGAGATGTCAAGTACCACACCAGATGTTGTTCTTGCACTAGATGCAATAAGTTGACATTGATCCAATCCTGGAGAAACAGTCCGAAGCAGTTTTAGAACATAAGTAGATGTTCTAGGAATATGATAACGACAGCCTCATTCGGGAGACAGTTATCATTCCAGGCTTCCAAGGTGACCTGGACAACAAGGAGGTTGTCAGAATTATAGTTTTCCTTCTGACGAGGGGCAGTATTTTGGACAGGTAGTCCAAGGCAATACTGAGGGAGGCATGGCGTAGGATACTGATTGAGTTCAGTTGACGATACAGTCTAAGAAGTTTGGATTTGGAGTTCATTTATGAGCTAAGTCCCATCAGACATCCAGACACATTCTAAGACAGGTATTGCTCATTTCGGGAGATGGCTTTCTCCGCGAACATGAGATATAGAGAGACATAGAAGGAAACATCAAAGCGGATCCACTCACTGAGGCTTTTCCTCGAACGCAATAGTTTCGCAAACGGGCTTTCTAGTAGAGGAGTTTGGTGTTCGGTATCACACGGGCTGTGAGTATGCGACATCGCAATAATTAGCCTTGAGTGCAAGTGGGAGATTGTTGGAGATAGTACCCTCAGAGTCAATTATTGGATCATAGGCACGTGATTGCAATGATTGAGGAAGGACCTGTCCCAGTAGGACAGTCTTACTCGAGATGATAGTATGCTATCTGGTTTATCTTTATCATCGTGTACTACTTTAGGTGACCTGACAGGTCACTATTGCACGTTGATAGAGCCCCTAGGATTCTTGCTTGACCACCGGCAGTATGAGGGCGATCATATACATGAGAGCTGGCGGTCTATAAGCACATCCTTAAAAGGTCCCTAGTCGTGGGAGTTTTGAGACAGGGCATCGATACTCCAGAGTAGACTAGTGTATACAGTCGAGACCCCGACGAGGGGCGGTGGCCGGTCTCACAAGCCACTGGTGTCAGTTGGTTCACCTATGATGTATAGAGGTGCTCATTGGGTTATGAGTACACCGGACAGGACTCGCCGGGAACATGCTAGTTGGTCTAATACCAGACGTCAGATAGCAGTTCCCTGGTGACATGTGTACAGGTTAGTTCATCGACCTGAGGATCGTCATTTGTCTCGTGTGAGTTCCCACTGTACTTTGATTACTACCCTACCACGCTCAAAGGAGACGTGCAAACAGGTTTTAGTTGGGTACAGTCCCGAGCCACATGGAGGCAGTGAGCGGATCTTCAGGGGTTCGTCTCTCCCGGTATTGGGGGTGAGATCGCGCTGTGTCTAGGAGAGCCATTACATGAAGCCCTCGGCCGAGGCAGGAGATTTACTGGTAGGTATTCCAGTAGTATCTCAGGGTGTTCTGGGCTACACTCCGACACGACTTGTACCGCTTTTGGGGGTCTGACTTTTACCAACCCCCTAGGCCCGCCATGCGATGCTCATAGACGAACGGACCGGACTGTACGGATATTGTCACTGACAGGCGCAATAGGGTGTCAGGATGAGTTCGCTCATCGACGTCCCTTTTGGTCAATACCTGGTAGCCAGTTACGTATTGGCCTATACCTCTGACGGGCTAGTGGTTAAATCCACAACCAAGGTGTTGACGAGTCTTTAGAGTCCCCCACATTCAGTTACTCAAGCTTTCGAGCGAAAAGCTGTAGAGGCCATATGGAGATATGGCAAGGTCCGATCAGATACGTGCGGTATTTCACGGATCAGGATCGGACAGTTTGTACTACAGGCCGTTTGGATATATGGCAGGGTTCGATCAGATACGTGCGGTATTGCACGGATCAGGATTGAACGGATATTACTAGCCGGCTTCGGTTTAAGCCGGATCCTAGTATAGTACAGTGTAGATTTTGTCTCATTGCATTTGTATTTCGGTCGGAATACAAATGCGGGTGTGTATACACAGTATCGGGGTTTTCCTGTAATTTATTACGGGACCAGTTTTCTGGAGTTGCCAGTTTGATTTCCGTTTCGGCCATATTTCTTTGTATCTTTCATTGGCCGAAGTTTGGTGGAGGAGGGCTTATTTGCATTTGTGCAAATAGGCATTTGTGGAGGGTGGTCTTTGCATTTTGTTGGGTCATGATCACTTGACTTTTTGCTTCATGATAGTTTTCATGATGGCTTGACCATTGTAGGATATGATTGGGTTTTGGAGTGTTGGGTTTTGTTGTGATCATTTGATTTTCTCATCATCACTTGCTTTCCACCCACCTCCTTGTCTTTGCTCTCTCTCTCCATTCACAAGAGGAATGGCCGGCCACTAGTGAGGGAGTGGGGGCTTTTCTTTTGGTTGTGAGAAAAATGTTAATCTCATTCTTTGCATGCTACATTTTTCCTCACCTCTCTCCAAGTTCATTTTCCTCCACCACAAAGGCAACATCCTCTACCCTAAATGAGACTTGAGCACTACACATTCTACAGCAAACCTTGGGCACGTCGGCTCGCCAACTTCGTGCCCGAGTTGCCTCGGTATAGAGGTGGGAGCCCGTAAATGAAGCAGGCGACGTGGTGCCCTTCCGGCGACAAGGTGGAGACCGAACATTCCGCGGGAGATCGGGACGACAGCGAGAAGACCGGAGGACATGGATCGCTCGGTATATCTCTCTTCCCCATCTTGTAGTTAGCTAGGACTAGTTAATGGCCCGATCCGGGTTTTAGTGCACGGTGGTGCCGGTTCAAGAAAAATAAAGATAGCCATCTCTTCCGCATTTGGCCTCGGGATGGAGGCCGGGGCGCCGCCGTGCACTTACAGTGGTATCAGAGCCTCGCCATTAACATAGTCTAGCTTTTTCTAATGTGTTTTACATTTCCGATCGAACAATTTTCCAAAAACCGTATTTTTCTTCACATCAGTTTCTGTCGAAATTTTTTTGAAGTCCAAAAATTTTTCAGGTTGTTTCAGAATGATGTGTAGGACAATCTAAGAATTCTGGGAAAATTTGGTTTCATGAACAGTCTAAACGACCGCGGAACCGCGGCCAAACCCATGCTTGGGCCGCGGTTCCACCGTGACTTGAACTGATCAGTGTTCCAAAATTTTCCAGAAAGCTCCTGGGTTGAAAATATGGGTTTTGGAATATTTATTTTGGGCCCAGAATTTCTTTATGTGCTACAGTAGTATTTGGGGCCCACTTGTTATAATTTTGATCGATCGGATATTATAAACACATTTTTCACAGTATTTACATTATATCTGAGACCGTGAATGTCACTTGATCGGTAAATCCCGTCTGACTGCTGTAGCCCGGTTAGACGGATTTGCGAACGTGATTTTCACGTTGATGTTCTGTGTATTGCTGTGATGTTGCGGATCGGTCGTGGGGGATAGCCTGGATGCAATGCTAGTACAGTTTTTGTTGTATTATGTACATTTGATATTGCGGGACGAGCGTCCGACATGTGGACTGCCGTCACTGCCTGATTGTATTATTATTTTGGGACACGACCAGGTTGCGGTCGATGTACCCGTTGTATGTATATTTTACTTTCTGTACTAGGATTACCCCGCGGAGGGGTGCACGGATAGTCGGGTTCTAGAGGGCAACAAGCCTGCATCTCATGGCATTGAGACGGAGGGGGATTTACTCCAGAATTGGCGGGCTATTCGTCGCACTCGTAGGGGGTACAGGTTGACCCAGGAGGGGTGCCCAAGTTACCGGATTCCGTGAAGTGCTGGGTGGTCCATTCACGTTGCTGAAGGGGGCTGCCTCGCTTCAGGTTTTGGCGGGTAACTTGCCGCGCCCGTAGGGGTCTAGGATTTCATTGCACAGGCTATCCACACGACCAGGGGAACGTCGGGTTTCAGTAGTGGCTCTATGAAACCCGGGGATCCCAGATATCTGTATTGTTCTGTGATGCTGTATATTTCTGTGATGTTGCATTTTATCACGCCTTGAGCGAAATATAATATATTGGTATATATATTAGTAGATGTTGTATATGTTTTACATCCGCGCTAGTCCAGTCCCCGCTCTGTCGTTAGTTAGCTAACCTAACGGGTAATGACGGGACCCAGTGGCGAATGCGGATGGCATATACGTACATCAGTATATTTTCGTTCTTTGTGGTGTGAACAATTGATGGGACTGCGTTGATTCGGATCAATGCAAGTCAAAAACAAACCTAATCTGATGTTGTTGGAACACTTTTCAAAAAGTTGTTATTGCAAGGACGTTCTCTTTTGTTTTGCATCGTAGTATTCAGTTGGAATATCCTGCTCCTCAGTCGACGAGGCAAGGGCCGAGATCCCTTTACCGGGAGTGACCCCTTGGACAAAAAGTTTGCGTCAGGGAAATGACTTCACTATAGCCGATTACTTTTGCTTTGCACCGTGGTATTCAGTTGGAATATCCTGCACCTCATTCTACGGGGAAAGAGCCGAGATCCCTTCACCGGGAGTGACCTCTTTAGCAATGGTTTTCGTCACTATATTTTAAAAGCTATCCGTTCCTTCAACGATATCAAGTTCTCTACGTTAAAGGTTTTCGCCAGAAACCATTCGTAGCCCTCCGTCGTTTCATATGGGTAGTCAATAGTATTCAAGCTGTGTTTGTTGGCCAAAGTCAAGGGACAGTGTTTGGTAGCTATTGGTTATTCATATGCAGCATAGATAGATGCGTTGGTTCGGAACAGTCGTACTGCCTTGTTGGCCAAAGTCAAGGGTAGGTACGGGTGGATTCAAATCAACCTGGTGAATGACGGGTAGAACTTGACATATGACTTATGATTTGTTGGCCAAAGTAAAGGTCATAAGAGCATGGGGTAAAAATCATATCAGGAGTTTCTAAAGAAACTGAAACTTGCTAGATATGCGCATACCTTCTGGAGTGTGACACCGTGAGCGGATTCCGTCACGTAATCATGCGATGATAGTTGGATCCCGATTCCCACTGATGAGTTGGTTTACTCCTCGGGTGTTCCCGACTAATTCTTCTTTTAGGTTTGGAGGAGAATTTGACGGTACAATGGGAGGTTTCCAGATTAGATAAATTGGTAACCATTCTGATCTAGGTTAGAGTGCACGCTGAGTGTTTCTTTTCTCTCTCTCTTCGGCAGCGACCATTGATCCAACCCTAAGACTATGACTCAGTGACCAATATTAACCAAACCTTCTTAAACACTGGCTTTTGGATTGTCAGAGTTGCAAACCTCATTGCCACTCCTACTTTTACCCTTTTCTCCAGGACACCCCGTATTACTACGAACGTCCACTTCCATTGGACAAAACCTTCATATGGTTATATACGAACTCGAAGGAATTTATTCGAGGATGGTTTCCGGTTCTGGAGAAAATGAATAGGACTATTTAGTTGTCTTTTCCTTTTACCTTCTCTCAGGTTGCGAGTACTCCTTTGTTTAGGAGTAGTACACCTATTACGCAAATTAGATAGCCTTCTTCCAAACCTTAGGCTGGCGCCGAACGGTGGGGAATGAAGAAAACCAATTAGCATAACGATGGTGTGCAGAAAGTATTAAGTTAAGACAAAGCAAGGGATTAGTAAGAGGGCAAAGTAAACTGCGACTGCTATTCACGACCAAACCAAGTATTTCTTCGTCAATCCTAAATCACCTTTGTATTTCTCCAGAACACTCCGTATCACTACGAAGATCCACAGTTTATTGGATACTCCATCGTATGGTTATATACGAACTCGAAAGGAACTTGTTCCAGTTCGGGGATGGATTCTGGTTCAGGAGAAATAGGAATAAGGTTTATTCGGTTGTCTTTTATCTTCACCTTCTCTCATTGCGAGTGCTCCTAGGATTAGGACAGTACACCCATTATGCTTATTGAATAGTCTTCTTCCAAACCATAGGCTGGTGCCGAACGGTAGGGAAGGAAGAAAACCATTTGGCCTAAAGGGGTGTACAGAAGGTAATGACTAAAGACATAGAAAGGGATTTGGAAAGATGGCAAAGAATTACACGGTTACAGTTGTGAATCTGGATAATGGAAGAGGCATTACTAGGAATACCAGGATACCCATAGGAAACATTTCAATGTTTCAGTTTCACTGTGTACTGTTAAAGGAAAACTGATTTCCCAATTAAGACACTTGCTCCATGGTATGTATTTACCAGGTATGATTCTCACATCTGTATGGTTTTACAGATGATGAGTGGGAGTAAGTTATTGGGAATTGGGTGATCATCCTCATTATATCGGGATTCGTTGTAATCGGTGATATTTGAGGAAGTCACCTGGGTTGGTTGCCGGACGGCAAATATTTGGTTTTGAATATCCGCTGTTATGCACCAATTTCAAATTGATACATCTGTACGTCTATTTTTATAGAGTGAGATATATCTTTTTGAAATTATGTATGTGACATTTACATATATGAGTGGATGGTTAGGTAAGGAGCATTAAACAACGGTGTAATTCTTCTTAACCATAAGTACGGTTTTCAACCAACGACACACAGTGAATGAGTTATCAGACTCAAGGGACTTATACAGAGTATTGTATGTTGTCCAGGGTCCATCAGGACAGAGGGGTTGGTCTTCGTACTATATTCGGTTTACTTATGACTTCTCTAGTTTTTAGACAGGTGTTTCGTGCAAACATAGGGTCCGAATTTTGAGAAGTTATAGGTATTTGAATAAAGTAGAGAACCAGGTATCGCAAGTATCGGGATTCTTCAAAGTGATCGAAGATGTACATACTTGTGTATGGTATTCAGTTGATAGTAATGACTAAGAGAACTTGCTTCTCTTTCAGGTTACTCATAATTGGAATCATTCCTAAGTTGAGTAACGCTGATCGGCCTCATTCCATTTAGTTGACATGCACTGGAGACAGCTGCATGATTTGAATCTGGTTCAATTAAATCAGTGCCTGTGGTTCTATATTGGATATAGAACAGTTCATATCTTAACGTTGTTAAGGTACGGGGAGTTGTCCGGCTTATGATTAAAACCAGACTCTGGATAACTCAAGGCACGTTTCTGTAATGGCTGTTTGTGGGTTGACCCAGGCTATGACGAGGGTTGACTTTCTACCATCTGGAAGATCAATAGCGATGTTGTTCTAGACTCGCCACAGTTTTAATAAAAACGGATTTTTTCAGAAAACAGTAGTGGGAGTATGGTAGAACTGGAAGTGATTCCAGAACCACAAACGATTACTGAAGGTTTCATAGGAACCTAAAGATTCAATTTGGTTTGACATTCCATTAGCCACTCCGCAGAAAAGGTGGGTAACTTCAGGCACCCGAGAGGTACTCCGGTAGCCTCAAGGACGGTGACAGGGAAGTTCTTGTTTACCCACACTTGCCATTGCTGTTGTTCCGGGCTGCGAGACCCGGCAGGAGGATGAGTATAGCGTCGTTCTGAACTGGCTTCAGAAGTGTACGTGTATATGACTCTGCCAGAGGGTTGTCGTAGTCAGTGGGAGCAGCGGAAGCATTGGTGGACAGGTAGCTTATGTCTATTTATAGACTAAAGCAGATATAGCGAAGATAGATCATCAATTTCTGATGTGACAGTCATAGGTTTGACTTCATCAGAATAGGGGATAGATCTGTTGAGAAGGTAGTAGGGTGTGTTGTCATGGTATTTGGATGACATGCACAGAGTAGGAAGTGATATTCCTATACTACGATCGGTTATACTGTGGTCGTCACACAGTAGTTTCTCCACATGGGACTTGGATATTATATCAGACATTCTGGTTACTAGATCTATGATTTTAGATCTAGATTTGGGTGGTTTCCCAATCAGGGTACTTAGACAGCATTCTAAGAGTATTTAGAATGGACGACTCCTGGCACGGTAGTGTACCTGCAGGTGATGGAGTCACCCTCTCTAAAGGTGTCTTACAGACTAAAGAGGAGAGGGATGTGCATGATTGGCAGATCACTTGCTCAGGCAATTGAGTCAATCATGAGATGTCAAGTACCACACCAGATGTTGTTCTTGCACTAGATGCAATAAGTTGACATTGATCCAATCCTGGAGAAACAGTCCGAAGGAGTTTTAGAACATAAGTAGATGTTCTAGGGATATGATAACGACAGCCTCATTCGGGAGACAGTTATCATTCCAGGCTTCCAAGGTGACCTGGACAACAAGGAGGTTGTCAGAATTATAGTTTTCCTTCTGACGAGGGGCAGTATTTTGGACAGGTGGTCCAAGGCAATACTGAGGGAGGCATGGCGCAGGATACTGATTGAGTTCAGTTGACGATACAGTCTAAGAAGTTTGGATTTGGAGTTCATTTATGAGCTAAGTCCCATCAGACATCCAGACACATTCTAAGACAGGTATTGCTCATTTCGGGAGATGGCTTTCTCCGCGAACATGAGATATAGAGAGACATAGAAGGAAACATCAAAGCGGATCCACTCACTGAGGCTTTTCCTCGAACGCAATAGTTTCGCAAACGGGCTTTCTAGTAGAGGAGTTTGGTGTTCGGTATCATACGGGCTGTGAGTATGCGACAACGCAATAATTAGCCTTGAGTGCAAGTGGGAGATTGTTGGAGATAGTACCCTCAGAGTCAATTATTGGATCACAGGCACGTGATTGCAATGATTGAGGGAGGACCTGTCCCAGTAGGACAGTCTTACTCGAGATGATAGTATGCTATCTGGTTTATCTTTATCATCGTGTACTGCTTTAGGTGACCTGACAGGTCACTATTGCACGTTTATAGAGCCCCTAGGATTCTTGCTTGACCACCGGCAGTATGAGGGCGATCATATACGTGAGAGCTGGCGGTCTATAAGCACATCCTTAAAAGGTCCCTAGTCGTGGGAGTTTCGAGACAGTGCATCGATACTCCAGAGTAGACTAGTGTATACAGTCGAGACCCCGATGAGGGGCGGTGGCCGGTCTCACAAGCCACTGGTGTCAGTTGGTTCACCTAAGATGTATACAGGTGCACATTGTGTTATGAGTAAACCGGACAGGACTCGCCGGGAACATGCTAGTTGGTCTTATACCAGACGTCAAATAGCAGTTCCCTGGTGACATGTATACAGGTTAGTTCATCGACCTGGGGATCGTCATTTGTCTCGTGTGGGTTCCCACTGTACTTTGATTACTACCCTACCACTCTCAAAGGAGACGTGCAAACAGGTTTTAGTTGGGTACAGTCTCGAGCCACATGGAGGTAGTGAGCGGATCTTCAGGGGTTTGTCTCTCCCGGTATTGGGGGTGAGGTCGCGCTGTGTCTAGGAGAGCCATTACATGAAGCCCTCGGCCGAGGCAGGAGATTTACTGGTAGGTATTCCAGCAGTATCTCAGGGTGTTCTGGGCTACACTCCGACACGACTTGTACCGCTTTTGGGGGTCTGACTTTTACCAACCCCCTAGGCCCGCCATGCGATGCTCATAGATGAACGGACCGGACTGTACGGATATTCTCACTGACAGGCTCAGTAGGGTGTCAGGATGAGTTCGATCATCGACGTCCCTTTTGGTCAATACCTGGTATCCCGTTACGTATTGGCCTATACCTCTGATGTGCTAGTGGTTAAATCAACAACCAAGGTGTTGACGAGTCTTTAGAGTCCCCCACATTCAGTTACTCAAGCTTTCGGGCGAAAAGCTGTAGAGGCCGTATGGAGATATGGCAAGGTCCGATCAGATACGTGCGGTATTGCACGGATCAGGATCGGACAGTTTGTACTACAGGCCGTATGGATATATGGCTGGGTTCGATCAGATACGTGCGGTATTGCACGGATCAGGATCGAACAGATATTACTAGCCGGCTTCGGTTTAAGCCGGATCCTAGTATAGTACAGTGTAGATTTTGTCTCATTGCATTTGTATTTCGGTCGGAATACAAATGCGGGTGTGTATACACAGTATCTGGGTTTTCCTGTAATTTATTACGGGACCAGTTTTCTGGAATTGCCAGTTTGCTTTCCGTTTCGGCCATATTTCTTTGTATCTTTCATTGGCCGAAGTTCGGTGGAGGATGGCTTATTTGCATTTGTGCAAATAGGCATTTGTGGAGGGTGGTCTTTGCATTTTGTTGGGTCATGATCACTTGACTTTTTGCTTCATGATAGTTTTCATGATGGCTTGACCATTGTAGGATATGATTGGGTTTTGGAGTGTTGGGTTTTGTTGTGATCATTTGATTTTCTCATCATCACTTGCTTTCCACCCACTTCCTTGTCTTTGCTCTCTCTCTCCATTCACAAGAGGAATGGCCGGCCACTAGTGAGGGAGTGGGGGCTTTTCTTTTGGTTGTGAGAAAAATGTTAATCTCATTCTTTGCATGCTACATTTTTCCTCACCTCTCTCCAAGTTCATTTTCCTCCACCACAAAGGCAACATCCTCTACCCTAAATGAGACTTGAGCACTACACATTCTACAGCAAACCTTGGGCACGTCGGCTCGCCAACTTCGTGCCTGAGTTGCCTCGGTATAGAGGTGGGAGCCCGTAAAAGAAGCAGGCGACGTGGTGCCCTTCCGGCGACTAGGTGGAGACCGGACATTCCGCGGGAGATCGGGACGATAGCGAGAAGACCGGAGGACACGGATCGCTCGGTATATCTCTCTTCCCCATCTTGTAGTTAGCTAGGACTAGTTAATGGCCCGATCCGGGTTTTAGTGCACGGTGGTGCCGGTTCAAGAAAATTAAAGATAGCCATCGCTTCCGCATTTGGCCTCGGGATGGAGGCCGGGGCGCCGCCGTGCACTTACAGCTTCCCCTTCCGTCCAAACCTCATCACCCCCTTCATCGGAGAGATCCTCAGAAAAACGTGATCGCCAACTACGAACTCTAATCTGCGGCGGCGTCTGTCAGCATACGATTTCTGCCTGCTCTGAGATGTCCTCATCCTATCTCGAATCAACTGTATCTTCTCGGCCGTCTCCTGTACGATCTACGGCCACAAAATACTGCTCTCACTGAGCTCTGTCCAAAAGAAAGGCGATCTACATCTCCTCCCATACAAGGCCTCGAAAGGTGCCATCTGAATAGTATCCTGGAAACTATTATTGTAAGAAAACTCCACCAAGGGTAAATGATGATCCCAGCTACCACCAAAGTCTAAAACGCACCCTCGGAGCATGTCCTCGAGAGTCTGAATAGTCCGCTCTGACTGCCCGTCGTCTGCGGATGAAACGTTGTGCTGAAACTCAAGCCGGTGCCCAAGGCCTCCTGAAGTCTCTGCCATAGTAGGCTGGTAAACTGGGTGCCTCGGTCGGACACGATACAAGTCGAGACTCCATGCAGTCGTACGATCTCGTCGATTTATATCTGGGCATACTGAGCAAATCCGAAAGTGGTCCCCACCGGCAGGAAGTGAGCCGCTTTCGTCAATCGATCCACGATCACCCAAATGGAGTCATACCCTGGACTCGTCCTGGGTCGACCCACAATGAAGTCCATAGAAATCTGCTCCCATTTGCACTCCGGAATGGGTAACGGCTGTAGCTCTCCCGCGGGCCTCTGGTACTCGGCCTTGACTTGCTGACAAGTCAGGCATCTCGACACGAAGTCTGTGACGTCCATCTTCATCCCATCCCACCAGTAAACGTCTCTCATATCAAGGTACATCTTAGTGGAATCCGGGTGAACACTGTACACCGATCGATGTGCCTCCTCAAGAATCTCACGCTGCAGTCCCTCAGCATCTGGTACGCACAGTCTAGTCCCAAATCGCTGTATCCCCTGATCATCAATCATGAACTCGGAAAATCTGCCCTGTCCAATCTATGCCATGATCTCTGAACAACGGTCATCACTGTATTGTGCCTCCTGTATACGGTAATACAACTGTGGGCGTGTACGAACATGCGCAAGCTGTCCCCCGATCGGCGTGAACTCGAACTGCACTCGGCTGTCGCATAAAATCTGCCAATCTGCCGACGACTGACTCTGCACTGCGCTCAAACAGGATAGACTACCCCCGGGCCTCCCACTCAAGGCATCCGCCACTACATTCGCCTTGCCCTGGTGATATAAGATCTCGCAATCGTAGTCCTTTACTAGTTCCATCCAACGATGCTGTCTAAGATTCAGGTCCCGCTGCTGAAATATGTACTTCAAGCTCTTGTGATCAGTGAATATCGGGCATGACTCGCCGTATAGGTAATGTTTCCAGATCTTGAGTGCAAAGACCACTGCAGCCATCTCTAAATCGTGAGTGGGGTAGTTCTGTTCGTGTTTCTTCAGCTTCCGATAAGTATACGCGATCACCCTATCGTGCTGCATCAATACGCACCCTAGCCCCACTCGAGAAGCGTCACAATAGACTACAAATCCCCTCGATCCTGAAGGCAATGATAACACCGGCGCCGTAGTCAAACGAGTCTGCAACTACTGAAAGCTATGCTCGCACTACTCCATCCAATCGAAAGGAACTCCCTTCCGGGTCAACCCGGTCAACGGTGCAGCAATTCGGGAGAAATCCTGTACAAATTTCCTGTAGTAGTCGGCCAGTCCTAGAAAGCTGCGGATCTCTGTAACTAATGCGGGTCTGGGCCAACGCTGAACGGCCTCGATCTTCTTCGGATCCACACATATACCATCTCGTATAATCACGTGACCCAAGAAGTCTACGCTGTCAAGCCAGAATACACACTTGGAGAATTTTGCGAATAGATGTTGCTCCCTCAAAGTCTGCAGTGTGATCCGCAGGTGCTGCTTGTGCTCCTCTCGGCTTTGGGAATACACCAAAATATCGTCAATGAATACGATGATGAACAAATCAAGATACGGCCTGAAAATACGGTTCATCAAGTCTATAAACGCTGCTAGGGCATTGGTGAGTCCGAACGACATCACCAAAAACTCATAATGGCCGTAACGCGTGCGGAAAGCCGTCCTCGGAATATCCTCCTGCCGAACCTGCAGCTGATGGTAGCCTAATCGCAAGTCGATCCTTGAAAAGTATCCTGCACCCTGAAGCTGGTCGAACAAGTCGTCGATGCGTGGCAAAGGATATCTGTTCCTCACGGTAACCCTGTTCAGCTGGCGGTAGTCGATACACAAATGCAAACTGTCGTCCTTCTTCTTGACAAACAGGACCGGAGCACCCCAAGGAAACACACTGGGTCGAATAAGTCCCTTATCCAGCAAATCTTGCAACTGACCTTTCAACTCTCTAAACTCCGCTGGGGCCATCCAATATGGCGATATAGAAATAGGCCCCGTGCCGGGAATCAAGTCAATGCAGAAAACAATATCGCGCTCAGGAGGTAGCCCAGGAAGCTCGTCAAGGAAAACATCAGGGAACTCACGAACAATCGGAACCTGGTCCAACGGAACCTCGGTAGCTTTAGTATCGCAAACATAAGCTAGAAATCCCTGACATCCTTTCCTTAAAAGCTGTCCCGCGCGAAGAGAAGAAATCAAACTGTGAGGGGCGACACCACGGTCCCCCTGCACAGCAAAAGTCGACTCGCCGGGAAAACAAAACCTAACTGTCTTCTCGCGGCAGTCTACAGACGCATAGCACATGGCTAACCAATCCATGCCCAGGAGAACGTCGAAGTCCAACATCTCAAGAAGGTTCAAGTCGACAGGCAACTCTCTCTCGCCAATACGGACAACACACGATCGAAACACATGTCTAGCAATAAACGACTCGCCCATAGGGGTGGTCACAACAAGCGGCTGATCAAGCAAACCGGACTCTCTACCCAAACTCCGCACGAAGTGTGTGGAAACGTACGAGTGCGTGGATCCCGGATCAAACAACACGTGTGCGTGAACGGAACATACTGATAGGGTACCGGAGACCACTGCATTGGACGCCTGCGCGTCCTGATGCGTCAAAGCGAAAACCCATGCCTGTCCTCCACCTGCGACTGGCTATCCCCTACTAGCACCTGGCTGTACTCTGCCGGCAGCTGGCTGTCCTCTACCTCAGCCACCTCGGCCTCTATGAGCAAACCCTCCGCAACCACGACCTCTCAGTGTATGAGTCTGACGCGGAGCAACAGTAGGTACAATAAGCAACGCCCTCTGGGGTGGGGAAGGTGGAAGTGTGATATGCGGTACGGCAGTCTCGCCTTCACGTGGCTCCGGACAATCCCGCACACGCTGATAAGTACTCCCGCATCGGAAACATCTAGATAGTGTCGGCTGACCCTCCTAGGGATAAGAGCCGAACAACCGGCCTCGCCCTAAGTCTCTGCCACCTGCAAGGTGTCTGTCACGGAGCCTAAATGGTCGTCTCTGTGTCGGTGTACCAGTATGAACTCTCTTCGGCTCTGGAACTATCGAAGTCTCAGCAAAGCGCTCCTCGACTAATAAGGCTGTTTCTACAGCTGCTGCATAAGTCTCGCAATGTTGTGCGCTGATTGCAAGGAACAGTGGGGTAAGCAAGCCTCGAACAAACCTCTTGACTCGCATCTCCTCAGTAGCCACTAAATATGGGGCATAAACAGATAGCTCGGTGAACAGTACGTCGTACTCCGCCACTGTCATCTCCGGCGTCTGACGTAAAGACTCGAACATGCGCGCTCTAGAATCTTTGACACTCTGTGGAAGGAAGCGGGCAAGGAACACCGTCACAAACTCGGTCCAGGTCACAGGAGGAAGACCTGCCGCTCTGCCCTTCTCGACCGACTCACACCATTTCTGCGCAAAACCTTCCAGGTGAAAGCTCGCGAACTCTACCCATCTCGCATCTGAGCATCTGAGTGAACGCCAAATCCGGGCCATCCTATCAATAAAAGACTGTGGGTCCTCGGCTGCATCGGTGCCTGTAATGATCGGAGGCTTCAGCCTCATAAACGCTGATAGCGATACTGTAATAACCTCTGTAGCTGTAGGGGCAACTGCCTGTACTGTAGGTACCATCTCGGTACCCGCAACGGGTGGAACTACCTCTGGTCGCTGCGCTCGAAGCGTATCGACTAACGACCCTATCATCTGGCGCATCTCCTATATACCGGCCCCTAGCATAGCGATCTGATCTGCCGAAGGAGGAATAGCCTGCTCTGGTACAACTGGTGTACTGCCCGGGTCAGTCCTCGTCTCAGACGAGTCAACTCTAATCTCGGCTCTCGCGGCCGCTCTCTGCGCCCTCGTAGTCTTTGGCGGCATAATGGCTGAAAAGAATGTAGGATTCGATAAGGATACGGAAATCGAATCACAAGAATGTATATAATCATGAAGGAATTTCAACCAATAAGTCATATGGTCGCTTAGGCGAAGTACCGTATCGTGAGTATGCCGCGGCACATACACACGCTACGCTACTCTGCTTCAGCTCCCTACTCCATCATACCAGGGTCATTCTACACTCCGAAAAGTAAAACCTACGCTCTGATACCAATTTTGTCACGACCCGAAGTTCAGCCCGTGACCGGCACTTAACCACGTAACGTCTACAGGCGTAACGCGACTAAGTAAGCGGAAACCCAGAAATCAAAACCATTAGAAGTAGTGAGTGTTAAAACATTTGGTGAAAACATTTGTTAAACATTTAGAAAACCATGAGTAATTTAGTAAAATTCTTTTAAAGTTTAAGTTGTTTTCTTAAAAATTTCGGTAGCATCTCCTTTATAAAAACTAGCCCCGAAATCGGGTACAGACATGATATAAGAAAAATGACATATAATATGAATAAAGCATCCCCAAACGGGAGAAATCACGCCCAACGGCGGAAACAACCACCACAATAGCAATATACGACGCCGTAGCGAAGAAATGAGCAATATAAGTGGAAAAATATCATGAAAGATAAAAATGCATAAATAAAGTCGGCTCAAAACGAGCTCGACACCAGAGTACAAAATAATATGCATCGTCCTCACAACTGGTCTTTAAGTCAAAATATGAATAGAAGATGGAAAGTACTAGATACAATAGTGTGTACAACTGGAAAGTAAACGGATACCTCAAAAACCCACCTATCGGCAACAGGGCTCACGCGCCAACTGTAGTGGTATCCGTAGCAAAAGATACTAGAAAGTAGCCCTGCCGCAACTACTCTGAGGGGCATCCTGCTAACACTGTGGCACAACGGGGGTGAGTTGCCAACTCGTGAATAGTAGATAACATATAAAGGTAATCCCGAGTATGCACGTATCGCGATACTCTAATATATGCCAACAGATAACATCTATATGCGAATAACAGGGTATGCAATAATCATGCATAACAAGTGTAACCTAATACATCTATATATGATGAGCAGGGTATGCAATAATCATGCCAAAGTACTCTATCAGGTACTACAACTACAAGATGAGATGCAGAACAATGAATGCTGAGCATGGGGTAAAATATCATCTACACGGAATATCAACGTGGAAAATAACCGGTGTCCATCAAATACACCCAAATCCGAGTAAAAACTTAGGCGCCGTCACTCTAATCGGCCCTCAAATCCTGTACATCTTATAGAATCGTGAGTGCCTAGCATCGGCACTCGAAAATATCATGAAATCATCGTGTCTAGCATCGACACGCAAATCCTCAAGTATCGGGCTCCGTCAGTCCGGATCGGCCCACGGGCTCCATCTGCGGAATCGGCCCTCGGCCCCGGCAGTACGGGTCATCTCGTATCCATCTATCGACTATGGTCAGTATCCTCAGGATAACCTCTAGGTCCAACCAATCACCAGTAGGTAGTAGTCCCTCTGCCAGGCTCACCGTCAACTGCACAACGATCCGTTCTCGCCCTGGAGTACCATACCGGGTCGACCATGTACCTGCAATCGGCCTCATCCATCTCCTCGATTCGGGTCCATAAGTCACACGTCTCAGCACCGAGAAAACGCATGGTGGACGCACTGAAATATCATATCAAGAGAAACTGGGTTTTTAAAACAGTGCATATTTTCTTAAAATAATACCACGGTTCTCAAATCCAGAAATCACAGTTATTTTATGATTCGTAGCAATCCTATAGTCATGTCTAATCATCAATGATGCAGTAATAAAAACGATATATGATTCGTAGCAATCCTATAGTGCGAGTGTCATGGCAATCACTAACGGTGTAAGTGTAACATACAAATAGTGCTCGTGCAGCTTAAACCGTTAGTGATAGTGCAGTGTCATATAACTACCATTTCTATATGCAACAAAAGATGGGTATGCTACAATAGTATATATGCACACATCAATATACATATAAATATATATGCGACCACAATATCCTATCACGTCCTGACGCTTTACGCCATACGGGCGATTTCCCCGTAGATATTAAATCTACTCTCTTGGTCTCGTGCTAAGTGTAGCCGACCACCTGTTTCCCTTTCTTTGCGGTGTCCGACGTACCCGCCTGCGAACCTAGAATTTACATAAAGAATACACATTAGCAAAATCCTATAAAAACGCAATATTGAAACCAAACGAGAAACTCGCGTCGCGAACTAAACGCGCGTTTATCCGATACGCTGAAACGTGTGTATACGAGTCTGAAACTACCCCGACACGTCGCGACACGCAGGAACACTAAACCCACTCACGTATCACACGTGTTGCGCAAGCTAAACGTATTGGAAAAACGGTATTTTGCTCCAGATTTTGACTCGGGTACAAAAGTGAAAAGTTGCATGTACCACGGGCCTTAAAAATGTAGCAGACACCAACTCAACAAACCCGACACCCAGATCGCCCTTCTGGCCGCAATTTGCAGCCAGAACGAATTTTTCGGCGGTCAGGTAGTGGAATTTGGGGTTCTTGCTTCGTGTGTGTAGTCTAGGTCAATTGTGCATGCCCTAGTAATCTCAGGTTTTGTCTGAAGTAACCGGGTCAACAGCAGATTTAAAAAGCCTAGAAATTTACCTTAAAACATTAAATTTACACCAATTTGAAACCTGTTCATACCATAATATTTCATTATTATATTCCCCATTCTTATTCGTTTTATAAATAAACAGGTGCTTTTGACGCATGTCTGCTACATATTACAGGTTACAGGTTCTTGGAGCGAAAACAATGAAAAAGATAGAAGACGATGCAAAAGTGAGATTTGACCAATAAACAGAAGACTCTTGATCAAGCCTACATAAAGATCAGTTCACAAAGCAAGGTTCAAGACGTTGACACAAAGCGAACGGTTAAAGTTCACTACAATTATTCACTGGAAAATCTGGAAGAGAACCAGAAGCTATTTTAAAGAAAGTACCAGAGAATTAGGAATACAAAAATGACCAGAGCCAGCACAAGAAAGAAGATGACCTAATCCTAATGTTTGGTCGCGGAACCACGGCCAAACCATGCCTCGGGCCGCGGTTCCGCGGCAATATTGAGCAGAAAGAGAAAGATATTTTTTCCATAACTTGTTGCGGCGCTGACCAAGTCAACTTAGGGCTATTTTTGTAAATGTAGACATGCGGATCAATTGTAACCTAGGGTTTCCTATCCTCTATAAATATGAACTCTAAATCATTGTAAAGGCTATGCCTCCCTTCATTAATAAATTTTAGAATTCTTTTGGAGAGCATCGGTGCCTCTTTTCATTTCATGAATTCAGATCTGACAACCCTATGTTGATGTTTGGAGAGAGCCATCTGTAAGTAGTTTTATTTAATTTCTCTAGTTTAGATTTTAATTCCTTGCCTTAGAAGTTAGCTTTGGGGAAGGCTTTTGAGAGATGAGATCTCCCATCCCTTTCTTACCCATCATATATAATCAATAGGATTCCATGCATACACGCACACACCGCGCTCTACGGCACCTTATCCCTCGAGGTAGCAGTGATACCGTAGTATAAAGGCCTGGTTGCTCGCGTTTTCCATGGAGGTTAGGGTAAGGATCTCTAAAGGAAGGACAAGAACGTAGAGGAAGGAACACCTTCCCGAATGGATCTAATCCCCTTTATTGATAATTAACATAACTCCTCATAGATCTTCCTTTGGGTATAGAAAGCGTTGAGATTTATTTACATTTCCAAACCATTCCTAAACCTAACCATAGCAAGACTTAGATCTAGATAATCTTATTTTCCTAATCTTAGTATAGATAGATTTAGTTTTTAGATTTAATAAATCAATCCGAACAACCATCGGAATTAACTCGTTTGAGCGATTAGGAAATTCACAACATCCCTGTGGACCGACCCGTACTCACCGGCTAGCTACCAAGCAACGCCGTTCTTGATTGCGGTTAATATATAGTTTTTGAGACAAATCAAATGGATTCGTTGCCAGGGATGGCGTGTTATTTTCTTTTTGCAATTTCGGGTTAATCATGTTAGTGTATATGCCCTAGAGGCCATTACTGTATCATACTAGTTTGTATATTACTTGATGGAAGCTTGGGATATTCACCTTGTATTGACAATCTTGCTCAAAATTGTAGTATGCTACTTGGTTTGTTTCTACTTTAATGTGTGCATGTGTTTCTTTTAGCGTATCGCCTTTACATATTAGTGGAGCCCTTAGGATCTTTGCTTGATTACCAGCGTTGTGATGGCAGTCACACTCGTGGGGGCTGGGTAATCCACAAGCACATCCTTATGCAGGTCCCTAGTCATAGGACTATCGAGATAGGGCATCGATACTCCAGAGTAGACTAGCGTATGCGCTTCTCATCCCAGCTTCGGAGACGGTCTGTCCCACAGCCGTCAGTACGTCGTACTTGAGATAATATGCGGGTGCTCGTTAGGTTACGAGTACACTGGACAGGACTCGTCGGGAACTTTTGGTTGGTATTATGCCTATCTTCAGTTATCAGTTTCCTGGTGACATGAGTACAGCTTAGTCCGTTGACTTGACACTGTCACTTCGCCTCGAGTGTGTTCTCACTGTTCTTTGATTACTACCCTACCACGGCTCAAAGGAGTCATGCAAACAGGTAGTTTTTGGGTGCAGTCCCGAAGCACTTGGAGGCAGTGACGGTTAGACAGGATTCGTCTCTCCCGGTATTGGGGGTTGATATCGCGCTATGTCTAGGAGAGCCATTACACAAAGTCCCTGGCAAGGGCAAGCGAGATAGACTAGTAGGTTTCCAGTGTTATCTCAGGGTGTTCTAGGCTACACTCCGACACGACTTGTACCGCTATTAGGGGACTGACGTTTACCGCCCCTAGGCTCGCCATGCGATACTCTTGGACGAACAGACCGGACTGTACGGAGACTGTCACATTCAGGCTCAGTAGGAGTTCAAATGGGTTTACCTTGTCAGTCTTCTTATCGGCATCTATCTGGGGACCGTTACGTACAGCTAGTACCGCTTGCGGTCTGTGGTTAAATCCACTGCCAGCATAGTATCGAGTCTTTAGAGTCCCACACAGAGGGTTATTCGCTTTTAGGCAAAACGAGTACACGTCGCATGGTTTTGCGACGGGGTTCGTTCACATCCGCGCACTTGTGCACGTTTGGTGTCCAAACAGCTTATACTAGCGGGCTTTGGTTTAAGCCAGATCCTAGTATATATTTTGGGATTGGTTTTATCTCATTGTATTCGTGTTCCTCGGAACACGGATACAGGTGTGTATGCACAGTTGACTGAGGCAGAGGCAGAGGATTTCCATTAGGGTTAATGACTGTTGTCTTTTTCTTAACCCTAATGTTTATGTGTGAAATATGATTATTAATATTAGTTAATTATAATTGTGTTATGGTTAGGGTTGTTGACCATTTGATTATGGTTGACTTGTTGACCTATGTTGACAAATTGACCATCATCATTTCATATGAAAGATGCTCTTTGATTCTTGCAAAAGTAATTAATGTAAAATGATAATGGTCATTTCAAGATTAACCACCACAATTATCTTTAGCTAATTATTTATTTATCATAATTCACATTTATGTTAGAAGGTTGGCTTTATTCTTCTCATTCTATCATTCTCATTCTTTCTCATCCTCTTCCTCTCTCTTAAATCTCTCCCATCTCATGAGTTGAGAACCATTTGAACTTGAGATAAATCTCTTAAAATTACTCTCTACTCTTTCTAAGGTTCTAGGTATAGCACACCAAGCACCTTAGTTACTTCTAGTTTGAGGTTGGAGCCAAAGGTAGAGGCCCTCGGGTGGATCTTTCTTCGGCAAGAGAAGGCGACGAGGAGAACCCGTTCATCACACTCCAAGAAGCAAGAAGAGAAGGACTTCAAGACTTAGGTATAACCCCTTAACCGAGTAGCTAACTTTTTTAGCTTGGTAGTTAGTTTACGTTTAGCAAAGATCCCTTCTTTGGTTAGTCCATGTTGCCTTGTGTTGTAAAAATAGAATTTTTCATAACGTTTCCGCCTCCCTGTATGTACCGGGGTGGGTAACGTGGACTTACAGTGGTATCAGAGCCTAGCTAAACAAAAACTAGCAAGTTAGCAAAGTATCTAGAACTTCGATCGGAAAAAATCGCAAAACACGTTTTCTAAAATTCAAGTTTCTGCCGATTTTTATTTCTGCTCTAAAAATTATAAATCATGTACTAAAAATCGGCTCAGGCTTTTGTTAGAACAGGCAAGAAAAACGATCCAGTGAGTCGACCAACTCACCGCGGTTCCCGGCACGAGCTTGCTCCTGCCGCGGATCCGCGGCCGAGTTGACTCGGCTGTGGATCGTTTCTCCTGCAGTTTTCTTCTGTTGGTGTTTTGTGATTTTTGAGATGGTTTGTTTCTGCCCAGAATTTCCAGAGAACAAGTTAGTTTTTGGGGTGGTCACAAATCCGTATTTTGATCGAACTTCTTTACACTTTGGCTAATGGGTTATATCTGTGATGTGATATATGTATTGAACGTCTGCTAATCGCTATACGTCGATTAGTGGGGGTTATACATATCTGTGATCTGTAATGTTGATGGTTTGTGTATATGAATTCGTTGGATTGTCGCGGATGAATAGACGGGGGTTGTGAGATGAGAGTTTTCTTATTCTTTCAATTCATGTAATATGTAAATTGATGTAATATTATTTTATGGCCGCACAACAGGGTGGGGTTGTAGCCATCATTGTATAATTTCTTTTACTGTTTTTGCTCCTAGGATAGACCTAAGGTGGGGTGCATAAACTACCGGGTATCTCGAAGTGCCGAGTGGCCTACTCACGGTGTTGAGGGAGGTTGCTTCTTGTAACATTTTCAAAAAATATAAAATATTAATTTTGGGAATTTTTATAATTTAATATTATTTTATTGATTATTTTAATATTAAATGCAAATAAATAAAAAAAAATATTGTGAAAAATTATGGAAAATTCTAAAATAGGGTAAATTAGTGAATTATGACATTTTTAAGTTTTTGTGATTAGTTTGACACTAATTTAGTGCTAATCGCGATTAAAATCGCTAATCGGGTTTTTTGGCAATTTTGTGCAAAACTTGCACATATCACTTATTCTCACACTTGTGCATTTTTTTTCATGATATTTGGGTTTACTATTCTTGTGAGAAGGATTTTGGTTTTAAAAAGAAAAAGGAAAAAGGAAAAGAAAATAGGGTATGGTGAGAAGAGAGGGTAGGTGAGGACTTTGACTTAAGACCCTAAGTCATTTCTCTCCCTCTTCCTCTTTAGTTGCTGCTGCTGCTGCCCTATTCCCTTTCTCCCCCTCTTCAATCCCTCTCTTCATCTCAAAAACAACCCCAAAAGCTCATGTCCGTTTCATTAAAAGTGTGCACGAGCCCGAGACCTTCAAGATGGACCAAGAAAGCGTGGATTTTGGCCACTAGGGGCAACTCAAGAAAATTCTTGAGTTGCCAAATTAGGTATTTTCTGGACCATTAGCTTAGTTTTAACTTTAATTATAACCCATGTTTAGTTTAGAACCGATATTGTGGATTTTTGTGGACTTGATGAAAACCTAGTTAGGGTTTGAGGAAACTTGTGTTGTATTGGGAAATTAAGCTCAGTTAAGGTTATACCAACACCCTAGTGTATGAATTGGAACCCAAAACCTGAAGCTATAACCAGAATACGGATTTTAGAAACCGATATCGGGGAAATTGTGAAATCTGCGAAGGTTTATTTGAATCTGCTATCACCCCGAGAACCTTAAAATAATATTGAGTGGACAGTGACATGTGCAGGCACCATTGAACCATCACCCCAAACCCTAGCCCCCCACTCCTTTTCGAGGCCGCCAATTTTCCCTTTCTGGCCGCAATTTGCGGCCAGAGCAGTGAGGAATTTCCTCGTTTTGCGTGCATGCCCCCATTTCCTCAATTCTTGACCCTGGGTACTTCTAGTTTTGACAGATTCTATCTAGGGAAAAATATGGGACATATATCCTAAGTTGCCGTTTTGGATTCGTGTTTCCGTATTTCCGTATTTTTGATTCTGAAAATTTGATTTGTGTTTGCCTCGACTATTGGGCGTTTATACGACGATATAGAGGATTTATATGTGGTTTTGAAGGCGTGCCATAGGTTCTCACCTATAGGCCCCCTTATCGTATCGTTTTGGATTTCATGCGCCGTTTTAGCTTGGATTTGGTTTTAATGCGCATATACGATACTTTGTTGTGTAGGTACCATGAAGACTTCGGGACGACAAGCAAATGCATGGTGACGTCCGCAAATGATGATGCAAGGTGAGTAGATTATATCTACAGGGGGAAGTCGGGTGGATGGCGTATAGCACCCGCGCAGTCCGTAATTAGTACTATGTAGTATATTTATGTGTGTGATAGCTTTGGTGTGTTTTGGTTAATTAGGGGTAGAAATAACTAGCGTAGTTCCTAGTTGCGAACCATAGGATAGATTTGCACCCACACGCATACACTTGTGTGTTTTCTTATATTTGCACTGTGGTTGATGATATGGGATGACTTGGAGATGAGTCGATGATGTGGGCTTGGTGCCGTGAGATCGGTGATTTGATACGATCCATATGTGGAATATGACTTGTGTTTCTTGCGGGCTTGGGATATGTGTTTACCCCCGCATGCATACTTCATTGATGGTATCGATTTGTACTAGAAATAGAGTAGTACCCCAGACTTTATGATCTGATGATAGTGATACCTGTTATGTGACGAGATAATGAGATGTTGACCCGTACCCAGCTATTGGGATGCCGTACGACGATTTACCGTACGAGCCTATATTGATGATAGATCCGCACTCATGACTCGAGGATGTCAGATGATATACTGTATCGTACGCGATACTATTGAGGCGGGATCACCGACTTATATATATATTTATATATATCGACTCAGATGTTAGGCGGTTTCCTTACCTGTAGTTCAGCTTGTTAGTTCAGCCGTATAGTTAGTGTAGTTGTTAGAGTAGATTAGACTTCTTACCTATTTCAAAAACTAACGAATCGTGGGCATTTTTAAAGACAGCTCAAGGGAATCTACGGATATTTCAAAAACGACGTATCTTTTCATAAAAACACCGTAGCCCCTATTTTCAAAAACCCATGATTCGTGTTATTTCAAAAGGCACCATTCGTAGGACTTATGTTAGATTAATGCAGATTAGTTAGTTGCGTCTAGTTTTCAGCTTCCGCTCATTATTGTGGTTCTCTTCGCATCGCATGCTTATATTATGTTTCGTACTACATTATTGATTTCATGCTGTTAGGACACCAGCACCATTACCGATGATGCGTATGTACCACGTACACTTACTTGCCGGCTCACACACATCTTCATCGGTAATTGCCATGCCACGTACACTTTAGAAATACTATTGCATTGATATAGGTTGTTAGCAAATATTTAGACAGGATGTAAGTGTACTCGCCTTATATGCTAGATTAGACATTGTAGTTATTACCTGCTACTTCCTGCATACTGTTATTCATCGTTATGCCGCATTCATGGATTCTCATGCATATATTCACTATATTGCATGCTATTGAAGTTTGGATTTGGATTTCTATGGGATTTTCTGGATTTGGAGGAAAACCGCAAAAACACAAATAAACATATTCTCTCTTTTAAAATAAAAAGTGCGGTTTTCCCATGATGTATGAGTCGTCCACCATGAGTTTGCTGATGGATTTAGAAACCCGATTCGAGGAGATGGATGAACCGTTTCGGGTACATGGTGGACCCGGTAAGGTACCCCGGGGCAAGAAGCGCGTGGTGATGACGATGTGAGCCTGCAGGGGAGCACTACCCACCGGTGATTTTACCCGACGCGTCGGATATCCGGAGGATACCGTCGTGGTCTTGAGATGGATGGTAGGGGCCGGTCTGGACTGACGGCGCCCTAGATATTGTGGTTGAGACTTTGAGATATCGAGATATTGGGATTTCATTCGTGCCGATGCTAGGCACAGTTTTATGCTGATTTCATTATGGTACCTCATTTTAAAAATACAAGGGAAATCTCACTAAAGTTTGAAAACAGTTGCTTCATGTAAATGTACTCTGTTTTCATGCATTCATATCTCATTCATATGCTATATTGTTATCTGAGGCACTGACACAGACACAGGAGATTGCACTCGGGTTAGATATTTACCCTAGCCTTGCTATAGGCTGCATGTTTTATATTGAGGATTTTATATACTGATCGTATTGACCTAGGATTATGTCTTGCTTTCGGCTTCTGCTTGTAGATGTTTCTATTCACGAGTTGGCAACTCACCCCCGTTGTGCCACAGTTCTTGCAGGTCCTGCCGTACAGGTTTCTTTGCGGCATTTCTGGCACACTACCTTCTTGCGGGTGATTTGCTTTGGTAGGTGGATTCCTTCGTATCAAGAATCACCATTGTATTTATTTATTTCATTGTATCTAGAAATTGTCCATCAACCAAAACTTGTATATTGTTTCAGACCTAGACTTTAGTGTTGTATATTTCGACCTTAGAGTCGCGCTTAGTAGTATTGCGGTTTTCTTGTTGCTTTTGAGCTTTCTTTTGGATTTGACCCTCGCCACTTGGCGTTGTATATTGTTGTTGCATGTGTGGTTGTGACCGTCTATTGACGAAGAGCTAGCTCCCGCTTGGGGATGCCATTATCATTGCATATATATTGTTATTTTTGTTTACCCCATTCGGGGCCAGTTTTACAAAAGAAACTCTGCCGAAATTTTTAGAAAAGACTGTACACTTTTAAAATGCATATTCGGCTTAATTATTTAAAAACCTTGACTTCAAACACGTTTTTCTTCACTTCTTTAAAACCAGTTTCTTTACTTATTCTCAAAAATGGTTTTAGATTTCTGGGCTTTTGGCTTACTTGGATCAGATGGAGTCCTATAGACTTCATATGGTTCAAGGGCCAGTCACGTGCTCTTTCGGGTCGTGACAAAGTTGGTATCAGAGCTCTAGGTTGACCTTGGTTCGAGTCTAGTTTGACTATGTGGAGCCTAGGGCGTTTATATATATACGGAACTTAGGCTTGACCTTACGGAACTTAGACTTGGTCGAGGAGGTATTAGACCCGAACTTTCGTCGTAATAGGATGACCCTTGGTTGATGGAATAGGTGACTAAAGTAGAGTGACGTACCGTTGGTATGTTCCGCGGCATACTTACGACACGCCACTCCGCTTAAGGAACCTTAGGATGTGCATATTTTCGAGATCAGTGATTCTCCTTATATCCAGGATCATACATCCATTTGAGATTTCCGATTCTACTAGTTTCATGATCATACCTTCATTGATGCTGTTCCTTCCTATGATCATGTATCCACTTTGGATCTGTTGTTTCCTTTCTTGCCATTGATGTGCTCTCTTTGATACTCGACTGAGGTTCCTGTCGCCATGTTTGAGCGCAGTTTGGGCTGCTGCTAGGGTTACGGCCGGCGTGAGCTCGCTTGGTACGAGGGCCGACCATTGTGTTTTCTGGTGACATGGGAACGTCTCGAGTTAGTGTTGGTGATTGTGACCTCTAGTGGAGGCGAGTGCTTGGTCTTGCACCGGATGATCGGGCCATTGTTAGAGCTGCCAGTTGAGAGAGGACCGTTGATGTACAGCACACCTCAGAGATTGTGATGTCGCCTACCGTGCAGACAGATGGACCAGCTGTGGCTGAGATTGACAGGATGTTGCTTCCGAAGCTTACGAGCTGAGATTGCCGGAGCTTTCAGGCAGATACGCGACAGATGATAGCTAGTTTACCCGATTTGAGAGACGAAGGTGATTCGTCCGATTTTGCGCCAGAGCGGGCCCAGTTGAGTTGAAGATTTCCAGTGTGGAGAGTCTTACTCAGATCTAGAGCAGACCGATTCAGAGATGACCGCCAATGTGTTGCCTTTCCTGGAGGATTGAGGCGTTGTTCGGCGTACAGGCATTTGAGCCAGTTGCTGCTGCGAATGATGAGATATCGCCCAGGTGATTGGAGCTACTGCAGCATGAGCATGTACTTAGAGAGATGATAGCGAGTTGCTAGTCACCGAGGATGAATGACTAGGACGTGTGGTGAATTCGCTTACCCCGATGCGAGGTCATCAGATAGATTGTTTCCAGCTAGAGACGACTTCACGCAGGTTCGTTGAGAGTCGATAGAGACGATCGAATGTCAGGAGCCCATTTTTCAAGTTTAAAGTATACGGAAAGACATGCAGGTGATTCTATGGACCCTCTAGAAGAATGAAACCCTAACTCGACTTAATGACCGTGTGAAAGCCTTTGAATCTTAGGGTTTGCGGCAGTTCCGCGGCGCCATTAGTGAGGCTTGGGTTTGCCCTTCTACGGCTGGACCACCGACGCTATGGCATGTACTCGATACTATTAAACTGTACCCATGATGTTGATCTCTTGGGGGATTATGAGGTTCTGACGAGTCGATCGGATGTTTCGACATCATTCGGATATCATGTGATGGGATGCTTTGCTTAGGAGACTCCAGATACGAGTATAGCCGTTGGAGCATAGTCCATGCAGCCACGATGAGACGAGTACGAATCAGTCAACTTTGACGCAGAGTGAAGAAAAGAGTTCGCAAGATATTTCGACGAGATGACGTCCCACTCCGCCGACATCAGAGATGTGATATGCACCCCGAGGCGTGGTATATGGATATATCTTCCAGAAAGAAGCACGATAAGCATACAGCCGTTCCGGAATGAGAAATTGCTTCAACAATGGATGGTGACTTCCGGGCAATTCGGCAGGAATGAGATTTGAGAGAGAACCTCGACAGGACCCTTCTGGAAAACGATACGAGAAGACCTAGACCAGGAGTGGTCGTTTTGCGCACACCCAGCAGGACAGAGTTCGGCATTGTCGACGAGGTAGTTGACCAGGTTCGGATAAAGGAACTTACCCAGATGCGTTGCGAATTGATCAAGGACGGACGAATGACGAGTATTCCTCCGATGGTGGGGACGTGTTCCCGAGGACCTGTTCGGCCTGACATCTTCTACAGAATGATGAAGCTACAGAGTACGCGATCTCGAGTCCGTGCGAGAGAATTCAGATTGACCGTGGCCGAGAACAGTGCGGTGCGTAGATAGCATGGCGTGACGTCATAGTGGACGACGATAGAGACAGGTGGAACAAGAGGTTCGTGCGATACACTGACGAGCTGTCATTACTTTCCGTCGAGACTAGAGACCTGATGCGCTTACAGAGACGTTGGAATGTGACCAGTTTCCGGGAAAATATTGTGCTAAGGACACAGGTGTCTTTTGAGCGAGAAGAGGTTGTGCAAGAGAGCCAGCCCCTGTACAGATCGACATAGGCATGATCGGAAGAGACCTTGAGCAGGATTCCTTCCCGGACATTGCTGCAACGATGCTTGCACCCAGGATCAGATGTGTGACGTGCATTCAGAGAGCCAGAGGCCGACGCCAGTGATATGCTGCCTTACGAGTGGTCGTGAGGTTTGACCGAGAGGTGACCAGAGAAGTGCCAGGACGGAATCGTCCCCGTTAGCACATCTGACAGGGCCGATGAGCCGATTGACTGTGAGATTGGTAACCCACAGAGAAGATAAGGACCCAGAGAGTCAGAGGACGCCAGACCGTGAGCAAGAGGCAAGTAAATATCCTGCGCTGCTAGCAGTGGATGCACCGACTCCTTCTCGACCTCGAAGGAGGAACTACTGACGACGGTATTTTTGATTTGTGATTTTGTGATTCGATTATCACGTATCCGTCATTTTGGATTTCGGTATTTTGGGCGTTCTGTTTGCATGATTTAGTTTTGATGATTGAGTTTCATGATATTTGTTTCATGCACCCACTGGATATTTATATATTTTGCGCCTAGTTATTTAATTTGAGTTATTGATTGAGATTTCATGCCTACCGTATGCAGTGATTTGATTTGCACTTCCAGCATAGTTTTCATGCACCCTTAGTGTTTTGATATACGATTTGGGTGCATGCCAGATGCACTAAATCGGGATTCTTCGTGCATGTCACATGCACCTGATTTTTCTGTCAGGCACACACGTTGCCTACGACAGATGTTTCGTGCACACCCGTTGCACCTAGATGTTGTTTGTACACCTGTTTGACACCTATATGGATTTTGATTCCTTGCGCACCAGACGCATATGATATTCTTATATATATGCATTTTGGGGATTGATTTCCAGTAGAGCAGTATATTTTATGATATTCTCTTTGTATTGATATTTTCGGAGCCCCGACAAAATGGATTATACTGAAATTGTTTTGTATTGGGGGTTTAAATTTAAATTCGGGGACCGAATTTGTTTAAGGGGGGTAGATTGTAACATTTTCAAAAAATATAAAATATTAATTTTGGGAATTTTTATAATTTAATATTATTTTATTGATTATTTTAATATTAAATGCAAATAAATAAAAAAAAAATATTGAGAAAAATTATGGAAAATTCTAAAATAGGGTAAATTAGTGAATTATGACATTTTTAAGTTTTTGTGATTAGTTTGACACTAATTTAGTGCTAATCGCGCTTAAAATCGCTAATCGGGTTTTTTGGCAATTTTGTGCAAAACTTGCACATATCACTTATTCTCACACTTGTGCATTTTTTTTCATGATATTTGGGTTTACTATTCTTGTGAGAAGGATTTTGGTTTTAAAAAGAAAAAGGAAAAAGGAAAAGAAAATAGGGTATGGTGAGAAGAGAGGGTAGGTGAGGACTTTGACTTAAGACCCTTAGTCATTTCTCTCCCTCTTCCTCTTTAGTTGCTGCTGCTGCTGCCCTATTCCCTTTCTCCCCCTCTTCAATCCCTCTCTTCATCTCAAAAACAACCCCAAAAGCTCATGTCCGTTTCATTAAAAGTGTGCACGAGCCCGAGACCTTCAAGATGGACCAAGAAAGCGTGGATTTTGGCCACTAGGGGCAACTCAAGAAAATTCTTGAGTTGCCAAATGAGGTATTTTCTGGACCATTAGCTTAGTTTTAACTTTAATTATAACCCATGTTTAGTTTAGAACCGATATTGTGGATTTTTGTGGACTTGATGAAAACCTAGTTAGGGTTTGAGGAAACTTGTGTTGTATTGGGAAATTAAGCTCAGTTAAGGTTATACCAACACCCTAGTGTATGAATTGGAACCCAAAACCTGAAGCTATAACCAGAATACGGATTTTAGAAACCGATATCGGGGAAATTGTGAAATCTGCGAAGGTTTATTTGAATCTGCTATCACCCCGAGAACCTTAAAATAATATTGAGTGGACAGTGACATGTGCAGGCACCATTGAACCATCACCCCAAACCCTAGCCCCCCACTCCTTTTCGAGGCCGCCAATTTTCCCTTTCTGGCCGAATTTGCGGCCAGAGCAGTGAGGAATTTCCTCGTTTTGCGTGCATGCCCCCATTTCCTCAATTCTTGACCCTGGGTACTTCTAGTTTTGACAGATTCTATCTAGGGAAAAATATGGGACATATATCCTAAGTTGCCGTTTTGGATTCGTGTTTCCGTATTTCCGTATTTTTGATTCTGAAAATTTGATTTGTGTTTGCCTCGACTATTGGGCGTTTATACGACGATATAGAGGATTTATATGTGGTTTTGAAGGCGTGCCATAGGTTCTCACCTATAGGCCCCCTTATCGTATCGTTTTGGATTTCATGCGCCGTTTTAGCTTGGATTTGGTTTTAATGCGCATATACGATACTTTGTTGTGTAGGTACCATGAAGACTTCGGGACGACAAGCAAATGCATGGTGACGTCCGCAAATGATGATGCAAGGTGAGTAGATTATATCTACAGGGGGAAGTCGGGTGGATGGCGTATAGCACCCGCGCAGTCCGTAATTAGTACTATGTAGTATATTTATGTGTGTGATAGCTTTGGTGTGTTTTGGTTAATTAGGGGTAGAAATAACTAGCGTAGTTCCTAGTTGCGAACCATAGGATAGATTTGCACCGACACGCATACACTTGTGTGTTTTCTTATATTTGCACTGTGGTTGATGATATGGGATGACTTGGAGATGAGTCGATGATGTGGGCTTGGTGCCGTGAGATCGGTGATTTGATACGATCCATATGTGGAATATGACTTGTGTTTCTTGCGGGCTTGGGATATGTGTTTACCCCCGCATGCATACTTCATTGATGGTATCGATTTGTACTAGAAATAGAGTAGTACCCCAGACTTTATGATCTGATGATAGTGATACCTGTTATGTGACGAGATAATGAGATGTTGACCCGTACCCAGCTATTGGGATGCCGTACGACGATTTACCGTACGAGCCTATATTGATGATAGATCCGCACTCATGACTCGAGGATGTCAGATGATATACTGTATCGTACGCGATACTATTGAGGCGGGATCACCGACTTATATATATATTTATATATATCGACTCAGATGTTAGGCGGTTTCCTTACCTGTAGTTCAGCTTGTTAGTTCAGCCGTATAGTTAGTGTAGTTGTTAGAGTAGATTAGACTTCTTACCTATTTCAAAAACTAACGAATCGTGGGCATTTTTAAAGACAGCTCAAGGGAATCTACGGATATTTCAAAAACGACGTATCTTTTCATAAAAACATCGTAGCCCCTATTTTCAAAAACCCATGATTCGTGTTATTTCAAAAGGCACCATTCGTAGGACTTATGTTAGATTAATGCAGATTAGTTAGTTGCGTCTAGTTTTCAGCTTCCGCTCATTATTGTGGTTCTCTTCGTATCGCATGCTTATATTATGTTTCGTACTACATTATTGATTTCATGCTGTTAGGACACCAGCACCATTACCGATGATGCGTATGTACCACGTACACTTACTTGCCGGCTCACACACATCTTCATCGGTAATTGCCATGCCACGTACACTTTAGAAATACTATTGCATTGATATAGGTTGTTAGCAAATATTTAGACAGGATGTAAGTGTACTCGCCTTATATGCTAGATTAGACATTGTAGTTATTACCTGCTACTTCCTGCATACTGTTATTCATCGTTATGCCGCATTCATGGATTCTCATGCATATATTCACTATATTGCATGCTATTGAAGTTTGGATTTGGATTTCTATGGGATTTTCTGGATTTGGAGGAAAACCGCAAAAACACAAATAAACATATTCTCTCTTTTAAAATAAAAAGTGCGGTTTTCCCATGATGTATGAGTCGTCCACCATGAGTTTGCTGATGGATTTGGAAACCCGATTCGAGGAGACGGATGAACCGTTTCGGGTACATGGTGGACCCGGTAAGGTACCCCGGGGCAAGAAGCGCGTGGTGATGACGATGTGAGCCTGCAGGGGAGCACTACCCACCGGTGATTTTACCCGACGCGTCGGATATCCGGAGGATACCGTCGTGGTCTTGAGATGGATGGTAGGGGCCGGTCTGGACTGACGGCGCCCTAGATATTGTGGTTGAGACTTTGAGATATCGAGATATTGGGATTTCGTTCGTGCCGATGCTAGGCACAGTTTTATGCTGATTTCATTATGGTACCTCATTTTAAAAATACAAGGGAAATCTCACTAAAGTTTGAAAACAGTTGCTTCATGTAAATGTATTCTGTTTTCATGCATTCATATCTCATTCATATGCTATATTGTTATCTGAGGCACTGACACAGACACAGGAGATTGCACTCGGGTTAGATATTTACCCTAGCCTTGCTATAGGCTGCATGTTTTATATTGAGGATTTTATATACTGATCGTATTGACCTAGGATTATGTCTTGCTTTCGGCTTCTGCTTGTAGATGTTTCTATTCACGAGTTGGCAACTCACCCCCGTTGTGCCACAGTTCTTGCAGGTCCTGCCGTACAGGTTTCTTTGCGGCATTTCTGGCACACTACCTTCTTGCGGGTGATTTGCTTTGGTAGGTGGATTCCTTCGTATCAAGAATCACCATTGTATTTATTTATTTCATTGTATCTAGAAATTGTCCATCAACCAAAACTTGTATATTGTTTCAGACCTAGACTTTAGTGTTGTATATTTCGACCTTAGAGTCGCGCTTAGTAGTATTGCGGTTTTCTTGTTGCTTTTGAGCTTTCTTTTGGATTTGACCCTCGCCACTTGGCGTTGTATATTGTTGTTGCATGTGTGGTTGTGACCGTCTATTGACGAAGAGCTAGCTCCCGCTTGGGGATGCCATTATCATTGCATATATATTGTTATTTTTGTTTACCCCATTCGGGGCCAGTTTTACAAAAGAAACTCTGCCGAAATTTTTAGAAAAGACTGTACACTTTTAAAATGCATATTCGGCTTAGTTATTTAAAAACCTTGACTTCAAACACGTTTTTCTTCACTTCTTTAAAACCAGTTTCTTTACTTATTCTCAAAAATGGTTTTAGATTTCTGGGCTTTTGGCTTACTTAGATCAGATGGAGTCCTATAGACTTCATATGGTTCAAGGGCCAGTCACGTGCTCTTTCGGGTCGTGACACTTCTCTTCGGGTACTTGGCGAGTAGTTTACCGCACCCGTAGGGGTCTATGGTGGGGGTTTGGCTATTCATCGCGACCATGAAATCCGCTCTTCGTTACAAGCTCGTACGAAATGAGGATTTCTAGTATATCCAATGTGTTCATCTGTGATCTGGAATGGCTATCATTGCATTTGACGAATGTATATATCTATATATGATATCTATTTAGGCGTTGCTTATGTTTTGCATTCGCGCTAGTCCAGTCCCCGCTCTGTCGTTAGTTAAGTAACCTAACGGGTGATGACAGGACCCCATGGAGAATGCGGATGGCATAAGCGTACGTCATATTTTCGTTGTTTTCTGCAATGGTAGGATTAATTGATGGGACGCATTAATATTAATGCAAGAAAAATAAACCAAGTAAAAGTCATTGGAACACTTTCTAAACCACTCGGTTCTTTTCAAAACCAACTTTTAAATGCGGAGCTTGAACCACTCCTTTTAAAAGCTATCTAGTTCCATCGATTATATCAAGTTCACTACGTTCAAGGTTTCGCCAAAACCATTCGTAGCCCTCCATCATTTCTGTTAAAATATTCGGTAGTATTCAAGCTATGTATTTTGACCTCACGCCAAGGCATAGTGATTGGTAGCTGCCGGATATTTATCTGTTGCATAGATAGAATGCGTTGGTTTGAGACAGTCGTACTGCCATTTTGGCATACGTCAAGGGTAGGTACGGATGGGTTCAAATTAACCTGGATAATGATGGGTAGAACTTGACATGTGACTTATGACATTTTGACCTCACGCCAAGGTCATAAGAGCATGGGGCAAAAATAAACATCGGGAGTTTCAAAAGAAACTGAAACTTGCTAGCGCTACATACCATTTGGAGTGTGATGATTCTGGTAGGATTCCTTCAGTTTTGTCACACGATGATATTTGGATCCCGATCCTACTGTGAGTATATGCTACTCCTCGGGAAATTTCTCGCTAAACGATCAATGCTATAAACCTAGTAGGTGCCTAGAAAGGTGTTAGCGGGGCTACGCCCCCAGGGAAAAGAGGTTCTTAAATTAAGGAACTTCGCGAAAGCGTTGGAAAACCTCCCTCGAAGTACCGACACTGGCCTGGCTGAACGGTTAAGCAAGTATTGTGCGGTGGGATTGATCCCGACTAATTCTTCCTTTATGGTTTGAGGAGGGATTCGAGAGACAGTGGGAGCCATCCTGTTTAGACAAATTAAAAACCACTCTAAACTTGCAAAAGCATCGTGCTAAAGTGTTTCTTCTCTCCCCCCTGCAGCGACCAAATCGAAATGACTGGACTTAAGTTACTTCTAGATAAAAACATACTGACAGGGCCAAACTACAAAGATTGGCTCAGGAATGTCAAAATGGCAATCACTTACGACAAGCTGGGGTATCTTCTTACCACCAAAGCTCCCCTCGTCCCAGGTCCCACCTCCAGCATTGCGGATAAGGAAATCCGTAAGACTTGGGAGATTGATTACGCGAAGGCCAGGTGCCTCGTGCTTGCCTCTATGGACAACGAACATCTGAGGAGGCATGAGAATATGGATTTGGAATCCATATTTCTTCATACAAAAGAACTGTATGGAGAGCAGTCTCGTATTGCAAGATACGAAGTGTCGAAGAAGTTATTTTCGGCAAAGTTGACCGTCGGATCATCGGAAGCGGACCACGTGCTTAAGATGATTGGCTACATTGAGGAGCTCGCAGAACATGGGACCACGTTGGAAAGTGAACTCTATACGGATTTAATTCTCCAGTCCCTTCCATCCACTTACGCCCAGTTTATACTGAACTTCAACTTACAAGAAAAAGAAGTTGAACTTTCAGAACTCCTCAACATGCTGAGGAGCGCAGAGGGCACCCTACAGAAAGGTAGGGAAACACCCGCTTTGTTTGTAGGAGGATCTTCTTCTTCTAGGTCCAAGGCGAAAGCCAAGGGAAAGAGGAAGAAAGCCCCCGCCAAACCAAGCGGCGGTGTTAGTAAAGTGGGTACGAAGGGAAAAGAAAAGTCAACAATGATAGCGGGGAAGCTTGTGGGTAAAGAAGAATGCTTCTATTGTCATAAAAGTGGACACTAGAAGAAAGATTGCAGGGCTTGGAAAGCCAGGACACAGGAACTGAAGCAGGTTGCGGCTTCAGCTTCAGGTGTGTATGTTATTGAAAACTGTCTTTCTATAAACTCTACTTCCTGGGTATTGGATACCGGATCAGGATCTCATATCTGTAATTCTTTGCAGGCGTTGAGAAACCGTAGGTTTTTGAAGGCAGGTGACATGACCCTCAGAGTTGCGAACGGAGCTAGCATGGATGCTAAAGCCGTGGGGGACTATCACCTGGGAATGTCAGATGGACATGTTTTGGTTTTGCGTAATTGCTTTTTTGTACCCAACGCAACTTGTAATATCATTTCTGTATCTTTGGTTTCTAAAGAAGGCTATGAATTTGCGTTTGTAAGTAATGTTGTAAACATTCACCTTAATCAAGTTCTGATTGGGTCAGGTACACTGAGCAATGGTATATACGTATTAAACCAACCATAGATTTTCAATGTCCAGAATACACACAAAAGAATGTCTCCAGATATCAATCAGGCTTTCTTGTGGCATTGTAGACTGGGTCACATCAATGAGACACGGTTGACTAAGTTACATAAAGAAGGATACTTGGATCCGTTCGAGTATCAGTCTTATGCCACTTGTGAATCTTGTCTCATGGGAAAGATGACAAAGACTCCGTTCACTGGACACGGAGAAAGAGCAAGCGAGCTCTTGGGACTCATACACAGTGACATGTGTGGTCCAATGTCTACACATGCGCGAAGCGGTTATTCATACTTCATTACTTTCAAAGACGATTTCTCTAGGCATGGACATGTCTTCTTAATGAAGCACAAATCCGAGGCCTTTGAGAAATTTCGGGATTACAAGAATGAAGTTGAAAAACAAACAGGCAAAAGTATTAAGATTCTAAGATCGGATCGAGGTGGTGAATACTTGAGTGCCGAGTTCCTGGACTATTTAAAAGAGAATGGGATTCTCTCTCAGCGTACTCCTCCATACACTCCGCAACATAACGGTGTATCGGAAAGGAGGAATCGAACCCTATTGGATATGGTTCGTTCCATGATGAGTAAGGCTGAGTTACCGCGATCTTTCTGGGGCTATGCACTAGAAGCAGCTGCATATCTCTTGAACAAGGCTCCCACCAAGACTGTGCCAACCACTCCATATCAGATGTGGAGTGGGAAGAAACCCTGTCTTAAGTACCTTAAGATATGGGGATGTCCAGCTTTTGTAAAAAAGCAGCATGCGGACAAGCTCGAGGCACGTTCAGTACAGTGTAAGTTTGTGGGATACCCAAAGAACTCCACGGGGTATCTGTTCTATTCCGCTGAGGAACAAAAGGTTTTTGTTTCTCAACATGCCCGCTTCTTGGAAACTGAGTTTTTGGAAACCCAGATAAGTGGGAACGCAAAAGAACTGGAAGAAATTCCAGAACCACAAGCTATTACTGAAAGCTTGGATGAGCCAGTAAGTTCAAAAGAACAGGACATTCCTATGCCGCTCCGCAGGAGTAGTAGGCAGTCTCATCCGCCCGAGAGATACTGCGGTTTTCTCATATACAGGGATAGAGAGGATTGCATCATAGATTATGATGAGCCTACTAGCTTCCAGCTGGTCGTTCAGAGCGTTGACTCGGTAAAATGGCTGGATGCAATGCGGACCGAAATGGAGTCCATGTACACCAACAAAGTATGGACGTTGGACATTGCTCCAGACGGGGTAAAACCCGTAGGATGCAAGTGGATCTTCAAAAGGAAGATTGGTGTAGATGGACAGGTTGAGACCTATAAAGCTAGACTTGTAGCAAAGGGTTTCCGTCAAAGACCTGGTTTGGACTATGACGAAACCTTTTCTCCAGTGGCTATGCTGAAATCCATTCGGATCCTTCTTGCCATTGCTGCCTTCCACGATTATGAGATTTGGCAGATGGACGTAAAAACCGCTTTTCTAAATGGAAATTTAGAGGAGTGTGTCTATATGGACCAGCCAGAGGGTTTCATTCAGAGTGGGAGCAGCGGAAAGGTGTGCAAGTTGCTTAAGTCCATCTATGGACTAAAGCAGGCATCGCGGAGTTGGAACATCTGTTTTGATGAGACGGTCAAGGAATTTGGCTTTATCAAAAATCCAGATGAACCATGCATCTATAGTAGATTTGTAGCGAGAACTGTAGTATTCCTCGTTTTATACGTGGATGACATTCTCTTAATAGGAAATGACATTCCTATGCTATAATCTGTCAAGGGGTTCTTGTCACACAGGTTCTCCATGAAAGACGTGGGTGATGCCACATACATCCTGGGGATCCGGATCCATCGTGATAGATCCAAGAGGATATTAGGACTTTCACAGTCCAGGTACATCGACACCATACTGAAAAGATTCAGTATGGAAGATTCCAAGCGCGGTAACCTACCGGCTTGTCACGGGATCACCCTCTCTAAAGAGATGTCCCCCAAGACTGATTTGGAGAGGGATCGCATGTCTATTATACCCTACGCTTCTGCGGTAGGCTCTATAATGTATGCGATGTTGTGTACCAGACCGGATGTAGCTTATGCACTGAGTGTGGTAAGCCGGTATCAGTCAAACCATGGGGAGAAACACTGGATAGCGGTAAAGAACATTCTCAAGTACCTGAGAAGGACTAAGGAGATGTTCTTGGTGTATGGCGGAAAAGACCTCCAGATCGAGGCCTTTGCTGACTCCAGCTTCCAGAGTGACAAGGATGATTCCAAGTCCATGTCGGGTTTCGTCTTTACCATCAATGGAGGGGCGGTGTGTTGGAAGAGCTCCAAACAGGAAACCGTTATAGACTCGACTATGGAAGCGGAATACATCGCTGCATCTGATGCCGGAAAAGAAGCTGTCTGGATGAGGAAGTTCTTGAAAGAACTTCAGGTAGTTCCGTCCATTGTTGACCCAATACCTCTGTATTGCGACAACAACGGGGCTATAGCTTTAGCGAAGGAACCCAGGTCCCATCAGAGATCCAGGCACATCTTGAGGCGGTATCACCTGATCAGGGAGATAGTGGATCGCAAGGAGATCGAGGTTCGGAGGGTTGCTTCAGAAGAAAACACTGCAGATCCATTCACCAAGGCACTGCCCCAGACTCAGTTCGAGCGGCTGATCGAGATGATAGGTCTTCGATACGCCAGTACATGGCCTTAGTGCAAGTGGGAGATTGTTAGTGTATATGCCCTAGAGGCCATTACTGTATCATACTAGTTTGTATATTACTTTATAGAAGCTTGGGATATTCACCTTGTATAAACAATCTTGCTCAATATAGTAGTATGCTAGTTGGTTTGTTTCTACTTCAATGTGTACATGTGTTTATTTTAGTATATCACCGATACACATTAGTGGGGCCCACGAATATAGACCTTGAATCCATATTTCTCCATACAAAAGAACTGTATGGAGAGAAATCCCGTATCGCTATATACGAAGCGTCGAAAAAGCTGTTTTCGGCGAGATTGGCCGTCAGATCATCGGTAGCGGAATACGTGCTTAAGATGATTGGGTACATAGAGGAGCTCGCGGACCTTGGGACCACGTTGAAGAATGAGCTCTATACGTGTCATGCCCCGCTTCCCAGTATACGGCGAAGGGGACGCGACGAGGTCCGCTACGTATATACTTAGAAGTACATACGCTAAGCATAGCTAAGCAACATAAAATACACAAGAGACAAGAGTATAAAAAGAACAGCAACTTTTATTAATAACATTCTTTGTACAATACAAGAAAAGGAAATACAACTGAAATGAAAAGCGATGCCTAAACAGTGGCATAACAGGAAATGAAAATACTGGAAAGAACAAGGTACAATATCTAGAGCTCGGAGTCTTCGTGGAACAGCTCCAAATCTTCACCGGTGGGCTCGATCTCAGCTTGGTCCAACGCACCTGACGACATTCAAAGAAGAAAGAAATAGAATGTCGTCAGCGAACAGGTCGCTCGGTAAGTCCCAAAGGTAAGAGGGAAGTAGAGAAGACAGAATAAGAAGATACATTTTAAAGTGTAAACTATTGTTGTAATGTTATGTTAACGCTGTTGTTTGTAGCTTGGTACAGAAGGATGGCAGTGTATACGAGGGGGGTCTCTATATGCTAGAGACCAAGGCAAATGGAAAGTACAAGGAACCGTTTTGCCACAGTACAACAGCAATAGGATTCAGGTTAGGTGTCTTAATCTGACCACCTCGTGCCACCTTTAACACCTTCCGTACCAATCTATCCCTTAAACCCCGTAGTGTTTTAAGAGTATTGTTGTATTGTATTATGTGAGTTGGGTGACTGACCAAAACCATGATATCAGTAAACATGTTGTAACTGCATAATCAGGTAAATGGAATAACAGGATAATGGATGTATATCCATGGTTTGATTCGGTCAAAATTGAATAGATTGTTAACTGGATTCAGGGATTCAGGTATTCATATTGAGTTGGAATATTAAGGAATATAGATTGAATTGAATCATATTCAAGTCAGAAATAGTCAGACTCAAACCCGAGTCAGACTAAAAGAAAGATAATTTGAAGTTCTATAATTGTTAGGGTCCTTATTGTAATTTATAGAACTTGAGGGGGTTTTATGTTAAAAGTACTTTTGTATAGTTTTCAAAATACACCTCAAGAATTTATTATTCGTCTTTATAGTTATAATGAGTGTGGATTTTATTTGTGTTATTCTAGTGAATATATCCTAATAAAAGTATTAATTTATAATATTGATTTATTTGAAATTCATGGTATTTTAATGTAACTTTTAATCTTGTAATATTTTTAGGAAAAGGTGGAAACTTTATCTTATGATAAAATAGTTGTTTAAATGATAATTATATATATATTAATACAAGAACAATTTTATATAAATGTTTTATTTTTCAAAAAATCTCATTTTTTCTTAAATGTCGTATTTTAAACCTTTCGAGACCGAATGCTCCTTGCGGAGGTCTGAATCTCGCACTACTAGCCCGCGGGTTCACGATGAACCGTACTATCCCTAACGGGTTCCCCAAAGGTGGGTTGTAGTGGCGCTTTGCATAGGTTTAACAAATACCATTCATTTAGAAAAACGGTTTTAAATATAAGGTATTTATTTGTAAAAGGATATAGATTTCCGTATTTTAGTTTCTAAGGTTTCCTAAGCCAACTAGCCTATTTCTAAGGTCTAAACGATAAATCATTAGAATCCTCAAATCGCCTTTTCATCGCCAATTGCGGCCAGGTAAGTGCCAGGTAAGTGGGAAGGGACCACAATAGTGGGCCTAATTAAAAACCACTAGCCTTGACACACTTGTCTAGACACCACAAAGTCAGTTTAGATAAACGATTGATGTCCATGACAAATCGTATTTTCATTTTAAAAGATTTTATTTAGAATTGTGTACAACTTAAAGCTTTCAAGAAAGGTTTATAAAGATAATGGCATTTTAGTGAAAAGTCTTGTATTTTCGTATTCTATGTTTTGACGTTTATCAATTAGAGTTATATTTGTGTGTGTGTAGAGATAGGTCATTACCTCATGACTTATTTTAAGGTATTCTGATGTTTAGGGGTTACACATGATAAATTAAACATAAGGGTATTTAAGTGTAAGAATACGGTATTTGAAAACGTTATCATTTCATGTGTGAAAACTCGTTCAAATTGATTTCTACAAGTTTATTTATCAAGATGAACATGTTTAGGAATGAGAGAATTTATTAGAACAAGAAAAATAAACTTTATGGTATTTTTATGAAAAGAATACGGTATTACAATAAAGCTATCATTTCATGTGAGAAACTTTATTTAAATTGGTTTCTATGTGATTAATAGTCATCATGGATATGTTTAGGTATTATGGATTAGGTGACAAGTGGAATTTTGTAGAAAAACCGAATCGGAAATCGGTTTGTTCCGATTTCCGTCGAGTTCTAAAAAGTCGTATTTTCTATTAAAAGAAAAGGGAGATAGGAAAGATGGAACTTACAAGTTTGGACAAGCTAAGAAGGATAAGGAAGTGGTGGGTGTCGGTGCGTCGAAAACGTTGCGAAGGTTCTAGTACGATCGCCGGAATTTGTCGTCGGTTTTGGCAGCGCTTCGCTTCTCGCTCTTTTTCTAACGTACCGGTTCTCTTGAGAATTTGGGAGAGTGAACTTAGAGTTGTAGGGTGAAATGGTAGAGGGTAGGGGTGTTTATATAGGGCTAGGCTAGGGTTAGGGTTTGAATTAAAATAAATATTAAAAAATGTAAAAATATCATTAAATTTGGGAGTAAAAGAGGTTTAATGAGAAAATGATAACTGTTCTGGAAAAATGGAATATACAGGGGTGAAGACCAAGTCAACACGGAAAAATTCCGTGTTGACGACTCGGCCGACCGGCCGAGTCCGGCCGGTGGCGCCGGCCGATCCGGCCGATCCACCGGCCGACTTGGCCGAGTTGGCCCGAGTCGACAGCTCGTTGGGTGGGGTTTCACTTGGGGGGAATTTTGGTGTACTTTATCTTTTGTGTGCAGCATTAATTTTGTGAGTTATGGCTGTTTGACCGTTGACTTCCCAAAAAAATTAAAACAAAAAGATATAAATATATGTGGGGCATGGGATTCGAACTCTGATTGCTTGGTTCAGCAGTGCAAGGTATTACCAATGAGGTACAAGCTCCTTCTTGTAATTATTGTAGGGAAATAGATACTTAAAGTGTTATCAGCAACATTAATACTCCAAGTATACTTCAAATTTAAATCAAATTTAGGTATACAAAAATTGGAGTTGTTACAATCTACCCTCCTTACAAAAATTTTGTCCTCGAAATTTACAACTTTTATTTGAGGACTAGTTTACAAAAAGGTGCGGATATCTTGCACGCATTTCATCTTCCCTTTCCCACGTGGATTCTCCTGGAGTGTCTTTCCTCCACATTACCCGAACCAAATTAACTTCTTTGTTCCGAAGTGTCTTCACTTTTCTATCCAGGATCTCCACAGGTTGTTGCTCACAAGACAAATCGGGCTGTATAGTGAGCTCGGAATGATCAAGTACATGGCTGGGGTCACTCACATACCTTCTGAGTTGAGATATGTGGAACACATTATGCACTCCTTCCAATGAGGGTGGAAGCGCTAAACGGTATACCACTTCACCGCCTCGTTCGAGTATGTCGAACGGACCAATGTATCTCGGACTCAACTTTCCCCGTCTTCCAAATCGAATCACTCCGCGGTTCGGAGATATTTTCAGGAATACATGATCTCCTGGCAGGAACTCCAAGTGTCGCCTCTTCGCATCAGCCCAGTGCTTCTGTCTATCTTTGGCTATGCGCATTCTTTCCCTGATAGTACGAACCACATCAACGGTCGGTACTATCATCTCTGGTCCAAGGAGTTCTCTATCTCCGATGTCATCCCAACTTAATGGTGATCGACACTTCCTTCCATATAATGCTGTAAAAGGTGCCATTCCTATGCTTGCTTGGTAGCTGTTGTTGTACGCAAACTCCACAAGATGCAAGTGATCTTCCCACGATCCTTTGAAGTCGAGCATACATGCTCTGAGCATATCCTCCAAGATCTGAATAGTTCGTTCCGACTGACCATCTGTTTGTGGATGATAAGCCGTGCTGAAGTTCAGACTTGTTCCCAAGCTAGCTTGCAGACTCTGCCAAAATTGCGATCGGAACCTGGTGTCACGATCGGAGACAATGCAGACCGGTACTCCATGAAGTCTCACAATTTCCTGTATGAGTTCATGTGTATCAGAGATAGTACATTATGAAGAGATTTTAAATCTAAATTAGATTATTACCTCCATGTACTGCTTCGCTAGTGTCTCAGTTGATTGGCCAACTCGAAATGGGATGAAGTGAGCCGACTTTGTGAGTCGATCCACAATGACCCATATCGCATCGTTACCCTTTGTGCTGCGAGGAAGAGCAGTTACAAAGTCCATCGTGATGTGCTGCCACTTCCATTCTGGGATTGTTAACGGTTGAAGTAATCCAGCAGTCCTGTGATGTTCAGCCTTTACTTGATGACACACCAAGCATTTTGCGATTCTTCTGGATACTTCACGCTTCATTCCATGCCACCAATAATTCTGACGTAGATCTTTGTACATTTTGGTACCTCCAGGATGTACTGAATAGGGAGAGCTATGAGCCTCTTTCATTAACTCTTCCCGAACAGGACCCTTTGGTACACACAATCTGCTGCCGTATCTCAATGATCCGTCTTCATGGATGATGAAATCTGTTCTGAGTCCATTCTCCACTTGTTCTCTGATCTTTTGCAACTTAGCATCGCTGGCTTGAGCTGCTTTGATCTGATTGACAATGGTTGATTGAACTTGTAGATTCATCAAACTTGAAACATCACCTGGCATGACTAGTTCAATCTCCATCTGATATAGGTCTTGCTGAAGCTTCCACTAAGCAGTGAGATTCATTAATAATGGTTGGCGACTAAGATCATCAGGTACTACGTTCACCTTTCCTGGATGATATTGCAAGTTGATGTCAAAGTCCACCATGAGTTCTAACCATCTCCTCTGCCGCATGTTCAACTCCTTCTGAGTAAACACATACTTCAGACTTTTAGGATCTGTGTAGATGTTCACTCGTTCACCAAGTAGGTAATGGCGCCAAATTTTGAGAGCAAAGATGACGGCTGCCAACTCCAGATCATGCGTCGGATAATTGCGCTCATGAGTTTTCAGTTGTCCTGAAGCATAAGCCACAACCTTACCGTGCTGATGTTGAACACATCCTAATTCCTTACCGGACGCATCGCAATGCACTTCGAATCCTCCAGATTGATCCGGTATTACGAGAACAGGTACAGATGTCAGTCTTGACTTGAGTTCTACGAAAGCTTGCTCGCATGCATCTGACCACACAAATTCTTCATCTTTTCGTTTGAGCTTGGTCAGGGGTGTTGCTATCTTCGAAAAAACTTCAATAAATCTTCTGTAATATCCAGCTAAGCCCAAGAAACTTCGAATATCCTTCACTGACTTTGGTGTAGGCCATTCGCTAACTGCCGAAACTTTTGCTGGATCCACAGAAATTCCTTCTCCTGATACAATATGTCCAAGAAAACCAACTTGATTTAGCCAAAACTCGCACTTGCTGTACTTGGCATAAAGCTTATGTTGTCGAAAAGTTTCGAGGACAATTCGTAGGTGCTCTGCATGCTCTTTCCGATTCTTATAATATACTAGGATGTCGTCGATGAAGATGACAACAAACCTGTCTAAATACTCCCGGAAAACTTGGTTCATTAGGTTCATGAAGATTGCTGGTGCATTGGTCACTCCAAATGGCATTACTAGAAATTCGTAATGTCTATAGCGAGTTCTGAAAGTTGTTTTGTCAATATCTGCTTCCATGACCTTCACTTGATAATAACCTGAACGAAGATCTGGTTTAGAGAAGACACAAGATCCAGTTAGCTGATCGAATAAATCGTCTATGCGCGGAAGTGGATATTTGTTCTTTATAGTGACTTCGTTCAAGGCCCTATAATCGATGCACAATCTGTATGAACCTTCTTTCTTCTTCACCAATAGTACAGGTGCTCCCCAACTTGAAGTGCTGGGACGAATCCATCCTTTCGCCAGTAATTCGTCCAACTGTGTTCGAACTTCCTTCAATCCTTCCGGACTTAGTCTATACGGTGCTTTGATCACCGGTTGTGCTCCTGGTACTAAGTCAATACTGAATTCAAGAGCTTGATCAGGAGGCAAACCTGATATATCGTCAGGGAATACATCGTCGAACTCTCGAACTACCTCCGGTCTTGATTCCTCCTCTGCTTGAGCTGCCGCAACTACTGCTTCTCTTGGCTTCGCTTTGTAGGTACTTGGCTCCAGGGTACGATCTCCACTCTTGAAATAGAAGACCGGATGATCTGGAATCTCAAATACTATCCTCCTTTGACGACAGTCGATGGTAGCATAAAAGGTTCCAAGCCAGTTCATTCCTAGAACCACATCAAAGTTTGGTATATCCAGTACCTTGAAGTCAGCATAAAACTCTCGACTGCAGACGACGACTGGACACATGCTGTGTCCCATAGTTGCCTTTAGAACACCATTTCCGGAACTGACGTTCCAGCTGGATACAAGCGGTGAGACTGGAATCGCATGGGTTCGGAAAAACCGTTGCGACATAAAGCAGTGGGATGCTCCAGTATCAAACAGTGCAAGTGCAGGTAGTGAAGCTACTAGGATTGTACCTAATGTATATGGGATAGGTTTTAGGTATAGGGAAAGTGTGTAGTTAAACAAAACAAAAAGATAAGTTTGAGAAGAAAAGTTTACCAGTAATGACTTGGCCAGTGGCCTTAGCTTCTTCCACAGACATCATGAAACCCTGGCGCTTTGGCACATTCCTCCTGGCCTGAGGAGCATTCCTCTGAACATTCCTTTGAGCTTGATGGAACTGTCGAGGAGGTGGTGCAGCTTGTGGTCCCCTGGGTGGAGCAGGCAGTGCAAGTCTGGGACCAGGTGCCTGAAGAGCTGGTCGCTGCGGATAGGTAGTTGCTGGCCTAGGTGCAGCAACTGGGTTCTGTCTTTGGGGACAAGATCCAATACCGTGAGTGGCTGAACCGCAGACTAAGCAGAGGCGGTTGGCTCGACGGCAGTCCTTCATCATATGTCCAGTTCTCTTGCAGTAGGTGCAAAAGGCTGGGCTAGGACGATGGGTTGGTACTCCGGGTCGCCTTGGCACGAAAGATGGTCTGGATGTGGCTCCACCTGCCATCTGGTTGGCAGGGCATTTGACTCCAGCTGACTGAGGTCTGCCCCTCTCTTTTATCACTGCCTCATAACTGCGGGCAGCTTCTAGTGCATCCTCATGAGTCAAAAACTTTACTGTGGCTAGAGCAGCCTTAATCTCTGTGTCCAAACCATGCTGAAAGCGACGGGCTCTGATATGGTCCGTCAGTATCAGGTGTGCCGCGAATCTGTTTAAAGATTGTGTTAGCTGTGTAGTATGTGATAATTAAAAATTGAACTATTGCGACATGTCTTATCGGCTCAACATGGTGAATTCAGCGTCGTATTCATCTACCGATTTGTCCCACATTGATCCTTGCTGTAGATGAATAAACTGCTGCTCCATGGCGAACCTGGCAGTCACAGGGAAATATTTCGCGTCGAACTTCTCGTGAAATGTCTTCCATTCAATCGCCTGTACCAGACGGCTTTCTTCCGCCTTCCACCAATTGCGAGCATTATCCGTGAGCTGTAGCTTTGCTACACGGACCCAAGCGTTGTCTGGCACTTGAGCTGCTGCCAGATCGTCTTCGATGCTTTGTGCCCATTCTTCCGCTTCAAGAGGGGTTCCTTTACCAGAGAACTGCTTTGGGTGCAAAGCCCTGAATTGCTTTACTCCCGGTGCATCGGTCTCAGGACGGTTCAGAAGTTGTTGCTGTCCCTCGAGAAGACTGTGAATCGCCTCGAATAGCATCGTTTGCTTAGTAGGTGGTGCAGGAACAGCGGGTGTAAGAGGTAGTGCTGAAGGGTTGTTGTTGACGTTGGTGCTGGTGTTGTTTGGGGAATCCATATCCCTGAAGAAAAATTTGGATTAGGACAGATTCAAATACATGAAATGATAAAATTCAAGGAATAGAGATTTGCAAGATTCAAAGAACAAGAATTGTAAAGAATGTTTTAGTTGCTGATTCTTGTGTTATGTTGCTTAGGTTGTTCACGCAGACCAGAACTGCATGATAGGGATTCATACAGCTCTGACCTGCATGGGCCACCAACAAAACCTGTCACGCTCCGCTTCTCAGTGTACGGCGAAGGGGACGCGACGAGGTCCGCTACGTATATACTTAGAAGTACAGACGCTAAGCGTAGCTAAGCAATATAAAATACACAAGAGACAAGAGTATAAAAAGAACAGCAAATTTTATTAATAACATTCTTTGTAAAATACATGAAAAGGAAATACAACTGAAATGAAAAGCGATGCCTAAACAGTGGCATAACAGGAAATGAAAATACTGGAAAGAACAAGGTACAATATCTAGAGCTCGGAGTCTTCGTGGAACTTCTCCAAATCTTCACCGGTGGGCTCGATCTCAGCTTGGTCCAACGCACCTGACGATATTCAAAGAAGAAAGAAATAGAATGTCGTCAGCGAACAGGTCGCTCGGTAAGTCCCAAAGGTAAGAGGAAAGTAGAGAAGACAGAATAAGAAGATACATTTTAAAGTGTAAACTATTGTTGTAATGTTATGTTAACGCTGTTGTTTGTAGCTTGGTACAGAAGGATGCCAGTGTATACGAGAGGGGTCTCTATATGCTAGAGACCAAGGCAAATGGAAAGTACAAGGAACCGTTATGCCACGGTACAAAAGCAATAGGATTCAGGTTAGGTGTCTTAATCTGACCACCCCGTGCCACCTTTAATACCTTCCGTACCAATCTACCCCTTAAACCCCGTACTGTTTTAACAGTATTATTGTATTGTATTATGTGAGTTGGGTGACTGACCAAAACCATGATATCAGTAAACATGCTGTAACTGCATAATCAGGTAAATGGAATAACAGGATAATGGATGTATATCCATGGTTTGATTCAGTCAAAATTGAATAGATTGTTAACTGGATTCAGGGATTCATGTATTCATATTGAGTTGGAATATTAAGGAATATAGATTGACTTGAATCATATTCAAGTCAGAAATAGTCAGACTCCGAGTCAGACTAAAAGAAAGGTAATTTGAAGTTCTATAATTGTTAGGGTCCTTATTGTAATTTATAGAACTTGAGGGGGTTTTATGTAAAAAGTACTTTTGTATAGTTTTCAAAATACACCTCAAGAATTTATTATTCGTCTTTATAGTTATAATGAGTGTGGATTTTATTTATGTTATTCTAGTGAATATATCCTAATAAAAGTATTAATTTACAATATTGATTTATTTGAAATTCATGGTATTTTAATGTAACTTTTAATCTTGTAATTTTTTTAGGAAATGGTGGAAACTTTATCTTATGATAATATAGTTGTTTAAATGATAATTATATATATATTAATACAAGAATAATTTTCTATAAATGTTTTATTTTTCAAAAAATCACATTTTTTTTCTTAAATGTCGTATTTTAAACCTTTCGAGACCGAATGCTCCTTGTGGATGTCTGAATCTCGCACTACTAGCCCGCGGGTGCACGATGAACCGTACTATCCCTAACGGGTTCCCCAAAGGTGGGTTGTACTGGCGCTTTGCATAGGTTTAACAAATACCATTCATTTAAAAAAACGGTTTTAAATATAAGGTATTTATTTGTAAAAGGGTAGAGATTTTCGTATTTTAGTTTCTAGGGTTTCCTAAGCCAACTAGCCTATTTCTAAGGTCTAAACGATAAATCATTAGAAGCCTTAAATCGCCTCTTCACCGCCAATTGCGGCCAGGTAAGTGCCAGATAAGTGGGAAGGAACCACAATAGTGGGCCTAATTAAAAACCACTAGCCTTGACACACTTGCCTAGACACCACAAAGTCAATTTAGATAAACGATCGATGTCCATGACAAATCGTATTTTCATTTTAAAAGATTTTATTTAGAATTGTGTACAACTTAAAGCTTTCAAGAAAGGTTTATAAAGATAATGGTATTTTAGTGAAAAGTCTTGTATTTTCGTATTATATGTTTTGACGTTTATCAATTAGGGTTATATTTGTGTGTGTGTAGAGGTAGGTCATTACCTCATGACTTATTTTAAGGTATTGTGATGTTCAGGGGTTACACATGATAAATTAAACATAAGGGTATTTAAGTGTAAGAATACGGTATTTGAAAACATTATCATTTCATGTGTGAAAACTCGTTCAAATTGATTTCTAAAAGTTTATTTATCAAGATGAACATGTTTAGGAATGAGAGAATTAATTAGAACAAGAAAAATAAACTTTATGGTATTTTTATGAAAAGAATACGGTATTACAAGAAAGCTATAATTTCATGTGAGAAACTTTATTTAAATTGGTTTCTATGTGATTAATAGTCATCATGGATATGTTTAGGTATTATGGATTAGGTGACAAGTGGAATTTTGTAGAAAAACCGAATCGGAAATCGGTTTGTTCTGATTTCCGTCAAGTTCTAAAAAGTCGTATTTTCTATTAAAAGAAAAAGGAGATAGGAAAGATGGGATTTACAAGTTTGGACAAGCTAAGAAGGCTAAGGAAGTGGTGGGTGTCGGTGCGTCGAAAACGTCGCGAAGGTTCTAGTACGATCGCCGGAATTCGTCGTCGGTTTCGGCAGCGCTTCGCTTCTCGCTCTTTTTCTAACGTACCGAGTTCTCTTGAGAATTTAGGAGTGTGGACTTAGAGTTGTAGGGTGAAATGGTAGAGGGTAGAGGTGTTTATGTAGGGCTAGGCTAGGGTTAGGATTTGGATTAAAATAAATATTAAAAAATGTAAAAATTCATTAAAATATCATTAAATTTGGGAGTAAAAGAGGTTTAAGGAGAAAATGATAACTGTTCTGGAAAAATGGAATATACAGGGGTGAAGACCAATTCAACACGGAAAAATTCCGTGTTGACGACTCGGCCGACCGGCCGAGTCCGGCCGGCGGCGCCGGCCGATCCGGCCGATCCGCCGGCCGAGTTGGGCCGAGTCGACGGCTCGTTGGGTGGGGTTTCACTTGGGGGGGATTTTGGTGTACTTTATTTTTTGTGTGCAGCATTAATTTTGTGAGTTATGGCTGTTTGACTGTTGACTTCCCAAAAAAATTAAAACAAAAAGATATAAATATATGTGGGGCATGGGATTCGAACTCTGATGGCTTGGTTCAGCAGTGCAAGGTATTACCAATGAGCTACAAGCTCCTTCTTGTAATTATTGTAGGGAAATAGATACTTAAAGTGTTATCAGCAACATTAATACTCCAAGTATACTTCAAATTTAAATCAAATTTAAGTATACAAAAATTATAGTTTTTACAATACGGACTTGATTCTCCAATCCCTTCCTTCCACTAACGCCCAGTTTTTCCTGAACTTCAACTTGCAAGAAAAGGAAGTTGAACTTTCAGAACTCCTCAACATGCTGAGGAGTGCAGAAGGCACCCTACAGAAAGGTAGGGAAACATACACTTTGTTTGTAGGAGGATCTTCCTCTTCTAGGTCCAAGGCGAAAGCCAAGGGAAAGAAGAAGAAAACCCCAGCCAAACCAAGGGACGGTGTTAGTAAAGTGGATACGAAGGGAAAGGCAAAGGAAACAAAGGTAGCGGGAAAGCTTGTGGATAAGGAAGAGTGCTTTTACTGTCACAAGAGTGGACACTGGAAAAAAGATTGCATGGCTTGGAAGGCCAGAACCAAGGATCTGAAGTAAGTTGCGGCTTCAGCTTTAGGTGTGTATGTTATTGAAAACTGTCTATCATTAAACTCTACTTCCTGGGTATTGGATACCGGGTCAGGATCTCATATCTGTAATTCTTTGCAGGCATTGAGAAAGCATAGGGTTTTGAAGGCAGGTGATATGACCCTCAGAGTTGCAAACGGAGCTAGCATGGATGCCGAGGCCGTGGGGGACTATCACCTGGGAATGTCAGATGGACATGTTTTGGTTTTACGTAATTGCTTTTTTGTACCCAATGCAACTTGTAATATCATTTCTGTATCTTTAGTATCTAAAAAAGGTTATGAATTTGCGTTTGTAAGTAATGTTGTAAACATTCACCTTAATCAAGTTATGATTGGGTCAGGTACATTAAGCAATGGTATATACATATTAAACCAACCACAGATTTTCAATGTCCAGAATACACACAAAAGAAAGTCTCCGGAAACAAATCAGGCTTTCTTATGGCATTGTAGACTGGGTCACATCAATGAGAGAAGGTTGATGAAGTTACATACAGAAGGATATTTGGATCCGTTCGAATATCAAACATATGCAACTTGTCAATCCTGTCTCAAAGGAAAGATGACAAAGACTCCGTTCACTGGACACGGAGTAAGAGCGAGCGAGCTCTTGGGACTCATACACAGCGACGTGTGTGGTCCAATGTCTACGCATGCACGAAGCGGTTATTCTTACTTCATTACTTTTACGGATGACTTTTCAAGGTACGGATATGTCTTCTTAATGAAACATAAATCCGAAGCCTTTGGAAAATTCCAGGAATATAAGAATGAGGTAGAAAAACAAACAGGCAAAGTATCAAGACACTGAGATCTGATCGAGGTGGTGAATACTTGAGTGCCGAGTTCCTGAATTACCTAAAAGAGAATGGAATTCTCTCTCAGCTTACTCCTCCATACACTCCGCAACATAACGGTGTATCGGAGAGAAGGAACCGCACCCTATTGGATATGGTACATTCCATGATGAGTAACGCTGAGTTACCGCGATCATTCTGGGGATATGCACTAGAATCAACTGCATACCTTTTGAACCGAGTTCCAACTAAGACCGTGCCTACCACACCATATGAGATATGAAGTGGGAAGAAACCCTATTTTCAATATCTGAAAATCTGGGGATGTCCAGCTTTTGTCAAAAAGCAGCATGCGGACAAACTCGAGGCACGCTCAATACTGTGCAAGTTTGTGGGATACCCAAAGAACTCCAGGGGGTATATTTTCTATTACGCAGAGGAACAAAAGGTCTTTGTTTCTCATAATGCCCACTTTCTGGAACACCAGTTCTTAGAAAAGGAAATAAGTGGGAGCGCAATAGAACTGGAAGAAATTCCAGAACCACAGACTATTACTGAAAGCTAAGTAGAACCAGAGGGTTCCAAAGATCAGGACATTCCTGCGCCGCTCCGCAGGAGTAGTAGGCAGTCTCATCCGCCCGAGAGATACTACGGTTTTCTCATAGACGGGGATAGAGAGGATTGCATCATTGATAATGAGGAGCCGACTAGCTTCCAGCAGGCCATTCAGAGCGTCGACTCGGTAAAATGGCTGGATGCAATGCGGATCGAAATGGAGCCCATGTACACCAACAAAGTAGGGACGTTGGACGTTCCTCCAGATGGGTAAAACCCGTAGTATGCAAGTGGATCTTCAAAAGGAAGATTGGTGTAGATGGACAGGTTGAGACCTATAAAGCTAGACTTGTTGCAAAGGGTTTCCGTCAAAGACCTGGCTTGGACTATGACGAAACCTTTTCTCCAGTGGCTATGTTGAAATCCATTCGGATCCTTCTTGCCATTGCTGCCTTCCATAATTATGAGATCTGGCAGATGGACGTAAAGACCGCTTTTCTAAATGGAAATTTAGAGGAGTGTGTCTATATGGACCAGCCATATGGTTTCATTCAGAGTGGGAGCAGCGGAAAGGTATGCAAGTTGCTTAAGTCCATCTATGGACTAAAGCAGGCATCGCGGAGTTGGAACATCTGTTTTGATGAGACGGTCAAAGAATTTGGCTTTATCAAAAATCCAGATGAACCATGCATCTATAGTAGATTTGTAGCAAGAACTGTAGTATTCCTCGTTTTATTCGTGGATGACATTCTCTTGATAGGAAATGACATTCCTATGCTACAATCTGTTAAAGGGTTCTTGTCACACAGGTTCTCCATGAAAGACCTGGGTGATGTCTCTTACATTCTGGGGATCCGGATCTATCGTGACAGATCCAAGAGGATACTAGGACTTTCACAGTCCAGGTACATCGGCACCATACTGAAAAGATTCAGTATGGAAGATTCCAAGCGCGGTAATCTACCGGCTTGTCACGGGATCACCCTCTCCAAATAGATGTCTCCCAAGACAGATTTGGAAAGGGATCGCATGTCTATTATATCCTACGCTTCTGCGGTAGGCTCTATAATGTATGCAATGTTGTGTACCAGACCGGATGTAGCTTATGCACTGAGTGCGGTAAGCCGGTATCAGTCAAACCCTGGGGAGAAATACTGGATAGCGGTAAAGAACATTCTCAAGTACCTGAGAAGGACTAAGGAGATGTTCTTGGTGTATGGCGGAAATGACCTCCAGATCGAGGCCTTTGCTGACTCCAGCTTCCAGAGTGACAAGGATGATTCCAAGTCCATGTTGGGTTATGTCTTTACCCTCTATGGAGGGGCGGTGTGTTGGAAGAGTTCCAAACAGGAAACCGTTGCTGACTCGACGATGGAAGCGGAATATATCGCTTCTGCCGATGCCGCAAAAGAAGCCGTCTGGATAAGGAAGTTCTTGACAGAACTTCAGGTGGTTCCATCCATTGTTGATCCAGTACCTCTATATTGTGACAACAACGGGGATATAGCTTTAGCGAAGGAACCCAGGTCCCATCAAAAGTCCAGGCACATCTTGAGGCGGTATTACCTGATCAGGGAGATCGTGGGCTGCCAGAAGATCGAGGTTCGGAGAGTTGCTATAGAAGATAACACTGCTGATCCATTCACGAATGCCTTACCCCAGACTCAGTTCGAGCGGCTGATCGAGATGATAGGTCTTCGATACGCCAGTACATGGCCTTAGTGCAAGTGGGAGATTGTTAGTGTATATGCTCTAGAGGCCATTACTGTATCATACTAGTTTGTATCTTACTTGATGGAAGCTTGGGATATTCACCTTGTATTGACAATCTTGCTCAAAATAGTAGTATGCTACTTGGTTTTTTTCTACTTTAATGTGTGCATGTGTTTCTTTTAGCATATCGCCTTTACACATTAGTGGAGCCCTTAGGATCTTTGCTTGATTACCAGCGTTGTGATGGCAGTCACACTCGTGGGGGCTGGGTAATCCACAAGCACATCCTTATGCAGGTCCCTAGTCGTAGGACTATCGAGACAGGGCATCGATACTCCGGAGTAGACTAGAGTATGCGCTTCTCATCCCAGCTTCGGAGACGGTCTGTCCCACAGCCGTCAGTACGTCGTACTTGAGATAGTATGCGGGTGCTCGTTAGGTTATGAGTACACTGGATAGGACTCGTCGGGAACTATTGGTTGGTATTATACCTATCGTCAGTTATCAGTTCCCAGGTGACATGAGTACAGCTTAGTCTGTTGACTTGACACTGTCACTTCGCCTCCAGTGTGTTCCCACTGTTCTTTGATTACTACCCTACCATGGCTCAAAAGAGTCGTGCAAACAGGTAGTTTTTGGGTGCAGTCCTGAAGCACTTAGAGCCAGTAACGGTTAGACAGGATTCGTCTCTCCCGGTATTGAGGGTTGATATCGCGTTGTGACTAGGAGAGCCATTACACAAAGTCTCTGGCCAGGGCAAGCGAGATAGACTGGTAGGTTTCCAGTGTTATCTCAGGGTGTTCTGGGCTACACTCCGACACGACTTGTACCGCTATTAGAGGACTGACGTTTACTTCCCCCCTAGGCCCGCCATGCGATACTCTTAGACGAACAGACCAGACTGTACGGAGACTGTCACATTCAGGCTCGGTAGGAGTTCAGATGGGTTTACCTCGTCAGTTTTCTTATCGGCATCTACCTGGGGACCGTTACGTACAGCTAGTGCCGCTTGCGGTCTGTGGTTAAACCAACTGCCAGCGTAGTGTCGAGTCTTTAGAGTCCCACACAGAGGGTTATTCGCCTTTAGGCAAAACGAGTAGACGTCGCATGGTTTTGCGACGGGGTTCGTTCACATCCGTGCACTTGTGCACGTTTGGTGTCCGGACAGCTTATACTAGCGGGCTTTGGTTTAAGCCAGATCCTAGTATATATTTTGGGATTGGTTTTATCTCATTGTATTCCTGTTCCTCGGAACACGGATACAGGTGTGTATGCACAGTTGACTGAGGCAGAGGATTTTCATTAGGGTTAATGACTGTTGTCTTTTTCTTAACCCTAATGTTTATGTATGAAATATGATTATTAATATTAGTTAATTATAATTGTGTTATGGTTAGAGTTGTTTACCATTTGACTATGGTTGACTTGTTGACCTATGTTGACAGATTGACCATCATCATTTCATATGAAAGATGCTCTTTGATTCTTGCAAAAGTAATTAATTTGAAATGATAATGGTCATTTCAAGATTAACCATCACAATTATGTTTAGCTAATTATTTATTTATCATAATTCACATATATGTGAGAAGGCTGGCTTTATTCATCTCATTCTATCATTCTCATTCTCTCCCATCCTCTTCCTCTCTCTCAAAGCTCTCCCCTCTCATGAGTTGAGAACCATTTGAACTTGAGATAAATCCCTTAAAATTACTCTCTACTCTTTCTGAGGTTCTAGGTTTAGCACACTAAGCACCTTAGTTACTTCTAGTTTGAGGTTGGAGCCAAAGGTAGAGGCCCTCGGGTGGATCTTTCTTCGGCAAGAGAAGGCGACGAGGAGAACCCGTTCATCACACTCCAAGGAGCAAGAAGAGAAGGACTTCAAGACTTAGTTATAACCCCTTAACCGAGTAGCTAACTCTTTTAGCTTGGTAGTTTATGTTTAGCAAAGATCCCTTCTTTGGTTAGTCCATGTTGCCTAGTGTTGTAAAAATCGAATTTTTCATAACGTTTCCGCCTCCCCGTAAGCACCGGGGTGGGCAACGTGGACTTACATATCAAAATTAAAAAAATCATAAAAATCTGAAAAATAAAAAAATATATCATTTGTTATTTTTGGGAAGGGTACTTTTGTGTGAATTTTGCAGAATCTACGAACAAATTCGGATCTGGAAATCTACAGAGATCAAAACAGCAAATATCAAATCCGAACAAACAGAGGAATATCACAACAGACAACAGAAGAAATTTGGAGGACCGAGTCAACAAGTCAACCGCGCGATCTGGTGGAAAAAATAAAAAAATATTTCGCCTGCTGACGTCATCGCCTTGCGGCGGATCCACGGTCGTTGGTGGCTTCGGGCGGCGGTTCTGCGGTCATCTCAGCGGATCAGATCCCCAAACTTCCTCAGCAGTTCATTAAAAAAAACTGTTAGTATTCTGATATCCTCCTCTGCAAATCTCTTATATCTCCTCTGAAAATCTCCTGCAGGATTCTTTGCGCTTAAAAAATCTTCCCCCTTCTCAATAACAAATCTTGTGCATGATTCTTTGCGCCGCGCATAAAATAAAAAGATTTGATTGCAAGTGATTTACTATTTTGCATATCTTTAATCGGATTTTAAGGGGCTTTTGACCAATTCAGATTGGGTGGGGATTTCATCACCCTTCCCAGGACCCCAAAAATCACATAAGGCATTTGCATTGACCATTCTTAATTAAAAAATAATAGACTCAGCCCTAAGAACTTCGAGCTCAATAGGACAGAGGATTAGTTATAGGCATCGGCCGTTAATCCTAACCTGACTTTGCGGTGTCTAGACAAGTGTGTCAAGGCAAGTGGTTACTTAATTAGGACCGCTACTTGTAGCGGGGAGCCTCCCACTTACCTGGCCGCAATTGGCGGTGAAGAGGCGGTTTGAGGTCCTATTTCTAGCCCTTTGGAACAGTTAGGAGCTGTCTATCTGACCTAGGTGACCCTAGATCTAGGCCTGATTGTGCATTTCTGGTTGATTGCATTTGTGTCTAAGCCCTTTATCAAAAAATTTTGCAAAACAAATAAAAAAATAATAAGAGGGAAATTTTTATAAAAAGACTTGCAACTTTTGTCGCTAAGAAATCCGTGCACCCCAATCTTCTTTCTCTTCTATTTCTTCTTTCATGGGTGCCCCACATCATCAATCTCTTGCCGAACTTTGGTATCCCGAACCTAATTTTGACTCGTACGTCAATTGTTTCGGTCGATTTAAGGAAGATCCCTCCGTGCCCAAAATATCTTTGAAAGATCAAATAGAAGCGTCTAGGAGAAACAGTTCGACTTTGCAACCCACTTTGTGTCAACCAAGTCAACCGTTACCACCTTCATATGTTGATACCACTTTTTCAAGTCCTGCTGTAACTCCTAAACCGATGTCCATTGCTGAGCATATCGCTCAATCTCGTAGCCGATCTTTCACCCCTCTCCCCTCATCTAGTTCTAGGAATCAACAAGTCCATCCACCTTTTTATCCAAATGTTGATCCTAATCCTGTCCAACCATCCACTTTCTACCAGTCCTACCCGACTTTCCTACCTTCACTAGACCCTGTTTCTACACAGCCTTTTGGGAGTTTCACGTATCCAAACAATTTTTAATCTTTTACCGAAACTCCTTCACCACCCATGTCTAGTTTGGAACAGTCGTTGGCAGCTTATATTGCAGCAACAAATAAAATGACTAGGAATGTGGAAGCGTCCATGGCCGCCCTTATGCAACCGAGTGAACCGGTAGCTAGTTTCCAACTAGCTCCAAATTTTCCAATATATGAGGAGGCGGTTGGACAGAGTGAGAATTTGAGAGGATTTCCAAATCAAACCTACCCATACCCAATTCCAGCCCACAACTCTGGTTTTCCATCGCTTGTCCCAAATAGTTCACCAGTTGAAAATATAAACGAGTTGTGTGATTTTGTAGTGCTTGATTTGCCAGATTGTGAGGAACCCCTTTCGAGTGAAACCACACTTACTCCTTTCGATCTTTACACCTCCAATCTAGAACCTAAATTGATAAATATCCATGCTTTTGATGAGGTGTCTAAGAAAATTGATTTTCACTTGATTGAGGATATAGACGCGGGAATATTTCGGATGAAGAACCCGTTGATTTGATTGAAATTTTATGTCCAACTCATCATCCCGAGTCATTAATTGTTTCTCCCGAACTTCATATGCGTCTTGATTATGATGATAATGGCATGGATGAGACATATACTGAGGAAAATTATGAGGATAGTATTGAGGAGAGTCTTGAGGATAATATTAAGGCTGAACCATTTTTGTTTGATGTGTCGTATTTTCCAATTCATCCTCTTGAGCCTTTACCTAAATCGCCCTCCCTCTTTTCCTTCGTTCCGACCACGCACAAGATCACGCTTGACGACTGTGAACTTGAAAACTTTTCCTTTGAATCTGACACAGTTCTCACAGCCGATGACACTTACGAGTGTTTCACTTTTTCGGACGATGTTGATGACTCACCGCCCGAGTTTGAGTCCTTTGAATTTTCAGATGAGTTAGTTGAACCATCAGACTCGATTGCTTACAGTCATTTCGAACCATTGATGGAATCTTTCAAGTTCGAGACAGTTTACTATGGTGAGAATGAGACTATCCCTAATTCACTCCCTTTTGTCCTTCCTATCGTTCCGGCCGTGCAAGAGACTGTTACGCTTTCATCTCCAATACCAAGTTCGACGGACCCATGTTTTCTTGCGAATCTTGAGGGATTTGACCCCATTTCTCGACGGGTTGATAGGTTAGCATAATCGCTTTTAACACATCGATCATCACAAATTGCGCTAATTTATTCACTCGATTTATACCCTCAAGATCGTTCTACCCTTCCCTTTCGGCCCTTCTTCTCCTCCACCGAGACCATATTCCACCCTTCTTCCCATTCGGTCTCGTATGCTTCTCATTTCTTTCCTTTACACCCCATTCTTTCACCAACTCTACCATTACCACGATAAGATCTTTGAATGGTTGGTGCTAACCTTTGGCTTATGTAAGGCCAAGCTTAAGTTTGGGGGGAACCTTGTTGTATATATGTATATATATATATTTTTTTTTCTTTTTCTATAAAAAAATAATAAAAAAAAAATTCAAAACATTAAAAAAAAATATATATATATATATAATTTTTATAAATAAATAAACAGGGGAGTGCCGAAAATTTTAATCCTCTTGGTGCAGCATGACAGTGAGGACACTGTCAAGTTTAAGTTTGGGGTATGCTCGGTACGTCTTCTTCTTTCGCATTCATTTGTACATATTTTTTGCATTTGCATATTTATTTGAAAACCCATAAAAATTGAAAATTTTCAAAAATTATAAAAATTAATGTATTCAATTTTGGCCTTATTTGACTAGAGTTTAACAGAGAGGTTAACTAGTTAGGAACAACTAGATCTTAGGCTTAGTAAATTAAAAACCCTAAAAAAAACCTTCCTTAAATTTTAACGGTAGAAAATATATGTTTTTGTAGTTTATTTAGAAATAGGCAAATTTTGAGTTCAGTTCTTGGGCTAAGTCGAAACAAAAGAAAAGTATTGATGTTCTTATTAGAGTATAAGTTTGAAAAATAGTTCCTAACTTAAGTCTAGATTCTGGAAATGTATACCCTACAATTTGCATAATCACGCACCTTGAAACTTGGAATAGTAGAGGAGACCTTGAAATGCGCTTGTCTAATGTCTTTAGTACGAAGAAAATAAAAGAAAAAAAATGAGTAAAGAAAAAAAATGAACACTGGTTTTTATGATTACTTAAGGATGCAAGAATAGAAAAATATTTAGCTAGGGTGCTCCATCACCTAGTGCCTTATACCAACTGGTTTGGGAGTCACTGCTAAAGCCTTAGGTATTGCAAGACTAGGAATTACGCTTTAAAAGGGCAAACGCATTTTGTAATCGGTCGTTGGTACCTCAAGAAGTATTAACGGTCGCATGAAGGATGTGTAAGAAAAATTCAATTAAAAATTCACCAATTAATAAGTACTTTGGACAACGGACAAGGGTATGATTGCTTGATTTGAATTTCCAAGTGTAGGGATGATTTATTCACACACGTAGGGATATGTGATTGGAGTTTAGATAAAAGAGAGGAATGAAGAATAGAACTTGTATCTTTAGTAGAGTTGATAAAAATTCCTAAGTGGAGATGGAACCCTAGAAGGAAAACTTAAGAGATGCCGAAAGGTAAGTAAGTCTACAGAACATATATAATCTTAAGTTAAATGGTGAGGAAGGTTGAAGAATATGGATGGATAATTTGCAAGTCGAAGATAATAGAATTTCTTGTTAGAAAACCTAATTGGAGAACAAAAGTCGAAAAGCCAAATTGATAGGATTTTGTGGGTAGTATCCGCTGAAAACCCTCAGGAGACAACACCCCTCCTATTAGGGACACCTAGAGGTTTAACGGCTTGTTGCACGAGCTCAGTGCAATCGTGTTTCCCTGCGAAAGTGTGGGTAGGTTTTTGTACAAAATAAAAAATAAGTTTGCTCGAGGACGAGCAAAAGATAAGTTTGGGGGTATTTGTTCATACCATAATATTGCATTATTATATTCCCCATTCTTATTCGTTTTATAAATAAACATGTACTTTTGACGCATGTCTTCTACATATTACAGGTTACAGGTTCTTGGAGCGAAAACAGTGAAAAAGATAGAAGACGATGCAAAAGTGAGACTTTCACCAATAAACAGAAGACTCTTGATCAAGCCTACATAAAGATCAGTTCACAAAGCAAGGTTCAAGACGTTGACACAAAGAGAACGGTTAAAGTTCACTACAATTATTCACTGGAAAATCTGGAAGAGAACCAGAAGCTATTTTAAAGAAAGAACCAGAGAATTAGGAATACAAAAATGACCAGAGCCAGCACAAGAAAGCAGATGACCTAATCCTACTGTTTGGCCGCGGAACCACGGCCAAACCATGCCTCAGGCCGCGGTTCCGCGGCAATATTGACCAGAAAGAGAAAAATATTTTTTCCATAATTTGTTGCAGCGTTGACCAAGTCAACTTAGGGCTATTTTGGCAAATGTAGACATGCGGATCAATTCTAACCTAAGGTTTCCTATCCTCTATAAATAGGAACTCTAAATCATTGTAAAGGCCATGCCTCCCTTCATTAATAAATTTTAGAATTCTTTTGGAGAGCATCGGTGCCTCTTTTCATTTCATGAATTCAGATCTGACAACCCTGTGTTGATGTTTGGAGAGAGCCATCTGTAAATAGTTTTATTTAATTGCTCTAGTTTAGATTTTAATTCCTTGCCTTAGATGTTAGCTTTGGGGAAGGATTTTGAGAGATGAGATCTCTCATCCCTTTCTTACCCATCACATATAATCAATAGGACTCCATGCATACACGCACACACCGCGCCCTACGGCACCCTATCCCTCGAGGTAGCAGTGATACCGTAGTAGAAAGGCCCGGTTGCGCGCATTTTCCATGGAGGTTAGGGTAAGGATCTCTAAAGGAAGGACAAGTGTTAGTGTATATGCCCTAGAGGCCATTACTGTATCATACTAGTTTGTATATTACTTGATGGAAGCTTGGGATATTCACCTTGTATAAACAATCTTGCTCAATATAGTAGTATGCTACTTGGTTTGTTTCTACTTCAATGTGTACATGTGTTTATTTTAGTATATCACCTATACGCATTAGTGGAGCCCTTAGGATCTTTGCTTGATTACCAGCGTTGTGATGGCAGTCACACTAGTGGAGGCTGGGTAATCTATAAGCACATCCTTATACAGGTCCCTAGTCGCAGGACTATCGAGACAGGGCATCGATACTCCGGAGTAGACTAGCGTATGCGCTTCTCATCCCAGTGTGGGAGATGGTCTGTCCCACAGCCATCAGTACGTCGTACTGGAGATAGTATACGGGTGCTCGTTGGGTTACGAGTACACTGGACAGGACTCGTCGGGAACTGACAGGTTGGTATTATACCTATCGTCAGTTATCAGTTCCCAGGTGACATGAGTACAGCTTAGTCCGCTGACTTGACACTGGCACTTCGCCTCGAGTGTGTTCCCACTGCATTTTGATCACTACCCTACCACGACTCAAAGGAGTCGTGCAAACAGGTAATGGTTGGGTGAAGTCCCGAAGCACTTGGAGGCAGTGACGGTTAGACAGGATTCGTCTCTCCCGGTATTGGTGGTTGACATCGCGCTGTGTCTAGGAGAGCCATTACACGAGTAGTCCCTGGCCAGGGCAAGCGAGATATACTGGTAGGCTTCCAGTGTTATCTCAGGGTGTTTTGGGCTTCACTCCGACACGACTTGTACCGCTATTAGGGGACTGACGTTTACCGCCCCCTATGCCCGACATGCGATGTATCAGACGAACAGACCGGACTGTACGGAGACTGTCACATTCAGACTCAGTAGGAGTTCAGATGGGGTTCACCTCGTCAGCCTTCTTGTCGGCATCTACCTGGGGACCGTTACGCACAGCTAGTGCCGCTTGCGGTCTGTGGTTAAACCCACTGCCAGCGTAGTGTCGAGTCTTTAGAGTCCCACACAGAGGGTATTCGCCTCTGGGCAAAATAGAGTAGAGGTCGCATGGTTTTGCGACAGGGTTCGTTCTCATCCGCGGACTTGTGCACGTTTGGAGTCCGGACGGATATTACTAGTAGGCACTGGTTTGAGCCAGATATTGGTATATGTTTTGGGGTTGATTTTATCTCTTGGTATTCATGTTCCTCGGAACAAGAATCTGGGTGTGTATGCACAGTTGATTGAGGCGGAGGAAGAGGTTTTTCATTAGGGTTTCGGAACGGGTGCGTAAGCACAGTTGACAGTCGTCTTTTTCCAAACCCTAATGGAATTATGATATATCAATTAATAATATTAATTAAATGAAATTGTGTCATGGTTGGATTTTGTTGACTTGTTGACCATGGTTGACTTGTTGACCATGGTTGAAGGTTTGACCATCATCATTACAAAAGAAAGATGCTTTATGATTCTTGCAAAACCATTTAAAGATTGTAATGATAATGGTCATTCCAAACCATCCATCAACTATTTCATTTTATTATTATTGTTAATTGTTAATTCTTTTCATTTGTGATATAGTTGCAAGAAATGAAAAGGATAAGCTCATTCTATCATAACCATTCTCTCTCCACACTTGTTCTTCTTCCTCCTCTAGTTCAAGGAGAATCCTTCTCATGAGTTGAGAATCCCTCTCCTTGAGATAAAAACACCCCAAAGACACTCTCTACTCACTCTAGGGTCAAAGGTTTAGCAAGCCGAAGATTCTAGTTCTCTCAAAGTTCGAGAAAGAGCCCGAAGGTTGAACCTTCAGGTGTATCCATCTTTGACGGAAGAAGGCAACAAGGAAAGAACCATCAACCCCTACAAAAGTTTCAAGAAGAAGGAGTTCAATATAGGTATAACCTTTTATCCGAGTAGCTAACTCTCTTTAGCATGATAGCTAGTTTAGCTTAGAAAAGAGCCCGACTTTGTTAGTCCATGTTGCCCTATGCGCTAAAAATTTGATTTTTATACCGTTTCCGCCTCCTCGTAAGAACCGGGGGTCGCAACGTGGACTTACAGTGGTATCAGAGCCTAACTAAACTTAAACTAGCTTTGTAGTAAAGTGTATGGAAGTTCGATCGAGAAAAATCATAAAACCGGAAAAACAAAAACCCTAAGTTTCTGTTGAAATTTTTTGTGCTCTAAATGTAAAAAGTTTTACTCCAAAAATCGGCTCAGGGTTTTGTGAAAACACCCACAAAATACGATCGCATGATTCCTTCAAAGCGCCGCGGTTCCGCGGCAATGGGTGGCTTAGGCCGCGGAACCGCCGCCGTTTTGTCTCTTCGTGTGGTCCTGTTTTGTGCAGTGTTCTTCTGGTAGGGTTTTGGGATTTTTAAGATATGTCATTTGTGCCCAGATTTTCCAGAAAAGAAATTTGTTTTTAGGGGCCTATAAATCCGTATTTTTATCGAACTTCACTGCACTCTGACTACAATGGTTATATCTGTGATGTATGCATGTATTGAACGTCGGCTAATCGCTATATGTCGATTAGTCGGGGTTATACATATCTGTGATCTGTGTTTGTTGATGGTATGTGTATATGAATGGATTGGATTGTCACGGGTGAATAGCCGGGATGGATGTGAGATGAGTGTTGTTTTTCTTTCATTCATTTGTAATATGTGAATTGATGTAATAATATTATTTGTATGGCCGCACAACCGGGTCGGGGTTGTAGCCGTCATTGTATAATTCTTTTTACTGTTTTTGCTCCTAGGATAGACCCATGGAGGGGTGCACAAACTACCGGGTTCTTGGCGGGTAGTTTGCCGCACCCGTAGGGGTCTTGGGTGGGGTTTTGGCTATTCACCGCGACCGTGTAATCCGCTTTTCGTTGCAGGCTCGAACGGATTGCGGATTCCTAGTATATCCAATGTATTCATCTGTGATCTGTAATGTCTATCATTGCTATATTTATAACTATTTAGGCGTTGCTTATGTTTTACAGCCGCGCTAGCCCAGCCCCCGCTCTGTCGTTAGTTAAGTAACCTAACGGGTGATGACGGGGCCCCGTGGCGAATGCGAATGGCATAAGCGTACGTCATATTTTGGTTGTTTTCTGCAATGGTAGGATTAAATGATGGGACGCATTAAAAGAACTAATGCAAGAATATCACGCATTAAAAGAACTAATGCAAGATAATAAACCAAGTTAAAGTCGTTGGAACACTTTCGAAAAACCACTCGGTTCTTTTCAAAACTAACTTTTAAATGCGGAGATTGAGCCACTCCTTCTAAAAGCTATCTCGTTCCATCGATTATATCAAGTTCACTACGTTCACAGTTTCGCCAAAACCATTCGTAACCCTCCGTCGTTTCATATGAATATTCAATAGTATTCAAGCTATGTTTGTTGACCTTCGTCAAGGCATAGAGATTGGTAGCTGTTGGGTGTTCATATGTAGCATAGAAAGATGCGTTGGTTTGGGACAGTCGTATTACCTTGTTGACCATCGTCAAGGGTATATACGGGTGGGTTCAAATTAACCTGGAAAATGACGGGCAGAACTTGACATGTGACTTATGATTTGTTGACCTTCGTCAAGGTCATAAGAGCATGGGGCAAAAATCCACATCGGGAGTTTCATAAGTACTGAAACTTGCTAGATTTGCATACCATTTGTAGTGTGGTGATTCTGGTAGGATTCCTTCAGTTTCGTCACGCGATGATATTTGGATCCCGATCCTACTGTGAGTATATGCTACTCCTCGGGAAATTTCTCGCTAAACGATCAATGCTATAAACCTAGTAGGTGCCTAGAAAGGTGTTAGCGGGGCTACGCCCCCAGGGAAAAGAGGTTCTTAAATTAAGGAACTTCGCGAAAGCGTTGGAAAACCTCCCTCGAAGTACCGACACTGGCCTGGCTGAACGGTTAAGCAAGTATTGTGCGGTGGGATTGATCCCGACTAATTCTTCCTTTATGGTTTGAGGAGGGATTCGAGAGACAGTGGGAGCCATCCTGTTTAGACAAATTAAAAACCACTCTAAACTTGCAAGAGCATCGTGCTAAAGTGTTTCTTCTCTCCCCTCTGCAGCGACCAAATCAAAATGACTGGACTTAAGTTACTTCTAGATAAAAACATACTGACAGGGCCAAACTACAAAGATTGGCTCAGGAATGTCAAAATGGCAATCACTTACGACAAGCTGGGGTATCTTCTTACCACCAAAGCTCCCCTCGTCCCAGGTCCCACCTCCAGCATTGCGGATAAGGAAATCCGTAAGACTTGGGAGATTGATTGCGCGAAGGCCAGGTGCCTCGTGCTTGCCTCTATAGACAACGAACATCAGAGAAGGCACGAGAATATGGATTTGGAATCCATATTTCTTCATACAAAAGAACTGTATGGAGAGCAGTCTCGTATTGCAAGATACGAAGTGTCGAAGAAGTTATTTTCGGCAAAGTTGGCCGTCGGATCATCGGTAGCGGACCACGTGCTTAAGATGATTGGCTACATTGAGGAGCTCGCAGAACATGGGACCACGTTGGAAAGTGAACTCTATACGGATTTAATTCTCCAGTCCCTTCCATCCACTTACGCCCAGTTTATACTGAACTTCAACTTACAAGAAAAAGAAGTTGAACTTTCAGAACTCCTCAACATGCTGAGGAGCGCAGAGGGCACCCTACAGAAAGGTAGGGAAACACCCGCTTTGTTTGTAGGAGGATCTTCTTCTTCTAGGTCCAAGGCGAAAGCCAAGGGAAAGAGGAAGAAAGCCCCCGCCAAACCAAGCGGCGGTGTTAGTAAAGTGGGTACGAAGGGAAAAGAAAAGTCAACAATGATAGCGGGGAAGCTTGTGGGTAAAGAAGAATGCTTCTATTGTCATAAAAGTGGACACTAGAAGAAAGATTGCAGGGCTTGGAAAGCCAGGACACAGGAACTGAAGCAGGTTGCGGCTTCAGCTTCAGGTGTGTATGTTATTGAAAACTGTCTTTCTATAAACTCTACTTCCTGGGTATTGGATACCGGATCAGGATCTCATATTTGTAATTCTTTGCAGGCGTTGAGAAACCATAGGTTTTTGAAGGCAGGTGACATGACCCTCAGAGTTGCGAACGGAGCTAGCATGGATGCTAAAGCCGTGGGGGACTATCACCTGGGAATTCAGATGGACATGTTTTGGTTTTGCGTAATTGCTTTTTTGTACCCAACGCAACTTGTAATATCATTTCTGTATCTTTGGTTTCTAAAGAAGGCTATGAATTTGCGTTTGTAAGTAATGTTGTAAACATTCACCTTAATCAAGTTCTGATTGGGTCAGGTACACTGAGCAATGGTATATACGTATTAAACCAACCACAGATTTTCAATGTCCAGAATACACACAAAAGAAAGTCTCCAGATATCAATCAGGCTTTCTTGTGGCATTGTAGACTGGGTCACATCAATGAGACACGGTTGACTATGTTACATAAAGAAGGATACTTGGACCCGTTCGAGTATCAGTCTTATGCCACTTGTGAATCTTGTCTCATGGGAAAGATGACAAAGACTCCGTTCACTGGACACGGAGAAAAAGCAAGCGAGCTCTTGGGACTCATACACAGTGACGTGTGTGGTCCAATGTCTACACATGCGCGAAGCGGTTATTCATACTTCATTACTTTCACAGACGATTTCTCTAGGTATGGACATGTCTTCTTAATAAAGCACAAATCCGAGGCCTTTGAGAAATTTCGGGATTACAAGAATGAAGTTGAAAAACAAACAGGCAAAAGTATTAAGATTCTAAGATCGGATCGAGGTGGTGAATACTTGAGTGCCGAGTTCCTGGACTATTTAAAAGAGAATGGGATTCTTTCTCAGCGTACTCCTCCATACACTCCGCAACATAACGGTGTATCGGAAAGGAGGAATCGAAACTTATTGGATATGGTTCGTTCCATGATGAGTAAGGCTGAGTTACCGCGATCTTTCTGGGGCTATGCACTAGAAGCAGCTGCATATCTCTTGAACAAGGCTCCCACCAAGACTGTGCCAACCACTCCATATCAGATGTGGAGTGGGAAGAAACCCTGTCTTAAGTACCTTAAGATATGGGGATGTCCAGCTTTTCTAAAAAAGCAGCATGCGGACAAGCTCGAGGCACGTTCAGTACAGTGTAAGTTTGTGGGATACCCAAAGAACTCCAGGGGGTATCTGTTCTATTCCGCTGAGGAACAAAAGGTTTTTGTTTCTCAACATGCCCGCTTCTTGGAAACTGAGTTTTTGGAAACCCAGATAAGTGGGAACGCAATAGAACTGGAAGAAATTCCAGAACCAAAAGCTATTACTGAAAGCTTGGATGAGCCAGTAAGTTCAAAAGAACAGGACATTCCTATGCCGCTCCGCAGGAGTAGTAGGCAGTCTCATCCGCCCGAGAGATACTGCGGTTTTCTCATATACAGGGATAGAGAGGATTGCATCATAGATTATGATGAGCCTACTAGCTTCTAGCAGGCCGTTCAGAGCGTTGACTCGGTAAAATGGCTGGATGCAATGCGGACCGAAATAGAGTCCATGTACACCAACAAAGTATGGACGTTGGACATTGCTCCAGACGGGGTAAAACCCGTAGGATGCAAGTGGATCTTCAAAAGGAAGATTGGTGTAGATGGACAGGTTGAGACCTATAAAGCTAGACTTGTAGCAAAGGGTTTCCGTCAAAGACCTGGTTTGGACTATGACGAAACCTTTTCTCCAGTGGCTATGCTGAAATCCATTCGGATCCTTCTTGCCATTGCTGCCTTCCACGATTATGAGATTTGGCAGATGGACGTAAAAACCGCTTTTCTAAATGGAAATTTAGAGGAGTGTGTCTATATGGACCAGCCAGAGGGTTTCATTCAGAGTGGGAGCAGCGGAAAGGTGTGCAAGTTGCTTAAGTCCATCTATGGACTAAAGCAGGCATCGCGGAGTTGGAACATCTGTTTTGATGAGACGGTCAAGGAATTTGGCTTTATCAAAAATCCAGATGAACCATGCATCTATAGTAGATTTGTAGCGAGAACTGTAGTATTCCTCGTTTTATACGTGGATGACATTCTCTTAATAGGAAATGACATTCCTATGCTACAATCTGTCAAGGGGTTCTTGTCACACAGGTTCTCCATGAAAGACGTGGGTGATGCCACATACATCCTGGGGATCCGGATCCATCGTGATAGATCCAAGAGGATATTAGGACTTTCACAGTCCAGGTACATCGACACCATACTGAAAAGATTCAGTATGGAAGATTCCAAGCGCGGTAACCTACCGGCTTGTCACGGGATCACCCTCTCTAAAGAGATGTCCCCCAAGACTGATTTGGAGAGGGATCACATGTCTATTATACCCTACGCTTCTGCGGTAGGCTCTATAATGTATGCGATGTTGTGTACCAGACCGGATGTAGCTTATGCACTGAGTGTGGTAAGCCGGTATCAGTCAAACCCTGGGGAGAAACACTGGATAGCGGTAAAGAACATTCTCAAGTACCTGAGAAGGACTAAGGAGATGTTCTTGGTGTATGGCGGAAAAGACCTCCAGATCGAGGCCTTTGCTGACTCCAGCTTCCAGAGTGACAAGGATGATTCCAAGTCCATGTCAGGTTTCGTCTTTACCCTCAATGGAGGGGCGGTGTGTTGGAAGAGCTCCAAACAGGAAACCGTTGTAGACTCGACAATGGAAGCGGAATACATCGCTGCATCTGATGCCGCAAAAGAAGCTGTCTGGATGAGGAAGTTCTTGAAAGAACTTCAGGTAGTTCCGTCCATTGTTGACCCAATACCTCTGTATTGCGACAACAACGGGGCTATAGCTTTAGCGAAGGAACCCAGGTCCTATCAGAGATCCAGGCACATCTTGAGGCGGTATCACCTGATCAGGGAGATCGTGGATCGCAAGGAGATCGAGGTTCGGAGGGTTGCTTCAGAAGAAAACACTGCAGATCCATTCACCAAGGCACTGCCCCAGACTCAGTTCGAGCGGCTGATCGAGATGATAGGTCTTCGATACGCCAGTACATGGCCTTAGTGCAAGTGGGAGATTGTTTGTGTATATGCCCTAGAGGCCATTACTGTATCATACTAGTTTGTATATTACTTTATAGAAGCTTGGGATATTCACCTTGTATAAACAATCTTGCTCAATATAGTAGTATGCTAGTTGGTTTGTTTCTACTTCAATGTGTACATGTGTTTATTTTAGTATATCACCGATACGCATTAGTGGAGCCCTTAGGATCTTTGCTTGATTACTAGCGTTGTGATGGCAGTCACACTAGTGGGGGCTGGGTAATCTATAAGCACATCCTTATACAGGTCCCTAGTCGCAGGACTATCGAGACAGGGCATCGATACTCCGGAGTAGACTAGCGTATGCGCTTCTCATCCTATTGTGGGAGATGGTCTGTCCCACAGCCATCAGTACGTCGTACTGGAGATAGTATACGGGTGCTCGTTGGGTTACGAGTACACTGGACAGGACTCGTCGGGAACTGACAGGTTGGTATTATACCTATCGTCAGTTATCAGTTCCCAGGTGACATGAGTACAGCTTAGTCCGCTGACTTGACACTGGCACTTCGCCTCGAGTGTGTTCCCACTGCACTTTGATCACTACCCTACCACGGCTCAAAGGAGTCGTGCAAACAGGTAATGGTTGGGTGCAGTCCCGAAGCACTTGGAGGCAGTGACGGTTAGACAGGATTCGTCTCTCCCGGCATTGGGGGTTGACATCGCGCTGTGTCTAGGAGAGCCATTACACGAGTAGTCCCTGGCCAGGGCAAGCGAGATATACTGGTATGTTATCTCAGGGTGTTTTGGGCTTCACTCCGACACGACTTGTACAGCTATTACGGGACTGACGTTTACCGCCCCCTAGGCCCGACATGCGATGTATCAGACGAACAGACTGGACTGTACGGAGACTGTCACATTCAGACTCAGTAGGAGCTCAGATGGCGTTCACCTCGTCAGCCTTCTTGTCGGCATCTACCTGGGGACCGTTACGCACAGCTAGTGCCGCTTGCGGTCTGTGGTTAAACCCACTGCCAGGGTAGTGTCGAGTCTTTAGAGTCCCACACAGAGGGTATTCGCCTCTGGGAAAAACAGAGTAGAGGTCGCATGGTTTTGCGACAGGGTTCGTTCTCATCTGCGCACTTGTATACGTTTGGAGTCCGGACGGATATTACTAGTAGGCTCTGGTTTGAGCCAGATACTGGTATATGTTTTGGGGTTGATTTTATCTCTTGGTATTCATGTTCCTCGGAACAAGAATGCGGGTGTGTATGCACAGTTGATTGAGGCGGAGGAAGAGGTTTTTCATTAGGGTTTCGGAACGGGTGCGTATGCACAGTTGACAGTCGTCTTTTTCCAAACCCTAATGGAATTATGATATATCAATTAATAATATTAATTAAATGAAATTGTGTCATGGTTGGATTTTGTTGACTTGTTGACCATGGTTGACTTGTTGACCATGGTTGAAGGTTTGACCATCATCATTACAAAAGAAAGATGCTCTTTGATTCTTGTAAAACCATTTAAAGATTGTAATGATAATGGTCATTCCAAACCATCCATCAACTATTTCATTTTATTATTATTGTTAATTGTTAATTCTTTTCATTTGTGATATGGTTGCAAGAAATGAAAAGGATAAGCTCATTCTATCATAACCATTCTCTCTCCTCACTTGTTCTTCTTCCTCCTCTAGTTCAAGGAGAATCCTTCTCATGAGTTGAGAATCCCTCTCCTTGAGATAAAAACACCCCAAAGACACTCTCTACTCACTCTAGGGTCAAAGGTTTAGCAAGCCGAAGATTCTAGTTCTCTCAAAGTTCGAGAAAGAGCCCAAAGGTTGAACCCTCAGGTGGATCCATCTTTGACGGAAGAAGGCAACAAGGAAAGAACCATCAACCCCTACAAAAGTTTCATGAAGAAGGAGTTCAAGCTAGGTATAACCTTTTATCCGAGTAGCTAACTCTCTTTAGCATGATAGCTAGTTTAGTTTAGAAAAGATCCCGACTTTGTTAGTCCATGTTGCCCCATGCGCTAAAAATTTGATTTTTATACCGTTTCCGCCTCCCCGTAAGAACCGGGGGTCGCAACGTGGACTTACAACAAGAACCTAGAGGAAGGAACACCGTCCCGAATTGATCTAATCCCTTTTATTGATAATTACCATAATTCCTCATAGATCTTCCTCTGGGTATAGAAAGCGTTGAGATTTATTTACATTTCCAAACCATTCCTAAACCTAACCCTAGCAAGACTTAGAACTAGATAATCTTAGTTTCCTAATCTTTGTATAGATAGATTTAGTTTTTAGATTTAATAAATCAATCCGAACACTCATCGGAATTAACTCATTTGAGCGATTAGGAAATTCACAACATCCCTGTGGACCGACCCGTACTCACCGGCTAGCTACCAAGCAACGCCGTTCTTGATTGCGGTTAATAGATAGTTTTTTGAGACAAATCAAAACCCTATGGTATTTTACTGAAATCTGGGGCAAGACTTGGTTTACGTAGCCTTAACAACACTTAGTTAAGCTAAGCTAACCATCAAAATCACCACTTGGCCCAATATCTACACAAATCACCTTTTCAAGCACTAAAACTCATATTAAATGCTACCCGAAGCTAAATAACTCGTAAGTTTAGCAAGCAAAGAAGTTGGCCTAAGAATTATACCTCACTTGACCCTATGTGCAAGGAGAAAGAGGAGAAGAAGAAGGGAAGTGGCTGTTGCTGTTGCTGGGGTGCTGCTGCTGCTTGCTACAGCTGCTGCTGTGTGCTGTTGCTGCTGCTATCTGTTGTTGTTGTTGCTGGCTGCTGCTGCTACTGCTTCAGCTTTTGTTGCTGCAGCTGTTGCATCTTCTGCTGCTGCTGCTTGTTGTTGTGTGAGTGAGTGAGTGAGTGAGAGAAGTGAGAAATGAATGTTTGAAAAAATAAAACAAATGAGAGGTATGAGAGAGTCAAACCCCCTCTCTCTCACCTCATTAAATGCAAGCATGGGCAAGCCCATCATGCCCCCCCTCTCTCTCCAAGTCAACCCCTAAAACTAATTCATTTTTCATTTTTAAAAAAAAAATAACCAAAACACTTAATAAAATTCAAATTAGTTTAATGAGAATAGTTTAGTCCACTATGGTTGTTAAAAATGGTTTAACCCTAGTTTACATGCACATGTGTGTGCATGCCTAAATAAATTCTAATAAAATATTCATTAATTTAGATAAAATATTTGAAAACCGTTTTGGTAAACTTTTTACTAAAAACCATATATTAAAGTATAATTAGCTACTAATCACATTCTAAGGTGTTACAATGAGATATAGCTACATGTTCACCTTTATATGATGTTGTATGGATTTGGAGAATTTAGGAACCGCGTGATATATTTTATAACTTGTTGTAGTTAAATAGCTATTTTTCCTTATATGCTCATATTACTGTTTCATGTTGCATATATATTATATTCATGGATTTCACATTGAGATATGTTTTCATATGATGTTTTCTGGATTGTTTTACTCCTGCGTATATATATCAGTGGTATGTGACGCTGATATATATATATATATATATATATATATATATATATATATATATATATATATATATATACCCATCCTATATATATCAGTGGTATGGGACGCTGTTATATATATACACCGACGTCAAATATCATCATAATATGCAAATATATTTATTCATTATATGAGAGGGGCCTATATGCTCGATGTGAGGGGCCTATGTGCTCGATGTGAGGGGCATATGTGCTCGATGTGAGGGGCCTATGTGCTCGGGGCCTATGTGCGCGATATGAGAGGGGCCTATGTGCTCGATGTGAGGGGCCTATGTGCTCGGGGCCTATGTGCTCGATATGAGAGGGGCCTATATGCTCGGGGCCTATGTGTTCGATATTGCATTTTGGATATATGAGATTTACTTGATATTCGATATTGGATATATGAGATTTACTTGATATTGAGATATATATTTTGTGTCGATGCTTGACACTGATTTTCTGATGATTTCATTGATGATACTTAAATGTATACACAGAAATCTCACTATATTAAGAAAACAGTTTTCTCATTTATGATGTCTTCTGTTTTCATTTTACCGCAAGCATATCTCATATTTACGATATATTGCTACCTGAGGCACTGACACGAGCGCATGGGATTACACTTATGCATAGATGTTTACCCTTGCCTTTATATTATGCTTCAGGCCATATTATCATTGAGGATAAATATTATGATCGTATTGACCAAGGATTGAGTCAAACATACGATTTCTGCTCTGTGATGTTTTCTACTCACGAGTTGGCAACTCACCCCCGTTGTGCCACAGTTTTTGCAGGTTTGCCGTACAGGTTTCGTTGCGGCTTTGCTGGCATACTACTTTCTTTCCGGATGATTGCATTGGTAGGTGGGTTCACTTGCATCGTGACCACCATTGTACATTTATTTATATTCAGTTCTATCTATTAAACTCCATCAACCAAACTTGTATAGTTATTCAGACTTAGAGACCAGTTGTATATTATTTCGACCTTAGAGTCGTGCGTTGTATTATTTTAGGTTTTCTTGATGTTTTGAGTTTCCTTTTGAGTTTTTGATCCACGCCCTTCAGCGTTGTATATTATATTGCTTGCGTGGTTGTGACCGTCAATTAATGAAGAGCTAGCACCCGCTTGGGTAATGCCTTTACTCATATTATGCTTGTTGTACCCTTTTGGGGCCAGTATTTACAAAGGAAACTCTGCCGAAATTTTCAGAAAAGATTTGAGATTTTAAAAAAATGCATATTCGGCTTATATTATTTAAAACCACTTGCTTTAAAACATGTTTTCTTCACTTCTTTCTTAAAATGGTTTAGATTTCTGGGATTTCATGGCTTACTTGAATTAGATTGGGTCTTAAAGATTTCATATGATTCAAGTACCAGTCATGTGCCATTTCGAGTCGTGACAAAGTTGGTATCAAAACACTAAGTTAACCATGGTTCGAGTCTAGGTTTGACTATGAGGAGCCTATGGCGTTTATATATATACGGAACCTAGGCTTGACCTTACGGAACTTAGACCTGGTCGAGGGAGTATTAGACTCAAAATTTCTTCTCTTAGGTTGACCTTGGTTGATGGGGTAGGTAACTTCAGTAAAGTGACGTATCGTGCGTATGTTCCGTAGCATACTTAAGATACGCTACTCCGCTTAAGGAGCCTTAGGATGTACATTTCCTAGCACAGTATTATATTCATTCCTATGATCTATCCTCATCGATATCGGTTTATGGTTTTGCTGCCACGATTGTACGGGCAGAGAGAGCTACGGCTAGAGTTGCGTCAACCCGAGCTCATCACGGACGAGGACTGACCAGGGCGTGATTCCAGGGACACACGATTTGCATAGATTCGTCGTTTTATTGTGTTTTCGCGCCATGAGCGTTTGATGGATCGCTTTTACAAGATTTCTCGGACGTGCAGATCAGCACCAAAGGATTGGGCCACTGCTAGAGGCTAGCCAGAATGTGATGACCGTCGATGCACCGATTATACTTGATGATTGAGGCACCGTTCAGCCTACGGACAAATGATTCAGTTGTTGCAGCGACTGACAAGATATCGCCCCAGATATTGGAGCTATTGCCGCATGAGTTATGCTTATGATAGGAGATCGCTAGTAACCCAAGGAGGAATGGCTAGGACATGTGATACGTTGCCTACCCCGATGTGAGGTCATCAGATTGATTGATTCCAGCTAGAGACGACTTCACGCAGGTACGTTGAGAGTCGATAGAAGGCGATCGAATATCAGAAACCCATTTTTCCAAGTTTAAAGTATTCGAAAAAACATGCAAGTAATTCCGTGGACTCTCTAGAAGAATGAAACCCTAACTCGACATAATGACCATGGGAACGCTTTTGAACCTTAGAGTTGGCAGCAGTTTCGCGGTGCCATTAGTGAGGCTTGGGTTTGCCCTTCTACGGTTGGCCCACAGGTACTGTGGCATGTAAAGGATTACTTTTAAACTGTACTCAAGATGTTGAGCTCTTGGGGGATTATGGAACCTTGACAAATCGATCGAAAAGTTCGACATCATTCGGATGTCATGTGATGGATACATTGCTTGGGAGACTCCAGATACGAGTATAGCAGTTGGAGCGCAGTCCATGCAGCCACGAAGAGACGAGTCCGAAGCAGTCGACATTAGAGAAAAGTGGAGTAAGACGTTTGCACGAGATTCTGATGAGATGACGTTCCACTCCGCTGATATCAGAGATGTGATACGCATGCAGAGGCGTTGTATATGGATATATCTTCAAGAAGGAGTCACGATGAGTATGCAGCCGTTCCGGAACAAGAAATAGATCTAGTAAAGGGTGATAACTCCGGGCAGTTCGGCAGAAACAAGAGTCGGGAGAGACTTCGATAACACCTTTCTGGAATACTATATAAGAAGACTTGGACCCAGGATCGGTTATATTATGCACACCTAGTAGACCAGAGTTCGACATCGTCGACGAGACATGTTATAAGTGACCATGACAGTTGGCCAGAGATCTTTAGAGGATGTGCTAGAGCGGGACTGTTTCCGCCATCTTTGATTTCAGTATTTTGGGCGATTTATTTCCATGATTGAGATTTTGTGCACCACAGTTGCGCTTGACTACGATTTGATGTCATTAGAGATATTGGTTTTGATTCCATACCTATGGTATGCATGTGATTTGAGTTATGCTTTCGACATAGTTTTCATGCACTTTTAGTATTTTGATTTGATTTTGTGCACGCTGATGCACATGGTTGTGAGATTACATACCACGGTATACTTGATGTGGATTTGGATTGAAATGTGTTGTATACCGTCGATTTCGATTATGATATTTGGTATTTGTTTCGTGCACCTTGTGCACTGGATTTGGATTCTTGCGCATATTTGGGCGCTTGATGTGATTTTGATGCACACCAGATGCGCTAGATCTGGATTCTTCGTGCATATCAGATGCACCTGGTTTTGCTGTCAGGCACACCTGTTGCCTTAGACAGATGTTTCGTGCACAACCGTTGCACTTACATTTTGTTTTGTGCACATGTATATGTGGGGGACCGAGATTAATACGTGTATGTGTTACCGTATTCTATTCTCGCGATATGTGATATCAGTCAGTTATATGTGGTATAGCCGTGTTATCGAATCAAGTGTTGATTCGATAAGTTGATACATATGATATTAGTCGGTTATATGTGATATAGCCGGATTATTAAATCAAGTACTGATTTAATAATTTAATGTATAATTATATATTTGATATATTAATTTATATTAACTAATATTAGCTCAAATTAAGCATTTCTTTTTCTCACTTGTGCACACTTAATATATATGTGATACATACTATTGTGTCATGCTAGCTGCTACATGCTACATGGGTGTATAAGACTCATACCCTAATAATAATAATGTGGGGTTTTATTTATTATGAGTAAAAGATAATTAGTTGGAAATTAGTCAAGGTTAGAAGCTTAAAGAAGCTTTGTGCTAACATTTGACTTGGTCCATGTTCATACTATAATATTGCATTATTGTACTTCCCATTTTTATTCGTTTTATAAATAAACAGGTACTTTTGACGCACGTTTGTTGCATATTACAGGATACAGGCTCTTGGAGCGAATACAGTGAAAAAGATGAAAGTTGATATAAAAGCGTGACTTTTGACCAACAAGTAGACGGATCCTACTCAAGCCTAGGCGAAGAACAATTCACAATGCAATGCATGGTCCGAAATGTTAAAGGAAACAGTTAAAAGACCACAACAAATTTCACTGAAGAATCTAGAGAAGATCCAGAATCCAACTAGAGAAAAGTACTGCAGAAATAGAGAGGAAAAGACACCAGAATGAAGCTCAAGAAGTTTGGTGAGCTGAGCTCACCAAAGGGCCGCGGAACCACGGCCCAAGGCCTACCATTGCCGCGGTTCCACGACCGTATAGTGCCCGTGTCGGTGTATTTTTCTCGTGTCGGTGCGTCGGTTCGGGGGTTTGGATTTTCCGTGGGCATATCTGTAAAATCACGTGTGCGAGAATCTGTAACCCTAGTTTCCCTGTTTACTTATAAATTGTAATCACAAATCTGTAAAAGGGATGCCTCTTTTCAATCAATAAAATTTCAGAATTGTTGGGAGAAAAAGAGCATCATTTCTGTAAGTTTCTATTATTAATTTCTGCCTTAGTTATAATTTAATTGTTGCCCTAGCTCTCTAGTTAATTCTTGCCTTAGAGTAATCATATCAATTGCCCTAGTTAATTTAGTGTAGTTCTCTTTAATCTGCAGTATATAAGTAATTCTTTAGATCTAAACAAAACACATTAATCATAATAAAAATGTTATTTTTAAAAGATTCCTTAATGAGCGAGTAATCTCCTCGCTTGTTAGGGTTAGGAATAAAGGAGGGATTAAGAGATGAATATCTCTCATCTCCTTCAATGCCAAATATTTTTCATAAATAGAACTTCATGCACGCATGTATGATCCGCTCCCTACGTCACCCTACCCACGAGGTAACGGTGACACCGTAGTATAAAGGACCGGACATGCATGACGTCCATGAAGGTTATATAGCAATTAGTAGGAAAGGACGGACAAGGATCAAGAGGAAGAAACTTCGTTTCTTCCCAATCATCCTAATCCCATTTGCTAATAATTGTTATGACTTCTAAAAAGTTTTAATCGAGTGCATTGAAAGAGGTGATAAGATCAATCTCATCAAACCCCACATTAGACCTAACCCTAGCAAGTCCCTTAATATCATACAACTTAGTTTTTAAAATCAATCGAGAAAAATCAAACCACAATTGGAATCAACTCGTAAACATACATCAAAAAATTACACATCTCTGTGGATCGACCTGTATTCACCGGCTAGCTACAAAGCGACGCTGTTTCTGATTACGGTTAACATATATTTTTTAACTAATCAAATGGCGCCGTTGCCGGGGATGGCGTCAAATTTCATTTGTGTAATTTCGGGTTGATATAAATTTTAAAAATTATAAAAATCTGAAAATATAAACAAGTACAAAATTTTTTATCAATTTTTATCTGTTTGAAGGGTTTATTGTTTGAATCTTGCAGGAACAGCGAAGAATCGCGGATCTGGAATTTTACAGATAGCAAATCAGTAAAGTGCACATCACAACAGAGGTATATTGAACTAACAGAGCACCACAAATTTTCTGAGCAACTGATCTGCTCAACTGACCGCGGTTCCGCCGCAAATAACCCATCAAGACCGCGGTTCCGCGGCTTTCTGTTGGCCTCTCTGCGTAAAAATTGCATGGTTTGTTTTCTCATTCTCCCCTCTGCAACCTCCATATATCTGTCTGTAAAAACTCTCTGCAGGAATTCTTTGCGCTAAAAATCTTCTCTCCCCGTCTAAATAACAGATTTTCTGCAGGTTTCTTTGCGCCGCGCTAAAAATTGATAGCAAGTGAAGTTATTGTTTTGCATAATTTAATTGGACTTTAAGGGGCTAATTGACCAAACTCAGATTGAGTGAGGATTTCATCACCCTTCCCAGGACCCCAGAAAACACTTAAAGCATTTGCATTGACCACAATTAATTAAAAAAATACTAGACTCGGCCTTAAGGACATCGAGCTCAATAGGAAAAGGACTAGTATAGGCATCGACCGTTTATCCTAACTGACTTTGCAGTGTATAGGCAAGTGTGTCTAGGCTAGTGGTTATTAATTAGGCCCACTATTGTGGTTCCTTCCCACTTACCTGGCACTTACCTGGCCGCAATTGGCGGTGAAGAGGCGGTTTGAGGTCCTATTTCTAGCCCTAGTTAGGAGCTGTCTAGCAGACCTAGGTGACCCTAGATCTAGGCATGATTGTGCATGTGTGGTTGATACATTTGTGTCACGAGTCTCTTTTCACAAATCTCTTTGCAAAACTCTCACATAAAAAAAAAGAAAGATCTTTTCAAAACTTGCAACTTGTCGCTTAAGAAAACTTGCACCTCACTTACACCACTTCTTCTCATTGACGTTATCTTACCTCCACATTCCGTCTTTCATTTTTTTCAGACTACACTACCCCTTTAGTGTATGTCATTTTGGACTAGGGACCCTAGCGCCCGATTAGTCCGTGTTTCGTTGGTACCGACCGACGAACCCTTCGACACCGAAGTCGACATTCCGTCCACTTTCTTACCTCCACCTTCAAATTCTTCTTCCGAAGGCATGTCGGGATTTAACCCCAACGATACCTTACCGACGGGAATGATTCCACTTCCGCCAGGTGCGAATAACCCGATTCAACCGCCTGTTGAAGCGCCCGCACGAGTTGCGCTCCAGGATCTCTTCTACCCCGTCCGCACTTCTTTACCTACCTGTCTTTCACCCCCACCGGAAAATGGGGACAATTTTGAAATAAAACCACATTTCATCAATATGCTGCCAAAGTTTCATGGTTTGGAATCTGAAGATGCATATATCTTTATCAATAAATTCCAAAATGTGTGCGCTATGATGAAAACGACCTAATTAAGTGATGATGCGATAAGTCTAAGGGTCATTCCTTTCACCTTATGTGACCTAGCCGAGAAGTAGCTATACAGCACCGCATCACATTCCATTAGAAATTGGGACGAGTTTGTGAAAGCTTTTCTGAAAAAGTTCTATCCTCATCATAAAAATGCTAGAATCCGTAATGAGATTATACAATTTTCACAGCTTCCTTCCGAACCATTTTGGAAGTGCTTCGAGAGATTTAAAGACCTACTCGTTCAATGCCCTCATCATGGGATCGAAAGTTGGCAACTTTGCCAAACATTATACGAGGGATTGAACTCCGCAACGAAGCAGTTGCTAGAAACCATATGTCAAGGTCATTTTCTCTTCAAGTCTAGTGACGAAGCATGGCAGTTTCTTGAGGATCTTAGTGAGCAAACAATTCAGTGGGAGAGTACCAAGACCACATCATCTTCTTCTAGTGGTCAATCTAGGGCAGGCGTACATCAAGTAGAGATGTCGATTGCTATGAAGGCCGAGATGGCCGATGTCACGCCCCGCTTCCCAGAGTACGCTAGATTGGGCACGTGACATAGCCAACCATGCTACCTGTGGGTAGGAAGTATCCATCCACAGTCACATTATGGCTGTAGAGATATCAAGAACAAAATAAAATTTTCTAAAACATGTCCATAAACCAGAATAACAGGAGTCAATAATAAATAAATGCGGAAGCAAATGATCCAATACAAATAACTGAAAAGTATGTCCCATAATGCGGGCTCACATCAGGAAATAAATGCAGGAAATAAAACTAACTAATACTAACACCTCACAGCTCAGCCTGCTGGCTGAAGTACTCCTGCTCAGACTGCGACAGCGGTACGGAATCTGGGCCATGCAAAACCCAGACGTCAGCGCGTCATGTCATCAAGTAATAATATGAACAGTGCAACAGGAAATATAAAATAAACATGAATAAAACGAGAGTAGCAAATAATGTGAATCAAGCAGTGCAGGGTGGTGTGCAGTGGGTAACTAAACTGTTCTATCGGGTTTTCCATTCTAAAGTCTTTGAAATCAATTCGAGTAATCCTCCATGTAACTCAAAGGATATGTCCCGTTACCCCCCGGGACCACGGATCAGGAATATAGGAACCAATAGTGGTTCTGTCCCGTTACCCCACGGGACCACGGATCAGGAAAATGTAAGAGTCACGAATGGCTCTGTCCCGTTACTCCCCGGGACCACGGATCAAGTAATACCCTTTTAAGTTACACTTTAGATTACACTTTTGATTTCCCCATACCCCCAAGTTATATGTGTCAGGTCAGGTATTCAATAATCAAGAACTAATGCCAACACAGGATCAGGTAACAGCAGGTTTCGTCCGTATCGCGCCCAGGCCGTGCACCAGATCGCGCAGAAGATCGCGTCTGTATCGCGCCCAGGCCGTGCACCAAATCGCGCAGCAGATCGTGTCCGTATCGCGCCCAGGCCGTGCACCAGATCGCGCAGCTGATCACGTCCGTATCTCGCCCAGACCGCGCACGAGATCGCGACTAGACCCAGTACCGTGTCGTGCCGTTTCACACGCTGTATCGTGACATGTGCACCAGGCCGCCTGCATCTCGACCCTTGTTCGAGGCAAGTATCACTTGCTACATGCTATACTCTCTGTATTGGGGGTGGGGCGTGACAGCCGCTCTTACGAAAAAGCTAGAAGCGATTGAGACCAAAATCTCGTCGTCTTCTCCTGCCCCTGTTATGCCTCCACGAACTGTTTGTGCTTGTCATGCGGATCCATCGCACCTAACCGAAGAGTGTCCTTATAATGCATCTACTCAAGGACAGGATCAATTCATTGCTGCATTTCAGCAACGACAAAGGAACGATCCGCACTCTTCGACATACAATCCGGGGTGGAGGAGTCACCCAAATTTCGCTTGGAACCAAAATCAACAATTCCAAGGAAATAACAATTTTCAAAGACCTCCTCCTCCACAACAACAACAAGCTCCTTCACAAACTCAATTTCAACAGCAACCTTTTCAACAGCAACCTTACCATAATCAGGTGAACAATTTTGTGCCTAACACCGCTTACCAGCCAAACAATTATGTTCAACCTAATAATGACAAGGTTAGCTCGCTCGAAAGAAGTCTAGATGCGTTCCTTAAGCAATCTACACAGTCTACAGCAAGACTAGAGACTAAGATTCAATCTTTGGTGCAAAATAGTGCCTCACACGATCAAAGCATCAAATCTATTGAGGCACAAATTGCACAACTCAATGCAGCTTTGAGCGAGCGCGAAAAAGGAAAACTCCCGTCTCAACCACTACCCAACCCCGGTCACGCACATGCTGCATATCAACGGCAGAATCATAACGTAAATGCTGTGACCATGTTGAGATCGGGAAAAGTGTTGAAAAACAATGTGGGTATTGACCATGACACCCCTGCCAGTGGCCCTTCTTCATCTTCTCCACCTTTTTCTTCTGAGCCTATTCTCCACCCTTCACACGGCTCTACCTCTTCTAGCTCGAACGGACCCATTTCTCACAACACGGACGCATCTACACGGGGTGCCGTTCCAACTCAACAATCTGATCCGCAAAAATTGGACTTAACCACCTTTCAAAATATTCCTTTTCCTAATCGGTTGAGATCAAATAAACGAACTCCATAGATGAAAAAGATTGTAGAGTTGTTCAAACAGGTTAGCATAAATATCCCTCTTTTGGATGCAATCCAACAAGTTCCTTCATATTCAAAAATTTTAAAGGACTCATGCACCAAAAAGAGGAAGTCACAAGTGCCAAAGAAAGTTTTTGTGGCTAGTGCTATTAGTGATGCTCTTGTAAATTCTTTACCCCCAAAGCAAAAGGACCCCGGGTGTCCTTCAATTTGCTACCCTATTCTGTGTACGAGCAATTGGGCATTGGAGAGCTTAAGCCCACTCACTGTACTCTCCAAATGGCCGACCGGTCAATCACCCATCCTAGGGGAGAGCTGGAGGATGTGTTAATTAGAGTAGGGGATTTCATTTTCCGCGTTGACTTTATTGTGATGGATACACAACCTGTCGCTAACCCCCGGAATCAAATTCCGGTAATACTTGGTCGACCATTTCTGGCAACTTCCAACGCAGAGATCAATTGTCGCAATGGTTCAATGAATCTATCTTTCGGCAATATGACAATTGAGCTAAATATTTTCAAGTTGGGAAGTCAGCCTGCTGAGCCTAATACTAGCGTACTCGATGTTTGCTCGATCAATGAGATCGCGGAGGAGGACTGTGAGTTTGAGAATTTTTTATTCGATCACATCAATGTTAACGCCACTAGTACGTTCCTCCTAGAATCCGACACAGCTTTCACGGCTGATCACGATTATGAGTGTTTTACCTTCGTTGACGACTTTGAAGACTCATCACCTGAGTTGGAGTCTTTTGCTTTTTCCGATGAGTTAGTTGAACCATCCGACTCTGTTGCGTACACTCGATTCGAACCTTTGATGGAATCCTTCGAGTTTGAAACAGTTACCCCATTGTTACCATCTATTGTTTCACCTCCTAAACTCGAATTGAAGCTTTTGCCGTCGCACCTAAAATATGCTTATCTAGGTGATAATGAGACCTTACCCGTCATCATATCGGCCTCTCTAGCACTTGAGCAAGAGAAGGCCCTTTTAATGGTCTTACATAATAATCGGCAAGTTTTCGGATGGTCTATGGCGGACATTTAAGGGGATTAGTCCCCTCATAGTCAAACATCATATACACTTGATGGATGATGCCAAGCCGGCAAGGGATCCTTAAAGACGCCTCAATCCTATTATGAAAGAGGTTGTTAAGAAGGAGATTGTTAAGTGTCTGGATAGTGGTATCATTTACCCTATCTCGGATAGCCAATGGGTTAGCCCAATCCATGTTGTGCCAAAGAAATCGGGCATAACGGTCATTACCAATGAGGCAAATGAGTTAATTCCCACTCGCATCCAAACTGGGTGGCGGGTCTGCATAGACTATAGAAAACTCAATGTCGTGACAAGGAGAGACCACTTTCCTTTACCTTTCATTGACCAAATGCTCGAGCGATTGGCAGGGCACGAGTTCTATTGCTTTCTAGATGGCTATTCCGGTTACAACCAAGTCCCCATCGCCAAAGAGGATCAAGACAAGACTACATTCACTTGTCCCTTTGGCACTTTTGCTTATCGTCGCATGCCCTTTCGGTTATGCAATGCACCCACGATATTTCAGCGGTGTATGATGGGGATCTTTTCAGACATGGTTGAAAAGTTCTTGGAGATCTTTATGGATGATTTCTCCATCTTTGGCGACTCCTGATTGATAGGATACGTGCGTGTCAAGTTTAGTTTTAAATACCGCAATCAAGACGGTTTCGCTTGTAGCCAGCCGGTTGAGTACGGGTCGTCCGCAGGGAGATGGGAGTCTTTTTCAAAGTGTTTTAACGAGTTAAGTCCTGTTTTCAGATTTTGTTGTGGTTATCTAAGTGTTAAGTTGATATTTAAAGAGAGCTTGTTAGGGTTAGGATTAGGTTAGTTTGAGTTAGGAGTCTCCACATCTTTCGTTGCCCCTCTTAATATCGGTGTTACGGTAATTGGCATCAACGGGGATTAGCACGACTAGGAAGGAACTTGCGAGTATAAGCTGGGCTTTCCAACGCATAGTCCTTCCTTTTGGTGCTTGTCCGTCCGTTCTTGGCTCTTATCCATAACCTCCGGTTAATTCAACCACAACCGGTCTCACTACGGAATCACCGCTATCATGTAGGATAGGATGCCGTAAGGAGCGGATTGTGGTTCAATTAGCGGGAGTCGATTTAAGTTGTTGGGCAAGAAAAGAGTGAGAGAGATTTCCTTCTCTCAAACTTCCCTTATCGTACCCTAACAAGTATAAAACTACTCACACTTCATGATAAGGAAAAACGAAACAAAACAAAAGAGGAAGATAGAAAGAAGGAGATTACAAGAATACGACTAACTATTTGCGACCTCACCGTGGCGAGGATCGAGCGTAAGTCTCATTGTCGTATGAATGATAAAGAAAAAGAGAGAAAAAAGAAACAACAAGAAAATAACAACAACTACTTAACAATTAAAATTACAACAAGTAAAGAAAGAGCAAGACAAGCATGATAATAAAATGATCTTCTTTATTTACCATTCCTCCCTCACATAGCTCACTACGAGTTTAATGGAGAAGAGATGAGAAGAAGAAGAACATGTGAACTAAAACCTAGAAAAAGAAAATACAAGAATGGACCCTTTCCTTCACAAAGTTCTGGGCTATTTATAGGCCAGAAAATGAAACCGTAGGGCAACCACCAGAACCCAAACAGAATGACCAAAATACCCCCCAAAAATTATCAACTGCCGCCACTATATGGCCGCGGATCCGCGGCCTAGACCCCTCCTTAGCCGCGGTTCCGCGGCCTTCTTGATGAATTGGAACTTGGGCTTTTTGGTGGCACCCTGGTTTGATGTGTACATTATTCTGGTACATGTATTTTCTCAATTTGGCTCCACGATTTTTCCAGAATTTCTGTTGAGGGAAAGGTGGACTTTTTGTCAAGATTTTGTCATGATTGCCTCGAGCTCCGCGTAGATCTCTTGGATTTTGTGCTACCATTGAGCCTTGTGCATGAAGGTGACATTGATTTGACATTTTGTCTTCCTAAACTGGTATCTGGCAACATACGGATGACGAGCGGAGACCGTGTTTTCTCAGTGGTTGGCAGGAACCCGGATTTTGTTGTGTTTTCCATGAATTTCACCGTTTTAGAACCGAGAACCTGTATCCTGCAATTGACTAGCAAACACGGCTCAAGAGTATCTACTGATATGCAATGTGACAAAAATTGGGCGGTATGAAAATGCAAAAATCTGATATGAACAAATACCCCCAAACTTGTCATTTGCTCGTCCCGAGCAAATCTAATTTATTCACAAAAATTTCCTAACCTCACTTTCGCAGGGAACACGATTGCACTGAGCATGTGCAACAAGCCGTTAAACCTCTAGGTGTCCCTAGTAGGAGGAGTGTTATCTCCTGAGGGTTTTCAGCGGATACTACCCACAAAATCCGGTCAAGTTGGTTTCATAAAATAACTAAGATTCAAACCCTAAAGTTTTGTTTCAGAAAATAACAATTCTATAATCCTAAGTCTAGACTATCGAACCTTTATTTTTCACACCTCGCTTCTTATTTAACTACAGATTTTATATGTCTTTACGTGTAGTGCAAATAGTGTCGTTAAGTTCCAGAAGGATCGATTAAAGTCATCATGTCGCACAATAAAGCCCAGATAACAATTTAAAAAGGATCACATAAGTTTTATAACGAGTTAAGCATTTTTCAAGTTTCGTTTTCCAGTAAGGTTTCAACTTCAGAATTTCTATCTTCCTTAACAGGAAACTAAGTCGTATTTTTCACTCCACCTTTTCTTGTTTTCATTTCATACTCACCTCTGTGAACGTGCAATAGTCTTTATCATAGAGTAAAACCTTCATATCTCCCTTAAAAATTTTTTTTAAAAGCCTGTCTTTTATCAAGATTATTCTCACACAAAGAACCGTTAGGAATTTTAACTCGGAGAGAACACTTGCTTGACTTTGTTTTAAACTGGACTTTCTAGGCTTCTTAGCGAGCTTTGGGCCAATGCACCCAAACCAGTTGGTTTTAGGGCATTAGGTGTAGAAACACCCCAGCGGACTTAATTACTCAAGTTACCTAGGTCTAAAAACAAAAAACAGTTTGTCGTGAAAATCAGATGATTTAATACGAACGGAGATATAACCGGCAGTTCAAATTTATTTTTTTGGATAAAAGACGTGTTTAGTGGGTTTGGTGTGTAATCATTCCAATCAAGTTTTAGATGGGTTATTTTTCAGACTTAGCTCCAATTACGGCATCAATAACATTCCTTCATATTCGCTTTACTTCATAAACTATTCTTGACATTACTTATTTCAGAACAAACCTATTTGATCCTCAGAAAATCATTTCTCTGTTTAAAAGTTTAAACATGAAAGACTTGTCATCTAATTCCCAAAATCTTACGATAGGTGTAGTGTGATGTAAAGACGTATATCAGCTATAGTTAACTTCAAAGAAGAGTTATCTTTCAGGTTTTCAAAATCCAAACATAAGATTTAGTTATTCCTATTTTTTCAAACAAAAACCGTCGAAATGTTGAATCAAAGTTCTTCCACAAGCTAACTTGACAAAAAAGTTTTTATATTTTTTAGAAAATTTTCAGATTTTTATGGATTTTATGGATTTTAATATGCAGATGCAAAATATACATATGAATGCGAAGGTAAGAAATGCGTAACGAGCGTACCCCCAAACTTAAACTGGACAGTGTCCTCACTGTCGTTGCATGAAGAGAGCAGTTGGAAGGTTCAAAATTGTCGGTTAGTGATACACAATTTTTATTTGTTTTTGTTTTTAAAGAAAAGAAAAAGAATATACACCAATATAAACAAAATGGTTTGTACATACCCCCAAACTTATTTGGAACAGTGTCCACTGTTCTTGGCTGGATAACCGAAGTTTGGAGGTAGGCAGTGGAAGATTAGGCAGGGTAAACCGGCTCCTGTAAGAACAGGAGCTCCTCTGTTGGTTCGGCGCTAAGGTACGGTTTGCATCGGTTTCCGTTCACTTTGAAAATTGAACCGTCCTTTGGATTCTCCAAATCCACAGCGCCCTGCGGATACACATTCCGCACAAAATACGGCCCTTTCCAGCGAGATCTGAGCTTTCCAGGAAGGAAGTGAAGTCGGGTGTCGTAAAGCAGTACCTGCAGACCAGGTACGAAGGTTTTGCGCAAAAGGTGTTTATCATGAAACACCTTCGTTCGATTCTTAACGACAACCGCGTTATCGTAAGCCTCATCCCTAAGCTTGTTCAGTTCGTTCAACTGCAGCTTCCGATGGCTGCCCGCATCCTCAAGAGACAGATTCAGCTCCTTTATCGCCCAAAATGCGCGATGTTCTATTTCGACAGGTAGGTGGCAGGCTTTTCCGTACACAAGCCGATAGGGAGACATGCCAAGGTCGGTCTTATAAGCGGTTCTAAATGCCCAAAGGGCATCAATGAGTTTCAGAGACCAATCCTTACGGTTCTTGGAAACCGTCTTCTCCAGTATCTGCTTGATTTGCCGATTTGAAACTTCGGCCTCCCCGCAGGTTTGGGGGTGGTAGGGCGTAGAAAGCTTATGATTAATGGAGTATTTCCGCATCAAGGCCTCGAAAGTCCTATTGCAGAAATGACTTCCATTGTCGCTAATGATCGCTCGTGGGTGCCCAAACCGTGAGAAAATGTTTTCTTTAAGGAATCTAACGACAACCTTGTTGTCATTAGTCCGGCTGGGCACAGCCTCGACCCATTTAGAGACGTAATCAACAGCTAGAAGGATGTACAAGTTCCCGAAAGAGCTGGCAAACGGCCCCATGAAGTCTATCCCCCAAACATCGAAAATCTCCACAACCAAGATCGGTTGGAGCGGCATCTCGTTCCTCCTGGATATCCAGCCCATGTGTTGGCACCGGGAGCAAGTCTTGCAATAGTCGTGAGCGTCTTTGAAAAGTTGTGGCCAGTAGAAACCACATTGCAAGATCTTCTCAGCTGTCTTTCTGGGCCCAAAATGCCCGCCACATGCTTGATCGTGGCAAAATGACAGCACACTCTTGAATTCCTCATCAGGGACACACCAACGAATAATCTGGTCGGGACAGTACTTGAACAAGTAGGGTTCGTCCCAGTAAAAGTGTTTTACTTGGGATAAGAAGCGAAGTCTGTCCTGACTCGACCATTCGGTCGGTAGTAATCCCGTGGCCAAATAGTTCACAATATCTGCGAACCAGGGTTCGCACGATACTGTCAAGAGTTGTTCATCCGGGAAAACGTCGTTAATCGGAATTGGAAGCGAAGGCGAAGAAGGAAGTCGTGAGAGATGGTCGGCAACTACGTTTTCACATCCTCGTTTGTCCTTAATGACAAGGTCAAACTCTTGAAGCAAGAGGATCCAACGTATTAACCGAGACTTGGCATCTTTCTTCACAAAAAGATGGCGCAGAGCTGAATGGTCCGTGTAGACAATGACTGGAGAGCCGATGAGGTAGGGCCTGAACTTTTCTAAAGAAAATACAACAGCTAAGAATTCCTTCTCAGTTGTTGTATAGTTAAGTTCGGCGTCGTTCAGGGTTCGGCTCGCGTAATAGATTACGTGCGGCATCTTTTTGATGTGATGTCCAAGGACAGCACCGATGGCAAAGTCGGATGCATCGCACATAATCTCGAATGGGTGCGTCCAGTCAGGTGAAGAAAGAACGGGAGCAGAAGTGAGTGAGCGTTTCAGTGACTCGAATGCAGTCACACAGCTCGAGTTGAAGTCGAAAGGCGTGTCCTTGGACAGCAAAAGCGTCAAAGGCCTAGCAATCTTGCTAAAGTCCTTGATAAACCGTCTATAGAAACCGGCATGGCCAAGGAAGGCTCGGATATCTCTGACGCATCGGGGAGGAGGCAGATTGGAAATGACCTCAATCTTTGCTTTGTCAACCTCTATGCCATTTTGCGAGATGATATGTCCTAAGACAATACCTTCGCGCACCATGAAGTGGCATTTCTCCCAGTTCAAAGTGAGATTCTTGTCCTTACATCGGGTAAGGACAGCGTCAAGATGCAGCAAACACTCGTTGAAGGAGTCGCCGAAGATGGAGAAGTCATCCATGAAAATCTCCAGAAATTTTTCCACCATATCTGAGAAAATACCCATCATACACCGCTGGAAGGTAGCGGGCGCATTGCATAACCCAAAGGGCATGCGTCGATATGCAAACGTGCCGAAAGGACAAGTGAAAGTGGTCTTGTCCTGGTCTTTTTCGGCGATGGGAATTTGATTATAGCCGGAGTATCCATCAAGAAAGCAGTAGTACTCGTGTCCGGCCAATCGTTCAAGCATCTGGTCAATGAAAGGTAGCGGAAAGTGGTCTTTCCGCGTTGCGGCGTTGAGTTTTCTTTAATCAATGCAAACTCGCCACCCAGTTTGGGTGCGAGTAGGGATTAACTCATTCGCCTCGTTGGTTATGACCGTGATGCCCGACTTCTTGGGGACAACATGAATTGGGCTAACCCACTGGTTATCAGAGATAGGGTAAATGATACCACTATCTAGACATTTGACGATCTCCTTCTTCACAGCCTCCTTCATGACTGGATTAAGACGTCTTTGTGGATCCCGGGCTGGTTTTGCATCATCCATCAGATGAATGTGATGCTCAACGATGAGGGGACTAATCCCCTTGATGTCCGCCATGGACCAACCAAAAGCTTGCCTGTTGCTGTGCAAGACCGCGAGAAGGGCTTTCTCTTGCTCGGGAGCTAAAGAAGCCGAGATGATGACAGGGAGGGTCTCGTTCTCACCTAAGTAAGCATACTTAAGGTGAGACGGCAACTGCTTGAGTTCGAGCGTTAGAGGTGAAACGATGGAAGGCAAGACTGGTGCAAAGGTCTCGAACTCAAAGGACTCCAGCAAAGGTTCAAAACGAGTGTAGTCAACCGAGTCGGATGGTTCAGGTAACTCATCCGGAAAGTCGAAGGATTCAAACTCGGGTTGTGCGCGGCTAAGATCGTTCGAGAACGTGAAACACTCGTATTCGTTGTCGGGCGCAGAAACAGCAGCAGGTTCGAAGAGAAACGCACTAGTGGCGTCAAGATTCTCATGATCAAACAGAAACTCCTCGAATTCACACTCTTCTGGTGTGATCTCCTGGATCGAGCAGACGTCCAGTATATGAGCATTAGGTTCGGCGGGCTGATTCCCTAACCTAAAAATGTTGAGTTCAATCGTCATATTTCCAAAAGAGAGGTTCATTGAACCATTGCGACAATTGATCACAGCATTTGAGGTTGCGAGAAATGGTCGACCGAGTATCACCGGAATTTGATTCCGGGGGTTAGCTACAGGCTGTGTGTCTAATACAATGAAGTCGATGGGGAATATGAAGTCCCCGACTTTGATTAACACATCCTCTAGCTCACCCCTAGGATGGGTGATAGATCGGTCGGCCATTTGGAGAGTGCAGTGTGTGGGTTTCAACTCTCCGACGCCTAATTGCTCGTATACTGAATACGGAAGCAGGTTAACACTGGCACCAAGATCTAATAGTGCGCGGTTGATGTTCTTATCCCCAATGGTAATTGAAATCGTAGGACAGTCAGGGTCCTTCCGTTTTTGTGGTAAAGATTGGGTAAGGGCATCACTCACAGCACTAGCCAAGAAAACTTTCTTGGGTACCTGAGACTTCCTCTTTTTCGTGCACAAGTCCTTTAAGATTTTTGCGTAGGACGGGACTTGTTGGACAGCATCTAAAAGAGGAATGTTAATGTTAAGCTGCTTGAATAACTCCAGAATCTTCTCCATTTGAGGATTTTGTTTGTTAGACCTCAACCGGTTTGGAAATGGAACATTTTGAAAATTGGTTGAGTCTAATGCTGGAGGAGGAGATTTTGGAGTTGGAACGGATCCCAGAATAGGTGTTTTCGTGGAGTGAGAAGTGGGTCCATTCATAGCAGAAGAAGAGGAAGGAGAGCCTGTTGAAGAACGGAGAATAGGCTCGGAAGACGAAGAAGAAGAAGGAGAAGAAGAAGAAGAAGAAGCAGCAGCGGCCGGGGTGTCATCGTTGATCCGTTTGCCAATGTTGTTTTGCAGCATCCTCCCCGATCTCAGTGTGGTCACGGCACTCACATTATGGTTTTGTTGTTCAAGAGCAACATATGCATTATGTGGGTGACCGGGATTTGGAAGCGGCTGGGACGGGAGCTTCCCCTTCTCTCGCTCGCTTAAGGCCGCATTCAGCTGTGCAATCTGGGCCTCGATGGTTTTGATGCTTTGCCCATGTGCGGCAGTGTGTTGCACTAAAGATTGAATCGAAGACTGGATGTTGGCGGTGGATTGAGTCGATTGTTTAACAAATGCCTCCAGACTTCGCTCGAGCGAGGAAACCTTATCGTTGTTTGACGGAACAAAGTTGTTCGGTGGAAAAGAGTTGTTGGGTGAAAAGTTGTTCGTCTGGTTTTGGTAAGGTTGGGGTTGGAAGGGCTGCTGATACCGCGTTTGAGTTTGTTGTGGCGCTTGTTGTTGCGGTGGAGGGCCCCTTTGGAAATTGTTGCCTTGGAATTGATTCTGATTCTGATTCAAGGCGAAATTGGGGTGGTTCCTCCAACCGGGATTGTAGGTGGAAGAGTATGGATCATTCCTTGGTCTTTGCTGGAAGGCAGCATTAACCTGATCCTGTCCTTGCGAGGGTGGATTGTAAGGACACTCTTCGGTCAAGTGAGAAGGATCGGAACAACAAGCGCAGATGGTACGAAGGGGGAGAACAGAGGCAGGAGCAGGAACAGAGAATTTGCTTTCTATCGCTTCAAGCTTTCTTGTTATAGCAGCCATTTCAGCTTTCATCGCAATAGAGACGTCAAGTTGGTAGATTCCTACCCTAGACTGACCGGTAGAAGTGGAGGTAGAAGAAGAAGAAGAAGTCGGTCTGGTGCTCTCCCACTATAGCGTTTGCTCCGCAAGGTCGTCAAAGAACTCCCCACGCTTCCCCGTCAGATTTCGATAGGAAGTGGCCCTGACAGATGGTTTCCAGCAACTGCTTCGTTGCTGGGTTCAGTCCCTTGTATAAGGTTTGGCAGAGCTGCCATTTCTCTATACCGCGGTGAGGACACTGAACAAGAAGGTCTTTGTACCGGTCAAAGCACTTCCAGAAGAGTTCAGAAGGAAGCTGGGAGAATTGGTTGATTTCATTTCGAATTCTTGCGGTCTTATGATTTGGATATAATTTTTTCAGAAACGCTTTAACAAACTCGTCCCAGCTGGTGATTGAGTAGGAAGCGGTGCTATACAGCCATTTTTCAGCGAGATCGCATAAAGTGAACGGAATGACCCGTAGACGTATAGCATCGTCCGACAGCTGGGTTGTTTTCATCATGGCACAGACGTTTTGAAATTTATTGATGAAGATATAGGCATCTTCAGATTCAAGCCCATGAAAACGTGGAAGCATGTTGATGAAATGGGGCTTAATTTCAAAGTTGTCCCCATTGGCCGGAGGAAGAGAAAGGCAGGTGGGAAGTGCAGAACGGGTGGGGTAGAAACGATCCTGGAGCGCAATTCGCTGCGGCGCTACAACAGGCGGAGGTGGTGGGATATTGGTCTCCGTAGGAGGTGGAGCCAATCCAGCGGTGGTTAAAGAGATGTTCGGATTAAATCCCGACATCGCGGAAGAAGAGGTTGGTGAAGGTGAAGGTGAAGGTGAAGATGTATGAACAGAATTCCGGTCAACGTCGGAGTTGGCCGGCAAAGGAAGGGGTGAAAGAGGAGTGGACGGAGTGTCGACTTCGGAGTCGATCGCGTAGTCGGTCGCGACTAACGTAACGCGGACTAGACGGGCGCTAGTGTCCCGAGTCCAAGCGGACATACACTAAACGAGTTTAGTATAGTCAAACCGGAGAAGGTGAGGGTAAGAAAACGTCAATGGTGAAAGGCGATGGGTGGTGGGTGAAAAATGGATTTGGCGACAAAAGGGCAAGTTTTTATAAAAAGATTTTGATTTTTTTTTTTTTCAGAAAGAGATTTACAGAAGTATGTACGGAAATACGGCTTAAGCAATCACAAACAAGATATGCACAATCACACCTAGATCTAGGGTAACCTAGGTCTACTAGACCTGCTCCTGAACTTGATTGTCGAAGTTAAACAATGTCGAGAAACGGGCTTAAAAATACACTGATCACGAGGCCAGGTAAGTGCAGAGATAAGGGGAGGTTGTCCAACGCTTTCGCGAAGTTCCTTAATTAAATAACCCTTTCTCTTTCGGCGGTTGCGCCTTTAACACTTTCCTAGACACCCCGTAAACAATGTACGGTTAAGCGAGGTTCTAAACACGGTTTATCTTCTCCTAATGAGCGCGAAGTCCTTAGGGCTGAAGTCTAGTATTCTTTAATTTACAATGGACAATGCATATGCTTTAGTGATTTTTGGGGTCCTGGGAAGGGTGATGAAATCCCCACCCAATCTGGATTGGTTTCAAGCCCCTTAAGTCCGTATTAAAGAATGCAAAACAGTAACAAATCAACTGCAAACAATTTTTATTTTGCGGCGCAAAGAATCCTGCACAAGAACAGTTTATTGGAAGGGGGAGAAGGATTTGCGCAAAGAAGGCTGCAGAAAACACAATTCAGTGGAGTCCAGGGGAGTGGAGAAAGGCAGAGGGACTTACAGATAGAAGATGGCACACTGACCCCACCAAGTGGCCGCGGTTCCGCGGCAATAAGGCCCTAATGCCGCGGTTCCGCGGCGGAAATGAAGGGTTGATGCTCCATTTTTCTGGTGTGGGCTCTGTTTGGTGTCCTCTGCTTGTCTGGATGTGTGGAATTCTGATATGCTCACTGTATCTGCTCCAGATTTTTACAGTAGACCGGATGCTTCGTTTTTGTCCGTCGCGGTGTAGCCGCGAAATGTGGGTCTATCTTCCCACGTCTTTGGCACTGTACTTGAACTCCGTATTTTCAACGTCCTTGGCGTCGATCTTGAACTTCGTATTTTCCTGCACACTTGCACAAAAGCTAATAAAAAATAACAAGATGATTTTTTTACAAAGAATATATTTTTTTTCGTTTTTTTTATACTTACAAATTAACCCGAAATTACACAAGGAAATAAACTACCGTCTCCCCGGCAACGGCGCCATTTGATTGATAGGATACGTGCGTGTCAAGTTTAGTTTTAAATACCGCAATCAAGACGGTTTCTCTTGTAGCCAGCCGGTTGAGTACGGGTCGTCCGCAGGGAGATGGGAGTCTTTTTCAAAGTGTTTTAACGAGTTAAGTCCTGTTTTCAGATTTTGTTGTGGTTATCTAAGTGTTAAGTTGATATTTAAAGAGAGCTTGTTAGGGTTAGGATTAGGTTAGTTTGAGTTAGGAGTCTCCACATCTTTCGTTGCCCCTCTTAATATCGGTGTTACGGTAATCGGCATCAACGGGGATTAGCACGACTAGGAAGGAACTTGCGAGTATAAGCTAGGCTTTCCAACGCATAGTCCTTCCTTTTGGTGCTTGTCCGTCCGTTCTTGGCTCTTATCCATAACCTCCGGTTAATTCAACCACAACCGGTCTCACTACGGAATCACCGCTATCATGTAGGATAGGGTGCCGTAAGGAGCGGATTGTGGTTCAATTAGCGGGAGTCGATTTAAGTTGTTGGGCAAGGAAAGAGTGAGAGAGATTTCGTTCTCTCAAACTTCCCTTATCCTACCCTAACAAGTATAAAACTACTCACGCTTCATGATACGGAAAAACGAAACAAAACAAAAGAGGAAGATAGAAAGAAGGAGATTAGAAGAATACGACTAACTATTTGCGACCTCACCTTGGCGAGGATCGAGCGTAAGTATCATTGTCGTATGAATGATAAACAAAAAGAGAGAAAAAAGAAACGACAAGGAAAAAACAATAACTACTTAACAATTAAAATTACAACAAGTAAAGAAAGAGCAAGACAAGCATGATAATAAAATGATCTTCTTTATTTACCATTCCTCCCTCACAAAGCTCACTACAAGTTTAATGGAGAAGAGATGAGAAGAAGAAGAACATGTGAACTAAAACCTAGAAAAAGAAAATACAAGAATGGACCCTTTCCTTCACAAAGTTCTGGGCTATTTATAGGCCAGAAAATGAAAGCCTAGGGCAACCACCAGAACCCAAACAGAATGACCAAAATACCCCCCAATAATTATCAACTGCCGCCACTATATGGCCGCTGATCCGCGGCCTAGACCCCTCCTTAGCCGCGGTTCCGCGGCCTTCTTGATGAATTGGAACTTGGGCTTTTTGGTGGCACCCTGGTTTGATGTGTACATTATTCTGGTACATGTATTTTCTCAATTTGGCTCCACGATTTTTCCAGAATTTCTGTTGAGGGAAAGGTGGACTTTTTGTCAAGATTTTGTCATGATTGCCTCGAGCTCTGAGTAGATCTCTTGGATTTTGTGCTACCATTGAGCCTTGTGCATGAAGGTGACATTGATTTGACATTTTGTCTTCCTAAACTGGTATCTGGCAACATACGGTTGACGAGCGGAGACCGTGTTTTCTCAGTGGTTGGCAGGAACCCGGATTTTGTTGTGTTTTCCATGAATTTCACCGTTTTAGAACCGAGAACTTATATCCTGCAATTGACTAGCAAACACGGCTCAAGAGTATCTACCGATATGCAATGTGACAAAAATTGGGCGGTATGAAAATGCAAAAATCTGATATGAACAACTCCTTCGACGAGTATTTACGACATCTTGACGCAGTTCTTACCCGCTGCAGGGATAAGAACCTGACATTGAATTGGGAGAAGTGCCATTTCATGGTACAAGAAGGCATTGTCTTAGGACATGTCATCTCGCAAAACGGCATCGAGGTTGATAGAGCTAAAATCGAAGTAATTTCTAATCTTCCTCCCCCTAAATGCGTCAAAGACATCAGAGCCTTCCTTGGCCACGCCGGTTTTTACAGACGGTTCATCAAGGACTTTAGCAAGATCGCTAGACCCTTGACTCTTTTATTGGCCAAGGACACAACATTTGCTTTTGACTCCACTTGCATGGAAGCATTCGAGTCTTTGAAACACTCTCTCATCTCTGCGCCCATTCTTTCATCTCCAGACTGGACGCACCCTTTCGAAATCATGTGCGACGCATCAGATTTTGCCATTGGCGCTGTTCTTGGACAGCACATTAATAAAATGCCGCATGTGATTTATTATGCAAGCCGAACACTAAATGAGGCCTAACTAAACTACACAACAACAGAGAAAGAGTTTTTAGCGGTTGTGTTTGCACTTGAAAAATTTCGGCCTTATTTAATTGGCTCTCCAGTCGTTGTATATACTGATCATTCAGCTCTTCGCTACCTTTTTGCGAAGAAGGATGCTAAGTCAAGGCTAATACGTTGGATCCTTTTACTACAAGAATTTGACCTTGTCATAAAGGACAAAAAAGGATGTGAAAACGTAGTAGCTGATCACCTATCATGACTTCCTTCTTCGCCTACGCTTGATCTTCCAATCACTGATGTTTTTCCTGACGAGCAACTCTTGACCGTTTCTTGCGAACCATTGTTCGCCGATATTGTAAACTACTTAGCCACCGGCCTGATACCTAAAGATTGGTCGAAACAGGATAAATTTAGATTTTTGTCCCAAGTAAAGCATTTTTACTGGGATGAACCCTATCTTTTTAAATACTATTCCGACCAAATCATTCGTCGTTGTGAACCTGAAAGTGAGGTCAAGAGCGTGCTGTCTTTTTGCCAGGATCAAGCATGTGGCGGGCACTTTGGCCCAAAGAAGACAGCCGAAAAAGTTTTGCAGTGTGGTTTCTATTGGCCACGACTCTTCAAGGATGCATTTGAATACTGCAAAACTTGCTCCCGGTGCCAACACTTGGGCTGGATATCGCGGAGAAACGAAATGCCGCTCCAACCAATTTTGGTTGTGGACATTTTTGATGTTTGGGGTATAGATTTCATGGGACCATTTCCTAACTCCTTTGGAAATGTGTATATTCTTTTGGCCGTTGACTACGTTTCAAAGTGGGTCGAGGCTGTGCCAAGCAAAACGAACGACAATAAGGTTGTCGTTCGATTTCTTAAAGAACACATCTTTTCTCGATTTGGGCACCCTCGGGCGATAATAAGTGATAATGGTTCTCACTTTTGCAATAGGACTTTCGAGTCCTTAATGCGCAAATACTCTATCACCCACAAGCTGTCAACGCCATATCACCCCTAAACATGTGGGCAAGCCGAGGTTTCAAATCGGCAAATCAAGCAAATCCTGGAGAAAACGGTTTCTAAAAACCGTAAAGATTGGTCACTTAAACTGATTGGTGCACTATGGGCTTTCCGTACTGCATATAATACCGATCTCGGTATGTCTCCATACCGGCTTGTTTACGGGAAGGCTTGCCACCTCCCAGTGGAGATTGAGCATAAAGCATTTTGGGCTATCAAAGAGCTGAATTTATCTTTAGGAGATGCGGGAAGCAATCGAAAGCTGCAATTGAATGAACTAGAAGAGCTGCGAGATGAGGCGTATGATAATGCCATAATTGCTAAAAACCGAGCTAAGGTGTTCCACGATAAACATCTTTTGCGAAAAACTTTTGAACCTGGTCAACAGGTTTTACTCTATGACACTCTGTTACATTATCACCCCGGAAAGCTCCGTTCTAGATGGAGAGGACCTTTTGTAGTCCACACCGTTTATCCGCACGGTGCGGTTGATCTTGAAAATCCTGAAGACGGTACCTTATTCAAAGTGAATGGGCATCGACTGAAACCGTTCTTCACAGCGGACCCATCGGAGGAGCTCCTGTTTTTGCAGGAGCCGATTTACACTGATTGATCTTCCTCCACTTTCACCCTCGAATTTCCAATCAAATTTTCCAAAACTTTATTTCGAATAAGTTTGGGGGTGTGTATCATTTGTGATAATGTGAATAAACAGGGAATGCCGACATTTTGACCCTCTTGGTTTAGTATGACAGTGAGGACACTGTCAAGTTCATGTTTGGGGGTATGCTCGGAAAGTTTTCCTTCCTTTGCATTCATATGTACATTTTTGCATTTGCACATTTATTTGAAAACCCAAAAAAATTGAAAAAAATTAAAATTATAAAAATTATTGTATTCAATTCTGGCATTATCTAACTTGAGTTTGACAAATAGGTTAACTGACTTCGAACAACTAGATCTTAGACTTGGTAAATTAAAAACCCTAAACATAACCTTCTTTAAAGATTAACGGCAGAAAGTATATGTCTTTGTAGTTTATTTAGAAATAGGCAAATTTTGAGTTCACTTTTTGGGCTAAGTTGAAATAAAGGAAAAATATTGATATTCTTATTAGAGTATAAGTTTGAAAAATAATTCCTAGCTTAAGTCTATATTCTGAAAGTGTATATCCTACAAATTGCACAATCACGCACCTTAAAACTTGGAATAGTAGAAGAGACCTTGAAATGCTCTTGTCTAAAGTCCTTAGTACGAAGAAAGTAAAAAATGAGTGAATAAAAAAATGAACACTCGTTTTGTGATTACTTAAGGCTAAAAAATAGAAAAATATATAGCGAGGGTGCTTCATCACCTAGTACCTTAGACCAACTGGTTTGGGAGTCACTGCTAAAGCCTTAGTTGTTGCAAATCTAGGACGTACGCTTTAAAACGCTAACGCATTTTTGTAATCGGTCGTTGGTACCTCAAGAAGTATTAACGGTCGCATGAAGGATGTGTAAGCGAAATTCACCAATTAATAAGTACTTGGGACAACGGACAAGGGTATGATTGCTTGATTTGAATTTCCAAGTGTAGGGGTGATCTATACACACACGTGGGGATATGTGATTAGAGTTTAGATAAGAGAAAGGAATGAAGAATAAAACTTATATCTTTAGTAGAGTTGATAGAAAAATTTCTAAGTGGAGATGGAACCCTAAGAGGAAAACCTAAGAAATGCTGAAAGCTGAATGAGTCTATCGGACATATATAATCTTAAGTTAAATAATGAGGAAGTGTCAAGAATATGGGTGGATAGTTTATGAGTCGATGATAATAGAATTCTGTGTTAGAAAACCTAATTTGAGAATTATTGTCGAAAGAGCCAAATTGATAGGATTTTGTGGGTGTAATTCGCTGAAAACCCTCAGGAGACAACACTCCTCCTACAATGGACACCTAGAGGTTTAACGGCTTGTTGCACGTGCTCAGTGCAATCGCGTTTCCCTGCGAAAGTGCGGCTAGGTTAGGTTTTTTATCGAGAATAAAATAATAAGTTTGCTCAAGGACGAGCAAAAGATAAGTTTGGGGGTATTTGTTCATACTATAATATTGCATTATTGTACTCCCCATTTTTATTCGTTTTATAAATAAACAGGTACTTTTGACGCACGTTTGTTGCATATTACAGGATACAGGCTTTTGGAGCGAATACAGTGAAAAAGATGAAAGTTGATACTAAAGCGTGACTTTTGACCAACAAGTAAACGGATCCTACTCAAGCCTAGACGAAGAATAATTCACAAGGCAATGCGTGGTCCGAAATGTTAAAGGAAACAGTTAAAAGACCACTAGAAATTTCACTGAAGAATCTAGAGAAGATCCAGAATCCAACTAGAGAAAAGTACTGCAGAAATAGAGAGGAAAAGACACCAGAATGAAGCTCAAGAAGTTTGGTGAGCTGAGCTCACCAAAGGGCCGCGGAACCGCGGCCCAAGGCCTACCATTGCCGCGGTTCCGCGGCTGTATAGTGCCCGTGTCGGTGTATTTTTCTCGTGTCGGTGCGTCGGTGCGGGGGTTTGGATTTTCCGTGGGCATATCTGTAAAATCACGTTTGCGAGAATCTGTAACCCTAGTTTCCCTGTTTACTTATAAATTGTAATCACAAATCTGTAAAAGGGATGCCTCTTTTCAATCAATAAAATTTCAGAATTGTTGGGAGAAAAAGAGCATCATTTCTGTAAGTTTCTATTATTAATTTCTGCCTTAGTTATAATTTAATTGTTGCCCTAGCTCTCTAGTTAATTCTTGCCTTAGAGTAATCATATCAATTGCCCTAGTTAATTTAGTGTAGTTCTCTTTAATCTGCAGTAGATAAGTAATTCTTTAGATCTAAACAAAACACATTAATCATAATAAAAATGTTATTTTTAAAAGATTCCTTAATGAGCGAGTAATCTCCTTGCTTGTTAGGGTTAGGAATAAAGGAGGGATTGAGAGATGAATATCTCTCATCTCCTTCAATGCCAAATATTTTTCATAAATAGAACTTCATGCACGCATGCATGATCCGCTCTCTACGGCACCCTACCCACGAGGTAACGGTGACACCGTAGTATAAAGGACCGGACATGCTTGACGTCCATGAAGGTTATATAGCAATTAGTAGGAAAGGACGGACAAGGATCAAGAGGAAGAAACTTCGTTTCTTCCCAATCATCCTAATCCCCATTGCTAATAATTGTTATGACTTCTAAAAAGTTTTAATCGAGTTCATTGAAAGAGGTGATAAGATCAATCTCATCAAACCCCACTTTAGACCTAACCCTAGCAAGTCCCTTAATATCATACAACTTAGTTTTTAAAATCAATCGAGAAAAATCAAACCACAATTGGAATCAACTCGTAAACATACATCAGAAAATTACACATCTCTGTGGATCGACCCGTATTCACCGGCTAGCTGCAAAGCGACGCCGTTTCTGATTACGGTTAACATATATTTTTGAACTAATCAGTCCACTAATTTTGTCTCACTCTAGATATTTATTAACCTAACCATTATTGTTAGCCATGGTTTAGTCTCTACAAGAGTTATATGAGATATTTCTCACCCATTGTTGCCATTCTACACTTGCTTCTTTCCATGGTTGCTTTTCTTCATCTCCTTCCTCAAGTTCACTAGATTTTTGGGAGGTGAAGAAAATTAATGAGAAAAATATTTCTAAAGTGAGCAAAAATCCTACTTCATCAACTTACACTAGATTAGACATTTAGTTTAAGTTGTTTACTTCACTAATTCCTAATTAGTGAAAAGGTATCTTGAGTTTGTGTCTCCTCGACGTAGATCATCTTCGGCCTCGAAGACTTCAATCAAGCTTGTTCATTTCACCTTGTGGAGCCTTACTAGAGTCCGGAAGATCACTACTTGGAGCGAAGGGACTACTGCACGGAGCTTTTGAAGTGAGGGTCCGGTCTACAAAGGTTGTATTCCTTGTTCACATAGATGTAAAGTTGTTTACATGCTTGGTTACGTGTAATTCTCTAGTCAAGATTCTAGGTTAGGGTTCTTTAGCGAGCCAAATTTTTGAAAACGGCATGGTCGATGCCTCCCGAAACCATGTTGCGGTGCTAGGGAACCCAACACTCTGTAATTAAGGAACTCGGCGAAAGCCTTGGAAAACCTCCCTCGAAGTATCGACACTGGCCTGGTCGAACGATTAAGCGAACTTGTAGGGTGCAATTAATTCCGGCTAATTTTTCCTTTTAAGGTTTTAATGAGGATTTGATAAAAACAGTGGGTGCCATCCTGATTAGACAAAATAATAAACCTTTCTAAACTTGCACGAGTATACGCTGAGCGTTTCCTTTTCTCTCTCTCTAACAGGAAGCAACCATGACTGCAATGAAACTTTTATTAGAAAAGAATACATTGACTAGTCCTAACTACAAGGACTGGCTGAGGAATGTCACCATTGCCCTCACTTATGACAGAGTAGCATATGTCCTCACCGGTAAAGCACCCCAAACCCCAGGTCCCAAAGCTACGGTTGTGGACATCGAGGTCCGTAAAACATGAGACGAAGATTGCGCGAAAGCCAAGTGCATTGTGTTGGCTTCAATGAATAATGAACTTAAGAAGCAACATGAGAATATGGACGTACAATTAATATTCCTCCATTGCAAATATTTTTATGGAGAGCACTCTCGTATCGCAAGATACGAGACCTCAAAGAAATTGTTTCGAATGAGGATGGCTCCCGGATCATCGGTAGGAGAACACATCTTAAAAATGATCAGTCTTATAGAAGAACTCGCAAACCCGGGGTTCATGTTACAAAACGAGTTATACGTTGACTTAGTTCTACAGCCCCTTCCTTCCGCCTATGCTAAGTTTGTATTAAATTACAACATGCACGCTATGGAAGTTGATCTTTCAAATATTCTCAATATGTTGAGAGTAGACGGGAGCACCTTAAAGAAGGAAAAAAGCATCCATTCTAGTTGTTGGGAATTCTTCTTCTTCGCGGTCCAAGATTAAAACCAAAGGAAAGAAGAAGAAGAACCCCAGCAAACCAAAAGGTGGTGTGAAAAAGGCGAAAGGTAAGGACAAAGCTGGGGTTGCAGAATCAGTGAAAGGAAAATGTTTCCATTGTCACAAGTAAGGGCACCGGAAGAGGAATTACAGGGCTTATATGGCCTCACTCAAGGACAAGAAGTATGATGATGCTTCAGCTTCAGTTGTGTTTGTAACAGAAAATTGTTTTTCCATTAACTCTGCTACCTAGATATTGGATATCGGATCGGGTTCTCACATCTGTAACTCTTTGCAGTCGTTGAGAAATAGCAGGTTTTTGAAGAAAGAAGATATGATCCTCAGAGTTAGAAATGGTGCAAACGTTGACGCCATAGCTGTTGGGGATTATCATCTTGGATTGCCCACTGACAACTTTTTGATTTTGAAAAACTGCTATTTTGTACCAATAATGATGTGTAATATTATATCAGTTGCATTACTTGATAAACAAGGATATAGTTTCGCATTAGAAAGTAATGTTATGAACATTCACCTTAATTAAATGTTGATTAGGACTGGTACACTTAATAACAGAATATATACTCTAAATCAACATACAGTTTTCAACATTCAAAACACCAACAAAAGAAAGTCTTGAGATATAAATTAAACTTTTTTATAGCATTGTAAACTTGGTCATATAAATGCAACAAGACTAAATAAGTTACATATAGATGGGTATTTAGATATGTTTGAATATCAATCTTATGAAACTTGTTGATTGACTTTGTTAGTGTTTATGCCCTAGAAGGCCATTACTGTATCATACTAGTTTGTATATTACTTAATGGAAGCTTAGGAAATTCACATGTATATAACAGTCTTGCTAAACATGGTAGTATGCTACTTGGTTTTTCTATCTTAATATGTGAGTATACGTATTGATAGAGCTCTTAGGATCTTGCTTGACTACCAGCATTGTGATGGCAGTCACACTAGTGGGGGCTGGGTAGTCTACAAGCACATCCTTATTCAGGTCCCTAGTCGTTGGATTATCGAGACAGAGCATCGATACTCCGGAGTAGACTAGTGTGTACGCTTCTCATCCCAGTTGGGGAGATGGTCTGTCCCACAGCCATCAGTACGTCGTACTGGAGATAGTATACAGGTGCTCGTTAGGTTGCGGGTACACCGGACAGGACTCACAGGGAACTGTTGGTTGGTTTTATACCAGTCGTTAGTGAACAGTTCCCAGGTGACATGAGTACAGCGTAGTCCGCAGACTTGACACTGCTACTTCGCCTCGAGTGTGTCCCACTGTTCTTAGATTGCTACCCTACCACGGCTCAAAGGAGTCGTGCAAACAGGTAGCAGTTGGGTGCAATCCCGAGCACTTGGAGGCAGTGGCGGTTAGACAGGATTCGTCCCTTCCGATATTGGGAGTAGATATCGCGCTGTGTCAGAGAGCCATTACGCAAAGTCCCTGGCCAGGGCAAGCGAGATTTGCTGGTAGGTTCCAGTAGTTTCTCAGGGTGTAATGGGCTTCCCTCCGACACGACTTATACCGCTATTAGGGGACTGACGCTTGCCGCCCCCTAGGCAGGATATGCGATAGTCTTGGACGAACGGACCGGACTGTATGGAGATTGTCACATCAGACTCAGTAGGAGTTCGGATGGGTTTCCTCATCGGCCTTCTTATCGACAACTACCTGGGGACCGTTATGTACAGCTAGTGCCGCTTGCGGTCTGTAGTTAAACCCACTGCCAGCGTAGTAGTCGAGTCTCTAGAGTCCCACACAGAGAGTTTCCTATTCCAGGCGAAACGATATAGAGGTCGTATGGTTTTACGACAAGGGTTCGGACGCATACGTGCGTTTACGCGCGTACGACTTTCGGACAGTTTTTACCAGTCGGCTTTGGTTTAAGCCAGTTACTGGTATCCGGTTATTGGATTTTTACAGTCTAAAGTTTTTCCGTATTTTGACGGATCGGAGGGGCGTTCTCGTAATTGTGCGAGAAGCTTCTAGAAGTGGTGACTAAGGAGGTTTAGGTGTCATATACATTGAATGAGTTATATGAGTCATGAGGGTGATTCATTCATATCATTAATGCATATTAAATGCTTAATGACTCATGCTAATGAATCACCACTTGATATTTGTGAAGCATGATTATTCATCACTCTTTATTCTTTTCTTCATAAAAGAAAATGCTTCATATCTATTATGATACTCATAAGCTTTATTCAATTATCATTCTCACCTTCTCTCTCCTCAAGCTCTCCCTCTTCAAACCCTAATCCTCACCCCTCATGTGTTGAGAACAAGGATTAGTTAGACTAAACAATCCATAACCCACACTCTATATCACTCTATCTTCTTTGATTAGCAATCCAAGAAGGTTAGTTACCTCAAGTTTAGAGGCTAAGCTTGGAGTTTTGCTCTCGGGTGGATCGTCTACTACAAAGAGAAGGCCGAGGAGGACGAGGTGATCGTAAAGACGAAGGACTTGGTTCGATATGTATAATCCCTAAGCATAGTAGTTTAGAACAACTATATGTTTGGTTAGTTATCGTTTAGCTTCGATTCAAGCGGTTAGTCGATGTTTGTTCACTAAACAAGTTCGTTTTTAAAAATTCCACCTCCCCACAAGGATTGGGCTGTAGTACATCGACTTACAGTGGTATCAGAGCCTCGCTAAATAATAAATAACTTAATTGCAAATTTGTACGAATTTCGAACGGAAAAACGAAGCCGGAAAACCCTAAAAAACATCAGTTTCTGTCGATTTTAAAATGATGTCCAAAAATTTTTCAGGTAAGTGCAGAAAGCTTGAAATGAACACAGAAGAACACCCAAGAAATTTGTGTTCCTGATTCGTCTACAGTGCCGCGGAACCACGGCGGATCCCACCGATCCGCCGCGCTTCCGACGCCGAGTTGACGAGTCAGGAACTCGTTTTTCTTGTGTGGGTCCCCTGTGATATTTAGTGTTTTCTGGAATATTTAATATATGCTCAGGTTTCAGTTTTACAGAGCAGTTTTTGGAGCAATATTAATGGTGTTTAATCGATCGAAATTGTACAGTATTTGCATATTGGATTATATCTGTGATTGTATAATGTGTTCGTAAACCTCCCCTAACTGCTAGTATGTCAGTTGGCAGGGGGTTGCACATTTCTGAAATGGTTATATCTGTTTGTGCATATAAACTGTATTGGACTGTTGTGGTGTATAGCCGGGGTTTAGAAATGGGTTATTATTTAATTCATTTGTTGTAAATGTAATTTGTTGTAATATTATTTTGCGGGGCACATCCAGGTTGCGGTTGTAGCCACCGATGTATTATTTCATTTTACTGTTTTTGCTCCTAGGACTGACCCAAGGTGGGGTACACAAACTGCCGGGTGGGTAGTTTGCCGTACCCGTAGGGGTCGAGGGTGGGGTAACGGCTATTCATCACAACTGTGTAATCTGTCTTTTCTTGCAGGCTCAAAAGAAATACAGATTGCTTGCAAATCCAATAAAGTTTATCTGTGTTCTGGAATGTATATCATTGCGTCAGACGAATGTAAAATATCTATATATATGATAGCTATTTAGACGTCACTTATGTTTTACACCCGCGCTAGCCCAGTCCCCGCTCTGTCGTTAGTTAAGTAACCTAACGGGTGATGACGGGACCCAGTGGCGAATGCAGATGGCATAAGAGAACGTCATATTTTCGTTGTTTTCTGCAATGATAGGTTAATGATGGGACGCATTATCTATAATGCAAAGAAAATAAACCAAGTTTAAATCGTTGGAACAATTTAAAAGAAACCACTCGGTTATTTTAAAAACAGATATTTTAAATGCGGAGCTTTAACCACTCCTTTTAAAAGCTATCAGGTTCCTTCGGTTATATCAAGTTCACTACGTTCACGGTTTCGCCAAAACCAGTCGTAGCCCTCCGTCATTTCTTATGGATGGTCAGTAGTATTCAAGCTATGCTTGTTGGCTTTCGTCAAGGCATAGTGTTTGGTAGCTGCTGGGGTATTCATTTGTTGCATAGATAGATGAGTTGGTTTGGGACAGTCGTATAACCTTGTTGGCTTTCGTCAAGGGTATATACGGGTGGGTTCAAATTAACAAGATAATGATGGGCAGAACTTGACATGTGGTTTATGATTTGTTGGCTTTCGTCAAGGTCATAAGAACATGGGGCAAAAACTTATATCGGGAATTTCTAAAGAAACTGAAATTTGCAAAGAGATGCATACCATTTTGAGTTTGATGAATGTTGGTAGCATTCCTACAACATTATCAGAAGATGATATTTGGATCCCGATCCTACTGTGAGTATATGCTACTTATCAGGATATTTGTCACTTAACGATGAATGCTATAAACCTAGTTGGTGTCCAGAAAGGTGTCAGCGGGGTTACGCCCCCAGAGAAAAGAGGTTATTTAATTAAGGAACTTCGCGAAAGCGTTGGAAAACCTCCCTCGAAGTATCGACACTGGCCTGGCTGAACGGTTAAGCAAGTATTGTACGGTGAGAATAGTCCTGGCTAATTCTTCTTTTATGGTTTGAGGAAGGATTCGAAAAACAGTGGGAGCCATCCAGTTCAGATAAATTAAAAACCACTCTAAACTTGCAAGAGCATCATGCTAAAGTGTTTTCTTCTCTCTCTCTCATTGCAGCGACCTTGTGACCATGACTAGGTTACATCTAGATAACAAGATGACTGAATCTAACTTATATGACTGGCAAAGGTCTGTACAGATGACCATTGCCTATGACAAGCTGGACCACCCTATTACTACTCAAGATCCCACCGTCCCAGGTCCAGTTTCCATCGTCGCGGATATGGATATCCGTCAGACGAAGGAAAAGAAAAAAGCGAAAACCAAGTGCCTCGTGTTGGCTTCAGTTGATGGTAGATACTAGAAGCAGCACGAGAAGATGGACTTTGTTTCCATCTTTCTCCATAACAAAGATTTATATGGAGAGCAATCTCATATCGCAAGATATGAGGCCTCGAACGAATTGATTCAAGCGAGGTCGGCTGACGGGTCATCTGTAAGGGACGACGTCCTTACGATGACTAGCTATATTGATGAGCTCAAGGACCTGGAGACCACGTTGGGAAACAGGTCATACACTGACTTATTTCCACAGTCCCTACCCTCTACTTACACCCTGAAAGAAACCAGGGAGACACAAGCTCTGCTTAATAGGGGACCTTCTTCTTCTTCATCCAAGGCGAAAGCAAAGGGTGAAAAGAAGAAGACCTCTACAAAGCCGATATACGGTATCAGCAAAGTAGGAGGAAAGGGAAGAGAAACAGTTTCGGGACTTGGTATAGGTAAGGAGGGATATTCCTATTGTTATGGGAATGGACATTGGCAGAAGGATTGCAGGGCTTTGGAAGCCAGTAGCCAGGATACGAAGCATGTTGTGGCTTCAGCCTCAAGTGTGTTTGTAATTGAGAACTGTTTGTCAATTAACTCTACTTCCTAGGTACTAGATTCTGGAGCAGGATCTCATATCTGTAATTCGTTACATGCTTTGAGAAACCGTAAAGTTATAAGGATAGGTGATTTGTCTCTCAGAGTTGCAAACGGAATGAGCCTGGATGCTGAATCCGTGGGAGAATATCGCCTAGGTTTGATAAGTGGGCAGATATTGATTCTACGTAACTGTCTGTATGTACCTAGTTTGACTTGTAATATCATATCAATGTCCTCACTTTCAAGAGAGGGATATGACTTTACATTCGTAAGCGATGTAGTTCACATCCACCTAAATCAAGTTCTGATTGGGTCCGGTACATTAGATGACGGTATATACGTATTGAATCAAGCTCAGGTTTTCAATGTCCAGAACACACTTAAAAGAAAGTCTCCAGAAGTAAATCAGGCTTTCTTATGGCATTGTAGACTAGGTCACATAAATGAAACACGGTTAACAAAGTTACATAAAGAAGGATATTTGAATCTGTTCGAATATCAATCTTATGCCACTTGTGAATCTTGTCTCATGGGAAAGATGACAAAGACTCCGTTTACTGGACACGGAGTAAGAGCGAGCGAGCTCTTAGGACTCGTACACAGTGACGTGTGCGGTCCGATGTCTACAAATGCGCGAGGTGGTTATTCCTACTTCATTACTTTTACGGATGATTTCTCTAGGTATGGACATATCTTCTTGATGAAGCATAAATCCGAGGCCTTTGAGAAATTCCAAGAATACAAGAATGAAGTGGAAAACCAAACAGGCAAAAGTATTAAGACACTGAGATCTGATCGAGGTGGTGAATACTTAAGTGCCGAGTTCCTGGGTTACTTAAAAGAGAAAGGAATTCTCTCTCAGCTTACTCCTCCATACACACCACAACACAACGGTGTATCGGAAAGGAGGAATCGAACCCTATTAGATATGGTTCGTTCCATGATGAGTAAGGCTGAGTTACCGCGATCATTCTGGGGTTATGCGCTAGAATCAGCAGCATATCTTTTGAACAAGGTTCCAACCAAGACTGTGCCTACCACGCCATATCAGATGTGGAGTGGGAAGAAACCCCATCTTCAGTACCTGAAGACATGGGGATGTCCAGCTTTTGTAAAAAAGTAGCATCCGGACAAGCTCGAGGCACGCTCAGTAGAATGTAAGTTTGTGGGATATCCAAAGAATTCCATGGGATATTGCTTCTACTACGCAGAGGAACAAAAGGTTTTTGTTTCTCGTCATGCCCGCTTCTTAGAAACTGAATTTTTAGAAAATCAGAAGAGTGGGAGCGCAGTTGAACTGGAAGAAATTCCAGAACCACAAGCTGTTACTGAAAGTTTGGGGGAACAAGAAGTTTCAGAAGAAAGGGTCATACCAGCACCTATCCGCAGAAGTAGTAGGCAGTCTCATCCGCCCGAGAGATACTACGGTTTTCTCATAGACGGGGATAGAGAAGATTGCGTCATTGATAATGACGACCCTACTAGCTTCCAGCAAGCCATTCAGAGCGGTGACTCGGTAAAATGGCTGGATGCAATGCGGACCGAAATGGAGTCCATGTACACTAACAAAGTATGGACTTTGGACACTGCTCCAGATGGGGTGAAACCCGTAGGATGCAAGTGGATCTTCAGAAAGAAGATTGGTGTAGATGGACAGGTTGAAACCTATAAGGCTAGACTTGTTGCAAAGGGTTTCCGTCAAAGACCTGGTTTGGACTATGACGAAACCTTTTCTCCTGTGGCTATGCTGAAATCCATTCGGGTCCTTCTTGCTATTGCTGCCTTCCACGATTATGAAATCTGGCAGATGGACGTAAAGACGGCTTTTCTAAATGGAAGTTTAGAAGAGAGCGTCTATATGGATCAGCCAGAGGGATTCATTCAGAGTGGGAGCAGCGGTAAAGTATGCAAGCTGCTTAAATCCATTTATGGACTAAAGCAGGCATCGCGGAGTTGGAACATCTGTTTTGATGATACTGTCAAAGAATTCGACTTTATCAAAAATCCAAATGAACCATGCATATACAGTAAGATTGTAGGGAGAGTTGTTGTATTCCTCGTCTTGTACGTGGATGATATTCTCCTAATAGGAAATGATATTCCTATGCTACAGTCAGTCAAAAGATTCTTGTCACAGAAATTCTCCATGAAGGACCTGGGTGATGCCACCTACATTCTGGGGATCCAGATCTATCGTGATAGATCAAAGAGGATGTTGGGACTTTCACAGTCCAGGTACATAGACACCATATTGAAAAGCTTCAGTATGGAAGATTCAAAGCGCGGTAACCTACCGGCTTGTCACGGAATCACCCTCTCCAAAGAGATGTCTCCCAAGACTGATTTGGAAAGGGAACGCATGCCGATTATACCCTACGCTTCTGCGGTAGGCTCTATAATGTATGCGATGTTATGTACCAGACCAAATGTAGCATACGCATTGAGCGTTGTAAGCCGGTATCAGGCAAACCCAGGGGAGAATCACTGGATAGCAGTAAAGAACATTCTCAAGTACCTGAGAAGGACTAAGGAGATGTTCTTGGTTTACGGCGGAAAGGACCTCAAGATGGAGGCCTATGCCGATTCCGGCTTTCAGAGTGACAAGGATGACTCCAAGTCCATGTCGGGTTATGTCTTTACCCTCAATAGAGGGGCGGTCTGTTGGAAGAGTTCCAAGCAGGACACCGTTGCTGACTCAACGATGGAAGCGGAGTACATAGCTGCTTGCGATGCCGCAAAAGAAGCTGTCTGGATGAAGAAGTTCCTCACAGAACTTCAGGTGGTTCCTACCAGTGTTGGTCCAATACCTCTGTATTGCGACAACAACGGCGCTATAGCTTTAGCGAAGGAACCCAGGTCCCATCAGAAGTCCAGACACATCTTAAGGCGGTATCACCTGATCAGGGAGATCGTAGATCGCCGGGAGATCGAGGTAAAGAGAGTAAATACGGAGGATAACATTGCTGATCCATTCACTAAGGCCCTACCTCAGATTCAGTTCGAGAGGCTACTCGAGATCATCGGTCTTCGATACGCCAGTACATGGCCCTAGTGCAAGTGGGAGATTGTTAGTGTTTATGCCCTAGAAGGCCATTACTGTATCATACTAGTTTGTATATTACTTAATGGAAGCTTGGGATATCACATGTATATAACAGTCTTGCTAAACATGGTAGTATGCTACTTGGTTTTTCTATCTTAATATGTGAGTATACGTATTGATAGAGCTCTTAGGATCTTCCTTGACTACCAGCGTTGTGATGGCAGTCACACTAGTGGGGGCTGGGTAATCTACAAGCACATCCTTATTCAGGTCCCTAGTCGTTGGATTATCGAGACAGAGCATCGATACTCCGGAGTAGACTAGTGTGTACGCTTCTCATCCCAGTTGGGGAGATGGTCTGTCCCACAGCCGTCAGTACGTCATACTGGAGATAGTATACAGGTGCTCGTTAGGTTGCGGGTACACCGGACAGGACTCACAGGGAACTATTGGTTGGTTTTATACCAGTCGTCAGTGAACAGTTCCCAGGTGACATGAGTACAGCGTAGTCCGCAGACTTGACACTGCTACTTCGCCTCGAGTGTGTCCCACTGTTCTTAGATTGCTACCCTACCACGGCTCAAAGGAGTCGTGCAAACAGGTAGCAGTTGGGTGCAGTCTCGAGCACTTGGAGGCAGTGGCGGTTAGACAGGATTCGTCCCTCCCGGTATTGGGAGTAGATATCGCGCTGTGTCAGAGAGCCATTACGCAAAGTCCCTGGCCAGGGCAAGCGAGATTTGCTGGTAGGTTCCAGTAGTTTCTCAGGGTGTAATGGGCTTCCCTCCGACACGACTTATACCGCTATTAGGGGACTGACGCTTGCCGCCCCCTAGGCAGGATATGCGATAGTCTTGGACGAACGGACCGGACTGTATGGAGATTGTCACATCAGACTCAGTAGGAGTTCGGATGGGTTTCCTCATCGGCCTTCTTATCGACAACTACCTGGGGACCGTTACGTACAGCTAGTGCCGCTTGCGGTCTGTGGTTAAACCCACTGCTAGCGTAGTAGTCGAGTCTCTAGAGTCCCACATAGAGAGTTTCCTATTCCAGGCGAAACGATATAGAGGTCGTATGGTTTTACGACAAGGGTTCGGACGCATACGTGCGTTACGCGCGTATGACTTTCGGACAGTTTTTACCAGTCGGCTTTGGTTTAAGCCAGTTACTGGTATCCGGTTATTGGATTTTTACAGTCTAAAGTTTTTCCGTATTTTTGCGGATCGGAGGGGCGTTCTCGTAATTGTGCGAGAAGCTTCTAGAAGTGGTGACTAAGGAGGTTTAGGTGTCATATACATTGAATGAGTTATATGAGTCATGAGGGTGATTCATTCATATCATTAATGCATATTAAATGCTTAATGACTCATGCTAATGAATCACCACTTAATATTTGTGAAGCATGATTATTCATCACTCTTTATTCTTTTCTTCATAAAAGAAAATGCTTCATATCTATTATGATACTCATAAGCTTTATTCAATTATCATTCTCACCTTCTCTCTCCTCAAGCTCTCCCTCTTCAAACCCTAATCCTCACCCCTCATGTGCTGAGAACAAGGAATAGTTAGACTAAACAATCCATAACCCACACTCTATATCACTCTATCTTCTTTGATTAGCAATCCAAGAAGGTTAGTTGCCTCAAGTTTAGAGGCTAAGCTTGGAGTTTTGCTCTCGGGTTGATCGGCTACTACAAAGAGAAGGCCGAGGAGGACGAAGTGATCGTAAAGACGAAGGACTTGGTTCGATAGGTATAATCCCTAAGCAAAGTAGTTTAGAACAACTATATGTTTGGTTAGTTATCGTTTAGCTTCGATTCAAGCGGTTAGTCGATGTTTGTTCACTAAACAAGTTCGTTTTTGAAAATTCCACTCCCCACAAGGATTGGGGTGTAGTACATCGACTTACAGATTTCTATTTTAAAGTATGTAGTAACCGCAATCAATAACGGTGTCTCGTGTAGCTAGCAGAGATGAGTACGGGTCGTCCTTAGGGAAACGTTTAATTTTTCAATCTTATTTTAGACGTGTTGAAAAAGAGGAAGAATAGAAGAATAAAGAATAGTGGAGAATAAATTCTAGATCTACGTCAAAATAAGGATGTAGAAAATAGATCTAGTTTAAATAAAGATGTAGATTTTATATCAGAAGAGGTCTTGTAGGGTTCGTTTGGATTTAGTAGTCATGGATGACTAATAAATATGACTCCTTTTATCTATTGATAGATTTAAAACTAGATAGATAGTGATGAATGAGCATTAGGGTTCTTGGAAGAAACTAGGGTTCCCACACAATTTACCCTTGTCCTTTCATTGATCTTTATTCATGCCTAGCCCTTAACAAAATAATTGTTAATCTAATCTCTAATCGCGGTCGAGACTATCAATAAATTGATAGCGTGCCCGATTAGGATGTTAACATTTATTTTGGTAAAGTTTAAAACTTCATAAGACTTAAAAAGAAGTTAAGAATTTTTTCATCTTCCATTGATCTATCCTAATCCTACTAACCCTATCAAGCGGTGAATTACTCGCACAAGATGGAGATAGAAGAACGGATAGAGATCATGATGTAAATAAAGAAAATAAATGCAATAAGAATAAAACAACTACCTTTATTAATCAATTTGATCAATTACACTTTTTGTTCCTTTAGAAAGTGGAATACAAAACCCTAGTTTGCTTCTCGATCTATCTTGACGGAGGTAAATGAATAGCCGATTGATCAACCTGGATGCATGAGTCAACTTGAACTTCGTGATCTCTTCGGTTTGATGAACTTCCAAGAGGGGCTCTGGGTTCTATTTATAGTCACAGAAGTTGCAATCCTTAGTTTCCATAAATTAGGGTTTGTTGAGACGATCCTACACAGAAAATCCCACATCCCAACTCCCCCATTTAGCCGCGGATCAGCCGCCAGAAGTTGGGTTTGGCCACGGAAGGGCCGCACTTTGGTGGGGTCTTGGATGCAAATTTCTGGAGCTTCATCTAGTTGACATGTGGTGATCTTTTGGATATCTAGTGTTCAGAAATCTTCTCTAAGTCTCTGTCAGAATTGATATCTTCGATTTACTTTAATATTTCTGCAGATTTGATCTTGATATCTCGGATTTCCTTGATTCCAGTCCTAATGTAATTTCTGCACAATATATCAACAAATAATGTTAGTAATAATTGGTATTTTTGAGATATTATCCTAACCATTTTATATGATATTATATTTTAAGAATATTGATTAAGGATATTTGATATGATATGCATATTTAAATTATCAAAATAGTATATGCATGCATTTTCCTTCATAAGGTTAATTATAATTTATAAACATACGAAAATAGTATTTTTACAGATAAATCCACATATGTATCATATTTATAATAAACACCTTTAGATATTTAAGAAAAGTACGGAAAATATCATATCAAAAGTACGATATTTTCGACTGAATACAAACCCCCCCAAACCTGTTTTCAGCAGTGTCCTCACTGATATTGTTCTTTGAGCACATAGACCTGTAGACTTGGGGAGAGAAAGTAACAAGGGTATAATAATAGTTAAATGAAAACTACCCCCAAATTTGTACTTTGGCACACACGGATATTCAGTTAAGTCCTTTTTCACTCACCTCCATTCTTAAAATGAGACAATGTTACCGAAACATGGAGGTGAGGCGCAGGAAATTTAGTTATGATAAAGCGGCTCCTGTAAAAACTGGAGCTCCTTCGCTGGGTCGGCAGAAAAATACAGTTTCAATCTATGCCTATTTACTTTAAAAATTGAACCGTTTTTAACATTTTCAACTTCTACTGCACCGTGCGGATATACATACAGCACCACAAAAGGTCCCTTTCAATGAGATTTTAGCTTATCCGGATGAAGATGTAGGCGGAAATCATAAAGAAGGACTTGTTGTCCCGGTGTGTAAGTTTTTCTAAAGGGGTTTTTATCGTGGAACACTTTAGTCTGGTTCTTTACTATAATCGCATTATCCTAAGCTTCATCACGGAGTTCGCTTAGCTCATTTAATTGCAGTTTCCGATAGCTGCTGGCTTGATCAAAATGAAGTTAAGCTCCTTAATACCCCACATTGCTTTATATTCGATCTCGACAGGAAGGTGGCATGCCTTTCCAAACACTAGGCGGTATAGAGACATAACAAGATCGGTCTTATAAGCGGTACGAAATGCCCAAAGAGCATCCGTCAATTTGGTTGACCAATCTTTACGGTTTTTAGAAACCATCTTCCTCAAAATTTGTTTGATCTGCCTATTTGAAATCTCAGCTTGCCCGCTCGTTTTGGGATGATAGGGCGTAGAAATTTTGTGGTTGATTGAATATTTCCGCATCAATGTCTCGAAAGACCGATTACAGAAATGCATCCCGTTGTCGCTAATTATAGCGCGAGGGTGCCCGAATCGCGAAAAGATATTTTCTTTAAGGAACTTAATAACAACCTTGTTGTCATTAGTGCAACACGGTATTGCTTCCACCCATTTTGAGACATAATCAACCGCTAACAAGATATATAAATTCCCAAAAGAGTTAGGTAAATGGCCCATAAAATCAATACCCCAAATATCGAATATCTCCACAACCAAGATAGGTCGGAGCGGCATCTCATTTCTTCGTGAAATCCGATCCATGTGTTGACACCGTAGACAAGTTTTGCAATGATCATATACATCTTTAAATAATGTTGGCCAATAAAAGCCACATTGCAAAACTTTCTCCGTCGTTTTACGTGGACCAAAGTGACCGCCATATGCCTGATCATGACAAAAAGACAATACACTCTTGAATTCATCGTTAGGGACAAATCTACGAATGATTTGATCGAAACAATACTTAAACAAATAAGGTTCATCCCAGTAAAGTGTTTTACTTGGGATAAAAATCGAAGATTGTCTTGTTTCGACCAATCGCTAGGAATAAGTCCCGTTGCTAGATAATTCACAATATCCACGAACTAAGGTTCATAGGATTCAGTCAAGAGCTGTTCGTCAGGGAAAGAGTCATTTATTGACACGGTCAACGTTGGTGAAGAATTGATGCGTGAAATATGGTCGGCTACAACGTTTTCACATCCACTCTTGTCTCGTATGACAAGATCAAATTCTTGTAATAATAGGATCCAACGTATTAGCCTGGTCTTAGCATCCTTCTTCGTAGGGCGGAGTGACCGGTGTAAACCACTATTGCCGAGCCATTCAAGTAGGGCATGAATTTTTCTAATGCAAATACAACTGCCAAGAGTTCTTTCTCGGTAGTTGTGTAATTAATATGTGCATCGTTCAAGGTACGAATTGCATAATAAATTGCATGTGGCATCTTATCAATGTGCTGTCCTAAGACCGCACCAATAGCAAAATTTGATGCATCACACATATGCTCGAATGGGTGGTTCCAATCCGGAGATGATAGAACGGGGGCTATAGTGAGAGATCTTTTAAGCGATTTAAAAGCAGCCTCGCAATCCGATGCGAAGTGAAATACTGTATCCTTGGCCAAGAGAAGAGTTAAGGATCCAGCAATTTTGCTAAAGTCCTTAATGAATCTCCTATAAAATCCTGCATGACCAAGAAATGATCATATATCTTTGACACATTTGGGAGAAGGAAGGTTATGGATGGAATCAATTTTAGCTCTGTCTACCTCAATGCCTTTTCGTGAAATGATATGTCCAAGGACAATATCTTCTTCAACCATGAAATGGCATTTTCCCCAATTCAAGGTTAAGTTCTCATCCTTACAGCGGGTAAGAACCGCATCAAGATGACATAGGAATTCCTCAAAGGAGTACCCAAACATGGAGAAATCGTTAATAAATATCTCCAGAAAATTCTCGACCATGTCTGAGAATATCCCCATCATACGCCGCTGAAATATAGCGGTGGCATTGCATAACCCAAAGGGCATGCGTCTATAAGAAAAAGTACCGAAAGGACAAGTAAATGTTGTTTTATCTTGATCTTTTTCGTCGATGGGGACCTGGTTATAGCCAGAGTATCCATCCAAGAAAAAGTAGTATTCATGTCCAGCTAATCGTTCTAACATCTGGTCAATGAAAGGTAGAGGGAAGTGATCTTTCCTCGTTGCGGCATTGAGTTTTCTGTAATCAATACATACGCACCACACAGTTTGGGTGCGTGTTTGTATCAACTCATTAGCCTCATTAGTTATGACCGTGATGCCAGAATTTTTAGGGACCACATGAATAGGACTTACCCATTGGCTATCAGATATTGGGTAAATTATACCACTATCTAGGCACTTGACGATTTCTTTCTTTACTGCCTCCTTTATAACGGGATTCAACCGTCTTTGTGGGTCTCGGGTTGGTTTGGCTTCATCCATCAGATGTATATAATCTTCAACAATCAAAGGACTAATCCCATTGATGTCAGCCATTATTCAACCAAATGCTTGCCGATTTGATCTCAATACCGCCAAAAGTACGTTCTCCTGCTCTAAAGCTAGAGATGTGGATATGATCACGGGAAAAGACTCTTTCTCACCTAAATATGCATATTTAAGATGAGAAGGTAGCGGTTTGAGATCTAGTGTCGGCGGAGAGACGATAGAAGGTGGGGTAAAGGAATGATACTCGGACTCCCTAAGAGCTTCATAACATGCGTAGGATATTGACTCGGAAAGCGCTACTGACTTTTGCGACTTGTCAAAGGATTCAAACTCGGGGATGGACTCATCGAAGATATCATCACTATAATAATTTGCCAAATCAAACAATAACGCACTAGTGTTGTCGAGATCATCATAGCAAAGTACTTCAGCTTCGCAGCTGTTGGAAGCTATCTCGTTGATGGAACAGACATCGATTAAATGAGCAGAAGGTTCAGATGGTTGACTTCCTAGCTTGTAAATATTAATCTCAATTGTCATATTCCCGAAAGATAAGCTCATAGAACCATTACGACAATTAATGACAGCGTTGGAAGTTGCTAGGAAAGGTCGACCGAGTATCACAGGGATTTGATTGCGTGGGTTCGCCACAAGCTGTGTATCTAAGATAATAAAGTCCACAGGGAATATGAATTCCCCGACTTTGATTAACACATCTTCTAGATGTAGGGTTACTAGGCACTATCACAAAGGTCTAAAAGGCATCAACCATGCCCGATTTAAATTTTAGACGTGCCGAACAACCCTAACCAAGATCTTAGACTAGAGATTAGGCGAAACAAAGCAAGTAAACAACTTAACTTCTAAGAGTTTCGGATTACAACCTTTGTAGTCCATTCATTCACTTCAAAAGCTCCGTGTTGAGGTCCCTTCACCGCGATCATCATGTGCCCGGACTCTAGAGAGGCTCCATGAAGAGAAAGATGCTATCTTGCTTCCGATCTTCGATAACTAAGATGATCTACCTTGAAGAAACTCAAGCCCAAGCTTTTGCTTCACTAATCAAGTATTAGCAAAGCAAACAACCTAATCTAAGTGTCTAGAAAAGATGAGGATGATGAAGTAGGAATTTAGCTCTTTTTTGTTTTCATAATCTCAAACTAATCCATCACAAAACAAAAACCCAAAAAACTTTTCAAGAGCTCAAAGAAGAAGAAGAAGAATAATCCCTTTTGTGATGAATAATGAATTGTTATTATCATTACAATTGCAACCATGGTTAAGTCAAGAAAAAAGTTAACCATTGTAGAGATTTAACTAGGGTTAAAGGGTGTGGGTTGGGTTAGGAAAATATCTCCAAAATATCAACACATAATATCTTTGCAAGAAACAAAACAAAAGCTTCTAGAAGCTTCTAGAAAAGATTAACCCAAATCAAACCCTAACCATATTTAATCTCCTCTAATCATGTTGCATTTGTAAACATAACTTGTTATAATATTATATATCACATATATAATATATTTTTATACCAAAAGAAAATAATACAATTAACATATATCGGATATATATCAACGAATTATCCGGGTGAGAAAAAGAATCTTTAAGTGAGCTTATATTAGTTAATATAATTTAATATATAAAATATATAATTATACATTAAATTATCGAATCAATACTTGATCTGATAATCCTGCTATTTCACAAATAACAGACTAATATAATTTGTATCAGTTCATCGAAAAAACACTTGATCCGATGACCCGGCTATATCACATATACCCGGCCGATATCACATATCGCGAGAATCTAATACGGTATCACATACACGTATTGTTCTCGGTCCCGCACATATCACATATCTACTCCTCCTCCTTTTTTCCTGAGCTAGGAAACCTCTGTATAGGACTCTAAAGAATCGTTAATACGCCGGCAGTAGGTGATGATCATATCAAACACCCACAAGATGCAAGCGATCAGCTAAGCGTAACAGCCACCCAGGTATTGAACGATCAGAAGATTAACAAGCAAGCTTGAACATTCTCCTGTGAATCCAATCAGTAACACTCCCGTACTGTCCGGTCTCTTCGTCTGATATGTCGCATATCTCGCCTAGGGGTGGTAAATGTCAGACCCTAGTAGCTTGATAAGTCGTGTCGATATGAGGTCCATAACAGTTCGAGAAACAACTGATAACACTTACCAGTAAATCTCAGCAACCATGGCCAGGTATTTCCAGTTATAGCCAATCGAACACAGCGCAACATCAACTCCCTATACCGGGAGAGACGAAACCCCTCCTATCGCTCATTGCCTCCATGTGATTCAGGACTGTACCCAAAAGCCACCGTTTTGCATGCCCCCATGGTCGTGGTAAGGTGGAAATCAAAGCACAGTGGGAATCACACAAGTCTCTATGACGATCTCGGGTCTACAGACTAACCTGTACCAGTGTCACCAGAGAACTGCCATCTGACGTGAGGTATAATACCATCTAGGAGTTTTCGGCGAGTCCGTCAAGTGTACCCAGTCTCCACTGAGCACCCGTATACCTTCTCTGATGTCGAACACCAATGGATATGTGATCATCCATCGCCCATCATATGGGTCAAGAAGCGCATACGCTAGTCTACTCTGGAGTATCGATGCCCTATCTCGGTACTCCTACGACTAGGAACATTTGAAGGATGTACTTAACGATTACACTGTCCCCATTAGTATGATCTGCATCATAGTCCTCATAGTCAAGTACTCATCCTAAGGGTTTTATCAACATGTAACATAGAGACAATCAGAGTACATGTTAAGATAAAGTGCAACCAGATAGCATACTATATTGTCGAGCAAGAAAGTCCTACATATATATGTCCAAGCATCCACTACAATGTACATCGTATGTACAGTAAAGGCCTCTAGGGCATACATATAACTAACAATCTCCCACTTGCTCTAGGGCCATCTGTTGTGGTATCACATACCCAACAATCAGCTGTGGTTGAAGTATCTCATACTCAACCATCCTATAAAAGTCTCTACCGAGAAATAGGCCCTTGTGAGTGGATCTGCGCTGTTGTCCTCTGTGTCTACTCTCCTAACCTCGATCTCCCTGAAGATCAACCATCTCCATGATCAGGCGATACTGCTTTAGAATATGTCTGGATCTCAGATGGGATGGGGGTTCCTAGGCCTAAGCCACAACTCCATTGTTACACAATGGCAGGAACGAAGTTCATCTCATGAACTAGTATATATCCAGACTATTTCTTTGGTAGCATCCTTGGTAACGATGTATCTAGCCTTTAATCGTCTAGTATGTCACGGTATCTAACTTGGAACTCTTCCAACATACCGTCCCTCCACTGAGGGTAAAGACAATGCATGTGACTGATATTCAGTCGACCTTACCACCTTGGAACCATTCCAGTGATTCTCCCCAGGATCGAATGATACCATCTCACTACATCTAGTGAGAATCCTAACATCCAATTAGATCTATCTCATAGATATAAAACCTAGGATTTAGGAGGTATCATTTTGATCCTATATGGAGAATCCTTATGATAAGAGGAGATTGACTGATCGTAGCTTAGGAAACTCCTTCCCTATCAAGAGTATGTCATCTACGTACAATACGAGGATCACCACCATACTCCGTACTACCTTTTTGTATATACAAGGTTCATCTACCATTTTGATGAAGTCAAACTCTTTGACTATTACATCAAAACAGAATTTCCAACTCCGCGATGCCTGATTTATCACATAAAACATCTTGCACACGTTTCCGCTGCTCCCACTGTCTACGAAGACCTCTGGCTGTGTACTTATAGTCACTCTCTTCCGAATCAACATTTAGAAAAGTAGTCATGACACCCAACCGCCAGATAACGTAGTCATGGTATGTAGCAGTGGCAAGTAGGATCTGGATGGAATTAAGCATAGCTTTGAAAGTCTCAACTTTTCCATGTACACCAAGTAATCTTCTCAAGATATACTTGCTCCGGATGGGGATTTAACCCTTCAGATAAAGCAACCAAAGTCCATACTTTGTTGGTGTATAAGAATTCCATGTCAGATCGCATTAGCATCCAGCCATTCTTACAGAGTCCCACTCCTTATGGCCAGCTCGAAACTAGTTGGGTCATCATCTTATGATACAATCTTTGACCCCACTATCATAGAGAAAACCAAAGTATCTCTCAGGTGGGTGAGGAACCCTACTAGATCGGCGGAGAGGCTGAGGTTCGTTGGAAACTATCGAATCTTTTGGTTCTATCAAATCATTAGTTGTAGTTTGTATAGCTGGAACTCTATCCAGTTTTACCTCATGACCACTAATTTCTTCACAACAAATTCCCTTTTACAAAGGTGGCATGCTGAGAAACAAAACATCTTTTGTTCCTCGGTTTGGTAGATGATATTCCCTTGCGAATGCTTGGGATATCCAACAAACTTCCACAGAACTGACTTTGCCTCGAGTTTGTCTGGATTTTGCTTTTAGACATAGGCCGGACATCTCCAAATCTTAACTTACTTAAGATATGGGCTCTTCCTATTCTATATCACATATGAAGTGGTAGGCATCTGATTTGATTGGAACCCTATTCAATATGTATGCAGCTTCTCAAGTGCATAACTCCCAAAAGGAAATAGGAAAATCAGTAGTACTCATCATAGAGCGCACCATATCTAATAGGGTGTGATTGCTCCGTCCCGATACACCGATGTGCTGTGGTGTATACGGAGGAGTAATGCTGAGAGAGAATCTCATTCTCCTTTAGAATTGTCCAGGAATCTCCGTGCTCAAGTATTCTCCTCCCTGATCACATCATAGTAAATAATACTTATACCTGTTTTGGTTCTCTACTTCTCTCTTATATTCATTGAATTTCTCAAAAGGTTCAGACTTGTGTTTCAACAGGAACATAAGTCTGAATCTTGAGAGATAATCAGTGAATGTAATGAAGTACAAAGAACCAATACTGTCATCTGTAGACATGGGACTTACATACATCATCATGTATCAATCCCAAGAGTTCACTAACTCTTTCTCTGTTTCCATTAAACAGAGCTATGGTCATCTTATCTTTGTGACATGACTGGCAAGTTTCACAAGATGTAAAATCAAACTTATTTAAATATGCATCTAAATGTAACTTAGCTAGTCTGGTCATATTTATACGACCTAGTCTACAATGTCTCAAGAAAGATTCGTTCATTTCTGAACTCTTCCTCTTGTGTGTGCTCTGTACGTTAAGAACTGTGGTTTGATTTAGAACGTCTATGCTTTTAGATAACGTGCTAGAACCGATCAACTCTTGATATAGGAAATGTTCAAAACATTATCTAACAATACAAAATTATATCCTTCTTTACTAATAAAGAGACTGATATGATGTTGTATATCAGGTTCGATATCTAATAATATTCGTTCAGAATCAATGTATTCTGGTAATACAGGGTGATAACTGCCAACAGACGTGGCTGTAACATTTGCATCATTTCCAGCTCTTGAAACTTATCACCCGTTCTCAGTTCTCTACCTTTCTGTAGCCCATGTAACAAATTATATTTGCTGGATCCTGATCCGGTATCTCATACCCAGGACGTAAAGGATACTGAGAAATAGTTCTCGGTAATGAACATACCCGAAGATGATGCATCAACATGCACTTTCTTCGTTTGGGCGGCACGGGAATTCTGGTAATCACCTATTTCCTGCTCTGTCTTATAACAATTATAAGTTGGAGCGGGACCAACGTTCCTTAGCGCAGTATAACAAGCGGGTTCGGTTAATACATCTGTATTATTATCTTGATTAAGGCGTGACATAGTCTCTACCTGGAGAGAGATAGAAGAAAAAACTCAGCGTATGCTCTTGCAAGATTAGATTGGTTATTAATATATCTAATCAGGATGTCTCCCACTGTTTTTGTCAAATCTTCCTTCAAACCCTAAAAGGAAAGACTAGCCGGGATTAATTACACCCTACAAGTTCGCCAATCTTTCAGCCAGGCCAGTGCCGATACTTTGAGGGAGGTTCCCCGTGCTTTCGCACGGATCTAATTAAAATAAATCTCGTTTTCCCGTGGGTGTAACCTCGTTAGAACCTTTCTAGACACCTACTTGATCGACTAATTGTAATGTGTAAAACTCTCCCAGAAGTAATTCTTACTCGCAGCGGGTATTGGGATCCAACTATCTCATAGAAGGTATGCAATCTCATTGCAAATTTCAACACTTGAAATTCTCGATAATATTTTGCCCCGAGCGATCTATGACCTTGGCAAGGTCAACAAACCATAGACCACAAGTCAAGTTCAACCCGTCATTTCCCGATTGAATTAAACCCACCCGCATGACCCTTGACAAGGTCAACAAAGTCACACGACTACCCTAACTCAATCGCATCATATGCTTTTGCAGATAAGCATAAATAGCTACCGCACACTACGCCTTGACAAGGTCAACAAACGCAGTACGAATACTATGAAGTACTTATCTGAAATGACGGAGGGCTACGACAGGTTTTTAAGAAAACCCTTTGCGTAATGAACTTGATATCGTTGTAGAATCGAGTGATTTTAAAAGGAGTGTTTTTGAGGCTTTTCTAGTTTCGCTAAAGAGGTCACTCCCGGTGAAGGGATCTCGGCTCTTTCCTCATCGAATAAGGTGCAGGATATTTCACAAATATCACTATGCAAAGCAAAAACTATAAAAACAATCAAAAGACAAACCGAGTTTGTAGCATCTGCTAGTTTCGCTAAAGAGGTCACTCCCGGTGAAGGGATATCGGCTCTTTCCTTATCGAATAAGGTGCTGGATATTCTACAAGGAATACCGCTATGCAAAGAAAGAACCAGAGCTACCAGTTTTTAAACAAGTTTCTACAACATCTTTAGGTTTCTTTTAGTGTCATTAATCTCATTAATGAAGTCCCATTTTATTATGCTTCACAAGCATCACATTTGTGTTAGTGTTTATGCCCTAGAAGGCCATTACTGTATCATACTAGCTTGTATATTACTTAATGGAAGCTTAGGATATTCACATGTATATAACAGTCTTGCTAAACATGGTAGTATGCTACTTGGTTTTTCTATCTTAATATGTGAGTGTACGTATTGATAGAGCTCTTAGGATCTTGCTTGTCTACCAGCGTTGTGATGGCAGTCACACTAGTGGGGGCTGGGTAGTCTACAAGCACATCCTTATTCAGGTCCCCGGTCGTTGGATTATCGAGACAGAGCATCGATACTCCGGAGTAGACTGGTGTGTACGCTTCTCATCCCAGTTGGGGAGATGGTCTGTCCTACAGCCGTCAGTACGTCGTACTGGAGATAGTATACAGGTGCTCGTTAGGTTACGGGTACACCGGACAGGACTCACAGGGAACTGTTGGTTGGTTTGATACCAGTCGTCAGTGAACAGTTCCCAGGTGACATGAGTACAGCGTAGTCCGCAGACTTGACACTGCTACTTCGCCTCGAGTGTGTCCCACTGTTCTTAGATTGCTACCCTACCACGGCTCAAAGGAGTCGTGCAAACAGGTAGCAGTTGGGTGCAGTCCCGAGCACTTGGTGGCAGTGGCGGTTAGACAGGATTCGTCCCTCCCGGTATTGGGAGTAGATATCGTGCTGTGTCAGAGAGCCATTACGCAAAGTCCCTGGCCAGGGCAAGCGAGATTTGCTGGTAGGTTCCAGTAGTTTCTCAGGGTGTAATGGGCTTTACTCCGACACGACTTATACCGCTATTAGGGGACTGACGCTTGCCGCCCCCCTAGGCCCGATATGCGATAGTCTTGGACGAACGGACCGGACTGTATGGAGATTGTCACATCAGACTCAGTAGGAGTTCGGATGGGTTTACTCATCGGCCTTCTTATCGGCAACTACCTGGGGACCGTTACGTACAGCTAGTGCCGCTTGCGGTCTGTGGTTAAACCCACTGCCAGCGTAGTAGTCGAGTCTCTAGAGTCCCACACAGAGAGTTTCCTACTCCAGGCGAAACGATATAGAGGTTGCATGGTTTTGCGACAAAGGGTTCGGACGCATACGTGCGTTTACGCGCGTACGACTTTCGGACAGTTTTTACCAGTCGGCTTTGGTTTAAGCCAGTTACTGGTATCCGGTTATTGGATTTTTACAGTCTAAAGTTTTTCCGTATTTTTGCGGATTGGAGGGGCGTTCTCGTAATTACTCGAGAAGCTTCTAGAAGATGTGACAAAGGAGGTTTCTTTTGGATAAAAGAGTGAGTCATGGTGGTGATTCATTCATTTCATTAATGCACATTTATTGCTTAATGACTCATGCTAATGAATCACCACTAGATATTTCATGAAGCATGCTTATTCATTTCTTTTTATTCATTATTGAAAAATAAGAATGCTTCATAATATTATGATACACTCTCTCTCTTCTCTCATTATCTTATCTCACATTCTCTCTCCTCAAGCTCTCATCTTCAAACCCTAATCCTTAATCCTCATGTGTTGAGATCAAAGGATTAGTTAGACTAAACAATCCATAACCCTCACTCTACATCATCCTTTCATCTTTGATTAGCAATCAAAGTTGATTAGTTACCTCAAGTTAGAGGTTTAGCTTGGAGTTTCGCTCTCGGGTGGATCGTCTACTACCTAGAGAAGGTCGAGGAGAACAAAGGAGGACACAAAGACGAAGGACTAGTTTCGATCGGTATAATCCCTTAACACTATAGTTTAGTTTAGCTATGTGTTTGGTTATTATTTGTTTAGCTTCGATTCAAGCGGTTAGTCGATGTTCGTTGTTTAAACTTGATCGTTTTTGAAAATTCCGCCTCCCCACAAGTACTGGGGTGTACTACATCGACTTACAGTGGTATCAGAGCCTCGCTAAACAATAAATAACTTAATTGCAAATTTGTACGAATTTCGAATGGAAATGCAAAGCCGCAAAACCCTAATTCTGTCAAGTTTCTGTCGAAGTTAAAATCAAGTCAGAAAATTTTTCAGGTGTGTTCAGAGAGCTTGCAATGACCACAGGAGAACACCCAAAAAATTTGGGCTTCTGATTCGTCTACATTGCCGCGGAAGGGCGGCGGATCCCACCGATCCGCCGCGCAACCGCGGCCGAGTTGACGAGTCAGCAACTCGTTTTTTTTGGGTGGGTCCCCTGTGGTGTTTTGGGTTTTCTGGAATATTTAATTATTGCTCAGGTTACGGTTTAACAGAGCAGATTTTGGAGCAATATTGAAGTTGTTTATTCGATCGAATTGTACAGTATTTGCGTATTGGATTATATCTGTGATTGTTTAATGTGTTCGTAAACCTCCCCCAACTGCTAGTATGTCGGTTGGCAGGGGGTTGCACATTTCTGAAATGGTTATATCTGTTTGTGCATATAAACTGTATTGGACTGTTGTGGTGTATAGCCGGGGTTTGCAATGGGTTATTGATTAATTCATTTGTTGTAAATGTAATTTGTTGTAATATTATTTTCGCGGGGCACTTCCAGGTTGCGATCGTAGCCACCGCTGTATTATTTCATTTTACTGTTTTTGCTCCTAGGACTGACCCAAGGTGGGGTACACAGACTACCGGGTGGGTAGTTTGCCGTACCCGTAGGGGTCGAGGGTGGGGTAAACGGCTATTCATCACAACTGTGTAATCTGTCTTTTCTTGCAGGCTCAAAAGAAATACAGATTGCTTGCAAATCCAATATTGTTTATCTGTGTTCTGGAATGAATATCATTGCGTCAGACGAATGTAAAATATCTATATTTATGATAGCTATTTAGACGCCACTTATGTTTTACACCCGCGCTAGCCCAGCCCCCGCTCTGTCGTTAGTTAAGTAACCTAACGGGTGATGACGGGACCCCGTGGCGAATGCGGATGGCATAAGAGGACGTTGTATTTTCGTTGTTTTCTGCAATGATAGGTTAATGATGGGACGCATTATCTATAATGCAAAGTAAAATAAACCAAAGTTTAAACCGTTGGAACAATTTAAAAGAAACCACTCGGTTATTTTTAAAAACAGATATTTTTAAATGCGGAGATTTAACCACTCCTTTTAAAAGCTATCAGGTTCCTTCGGTTATATCAAGTTCACTACGTTCACGGTTTCGCCAAAACCAGTCGTAGCCCTCCGTCATTTCTTATGAATGGTCAGTAGTATTCAAGCTATGTTTGTTTGGCCCTTAGTCAAGACATAGTGATTGGTAGCTGCTGGGGTATTCATTTGTTGCATAGATAGATGAGTTGGTTTGGGACAGTCGTATTACTTTGTTGGCCCTTAGTCAAGAGTATACGGATGGGTTCAAATCAACAGGATAATGATGGGCAGAACTTGACATGTGACTTATGATTTGTTGGCCCTTAGTCAAGGTCATAAGAGCATGGGGCAAAAACTTATATCGGGAATTTCTGAAGAAACTGAAATTTATAAAGAGATGCATACCATTTTGAGTTTGATGAATGTTGGTAGCATTCCTACAACATTATCAGACGATGATATTTGGATCCCGATCCTACTGTGAGTACTTGATACTTATCAGGATATTCGTCACTTAACGATCAATGCTATAAACCTAGTAGGTGTCCAGAAAAGTGTCAGCGGGGTTACGCTCCCAGAGAAAAGAGGTTACTTAATTAAGGAACTTCGCGAAAGCGTTGGAAAACCTCCCTCGAAGTATCGACACCGGCCTGGCTGAACGGTTAAGCAAGTATTGTACGGTGAGAATAGTCTTGGCTAATTCTTCTTTTATGGTTTGAGGAAGGATTCGAGAAACAGTGGGAGCCATCCAGTTTAGATAAACTAAAAACCACTCTAAACTTGCAAGAGCATCATGCTAAAGAGTTTTCTTCTCTCTCTCCTAATTGCAGCGACCCTGAAAATGACTGGACTTAAGTTACTTTTAGAGAAAAATATACTGACGGGGCCAAACTATAAAGATTGGCTGCGGAATGTCAAGATGGCTTTGACCTATGACAAACTGGGGTACGTCCTCACCGCTACGGCACCTGCTGTCCCTGGTCCCAAATCCAGTAATGCGGATAAGGAAATCCGCAAAACCTGGGATTTAGATTGCGCGAGAGCCAAGTGCATCGTGCTTGCCTCGATGAACAATGAACATCAGAGGAGGCACGAGGATATGTCCCTTGATGGCATATTTCTCCATACAAAGGAACTTTATGGAGAGCAATCTCGTATAGCAAGATACGAGACCTCTAAGAAATTGTTTCGAGCGAGGTTGGCTGTCGGGTCATCGGTAGGTGAACATGTCCTACAGATGATTGGCTATATAGAAGAGCTCGCAGACCTTGGGACGACTTTAGATAATGAGCTCTATACAGACCTTGTTCTCCAGTCCCTTCCTCCCACCTACGCCCAGTTTATCCTCAACTTCAATCTTCAAGGAAAAGAAGTTGAACTTGCGGAACTCCTGAACATGTTAAGGAGTGCGGAGGGCACCTTGCAGAAGGCAAGGGAAACACCCGCTATGTTTGTTGGCGGAGCATCTTCTTCCGGGTCCAAGGCTAGGGCCAAAGGAAGGAAGAAGAAGGCCGCACCCAGACCTAGAGGAGGTGTTAGTAAGGTGGGAAAGAAGGGAAAGAAAAAGATTGCAGCACCGGTAGTTGGCCTGGATGAGTGCTTCCATTGTCACAGGAAAGGGCACTGGAAGAAGGATTGCAAGGCGTGGAACGCCAAGAACCAGGAACCGAAGCAAGCTGTGGCTTCGACTTCAGGTGTGTTTGTAATTGAGAATTGTCTGTCGATCAACTCCACTTCCTGGGTATTGGATACCGGATCAGGATCTCATATTTGCAATTCATTGCAGGCACTGAGAAACCGTAGAGTGCTGGAGAAAGGTGATATGATCCTCAGGGTTGCTAACGGAGCTAGCGTGGGAGCTGCGTCCGTCGGGGATTATCACCTAGGATTGACGAGTGGACACATTTTGGTTTTACATAACTGTTATTTTGTACCCAGCTTAACGTGTAACATCATATCAGTTTCCTTGTTATCAAATAAAGGTTATGATTTCACGTTTGTAAGAGATGTTGTCAACATCCACCTTAATCATGGTTTGATTGGGTCCGGTACTCTAAATAACGGAATATATGTTTTAAACCAACTCCAAATTTTCAATGTCCAGAACACACTAAAAAGAAAGTCTCCAGATTTAAATAAAGCTTTCTTATGGCATTGTAGACTGGGTCACATCAATGAGAGAAGGTTGACTAAGTTGCATAGAGAAGGATATTTGGACCCGTTCGAATATCAATCTTATGACACTTGTCAATCCTGTCTCAAAGGAAAGATGACAAAGACTCCATTTACTGGACAAGGAGTAAGAGCGAGCGAGCTCTTAGGACTCATACACAGCGATGTATGCGGTCCAATGTCTACACATGCGAGAGGGGGTTATTCCTACTTCATTACTTTTACAGATGATTTCTCTAGGTTTGGATATATCTTCTTGATGAAGCATAAATCCGAGGCCTTTGAGAAATTCAAAGAGTACAAGAGTGAAGCGGAAAACCAAACAGGCAAAAGTATTAAGACACTAAGATCTGATCGAGGTGGAGAATACTTAAGTGCCGAGTTCCTAGGTTACCTAAAAGAGAAAGGAATTCTCTCTCAGCTTACTCCTCCATACACTCCACAGCACAACGGTGTATCGGAGAGACGGAATCGAACCCTATTGGATATGGTACGATCCATGATGAGTAATGCTGAGTTACCGCGATCTTTCTGGGGTTATGCGCTAGAATCAGCAGCATATCTTTTAAACCAGGTTCCAACCAAGACTGTGCCTACCACACCATATCAGATGTGGAGTGGGAAGAAACCCTGTCTAAAACATTTTAGGACATGGGGGTGTCCAGCTTTTGTAAAAAAGCAGCATGTGGACAAGCTCGAGGCACGATCAGTACTGTATAAGCTTGTGGGATATCCAAAGAACTCCAAGGGATATTATTTCTATTACGCAGAGGAACAAAAGGTCTTTGTTTCTCGTCATGCCACCTTCTTAGAAACTGAATTTTTAGAAAATCAGAAGAGTGGGAGCGCAATAGAACTGGAAGAAATTCCAGAACCACAAGCTGTTACTGAAAGTTTGATAGAACCAGAGGTTCAAGAAGAACAGAACATTCCCGCACCCCTCCGCAGGAGTAGTAGGCCGTCTCGTCCGCCTGAGAGATACTACGGTTTTCTCATAGACGGGGATAGAGAGGATTGCATCATAGATGATGATGAACCTACTGACTTCCAGCAGGCCATCCAGAGCGGCGACTCGGTACGATGGCTAGATGCAATGCGGACCGAGATGGAGTCCATGTACACCAACAAAGTATGGACTTTGGACTTTGCTCCAGATGGGGTAAAACCCATAGGATGCAAATGGATCTTCAAGAAAAAGATTGGTGTAGATGGACAGGTGGAAACCTATAAGGCTAGACTTGTTGCAAAGGGTTTTCGTCAAAGACCTGGTTTGGACTATGACGAAACTTTTTCTCCAGTGGCTATACTCAAATCCATTCGGGTCCTTCTTGCTATTGCTGCCTTCCATGATTATGAAATCTGGCAGATGGACGTAAAGACGGCTTTTCTGAATGGAAATTTAGAAGAGAGCGTCTATATGGATCAGCCAGAGGGTTTCAATCAGAGTGGGAGCAGCGGGAAAGTATGCAAGCTGCTTAAGTCCATTTACGGACTAAAGCAGGCATCGCGGAGTTGGAACATCTGTTTTGATGAGACAGTCAAAGAATATGACTTTATCAAAAATCCAGATGAACCGTGCATATATAGTAAAGTTGTGGCCAGAAGTGTCGTATTCCTCGTCTTGTACGTGGATGACATTCTATTGATAGGAAATGACATTCCTATGCTACAATCTGTCAAAGGATTCTTGTCACACAGGTTCTCCATGAAAGACCTGGGTGATGCCTCTTACATTCTGGGGATCCGGATCTATCGTGATAGATCCAAGAGGATGTTGGGACTTTCGCAGTCCAGGTATATCGACACTGTACTGAAAAGATTCAGTATGGAAGATTCTAAGCGCGGTAATCTACCGGCTTGTCACGGAATCACCCTTTCCAAAGAGATGTCTCCCAAGACTGATTTGGAAAGGGAACGCATGTCTATTATACCCTACGCTTCTGCGGTAGGCTCTATAATGTATGCGATGTTGTGTACCAGACCAGATGTAGCTTACGCACTGAGCGTGGTAAGCCGGTATCAGTCAGACCCAGGGGAGAAGCACTGGATAGCAGTAAAGAACATTCTCAAGTACCTGAGGAGGACTAAGGAGATGTTCTTGGTTTACGGCACTAAAGACCTCAGGTTGGAGGCCTTTGCTGATTCCGGCTTCCAGAGTGATAAGGACGATTCCAAGTCCATGTCGGGTTATGTCTTTACCCTCAATGGAGGGGCGGTGTGCTGGAAGAGCTCCAAGCAGGACACCGTTGCTGACTCGACGATGGAAGCGGAGTATATAGCTGCTTGCGATGCCGCAAAAGAAGCAGTCTGGATGAAGAAGTTCCTAACAGAACTTCAGGTGGTTCCTACCATAATTGATCCAATACCTCTGTATTGCGACAACAACGGAGCTATAGCTTTAGCGAAGGAACCAAGGTCCCATCAGAAGTCCAGACACATCTTGAGGCGGTATCACCTGATCAGGGAGATCATTGATCGTCAGGAGATCGAGGTTCGGAGAGTTGCTTCAGAAGAGAACATTGCTGATCCATTCACGAAGGCCCTTCCTCAGATTCAGTTCGAGAGGCTGCTCGAGATCATTGGTCTGCGATATGCCAGTACATGGCCCAAGTGCAAGTGGGAGATTGTTAGTGTTTATGCCCTAGAAGGCCATTACTGTATCATACTAGCTTGTATATTACTTAATGGAAGCTTGGGATATTCACATGTATATAACAGTCTTGCTAAACATGGTAGTATGCTACTTGGTTTTTCTATCTTAATATGTGAGTGTACGTATTGATAGAGCTCTTAGGATCTTGCTTGTCTACCAGCGTTGTGATGGCAGTCACACTAGTGGGGGCTGGGTAGTCTACAAGCACATCCTTATTCAGGTCCCCGGTCGTTGGATTATCGAGACAGAGCATCGATACTCCGGAGTAGACTGGTGTGTACGCTTCTCATCCCAGTTGGGGAGATGGTCTGTCCTACAGCCGTCAGTACGTCATACTGGAGATAGTATACATGTGCTCGTTAGGTTACGGGTACACCGGACAGGACTCACAGGGAACTGTTGGTTGGTTTGATACCAGTCGTCAGTGAACAGTTCCCAGGTGACATGAGTACAGCGTAGTCCGCAGACTTGACACTGCTACTTCGCCTCGAGTGTGTCCCACTGTTCTTAGATTGCTACCCTACCACGGCTCAAAGGAGTCGTGCAAACAGGTAGCAGTTGGGTGCAGTCCCGAGCACTTGGAGGCAGTGGCGGTTAGACAGGATTCGTCCCTCCCGGTATTGGGAGTAGATATCGTGCTGTGTCAGAGAGCCATTACGCAAAGTCCCTGGCCAGGGCAAGCGAGATTTGCTGGTAGGTTCCAGTAGTTTCTCAGGGTGTAATGGGCTTTACTCCGACACGACTTATACCGCTATTAGGGGACTGACGCTTGCCGCCCCCCTAGGCCCGATATGCGATAGTCTTGGACGAACGGACCGGACTGTATGGAGATTGTCACATCAGACTCAGTAGGAGTTCGGATGGGTTTACTCATCGGCCTTCTTATCGACAACTACCTGGGGACCGTTACGTACAGCTAGTGCCGCTTGCGGTCTGTGGTTAAACCCACTGCCAGCGTAGTAGTCGAGTCTCTAGAGTCCCACACAGAGAGTTTCCTACTCCAGGCGAAACGATATAGAGGTTGCATGGTTTTGCGACAAAGGGTTCGGACGCATACGTGCGTTTACGCGCGTACGACTTTCGGACAGTTTTTACCAGTCGGCTTTGGTTTAAGCCAGTTACTGGTATCCGGTTATTGGATTTTTACAGTCTAAAGTTTTTCCGTATTTTTGCGGATTGGAGGGGCGTTCTCGTAATTACTCGAGAAGCTTCTAGAAGATGTGACAAAGGAGGTTTCTTTTGGATAAGAGAGTGAGTCATGGTGGTGATTCATTCATTTCATTAATGCACATTTATTGCTTAATGACTCATGCTAATGAATCACCACTAGATATTTCATGAAGCATGCTTATTCATTTCTTTTTATTCATTATTGAAAAATAAGAATGCTTCATAATATTATGATACACTCTCTCTCTTCTCTCATTATCTTATCTCACATTCTCTCTCCTCAAGCTCTCATCTTCAAACCCTAATCCTTAATCCTCATGTGTTGAGATCAAAGGGTTAGTTAGACTAAACAATCCATAACCCTCACTCTACATCATCCTTTCATCTTTGATTAGCAATCAAAGTTGATTAGTTACCTCAAGTTAGAGGTTTAGCTTGGAGTTTCGCTCTCCGGTGGATCGTCTACTACCTAGAGAAGGTCGAGGAGAACAAAGGAGGACACAAAGACGAAGGACTAGTTTCGATCGGTATAATCCCTTAACACTATAGTTTAGTTTAGCTATGTGTTTGGTTATTATTTGTTTAGCTTCGATTCAAGCGGTTAGTCGATGTTCGTTGTTTAAACTTGATCGTTTTTGAAAATTCCGCCTCCCCACAAGTACTGGGGTGTACTACATCGACTTACAATTTGAAACGAAATCAACAATATAGCATATATCTCATATATATAATATAAACATTCGTCTCAGGCAGTAATATGATCTCATCACAGAACATTGCAGCAGAAGAACATATATGAAATATTGGATATACTAGGAGGTCCATGTTTTTAATACGAGCCTGTATAAAACACGGATTCCACGGTCGTGATGAATAGCCAAACCCACATCCCAAGACCCCTACGAGAGCAGCAAGTAACCCTGCCACTTCTAGAGTTAGGAGACCCGGTCTCGACTCCTCGAGATGGTCTCCCACTGGACCCTAGAACCCGGTTACTTGTGCTCCCCGCCTTGGGTCTAACCTAATGCGGAAAAGTAAATAATATACAATGGTGACATCATCATCAGCCCGGAAGTGCCCCAATAATAGAATATTACATACAATGAATTTTACATGAATAAAAAAGAAAAACTCTCATCTCACATAAAACCCCGGCTATTCAAAACATGACGATCCAATATAACATATCAAAGCAACACATAATATCACATATCATCAACGTAAGTAAATATGCGTTTCCCAATTGTCGTTGATGTATAGAAACGAAACCGGCGATACACCACATATTACACTTACGGTCGCGGAAAAGAAAGTGTAAAACTACAACAGTTGGAATCCGCAACCTCCTTAGACATCGCATTCCAAACCAAATGAATTCCTTAGACATCTCATGCCTAACAATTATAAACCCCGCATTTTAGTCTCGATCTCGAAAACACTTTACAATATCTAGTCGAGCAATTCAACAAGATTCCCGACATCTCGACATCCTGATCGAATGTCGTTGACGAAGTGCGCTAAGGCGGAACACCGCTGCCGCGAGCACCTGAACAGATGCTTTTGGTGACGGGGTTCTCCTACAGTCACTTTGTCGGGGCTATGGGGCGTGGCTATCTATTGAGTTTACCCGGCGAGTATCTGCGTACGCTACGTGATTGCAACGGACTTTTGATCGCATCAAAATCCCATGGCAACCGATCATCTGAGACTAAACTGCTAGATTTATAACATTCAAATTAGTTATCTCATAACTACTTGTGGATTCCAAATATTGCATCACATTCCAGATAAATAGACAATGTTAAACTTTGCGATCGAATAAATAAACACCCAAGATTTCCCAAATTGGTCAACACTTGAGGGTAGTTTAAAAGCATCCATCAAATGCCACAGTACCAATGGTCCAGACGTAGAAGGGTTAAACCAACGCCTCATTTGTGGCAACGCCGTACTGCCCCAAACCCTAAGGTTTAGAGGCGGTTCAGACGGTCACATAATCGAGTTAAGGTTTGTGTTCTTCTAGAGGGTCCACCGCGTTACTTGCACGACTTTGAACGTTCTTTAACTAAGGAAAAATCCAACACTTGGAAATTTTCCGACAGGGAAAAAATTAGTTATTGATATCCGTTCGAACTTTTTAACACGTTCTAAATTACCTGGAAAAAGTTAAACGAAGTTAAATTATCGGATCGAATCAACGAGTTCCGAATATGTCCCAGAAAGCTCAACAATTGAGTAGAACTAAAAATTCCCAGAAGCATGAAAAATACCCAAGAATATAACCCTGAAGTATTAGCCCATAACTCCCAAAGATGGCCGCGGAACCGCCGCCAAACGCATGGTTTGGCCGCGGTTCCGCGGTCCTTTGAGGGAGTTAGGGATTCGTACTTCACAGTAATTCTTAGAATTCCCTGCATGATTTTCTGAGTATTTTTAATATGAAAAATTTCAACTTTTGAATTTTTTTCCAGAAACTAGGTTTTTACGGGGTTTCGGAGTTCGAACGGACTTCAAACTTCGTCTAGACAACGCCTAAAGCACTATCATAGCTCTGATACCACTGTAGGGTTACTAGGCACTGTTACAAGGGTCTAAAAGGCATCAACCATGACCGATTTAAATTTTAGACGTGCCGAACAATCCTAACCAAGATCTTATACTAGAGATTAGGTGAAACAAAGCAAGTAAACAACTTTACTTCTAAATGTGGGATTACAAACTTTGTAGTCCATTCCTTCACTTCAAAAGCTCCGTGTTGAGGTCCCTTCGCTGCGATCATCATGTACCCGGACTCTAGAGAGCCTCCATGAAGAGAAAGATGCAAGTTTGCTTCCGATCTTCAATAACAAAGATGATTTACCTTGAAGAAACCCAAGCCCAAGCTTTTGCTTCACTAATCAAGTATTAGCAAAGCAAACACCCTAATCTAAATGGATAGAATAGATGAGTATGATGAAGTAGGAATTTAGCTCTCTTTTGTTTTCATAATCTAACACTAATCCATCACAAAAGAAAAACCTAGAAAGCTTTTCAAGAGCTCAAGAAAGAAGAAGAAGAATAATCCCTTTTGTGATGAATAATGAATTGTTATTATCATTACAATTGCAACCGTGGTTAAGTCAAGAAAAAAGTTAACCATTGTAGAGATTTAACTAGGGTTAAAGGGTGTGGGTTAGGTTAGGAAAATATCTCCAAAATATCAACACATAATATCTTTGCAAGAAACAAAACAAAAGCTTCTAGAAGCTTCTAGAAAAGATTAACCCAAATCAAACACTAACCATGTTTAAGCTCCAATAATCATATTGCATTTTTAAACATAACTTGTTACAATATTATATATCACATATATAATATATTTTTGTAACAAAGGAAAATAATACAATTAACATATATCGCATATATATCAATGTATTATCCGGGTGAGAAATAGAATCTTTAAGTGAGCTTATATTAGTTAATATAATTTAATATATCAAATATATAATTATACATTAAATTATCGAATCAATACTTGATCCGATAATCCGGCTATTTCATAAATAACCGACTAATATAATCTGTATCAGTTCATCGAATCAACACTTGATCCGATGACCCGGCTATATCACATATACTCGGCAGATATCACATATCGTGAAAATCTAAAACGGTATCACATACACGTATTGTTCTCGGTCCCGCACATATCACATATGTGCTCCTACTCCTTTTTGCCTGAGCTAGGAAACCTCTGTGTAGGACTCTAAAGAATCGTCAATACGACGGCAGTAAGTGATGATCATATCAAACACCCACAAGCTGCAAACGGTCATCTAAACGTAACAGCCACCCAGGTATTGAACGATCAGAAGATCAACAAGCAAGCCTGTACATTCTCCTGTGAATCCAATCAGTAACACACCCGTACAGTCCGGTCTCTTCGTCTGATATGTCGCATATCTCGCCTAGGGTGGTAAACGTCAGACCCTAGTAGCTTGATAAGTCGTGTCGATATGAGGTCCATAACAGTTCAAGAAACTACTGATAACACTTACCAGTAAATCTCAGTAACCCTAACCAAGGATTTCCAGTTATAGCCAATCGAACACAGCGCAACATCAACTCCCTATACCGGGAGAGAAGAAACCCCTCCTATCGCTCATTGCCTTCATGTGATTCGGGACTGTACCCAAAAGCCACCGTTTTGCACGCCCCCATGGACGTAGTAAGGTGGAAATCAAAGCACAGTGGGAATCACACAAGACTCTATGACGATCTCGGGTCTACAGACTAACCTGTACCGGTGTCACCAGAGAACTGCCATCTGACGTGAGGTATAATACCATCTAGGAGTTCTCGGCGAGTCCGTCCAGTGTACCCAATCTCCACTGAGCACCCGTATACCTTCTCTGATGTCAAACACCAATGGATATGGGATCATCCATCGCTCATCATATGGGTTAAGAAGCGCATACGCTAGTCTACTCTGGAGTATCGATGCCCTGTCTCGGTACTCCTACGACTAGGAACATTTGAAGGATGTACTTAACGACTACACTGTCCCCACTAGTATGATCTGCATCATAGTCCTGGTAGTCAAGTACTCATCCTAAGCGCTTTTTCAACAAGTAACATAGAGACAATTAGAGTACATGTTAAGATAAAGTGCAACCAGATAGCATATTATCATGTCGAGCAAGAAAGTCCTACCTATATATGTCCAAGCATCCACTACAATGTACATCGTATGTATAGTAATGACCTCTATGACATACATATAACTAACAGTAGCTCACCCCTAGGTTGGGTGATAGATCGGTCTGCCGTCTGGAGAGTGCAGTGGGTGGGTTTCAACTCTCCTATACCTAGCTGCTCATAGACGGAATATGGAAGCAAGTTAACACTAGCGCCGAGGTCAAGTAAAGCATGATTGATGCTTTTCCCCTTAATAGTTATAGATATTATAGGACAACCGGGGTTCTTACGTTTCTTAGGAAATTGTTTAGTAAAAGCTGTGCTCATGTTACTTGTCATGAATACCTTTTTCGGCACTTGAGTTTTTCTCTTCCTAGTGCACAAGTCCTTAAGGAATTTTGCATAAGACGGAACTTGTTGTATAGCATCTAGGAGAGGGATATTTATGTTAACTTGCTTAAACATTTTCATAATTTTCTCCATTTGTGCGTTAGGTTTGTTGGCCCTCAACCTGTTTGGAAATTGAGCTTTATCAATAAGTTTTGGGTCCAACATTTGTGGAGATGTTTGTGGGGATGGAATTGATCCTAGAATTGGAGTGAGGATCGTTTTAGGTTGACTCGGGGAAGTGGGCGAAGGGTTCGAACCTTCAGGAAAACGGAGAATAGGCACGGAAGAAGGTGGGAGACTAGACGAAATAGGGCAAGAAGTGGAAGCCGGGGTTTCAATTGATTCCTCATCATCAATCTGTTCACCCACTTGATTGTTCAACACTCTTCCCGATCTCAACGTGGTAACAGTACTCACATTATGACTTTGTGAGTGGCCAGGATTCGGTTGGGGTTGAGATGTAAGTTTCCCTTTTTCTCTCGCACCCATTACGGCATTTATTTGTGCAAGTTGTGCTTCTATCGATTTTATACTTTCACCGTGGGAGGTGGTGGTCTGTGTTAATGCTCTAATAGAAGACTTTATATCATCCGTCGATTGCATGAAATGTTTAATAAACATATCCACGCTTCGTTCGAGTGCAGATGAGTTTTCGTTAACGGCCGTTTGGAAAGAATTATTATAAGGTGTAGAATTGTTAGACGGATTTTGAAAAGTTTGCGATTGAAAAGTGTCATGACCCAAAGTTTGGCCCGTGACCGGCACTTAACCACGTAACGTCTACAGGCGTAACGCGACTAAGTGAACCGAAAACCCAGAAATAAAACCAGTAAAAGTATAGAGTGTCTTAAACTTGAATGGAAGCATTTACAAAAGTGACAAGAAATCTTAAGTAAATAATCACCAAGATAGCAATATACGACGCCGTAGCGAAGATCAAGATCAACAAGTAGGAACATCACAGATAGAATAAACTGCATAAGTAAATGCGGCTCACAACGAGCTCGACACTAGAATACAAATAATATACAGCATCAACCTCATACTGTCTCTAAGTCAAGTACATATATGGTAGATGGAGAATACTAGATACAATAATGTACATAACTGAAAGATGAACAGATACCGCACAAAACCCACCTATCAGCAAAAGAGCTAGTACACCAACTATTGGGGTATCTGTGTCAAAAGTTGCAAGAACGCAGCCTGCCGCGACAACTCCAAGGGGCAACCTGCAAATGCTATGGCACAACGGGGATGAGTTGCCAACTCTTGAATAGAAATAACATATAAAGTTAATCGCGAGCATGCACATACTGCGCTAATCTATCATATGCCAGCAGATGATATCAAAGTGTGATAAGCAGTATGTGCAATAATCATACAAGTGCGCTATCAGGTAATATAATTACAGGATGAGATACAATAATGAATGCTGAGCATTGGAACATAACGTCTACACGGAATGTCAACGTGGGATATATAATCGGTGTCCATTAATGCACCCAGATCCCCCAAATAGCTCAGGCGCCGGCACTTTCATCGGCCCTCCAATCCTGTAAATCTCTGAGAATCACGAGTGCCCAACATCGGCACCCAAATATATCATAAATACTCGTGTCCAGCATCGACACGCAAATCTTCCTATATCGGGCATCCGTCAGTCCGGGTCAGCCCCCCTCTCTCATATATCGGGCATCCGTCAGTCCGTGTCAGCCCCCTCTCTCTCATATATCGGGCATCCGTCAGTCCAGGCCAGCCCTCTCTCTCTCTCATATATCGGGCTCTAGCACCGAGAAAACACATGGTGGACGCACTGAAATATCATATCAAGGGAAACCAAGTTTTTAAATAATTACCTATTCTCTTTTGAAATTTCCATGGTTCCCAAATCCAGAAATAACATGGAAACAACATATCTCAATGCGTAAATCTATGCAGGTATGAGGATATCAATATATATATGGCACATGTATGAATATGTGATGTAGATGTGTCCAAGTATGAATATAACATCTGCTGATATGCGACAATTCATAGCAATCATCAATAATACGGAAACAATCTGATGTATGATGTATAACAATCCTATAATGTGAGTGTCATGGTATTCACTAACGGTGTGAGTGTAGCATATAAATCGTTCTCATGCAACTTGAACCGTTAGAAATAGTGCGGTGTTCTATCAATTCTAGTTTATATACATATAGCAGGGAATGCAGTATGCACTAAATAGTAGCCATGCACAGTCAATGTATGTAAATGTAATATGCTGCTACAAGATCCTATCAGCCCTGACGCATAACGCCATGCGGGCGATATCCCCGTAGATGTTAAATCTACTCACCGTAGTCTCTCGCTAGGTAGAGCCGATGACTTGTTTCCCCTTCTTCGCGGCGTCCGTCGCACTCGCCGGCGAACCTAGAATTTCACATAATATCACACATAAGCTCAAAACCATGCAAACACGACATTTAAAGTCAACTAGAAACCCGTGTCGCAAACCAAGCGCGCGTGTGCGCGATACACTAAAACCTGTGATTACGCGTCTGAAGTCACTCGGACGCGTCGCGATACGCAGAAACCCCAAACCCACACACACGTATCACGCGTGTCGCGAAAGATTAAAAAATACGGGAAATAGGGTATTCAACTCCAGATTTTGATACAGAACATATATTACAAAACTATATATACCACAATACTACACATAGAAGCAGACTCTAGTGACCCAAACCCCAACCCCAACCCCCAACTCACCCATCTGGCCGCAAATTGCGGCCAGAATGAATATTCCGGCGGTCTGTCTTGGGAATTGGGCTCCCAGGTTTTGTGTGTGCACTTTATACCCCCTATACATGCTACAGTAAATTCAATTTTATTCTGAAACACCCCGGGTAGAAGCAGATCCTACAGAGCCCTATTTCTAGTTAATAACCACACTTTTGCACTAAAATGATACTTTATGGTATTTCTGTGCAAACTGAAACAAAAACCTGGGTTAAATAGCTCTAATAGCACTTAAAAGAGTTCACTAAACCATGAGAACACCAATCTAACATATACTTTACCAATATCACTCAAAATCACTAATAATGCACAAAAAACATGATTTTTAGCTAAGATACTACAAGATATGGAAAAGAGTGTTAAATATGAGCTATATAACTTTAAAAGACCTTATGAGACACCAAAAATCTCAGCTCTAGCCTTAAGTGTGCAGATTTGCCTCCAAACACCTCAAAAAGCCCCTTTTTTCCATGTTTTTGTGAAGGAAATGGTTAGATTTCTGTAGGGTTTTGTATGGATTCAAAAGAGAAATGAAAAGATGATGAATATATTGTGTTGTTGCTGCTGGAGTTGCTTCTTTTCTGCAGAAATTTTCGGCAAGAGAGGAAGAGAGAAAAGAGAGAGAGAGAATGGGTCAAAAGTCAATCTTCTCACCTAACACCATGGTCTAAATTCCCATTCAAAATTTGAATTATTAAAAGGGTTTGACTTGATTAGAAATAGGTGGGGGATTAAAATGAACCATGCATGCAAAGAAATGGTTAACATGCTAACACTTTTAACCTAGGCCAAGGAAAATTGTGCTAAGTGTGCATGTGTGCACTAACACAAGAAATTTCCCAATTAGGGTAAACCCGACTAGAAATAATTAATAACCCTAAAATTATATATATAACACTTCGCAACACAATTATCATTAGCCAAGAAGGAAAACACGACACTCAGGCTTTTATGAAAAACACGCCAAATTGCTAATTAACGCGAAAACATCCTAAACGAATTTCAAAGTGTTACAATCTACCCCACTTAAAGAAATTCGGTCCCCGAATTTAAAAATTTAACTACACGTACCTTCAAAAAGGTGGGGATACCTCTTCCTCATCTCGCTCTCGGTCTCCCAAGGGACCTCCTCGCTACTCTGGCCACGCCAAAGTACCTTGACTGATGGCATTTCCTTCGATCTCAATTTCTTCACTTGTCGATCCAAAATGATCACCGGCTGCTCTGCATAGGAAAGGTCACGCTCAAGATGGATCGTCGGGTGCTGAATCGCATGGGAAGGATCATGAAGATATCTGCGGAGTATCGAAACGTGAAATACGGGGTGCACGTCTGGAAAACTAGGCAGAAGGGCTAACCAATACGCAACCGCACCAACACGCTCGAGGATCTCGAAGGGGCCCACATATCTGGGACTAAGCTTCCCCTTCTTTCCAAATCTCATCTCACCTTTCATTGAGGAGGCCCTCAAGAAAACATGATCCTCAACAGAAAAATCAAGTCTGCGCCGCCGACGGTCCGCATAAGATCTCTGCCTACTCTGGGCTGCTCTCATCCTGTCGTGAATCAACTGGATCTTCAAGGTCGTCTCCTCAACAATCTGTGGCCCTAAGATATTGCTCTCACTGATCTCGGTCCAACAGGTGGGCGATCTGCATCTCCTCCCATAAAGAGCCTCAAACGGTGCCATCTGAATGGTCTCCTGGTAGCTGTTGTTGTAGGAGAACTCTACTAAGGGTAAATGATGATCCCAGCTACCTCCAAAGTCTAAGACGCACGCTCTGAGCATGTCCTCGAGAGTCTGAATAGTCCCCTCTGACTGTCCGTCGGTCTGCGGATGAAATGCTGTGCTGAAACTCAAGCGAGTGCCCAAAGCCTCCTGAAGTCTCTGCCATAGCCGGCTGGTAAACTGGTTGCCTCTGTCGGACACGATACATGTCGGAACTCCATGCAGTCGTACAATCTCGTCGATGTAAATCTGGGCATACTGAGCAAATCCGAAAGTCGTCTTCAACGGTAGGAAGTGAGCCGCTTTCGTCAAATGATCCACGATCACCCAGATGGAGTCATACTCTCGACTAGTCCTGGGTAGACCCACAATGAAGTCCATAGAAATCTGCTCCCATTTCCACTCCGGAATGGGTAACGGCTGTAGCTCTCTCGCGGGCCTCTGGTGCTCAGCCTTGACTTGCTGACAAGTCAGGCATCTCGACACAAAATCTGTGATGTCTCTCTTCATTCCGTCCCACTAGTAAACACCTCTCATGTCATGGTACATCGTGGTGGAACCGGGATGAACAATGTATACCGATCGATGTGCCTCCTCAAGAATCTCGTGCCGCAGTCCCTCAGCATCTGGTACGCACAGTCTATCCCTAAATCATAGTATCCCCTGATCATCGATCACGAACTCGGAAAATCTGCCCTGTCCAATCTGTGCCCTGATCTCTGAGCATCATTCATCACTGTGCTGTGCCTCATGTATACGGTCGAGCAACTGTGGGCGTGCACGAACATGCGCAATCTGTCCTCCGATCGGCGTAAACTCGAACTGTACCCAGCTATCGCATAAGATCTGCCAATCTGCCGACGACTGCCTCTGTACTGCGCTCAAACAAGATAGACTACCCCCGGGCCTCCTGCTCAAAGCATCCGCCACTACATTAGCCCTGCCCGGGTGATACAAAATCTCACAATCGTAGTCCTTCACTAACTCCATCCATCGACGCTGTCTAAGGTTCAAGTCTCGCTGCTGAAATATATACCTTAAGCTCTTGTGATCAGTGAATATCTGCACGACTCTCCATATAGGTAATGTCGCTAGATCTTAAGTGCAAAGACCACTGCAGCCATCTCCAAATCGTGAGTGGGGTAGTTCTGTTCATGTTTCTTTAGTTGCCGCGAAGCATACGCGATCACCCTGTCATGCTGCATCAATACGCACCCTAGCCCCACTCTTGAAGCATCACAATAGACCACAAATCCGCTTGATCCTGAAGGCAATGATAGCACCGGTGTCGTAGTCAGTAGAGCCCGTAGCTGCTGGAAACTGTGCTCACACTCCTCCGTCCAATCGAAACGAACTCCCTTCCGGGTCAACCCGGTCAAAGGTGTAGCAATGCGGGAGAAGTCCTGCACGAATCGCCTGTAGTAGCCTGCCAGCCCTAGAAAGCTGCGCACCTCCGTCACTGACGTGGGTCTAGGCCAACTACGAACGGCCTCAATCTTCCTCAGGTCTATACATATACCATCTCGTGTAATCACGTGCCCCAAGAAGTCTACGCTGTCCAACCAGAAAGCACACTTGGAGAATTTGGCGAAAAGCTGATGCTCCCTCAAGGTCTGCAGTGTAATCCGCAGGTGCTGCTCGTGCTCCTCTCTACTGCGAGAATACACCAAGATATCGTCAATGAATACTATGATGAACAGATCAAGATACAGCCGGAAAAGACGGTTCATCAAGTCCATGAATGCTGCTGGCGTGTTGGTGAGTCCGAACGACATCACCAAAAACTCATAATGGCCGTAGCGTGTGCAGAAAGTTGTCCTAGGAATGTCCTCCTGTCGAACCCGCAGCTGATGGTAGCCTGATCGCAAATTGATCCTCGAAAAGTATCCTTCCCCCTGAAGCGGGTCGAACAAATCGTCGATGCATAGAAAAGGATACTTGTTCCGCACTGTCACCCTGTTCAGCTGACGGTAGTCGATACACAAACGCATACTGCCGTCCTTCTTCTTGACAAACAGGACTGGAGCACCCCAAGGAGAAACACTGGGTCGAATAAGTCCCTTATCCAACAAATCTTGCAACTGACCCTTCAATTCTCTAAGTTCCGCCGGGACCATCCGATAAGGCGGTACAGAAATAGGCCCCGTGCCAGGAACCAAATCAATACAGAAAGAAATATCACGCTCGGGCGGTAGCCCAGGAAGCTCGTCAGGGAACACATCAGGGAACTCGCTAACAACCAGAACCTGATCCAACGGAACCTCCATCGCTCTAGTATCGCAAACATAGGCGAGAAATCCCTGACATCCATTCCTCAAAAGCTGTCAAGCGTGAAAAGTAGAAATCACACTGTGAGGGGTGGCACCACGGTCCCCCAACACAACAAAAACCGACTTGCCGGGAAAATAAAATTTAACTGTCTTCTCACGGTAGTCAACAGAACCATAGCACTTGGCTAACAAATCCATGCCCAAAAGAACGTCGAAGTCCAACCTCTCAAGAAGGATCAAATCGACCGGCAACTCTTTCTCGCCAATACGGACGGTACAGGATCGGAACACGCGCCTAGCGACAAACGACTCTCCCACTGGAGTAGTCACCACCAGTGGCTGATCAGGCAAACTGGACTCTCTAACCAAACTCAGCACAAAGTGTGTGGAAACAAACGAGTGTAACAAAAAGGACAAAGTGAAGGAGTACCTGAAACCACAGCATTGGACGCCTGAGCATCTTGATGAGTCGAAGCGAAGACTTGGGCCTACCCTTCATCTGCGACTGACCGAACTCCTTCTCTACTAGCCCGACCCCTCTGCGCGAACCTTCCGCGTCCACGACGTCTCAGACTACGACCCTGACGTGGTGTGAAGGAACACTGCCTGATGAGGTGTTGAAGGCTTCCGCATCGTAAACATCTACGCCCTGACTGCTGTCCTTCCTGGGGATGAGAGCCAAACGACTGTCCTCGTCCTAAGCTTCTGCTCTGGGCTGGTATACCAGTACGATTCATCAACTGTTCTGGAACTCTCACGGTCTCTGGAAGACGTGTCTCATAAACTGGGGCTTCCTCCACCGGTGCTATGTAGGGGACGGAATACTGCACGATAATCACAAGGAACAACTGGGTAACAGGGGTGACTACCACCTGTCGCTGCGCTCGAACGACCTCCACCAACGAGCTCATCGCCTGGCACAAGCCCTGCATCTCTGCCACTATTCTAGCGATCTGGTCTATCGTAGGAGGAACAATCTGCACTGGTACAACGGGTGTACTGCCCGGATCAGTCCTCGTCTCCGACGAATAACCTCGAATCTCGGCTCCTGCGGCCGCTCTCTACGCCCTCGTAGTCCTTGGCGGCATAATGGCTGAAAGAAATTAAGATTCGATGAGGATACAAAAATCGAATTCATAAGGGTGTATACAATCATGAAGGAATTTTAATCAATAAGTCCTAAGGTCGCATTGGCGGAGTACCTTGTCTTGAGCATGCCGCGGAACATACGCACACTACGCCACTCTGCTTCAGCTACCTACTCCATCATACCAAGGTCATCCTAGGAACACTCCGAAAGGTAAAACCTACGTTCTGATACCAACTTTGTCACGACCCAAAGTTTGGCCCATGACCGGCACTTAACCACGTAACGTCTACTAGCGTAACGCGACTAAGTGAACCGAAAACCCAGAAATCAAACCAGTAAAAGTATAGAGTGTCATAAACTTGAATAGAAGCATTTACAAAAGTGACAAGAAATCTTAAGTAAATAATCACCAAGATAGCAATATACGACGCCGTAGCGAAGATCAAGATCAACAAGTGGGAACATAACAGATAGAATAAACTACATAAGTAAAGTCGGCTCACAATGAGCTCGACACCAGAATACAAATAATATACATCATCTTCCTCACACTGTCTCTAAGTCAAGTACATATATGGTAGATGGAGAATACTAGATACAACAATGTACATAACTGAAAGATGAACAGATACCGCACAAAACCAACATATCAGCAAAAGAGCTAGTACACTAACTGTGGGGGTATCTGTGTCAAAAGATGCAAGAACGCAGCCTGCCGCGACTACTCCAAGGGGCAACCTGCAAATACTGTGGCACAACGGGGGTGAGTTTCCAACTCGTGAATAGAAATAACATATAACGGTAATCGCGAGCATGCACGTACTGCGCTACTCTATCAAATTCCAGCAGATGATATCAATGCGTGATGAGCAGTATGTGCAATAATCATGCATGTGCTCTATAAAGTAATATAACTACAGGATGAGATACAATAATGAATGCTGAGCATGGGAACAAAACATCTACACGGAATGTCAACGTGGGATATATAATCGGTGTCCATCAATGCACCCAGATCCCCCAAATAGCTCAGGCGCCGGCACTTTCATCGGCCCTCCAATCCTGTAAATCTCTGAGAATCACGAGTGCCCAACATTGGCACCCAAATATCATAAATACTCGTGTCCAACATCGACACGCAAATCATCCTATATCGGGCATCCGTCAGTCCGGGTCAGCCCCCTCTCTCTCATATATCGGGCATCCGTCAGTCCGGGTCAGCCCCCTCTCTCTCATATATCGGGCTCTAGCACCGAGAAAACACATGGTGGACGCACTGAAATATCATATCAAGGGAAACCGGGTTTTTAAATAATTACCTATTCTCTTTTGAAATTTCCACGGTTCCCAAATCCATAAATAACATGGAAACAACATATCTCAATGCGTAAATCCATGCAGGTATGAGGATATCAATATTTATATGGCACATGTATGAATATGTGATGTAGATGTGTCCAAGTATGAATATAACATCTGCTGATATACGGCAATTGATGGCAATCATCGATAATACGGAAACAATCTGACGTATGATGTATAGCAATCCTATAATGTGAATGTCATGGCAATCACTAACGGTGTGAGTGCAGCATATAAATCGTGCTCGTGCAACTTGAACCGTTAGTAATAGTGCGGTGTTCTATCAATTCTAGTTTATATACATATAGCAGGGAATGCAGTATGCACTAAATAGTAGCCAAGCACAGTCAATGTATGTAAATGTAATATGCTGCTACAAGATCCAATCAACCCTGACGCATAACGCCATTCGGGCGATATCCCCGTAGATGTTAAATCTGCTCACCGTAGTCTCTCGCTAGGTATAGCCGATGACTTGTTTCCCCTTCTTCGCGGCGTCCGTCGCACTCGCCGGCGAACCTAGAATTTCACATAATATCACACATAAGCTCAAAACCATGCAAACACGACATTTAATTCAACTAGAAACCCATGTCGCAAACCAAGCGCGCGTGTGCGCGATACACTAAAACGTGTGATTACGCGCCTGAAGTCACTCCGACGAGTCGCGATACGCAGAAACCGCAAACCCACACACACGTATCACGCGTGTCGCGAAAGATTAAAAAATACGGGAAATAGGGTATTCAACTCCAGATTTTGATACAGAACATATATTACAAAACTATATATACCACAATACTACACATAGAAGCAGACTCCAGTGACCCAAACCCCAACCCCCAACTCACCCATCTGGCCGCAAATTGCCGCCAGAATGAATATTCCGGCGGTCTGACTTGGGAATTGGGCTCCTAGGTTTTGTGTGTGCACTTTATACCCCCTATACATGCTACAGTAAATTCAATTTTATTCTGAAACACCCCGGGTAGAAGCAGATCCTACAGAGCCCTATTTCTAGTTAATAACCACACTTTTGCACTAAAATGTTATTTTATGGTATTTTTGTGCAAACTGAAACAAAAACCTGGGTTAAATAGCTCTAATAGCACTTAAAAGAGTTCACTAAACCATGAGAACACCAATCTAACATATACTTTACCAATATGCCTCAAAATCACTAATAATGCACAAAAAACATGATTTTTAGCTAAGAAACTACAAGATATGGAAAAGAGTGTTAAATATGATCTATATAACTTTAAAAGACCTTATGAGACACCAAAAATCTTAGCTCTAGCCTCAAGTGTGCAGATTTGCCTCCAAACACCTCAAAAAGCCCCTTTTTCCATGTTTTTGTGAAGGAAATGGTTAGATTTGTGTAGGGTGTTGTATGGATTCAAAAGAGAAATGAAAAGATGATGAATATATTGTGTTGTTGCTGCTTTTCTGCAGAAATTTCAGCAAGAGAGGAAGAGAGAAAAGAGAGAGAGAATGGGTCAAAAGTCAATCTTCTCACCTAACACCATGGTCTAAATTCCCATTCAAAAATTGAATTATTAAAAGGGTTTGACTTGATTAGAAATAGGTGGGGGATTAAAATGAACCATGCATGCAAAGAAATGGTTAACATGCTAACACTTTTAACCTAGGTCAAGGAAAATTGTGCTAAGTGTGCATGTGTGCACTAACACAAGAAATTTCCCAATTAGGGTAAACCCGACTAGAAATAATTAATAACCCTAAAATTATATATATAACAGTTCGCAACACAATTATCATTAGCCAAGAAGGAAAATACGACACTCGGGCTTTTATGGAAAACACGCCATATTGCTAATTAACGCGAAAACATCCTAAACGAATTTCAATGTATTACAAAAAGGGTGTGGTTGCTGCTGCTGTGGAGGAGGTATTTGATAATTACTTTGGAACTGGTTTTGATTTTGGGTTTGGTTCCAAGCAAAATTAGGATGATTCCTCCATCCCTGATTGTACGTGGAAGAATAAGTATTGTTTCTAGGTCGCTGCTGAAAAGTAGCATTAGAGTGTTCTTGACCTTGAACGGTGCATTCACAGGACATTCTTCCGTCAGTTGTGATGGATCAGAACAGCAACCACACACGGTTTTGGGAAGCGTAACCTGGTTTAAGGAGATTGATGAGAATCTGTTCTCCATAGCGTCGAGTTTCTTTCGCATTGCTTCCATTTCGGCTTTTACCGCGATGGAAACATCGAGCTCATGGATACCTCCCCTAGATGATGGTCTAACACTTTCCCACTACAAAGTGTGTTCAGCGAGATATTCCAGAAATTTCCAAGCTTTACCATCGTCTTTGGACATGAAATGGCATTGACACATGGTTTCAAGCATCTGCATTGTCGCTGGAGTAATGCCCTCATATATAATTTGGCACATATCCTATCTATTTATTCCGTGATGAGGACATTGGACAAGCAGATCCTTAAACCGTTCAAAACATTTCTAAAATGGTTCATTGGGAAGTTGGGTAAACTGGTTGATTTCTCTCCGAACACGGGCGGTCTTATGATTGGGGTAAAATTTCTTAAGGAATGCTTTCACGAATTCATCCCAATTGGTAATAGAGTGTGCGATAGTGTTATAAAGCCATTTTTCTGCTAAATCTCACAAAGTGAAAGGGAGAAGACGCAATCTCATATCATCCACCGAAAGTTGTGAAGTACCCATCATTGCGCATACGTTTTTGAATTTGGTGATAAAAACATATGCGTCTTCAGACTCAAGCCCATGAATTTTGGGCAACAGGTTGATGAAGTGGGGTTTAATTTCAAAATTATCCCTATTGGTTGGTAGAAGAGATAGACAGGTAGGAAGGGGACCGCGTATAGGATAACATCTCTCTTGGAGAGAAATGCGCGGTGGATTCTGCGCACCGACGGATAGTGGCAGGGTGGTGTTATAATCTGATGGAGAACCGTCCATCTCGGTCGATTTGTTGGTGGAGGGGAAAAAGAAGATGAAAAGTACTGACTTCGGAGTCGATAGCAAAAACGCGGACAAGACGGGCACTAGAATCCCGTGTCCAGCCGAGCATGCACTAAGAGAGTTTAGCGCAAGTGGCAGCGTGTGTGTGATTTAAAATTGGTTTGTTTTGAAAAGTGTTGGACGTGAGACAAATCACACAAAAATGCACAATCAACCCTAGAACTAAGGTTACTTAGCTCAAGTCTCTAGACCGCTCCTAGACTTCCAAAGGACAAGCCACATGATCAATCCTCTACCACCTCCTTATCGCTCTTGTGGCCAGGTAAGTGGGAGGTGTCCGCTATACGAATCACCGAAAATAGCGGGCCTAATTAAGTAACCAATTGCCTTAGACACACTTCCCTAGACACCACAAAAGAAATACGGATAAGCGATATATTACCCACAACCTTTCTCTGTCCTAATTGAGCGTGGCGGTCTTCAGAGCATTAGTATAGATATTTTTTTAATTAAAGTATAGTGATGTGGATGCTCGTTTTGTGATTTGTGGGGCTTAGGAAAGGTGATGGAATCCCCACCTAATCTGAATTTGGTCTTTTCCCCTTAATGTCCGTATTAAAATATGCACAAACCAATTAAAAACACGCAAAAAGATTTTTTTTAAGCGGCGATATTTTTCCAAAGAATCCTACAGAAAAATATATTATTGGGTTTTCTAGAGGATAGGGAAAGTACAGAGGAAGTTACCTGAGAAGTTTGGAAGCACTATTCTCCAATTCCACCGCGGTTCCGCCGCACTTAATGTGGTTTGGCCGAGGAAGCGCCGCAGGAAGGAGAGTTCGTTTGAAATTTTTTTTCACTGTAGCCTCTTTTGCTCCTATGGTCATCTCTGAAGGTCTCTGAATCTCTTTTTCCTCGTTCTATTGTCTTTAGATTTCCTTGCAAAAATCGCACACTAATCGTTAAATACACAATTTGCTGTTTTTTTATTTATGATATTGATCGAACAAGAATTCAACATGAATAATAAGAAAAAAATATTACGCACGTATCCCCGACAACGGCGCCATTTGATTGATTTCTATTTTAGAGTGTATAGTAACCGCAATCAATAACGGTGTCGCATGTAGCTAGCCAAGTTGAGTACGGGTCGTCCTCAAGGAAACGTTGAATTTTTCAATCTTACTTTAGACGTGTTGAAAAAGAGGAAGAATAGAAGAATAAAGAATAGTGGAGAATAGTTTCTAGATCTACGTCAAAATACGGATGTAGAAAATAGATCTAGTTTAAAATAAAGATGTAGATTTTATATCAGAAGAGGGCTTGTAGGGTTCGTTTGGATTTAGTAGTCATGGATGACTAATAAAGATGACTCCTTTTATCTATTGATAGATTTAAAACTAGATAGATAGTGATGAATGATGATTAGGGTTCTTGGCAGAAACTAGGGTTTCCATACTATTGACCCTTGTACTTTCATTGATCTCTATTCATGTCTAGCCCTTACCAAAACAATTGTTAATATGATCTCAAATCACGGTCGAGACTATCAATAAATTGATAGCGCTCCCGATTAGGATGTTAACATTTATTTTGCTAAAGTTTGTAAACTTCATATGTAACACCTTACAATGTGTTTTGTAGCTAATTATATTTTTAAAGTATGGTTTTTAATGAAAAGTTTACCAAATTAAGTTTTAAATATTTTATCCTATTTAATGTATATTTTATTAGAATTTTGTTAGGCACACACACACTTGTGCATGATAACTAGGGTTGTTTTTTGAGTTAAACCATGATTAGCAACCATGGTTAACTAACCATTTCTCCCTAACCTAGTTTTAATATTGTTTAAGTGTTATGGTTGTAATTAGTAATGCTAGTTTTAAATTGAAAATGAATTTGGAAAAGGTTTTAACTTTTGTTTGAGTGTTGACTTTGAGTGAGAGAGAAGCATGGGCTTGATAGTATGAGCCATGCTTCATTATGAGGAAAGAGAAAGAGAATGGGAGGGGTTGTTGGTATTTCTCTCATTCTCACCTCTCACTCTCATATCTCTCATTTCTCTCACACACACACACTCACACCTAGAGAGAGAGAGAGCAGCAGCAGAAGCAGCAGCAGCAACAGAGACAACAACAACAACAACAACAACAACAACAACACAATAACAACAACAACAACAACAACACCACCAGCAGTAGCATCATCATCATAACAACAACAACAACAACAACAACACCAGCAGTAGCATCATCATCATAACAGCAACAACATCAACTACAACAACAGCATCATCATCATCATCTTCAGCAACAGCAGCAGCTTCATCAACACACACACACACACTCACCTGAAGCTTCAGCAGCAGCAAAGCAAGCAACAGCAGCAGCAGCAGCAGAAGCAGAAGCAGCTTCAGAGGCAACAGCAGCAGCAACTTGAGCTCCAGCAACTTGGAGCAGCTCCTCACACTCCTTCTCCTGCTTCTTGTGATCCTTGTGGGTATATTTTCTAAACCCTATTTCTTGTTTGCTTAGTTGTGTGTTAGTTTAACTTCGGTTAGTGTTAATTAGCTAGTTTGGTGCTAGTTTAGGTGTTTTGTGTGGAATTTTGGTGGGAATGTGTGGAAATGGTTAACCTAGCTCATTGTAGTGCTATTAGGTCACCTCAACCGAGATTCAACCCAGGTTTCACAAAAATACCATAGATTTTCCATATTGTGCAAATTAGTGTTTTTAAGTGATTTTTTGTGACATCTGGAATCTGCTTGTGACCCGTTGGATTCAGGTTAAAATTGAGAAGACTGTAGTATAGTGGATAGGTGCTGATACCCCAGATTTAACCCGACCCCAAATTCCATCTCGTGGCCGCCAATTAATTCATTCTGGCCGCAATTTGCGGCCAGATGGGTAGGGTTTGGGTTGGGGTTTGGTCCATTGGGTGTTTGCTGCTATGTGTAGTTCTGTGGTATACTTATTTTTGCATTTTAGGTTCTGTGTAGAAATCTGGGATCAAACACCGTTTTTCATGTCCGTTGTGTTTGCGCGATACGCGCGATACGTGAGAGGGTTCTGTGATCCAGCGTATCGCGGCGTGTCGCGATGGTTTTAGACGTGTACACACACGATTCAGCGTATCGTGCACACGCGCGTTTAGTTCGCGACGCGAGTTTCTCGTTTTGGTTCGATATCGCGTTTCGCGGAATATTTTGGCTTATATGTGATTTCCATGCCTTATTTGCAGGTTTGCAGGCAGGGACTACGAACACGGCTACAGGGCGGAGCAGATGGTAGGATTCACCTAGCGTGGAGTGTAGGTGAGTAGATTTAACATCTATAGGGGAATCGCCCGCATGGCGTTATGCGTCTGGGCTAGGATTCATTTACCTGTCGCACATTCTACGTCATTGTAGAATTGCGCCTTTACCTTATTGCCTTGATATAGTTTTACTGTGACTAGCAGTCGTAGGACACTGCACACATTATTGACGGTTCATGTTGCACGAGCACGGATTGTATGCTACACACACACCGTCAATAATTGCCATGTCACACACTATCCCTTATAACTACTATTGCCTACCACACATGACATCTAGCTACCGGTATACCTATAGTGTATCATACCTTTAGTGATAGGTACATTTTTACACCTTGCGATACAGCTACAGGTATACCTTTTAGATATTTTACTTATACCGGGGGATATCTTACTCATATTCTTCTTATACCCAGGGGGTATATGGCATCAGTTCTTATAGGTAGATACCTATACATTGCTACACCAGTTTGTTAGACACATATTCAGTTGCTGTCGCATATTTACATTTACTGATGTTATTTAGCTGTACCTTATCTTGATTTCTCATACATCTGGTTCAGCTATATACTTTTGTTTACCTGCTCGCATTCAGATATATCGCATACGTTTATTCCTGGATTTGCGCATTGTTTATCTGGATTTTATATGATGTTTTCGGGATTTGGGAACCGCGGGAGTTCATGAAATTATGCATACATGGAACAACCCGGTTTCCTTGATATGATATTTGAGCGTCCCCCATGAGTTTTATCGGTGCTGAATATATACTCCATACGAGGTGTGGTTGCCGTATGAGAGTACATGGTGGGGCCCGGTATGGTTCCTCTCGGCAAGAAGATCGATGGGTTTGCCGATTGAGCCTGGAGGCGGGCGAGTACCTACCGGTGATTGGTTGGACCTGGCAGTTGTCCGGAGGATACTGGCCAGAGTCGAGAGATGGATGCGGGATGATCTGTACTGTCGGGGCCGAGGGCCGACACCGCAGACGGAACCCGTGGGCCGATCCGGACTGACGGAGCCCGATATAAGAGGATTTCTATGTCGATGCTTGGCACACTGTTTTCATGATATTTCTCTAACCCCTTTTGTATATATAACAGGGGATTTAGCCGTTGTTATATATACCCTTACACCAATATTAATGGAATGGGACGCTAATATATGTGTATTGCCCCCATCATACTTATTTCTATGTATTTACCTTTAGGATGTTAGAAACTTACTTGGGATTCGACTTGGGATTTAGGTGATTCATTGAGATTGGATATTGGATATGAATGAGATTGTTGAATTGTACATTCGAAATATAGGTGAGCTATTCGATATTGTACATTGAGGTGATGTGAGACTTATACATTGTGAGAGCCCAATGTGGGGGTTGATTTGAGGATTTGGGATTTGAGTGTCTTGATGGATTGTGATCCTGCCACGATGTCAGGTTTCCGTGGAAATGACATATTCCACCCTATACCTCACCCTTATCTATTTTATGCACAGTTTCATACATTGGTAGTACCTGTTAGTGTACCCTTATGATAAGTTGCATATCTACATTCTCATATCCTTTTTGCATGGTTATTGCATACTATTGTCATGTTACTATTGCTTCACATATTGATTGTGCATTTGCATGACATATTATTACTGTAATCGCATATCTTAGATTCATGCTGTACGTGCATTCCTACGATTACCTGCATATGTTTTATACTATTCACGAGTTGGCAACTCACCCCCGTTGTGCCACAGGTATTTCAGGTTGTTCTCTAGAGTAGTCGAGGCAGGCTATTTCTCTATTCAGCTATCCAGCTATCATCTTTTGCTCCAGATACCGCCTCAGCTCACAGTACTATTTTGCTTAGGTGGGTTGGTGGTTATCTGTATTTCATATTGTACCTTCGTTGTATTTGTACTCTCCATCTACTATTGTATTATTGACATAGAGACTTGGTGAGGACGTTATGTGTATTATTGTGGATTTGATGTCTTTTAGATACAGCTTTTTCTCTACTGTCATTATTTTTGTGTTGCATTCATCTTGTCTAGTCTTTACAAAAAGGGGGTGTTGCTAAAATTTTAAAGAAAGAAAGTAAGACTTTTAAAGAATTTGGGTTGCGATTTCAAATGTTTCAAAACTTATATTATCTTTTCCGTATTTTTATGGTTTAGACTTCTGGGTTTTGGCTTTCTTTTGCTACGTTACGTCTTAGGGCGTTGCGTAGTATTAGGGCCGTCACGGGCCAATTTTTGGGTCGTGACAAAGTTGGTATCAGAGCATTAGGTTTTACCTTTCGGAGTGTAGGATGACCTTAGTATGATGGAGTAGGTAGCTTAAGCAGAGTAACGTAGTGTGTGTATGTCTGCAGCATACCCACAACGCGGTACTTTGCATTAAGTGACCTAAGTACAATTTGCTTGATATTCCTTCCTTGATGATTCATATCTTTGAGATTCGATTTCCTCATTCTTATCGAATCTCATCTTATATCTATTTATAGCCTTGCCGCCGATGACTATGGGGACTCACAGCGATGCAGCGAGGGCCGAGGTCAGAGTTAGCTCGGGTGAAACGAGTACTGACCAGGATGGCACTCTAGTTGCACAGGTGCAGACGGATCAGCCTACGACCTATACCATGGATAGACTTTTGGTAGAGATGCAGGAGTTCCGCCAGACGATGAGTTCTTTAGTTGACGTCGTTCGGGAGCTACGACAGGAGGTTGTCACCCCTGTTACTCAGCTGTCCCTTACGGTCAGCATGCAACAGTCCGTCACCTACATAGCACCAGTGGTTGCAGCTCCAGTTGACGAGGCGCATATTCCAGAGGATCAGAGGGTTCCAGGACAGTGGAGGACTCGTACCAGTGTACCAGCCCAGAGACAGAGGTTTGGTCGTCGGGACAGATTTCGTGGCCGTCGCGGGAGTAGCAGAGGCTTAGGACGAGGACAGTCGTTCAGCTCTCATCCCCAGGATGGTCAGCAGTCAGCACGTGGATGTTTTCGATGCGGGAGCCTTCAGCACTTCGTCAGGAATTGTTCCTTGGCACCTCGTCAGGATCATTTTCAGAGAAGCCGTGGACGTGGAAGATTCGCTCAGAGGGCTCAGTCTACCAGAGGAGTCCATCCAGCTGCGAGTAGAGGGCAGACACAGGAGTTTGCTTCTACTCATCGGGACGCGCAGACGTCCAATATGGAGTTTTCAGGTACCCTTGATTTATATGTTCTTTTGACGTATTCGTTTGTTTTCTTGCTCGTACCGTGGTTGGGTAGATTAGTCGTAGTGGTGTTAACTTCTGTCAGCGATTCTTTTGTTGCGCGACACGTATATCAGTTTTGTGCCAATCGGATAGGAGATAGAGATTCGTCCGTCGTTTTGATCCTTCTAGAGATGTTGGATTTGACGTTCTCCTGGGCACGTACTGGTTAACTACGTGCTAGGCGTCTGTGGACTACCGTGAGGAAACAAGTTAGGTTTTGTTTTCCCAGGAAAATCAGTTCTTGCTGTGCAGGTGGATAGTTGTGCCGCCTCTCACAGCTTGAATTCAGCCTTTTTCGCTAGTCGGCTTCTGAGGAGATGTCGTGGATTCTTGGCGTTCATTCGTGATACCGGAGCCACAGTGGGATTGTTGGACCGGGTTCCTTTCATGCGAGAGTTTTTCCGACGTTGTTCCGGATGAGCCGGCGAAGCTTGGGAGCTAAAGGATCAGCTGCAGAATTTTGGTTTGGGGAGATTGTGCGTCTGAGTGTTTCGCTTTTGGAAGCTCCTATTTCTGTTCGTCGAGGAGAAAGACGGCAGTTTAGGGTTGCGTATCGACGGATGGTCAATTGAACCGGCTTACGATGCGGATAGGTATCCTTCACCTCGCCGTGATGATTTCTTCGATCAGATCCAGAGTGCGAGACATTTTCTAAGTGTGTTTGGGATCAGGTCATCATTATTGCGGATTCGGAGTGACGGCATTCCGAAGATTGCCTTATGCGTGCTACGGGCTTTGTGTGTATCAGTGAGTCGTTGGATTCCCTGATGCCCTAGCAGCATTCGTAGATATGATGAACCAGATTTCTGCGGGCCGTTCCTCGACCAGTTTTTGTTGTGTTATTTACGACACTCTGGTCTACTTAATGTGTCTTGAGGGACAGGAGTAGCACTTGAGAATTTGTTATGCAGATGCTGGGAGAGCACCAGCAGTTGCTAAATTCTCGGATTGTTTCTTCAGGCTTGTTTGTGTTGACTCCTAGGTCTTGTAGTCACGGGAGGCGGTTCCGTATGGTTCCGAGGGAGATCGTGGCCGTGCAGCTTAGGCGCAGACTTGTGTGCAGGACGGAGATCCACAGATGGTTGGTCTTAGAAGGTTTTTACCGCCGTTTCATGCAGGATTGCTAGAGTAGTGCTGCACCGTCGACTGAATTGACCAAAAGGAATTTTCTTTTCTGTGGACTGAGGCATGTGTACGGAGTTTTCGGCAGTTGAAGATTCTGTTAACAACCGCATCAGTCTTTCTTGCTTTTGGTTCGGGCGACTTTGTTGTTTAACTGTAATGTTTCTTGAGTGGGCTCGAGGGTGTACTGATGTGACCCTACGGAGTCATCGCTTTTGCTTCCCTACATTTGGAGGAAGTACGAGAAGGATATTCCACTCATGATCTGGAGATGGCCGCGGTGGTTTTGCGTTGGAAATTTGGAGACACTTCTTGTTTGAGAGTCGTCTCAGATTTTCCACGGACCACTAGAGCTTAATGTACATCTTCCTGCAGAAGATTTGGATTGTTGTGTTAGTCTTCTGCAGATTTACAGTTTTGTGTGATCGTTGAGTATAGCTTAGTTCATCTCTACGGAGGGGACAACTTGCTCATGTCCGCGCCCGACCACTTTTCTTGAATCGTTTTTGCGAGACACTGCCCGTCAAAGCTCGTACGTCAGAGATACTTGAGCATACTCGGCTGGGTAATGATTCGGAGACCTTGAATTGTGACAATGGTGTGCTAAGTTAGGGACGCGTCTGTGTACCTGATATTGTCGGGTAGAGACGTGTAATCCTAGAACAGGCACATCTGTCAACTCTCCATATGCATTCAAGTTCCACCAACATTTAACGTGACTTGTGAAATAATTACGGGTGGACAGGGATGTAAGGGGAAGTTTCAGGTTTCGTTTCAAGGTGTCAGTCTTGTTGTGTGCTTGGGTCGAGCATCTGAGGCCGGCTGGAGAGTTGCAACCTTTTACCGTTCCGAAGTAGGAATGGGAGCAGATCTCCACGAATTTCGTTATGGTTTCTACCCAAGTTTAGTCAGGGTGTGACTCCATTCGGATTCTTGTCGTCCGGTTATACTCAATATGCTCATTTGTGTTTGTTAAGTTGTGTATTTGTTTTGTTTGTCGTCAGCAGTTGGGATCGTCACTCGCCATCGTTAGGGTTCTCCTTCGATAGCTGTTATCAGGAGACACTCCAATTGGCCACCCTTAGGCTAAGGGGTTAGGTCGTGTCGATCACCAGTCTGTTGTTCTTCTGACTCTGCGTAAGTAGGACCTTGGACCCCAGCTAGTCTAGAGACTTCGGAGGTAGTCCAGCTGTGTTAGGTCAGGAAGGAAATTGTCCATTGCGAACTGAGGTCTTATGCCGACTGTGTTAGTCATAGACTCGAGTTCGCAGGGCCAGATCATGTTTTCCCATGGACTTTCCGATGAATGACGTGTTGGATTTTGGGAAGCTTATCCCAGGATTTAGGTCCTTCTGAGATCCTATAAGCGAGTTAGTTTCGTTGCCTTTAGTTGGGCACTTCCGCCCAGATTATTGGATTTTCACCCCGTATTCCTTGTGACGATACTTAACAATTACCTTCATGACCTTCTCACATGATTTGGCACCAGACCATTTAGCTGGACGCGATCTTTCGTTCACCAGCAGCCATGTGTGTTAATGGCTCGGCAGGTGGAGGAACATCGGTCAAGGGTCTTGCCATCTGTGAAGGGTTTTCTTGGGCGTAGCCGTATAGTGAGATAGTCACTTGCGAGGCTGCGAGCGAGATTTGAGGATTTTAATTTTCCCTTTGAAGGTACGCATATCAGTATATTTTTAAATTCGGGGACGAATTTCTTTTAAGGGGGGAGGAGATTGTAACACCTTAGAATGTGTTTTGTAGCTAATTATATTTTTAAAGTATGGTTTTTAATGAAAAGTTTACCAAATTAAGTTTTAAATATTTTATCCTATTTAATGTATATTTTATTAGAATTTTGTTAGGCACACACACACTTGTGCATGATAACTAGGGTTGTTTTTGGAGTTAAACCATGATTAGCAACCATGGTTAACTAACCATTTCTCCCTAACCTAGTTTTAATATTGTTTAAGTGTTATGGTTGTAATTAGTAATGATAGTTTTAAATTGATAATGAATTTGGAAAAGGTTTTAACTTTGGTTTGAGTGTTGACTTTGAGGGAGAGAGAAGCATGGGCTTGATAGTATGAGCCATGCTTCATTAAGAGGAAAGAGAAAGAGAATGGGAGGGGTTGTTGGTTTTTCTATCATTCTCACCTCTCACTCTCATATCTCTCATTTCTCTCTCACACACACACTCACACCTAGAGAGAGAGAGCAGCAGCAGAAGCAGCAGCAACAACAAAGACAACAACAACAACACAATAACAACAACAACAACAACAACAACACCAGCAGTAGCATCATCATCATAACAGCAACAACATCAATTACAACAACAACAGCATCATCATCATCATCTTCAGCAACAGCAGCAGCTTCATCAACACACACACACACTCACCTGAAGCTTCAGCAGCAGCAAAGCAAGCACCAGCAGCAGCAGCAGCAGAAGCAGCTTCAGAGGCAACAGCAGCAGCAGCTTGAGCTCCAGCAACTTGGAGCAGCTCCTCACACTCCTTCTCCTGCTTCTTGTGATCCTTGTGGGTATATTTTCTAAACCCTATTTCTTGTTTGCTTAGTTGTGTGTTAGTTTAACTTCGGTTAGTGTTAATTAGCTAGTTTGGTGCTAATTTAGGTGTTTTGTGTGGAATTTTGGTTGGAATGTGTGGAATTGGTTAACCTAGCTCATTGTAGTGCTGTTAGGTCACCTCAACCGAGATTCAACCCAGGTTTCACAAAAATACCATAGATTTTCCATATTGTGCATATTAGTGTTTTTAAGTGATTTTTTGTGACATCTGGAATCTGCTTGTGACCCGTTGGATTCAGGTTAAAATTGAGAAGACTGTAGTATAGTGGATAGGTGCTGATACCCCAGATTTAACCCGACCCCCAAATTCCATCTCGTGGCCGCCAATTAATTCGTTCTGGCCGCAATTTGCGGCCAGATGGGTAGGGTTTGGGTTGGGGTTTGGTCCATTGGGTGTTTGCTGCTATGTGTAGTTCTGTGGTATACTTATTTTTGCATTTTAGGTTCTGTGTAGAAATCTGGGATCAAATACCGTTTTTCATGTCCGTTGTGTTTGCGCGATACGCGCGATACGTGAGAGGGTTCTGTGATCCAGCGTATCACAGCGTGTCGCGATGGTTTTAGACGTGAACACACGCATTCAGCGTATCGTGCACACGCGCGTTTAGTTCGCGACGCGAGTTTCTCGTTTTGGTTCGATATCGCGTTTCGCGGAATATTTTGGCTTATATGTGATTTCCATGCCTTATTTGCTGGTTTGCAGACAGGGACTACGGACACGGCTACAGGGGGGAGCAGATGGTAGGATTCACCTAGCGTGGAGTGTAGGTGAGTAGATTTAACATCTACAGGGGAATCACCCGCATGGCGTTATGCGTCTGGGCTAGGATTCATTTACCTGTCGCACATTCTACGTCATTGTAGAATTGTGCCTTTACCTTATTTCCTTGATATAGTTTTACTGTGACTAGCAGTCGTAGGACACTGCACACATTATTGACGGTTCATGTTGCACAAGCACGGATTGTATGCTACACACATACCGTCAATAATTGCCATGTCACACACTACCCCTTATAACTACTATTGCCTACCACACATGACATCTAGCTACCGGTATACCTATAGTGTATCATACCTTTAGTGATAGGTACATTTACACCTTGCGATACAGCTACAGGTATACCTTTTAGATATTTTACTTATACCGGGGGATATCTTACTCATATTCTTCTTATACCCAGGGGGGTATATGACATCGGTTCTTATAGGTAGATACCTTTACATTGCTACACCTGTATGTTAGACACATATTCAGTTGCTGTTGCATATTTACATTTACTGATGTTACTTAGCTGTACCTTATCTTGATTTCGCATACATCTGGTTCAGCTATATACTTTTGTTTACCTGCTCGCATTCAGATATATCGCATACATTTATTCCTGGATTTGCGCATTGTTTATCTGTATTTTATATGATGTTTTCGGGATTTGGGAACCGTGGGAGTTCATGAAATAATGCATACATGGAACAACCCGGTTTCCTTGATATGATATTTGAGCGTCCCCCATGAGTTTTATCGGTGCTGATTATATACTCCATACGAGGTGTGGTTGCCGTATGAGAATACATGGTGGGGCCCGGTATGGTTCCCCTCGGCAAGAAGATCGATGGGTTTGCCGATTGAGCCTGGAGGCGGGCGAGTACCTACCGGTGATTGGTTGGACCTGGCAGTTGTCCGGAGGATACTGGCCAGAGTCGAGAGATGGATGCGGGATGATCTGTACTGTCGGGGCCGAGGGCCGACACCGCAGACGGACCCCGTGGGCCGATCCGGACTGACGGAGCCCGATATACGAGGATTTCTGTGTCGATACTTGGCACACTGTTTTCATGATATTTCTCTAACCCCTTTTGTATATATAACAGGGGATTTAGCCGTTATTATATATACCCTTACACCAATATTAGTGGAATGGGACGCTAATATATGTGTATTGCCCCCATCATACTTATTTCTATGTATTTACCTTTAGGATGTTAGAAACTTACTTGGGATTCGACTTGGGATTTAGGTGATTCATTGAGATTGGATATTGGATTTGAATGAGATTGTTGAATTGTACATTCGAAATATAGGTGAGCTATTCGATATTGTACATTGAGGTGATGTGAGACTTATACATTGTGAGAGCCCAATGTGGGGGTTGATTTGAGGATTTGGGATTTGAGTGTCTTGATGGATTGTGATCCTGCCACGATGTCAGGTTTCCGTGGAAATGACATATTCCACCCTATACCTCACCCTTATCTATTTTATGCACAGTTTCATACATTGGTAGTACCTGTTAGTGTACCCTTATAATAAGTTGCATATCTACATTCTCATATCCTTTTTGCATGGTCATTGCATACTATTGTCATGTTACTATTGCTTCACATATTGATTGTACCTGCTAGTGTACTTTCCTTTATTCAGCATTTGCATGACATATTATTACTGTAATCGCATATCTTAGATTCATGCTGTTCGTGCATTCCTGCGATTACCTGCATATGTTTTATACTATTCACGAGTTGGCAACTCACCCCCGTTGTGCCACAGGTGTTTCAGGTTGTTCCCCAGAGTAGTCGAGGCAGGCTATTTCTCTATTCAGCTATCCAGCTATCATCTTTTGCTCCAGATACCGCCTCAGCTCACAGTACTATTTTGCTTGGGTGGGTTGGTGGTTATCTGTATTTCATATTGTACCTTAGTTGTATTTGTACTCTCCATCTATTATTGTATTATTGACATAGAGACTTGGTGAGGACGTTATGTGTATTATTGTGGATTTGATGTCTTTTAGATACAGCTTTTTCTCTACTGTCATTATTTTTGTGTTGCATTCATCTTGACTAGTCTTTACAAAAAGGGGGTGTTGCTAAAATTTTAAAGAAAGAAAGTAAGACTTTTAAAGAATTTGGGTTGCGATTTCAAATGTTTCAAAACTTATATTATCTTTTCCGTATTTTTATGGTTTAGACTTCTGGGTTTTGGCTTTCTTTTGCTACGTTACGTCTTAGGGCGTTGCGTAGTATTAGGGCCGTCACGGGCCAATTTTTGGGTCATGACATCATAAGACTTAAAAGAAGTTAAGAAATTTTTCATCTTTCATTGATCTACCATAATCCTATGGACCCTTTCAAGCGGTGAATTACTCGCGCATGATGGAGATAGAAGAACGGATAGGGATCATAATGTAAATAAAGAAAATAAATGGAATAAGAATAAAACAACTACCTTTATTAATCAACTTGATCAATTACACTTTTTGTTCCTTTAGAAAGTGGAATACAAAACCCTAGTTTGCTTCTGGATCTATCTTGAAGGAGGTAAATGAACAGCGAATTGATCAACCTGGATGCATGAGTCAACTTGAATTTCGTGATCTCTTCGGTTTGATGAACTTCCAAGAGGGGCTCTGGGCTCTATTTATAGTCACAGAAGTTGCAACCCCTAGATTCCATAAATTAGGGTTTGTTGAGATGATCCTACATAGAAAATCCCACATCTCAACTCCCCCATTTAGCCGTGGATCTGCCGCCAGAAGTAGGGTTTCGCCGCAGAAGGGCTGCACTTTTGTGGGGTCTGGGATGCAAATTTCTGGAGCTTCTTCTAGTTGACATGTGGTGATCTTTTGGATATCTGGATTTTGGAAATCTTCTCCAAATCTCTGCCAGAATTGATTTCTTCGATTTACTTTAATATTTCGGCAGATTTGATCTCGATATTTCGGATTTCCTTGATTCCAGTCATGATGTAATTTCTGCACAATATCTCAACAAATAATGTTAGTAATATTTAGTATTTTTTAGATATATCTTAACCATTTTATATGATATTATGTTTTAAGAATATTGATTAAGGATATTTGATATGATATGCATATTTAAATTATCAAAATCTTATATAAATATTATGTGTATACATTTTCCTTCATAATGTTAATTATAATATATAAATATATGAAAATAGTATTTTTACAGATAAACCCTCATATGTGTCATATTTATAATAATCACCTTTAGATATTTAAGAAAAGTAAGGAAAATGTCATATCCGTAAAACTTTGAAATCTCGTTAGAATGTGTTCGTGTTATTTAGCAGTTGTGCGTGTTAATTTATATGTGTGTATAGGATTATTAGTTATATTTAGTCGTGTTACCCTAATTGGAATTTTCCTTGATGTAGTTTACACTTGCACACTTAGCCATTTTGGGACATAGGTTAAAGTTAGCCATTTCATTCTTGCATGGTTGTTATTTTTTCCCACCCTTTAATCAAAACAAAACCCTTTTTTAAAATTCAATTTTCAATAGAAAATAGAAGCATGGTGTAAGGTGAGATATTTGACTTTTTTTAACCATTTTTCTCTCTCTCTTCTCTCTTCTGAAATCCCTGCAGAAAATTCAGCAGCAAACCCTATCTTTTCTTCATCCTTTCTTCTCCTTTTCACTTCTCTTAAGATCTCTACACAAACCCTACACCAAAACCTCACATTTTCTTCACAAAATCATGGGAAAAGGGGGCTTTTTGAGGTGTTTGGAGGCAAATCTGCACACTTAAGGCAAGGGCTGAGAATTTTGGTGTTTCTTAAGGTCTCTTGAAGGTATATGGCTCAAAGTTAACACTCTTTTCCATATCTTGTAGTATCCTAGCTAAAAATCATGTTTTTGTGCATTATTGGTGATATTAGAGGATATTTGTGAAGTATGTGATAGATTGGTGTTCTCATGGTTTAGTTAACTCTTTTAAGTGTTATTAGAGCTGTTTAGACCAGGTTTTGTTTCAGGTCTACACAAAAATACCCTTAAGTTCCATTTTAGTGCAAAAAGTGTGGTTTTTAACTAGAAATAGGGTTCTGTTGGATCTGCTACTACCCGAGTTATTTCAGAGTGAAACTAGATTTTTCTGTAGCATGTATGGGGGGTATAGAGTGCACACACCAAACCTGGGGGCCCAATTCCCAAGTGAGGCCGCCGGAATAATTGTTCTGGCCGCAATTTGCGGCCAGATGGATGATATGGGGGTTGGGGTTGGGTCCACTGGAGTCTGCTGCTATGTGGGTTATTTTGGTGTATATATATTTGTAATATCTGTTCTGTATCAAAATCTAGAGTAGAATACCCTATTTTCCGTATTCTTAATCTTTCGCGACACGCGTGATACGTGTGTGTGGGTTTGGGAGTTTCTGCGTATCGCGACGCGTCGGAGCGACTTTAGGCGCGTAATCACACGTTTTAACGTATCGCGCACACGCGCGCTTGGTTTGCGACACGAGTTACTAGTTCGGCTTTAATGTCGTGTTTGTACGGTTTTGAACTTATGTGTGATATATTGTGAAATTCTAGGATTCGCAGGCGAGTACGACGGACGCCGCGAAGGAGGGGAACAAGTCGTCGTCTATACCTAGCGAGAGACTACGGTGAGTAGATTTAACATCTATGGGGATATCGCCCGCATGGCGTTCTACGTCAGGGCTGATAGGATCTTATAGCTACATTTCCATACATTGACTGTTCATGGCTACTATTTAGTGCATACCACATTCCCTGATGTATGTATATAAACTAGAATTGATAGAACACCGCACCCTTACTAACGGTTCATGTTGCACAAGCACTATCCTGCATGTTACACACACACCGTTAGTAATTGCCATGACACTCACACTGTAAAATTTCCATGATCAGTATGTTGTAGCTCATCTTTATGTGACTTGACATGATATTCATACTTGATGCATATATCACATCGGATCAGTATGTTGTAGCCGATCTTTATGTGACTTGATATGATATTCATACTTGATGCATATATCACATCGGATCAGTATGTTGTAGCTCATCTTTATGTGAATTGACATGATATTCATACTAGATGCGCATATCACATCGGATCATTGACTTGCATATTGGTTTGGATTACACGTGATTTTTTGATTTGGGAACCGTGGCTGTTTCAAATATGTAATCTTTTAAAGACCCGGTTCCCTTGATATGATATTTCGGTGCGCCCGCCATGTGTTTTCTCGGTGCTAGAGAGATATATTGAGAGAGGGCTGACCCAGACTGACGGATGCCCGATATATTGAGAGAGGGCTGACCCGGACAGACGGATTCCCGATATATTGAGAGAGGGCTGTCCCGGACTGACGGATGCCCGATATATTGAGAGAGGGCTGACCCGGACTGACGGATGCCCGATATATTGATATAGGGATAACCCGGACTGACGGATGCCCGATATATTGAAAGAGGGCTGACCCGGACTGACGGATGCCCGATATATTGAGAGAGGGCTGACCCGGACTGACGGATGCCCGATATATTGAGTGAGGGCTGACCCGGACCGACGGATGCCCGATATAGGAGGATTTGCGTGTCGATGCTAGACACGAGTATGTATGATATTTGGGTGTCGATGTTGGGCACTCGTGATTCTCAGGGATGTACAGGATTTGAGGGCCGATGGGAGTGCCGGCGTCTTGGTTGTTGGGATTTGCGGTGCATATATATATTCCACATTGACATTCCGTATAGATGTTATACTTCCCATGCTCAGCATTCATTTTTATTTCTCTTCCTGTAGTTATGTTACCTGATAGAGCACATGCATGATTTTTGTACATACTGCTTATCACACCTTGATATCATCTGTTGGCATATGATAGAGTAGCGCAGTACGTGCTTGCTTGCGATTACCTTTATATGTTATCTCTATTCACGAGTTGGCAACTCACCCCCGTTGTGCCACAGTGTTTGCAGGTTGCCCTTCGGAGTAGTCGCGGCAGGCTGTGTTCTTACATCTTTTGACACAGATACCCCTACAGTTGAAATACTAGCTCTTTTGCTGATAGGTGGGTTTTGTGCCGTATCTGTTTATCTTTCAGTTATGGACATTGTTGTATCTAGTACTCTCCATCTACCACTTATGTATTGACTTAGAGACAGTGTGAGGACGATGATGTATATTATTTGTATTCTGGTGTCGAGCTCGTTGTGAGCCGACTTACTTTGCGGTTTATTGCTATCTGATGTTCCCACGTTTTACTCTTGATCTTCGCTACGGCGTCTTATATTGCTATCTGGGTGATTATTTACTTAAGAATTCTTGTCACTTCTAAATGCTTCCATTTTAAAAACTAAAACACTCTATACTTTTACTGGTTTGTTTTCAGGGTTTTCGGTTCACTTAGTCGCGTTACGCCTGTATACGTTATGTGGTTAATGTAAGTCCACGTTGCTCACCCCGGTTCTTACGGGGAGGCGGAAACGGCAAAAAACAATGATTTGGCGCATGGCAACATGGACTCAAAAGCAAGGATCTTTGCTAAACTAGAAACTAGTAAACACTAAGAGGTTTTAACTACTATGCTTGTAGAAAGTATACCTCATGGAACCGGTCCTTCGGTCTTCATTTCGTTGTCCCGCTCGTCCATCCAAGCTCCAAGCGTCGATCCGGACCTTGGGCACCTCCGCGGCCTTCTTGAGTCGAAGACGATCCACCCGAGAGTTGTACACTAAGCTCCGCCTCAAGCCAAGGCAACTAGGGCAAAGTGATTGCTAGTCAAGAAGCCCTAGAATGTGTAGAGGAGATGTATGGATGTATTTGTCTATGTGGATTCTTTTTCTCTCAACACATGAGATCAAAAGAAGAGATCAAGAGGAGGAGGAAGAAGGAGAAAGTTTGCAACCATGGAGCTTTTCTTTTCTTCTCATTTCTAGAGAGAGAATGAGAATGGAATAATGAAAAAGGATTAAGCCAAATGAATTGAACGATGGTTGCAATAATAGACTAATCTCAACATTACTAATTCTATCATGATAAAGTTGATGGCACATTGAATTGTCCATTATCATAACTCAAGAATTATAAAGAAAATAAAAGAAGAGTGCAGATCCCTCTTGAAGGTCAATGGCCAACACGGTCAACGGGTCAACAAAGTTAAGAGGGGTCTAAGTGGTCAAATGGTCAATGCAATTAGCCATCACTAATCTATCAGTAAAAGGATTAGTAAACAATGTCTCCGACTCATAACGGTTTTGACCAAACGAATTATCAAAACCCTAATGAGTGTGCCACATTACGGTTTTGGCCGAACCAACTGCCAAAACCCTAATGTGGCACCTCCTCCTTCATCACTCCTCAAAACTGTGCATACACACCCGCATCCGCATTCCGTAGAATGCGAATGCACAGAAGACAAATCAAATCCATCTGTGCAATACTAGGATCTGGCTTAAACCAAAGCCCACTAGTATTATCTGCCCGAACAGCATACGCACACAAGTGCACGTAAGTGATCATAGCCCTGCCGTAAATCCATACGGCCTCTACACGTTTCGCTCAGTGCAGGGAAAATCTCTGTGTGGGACTCTAAAGACTCGACACTACGCTGGCAGTGGGTTTAAACACAGACCGCAAGCGGCACTAGCTGTACATAACGGTCCCTAGGTAGATGTCGATAAGAAGGCCGATGAGGTAAACCCATCCGAACTCCTACTGAGCCTGTATGTGACAATCTCCGTACAGTCTGGTCTGTTCGTCTGATACATCGCATGGCGGGCCTAGGGGGCGGTGAACGTCAGTCCCCTAATAGCGGTACAAGTCGTGTCGGAGTGTAGCCCAGAACACCCTGAGATAACACTGGAAACCTACCAGTATATCTCGCTTGCCTTGGCCATGGACTACTTGTGTAATGGCTCTTCTAGACACAGCGCGATGTCAACCCCCAATACCGGGAGAGAAGAATCCTGTCTAACCGTCACTGCCTCCAAGTGCTTCGGGACTGCACCCAACTACTACCTGTTTGTACGACTCCTTTGAGCCGTGGTAGGATAGTAATCTAAGTACAGTGGGAACACACTCGAGGCGAAATGACAGTCTCAAGTTTGCGGACTAAGCTATACTCATGTCACCTGGGAACTGATAACTGACGATAGGTATAATACCAACCAACAGTTCCCGAGGAGTCCTGTCCAGTATACTCGTAACCTAACGAGCACCCGCATAGTATCTCAAGTACGACGTACTGACGGCTGTGGGACAGACCGTCTCCTCCGCTGGGATGAGAAGCGCATACGCTAGTCTACTCCGGAGTATCGATGCCCTGTCTCGATAGTCCAACGACTAGGGACCTGTATAAGGATGTGCTTATGGATTACCCAGCCCCCACGAGTGTGAGCGCCATCACAACGCTGGTAATCAAGCAAAGATCCTAAGGGCTCTACTAATATGTATATAAGCGATATGCTAAAAGAAACACATGCACATATTGAAGTAGAGACAAACCAAGTAGCATACTACCATTTTGAGCAAGATTGTCTATACAATTGTGAATATCCCAAGCTTCCATCAAGTAATATACAAGCTAGTATGATACAGTAATGGCCTCTAGGGCATATACACTAACAATCTCCCACTTGCACTAAGGCCATGTACTGGCGTATCGAAGACCTATCATCTCGATCAGCCGCTCGAACTGAGTCTGGGGTAGGGCCTTCGTGAGTGGATCTACAGTGTTGTTCTCCGTATTTACTCTCTTCACCTCGATCTCCCGGCGATCTACGATCTCCCTGATCAGGTGGTACCGCCTCAAAATGTGCCTGGACTTCTGAAGGGACCTGGGTTCCTTCGCTAAAGCTATTGCGCCGTTGTTGTCGCAATACAGCGGTATTGGATCAACAATGGTAGGAACCACCTGAAGTTCCGTGAGAAAATTCTTCATCCAGATAGCTTCCTGTACGGCATCGCAAGCAGCTATGTACTCCGCTTCCATAGTTGAGTCTGCAACGGTCTCCTGCTTGGAACTCTTCCAGCAAACCGCCCTTCCATTGAGGGTAAAGACATAATCCGACATAGACTTGGACTCATCCTTGTCACTCTGGAAGCTGGAGTCAGCAAAGGCCTCAAGCTGGAGGTCTTTTCCGCCATACACCAAGAACATCTCCTTAGTCCTTCTCAGGTACTTGAGAATGTTCTTTACCGCTATCCAGTGTTTCTCCCCTGGGTTCGACTGATACCGGCTTACAACGCTCAATGCGTATGCTATATCTGCTCTGGTACACAACATCGCATACATTATAGAGCCGACCGCAGAAGCGTAGGGTATAATAGACATGCGATCCCTTTCCAAATCAGTCTTGAGAGACATCTTTTTGTATAGGGTGATCCCGTGACAAGCCGGTAAATTATCGCGCTTCGAATCTTCCATACTGAATCTTTTCAGTATGGTGTCGATGTACCTTGACTGTGAAAGTCCCAACATCCTCTTAGATCTATCACGATAGATCTGGATCCTCAGAATGTAGTTGGCATCGCCCAGGTCCTTCATGGAGAACCTCTGTGACAAGAATCTTTTGACTGACTGTAGCATAGGAATGTCATTTCCTATTAGGAGAATGTCATCCACGTACAAGACGAGGAATACTACAGTTCTCCCTCCAATCTTACTGTAAATGCATGGTTCATCTGGGTTTTTGATAAAGTCGAATTCTTTGACAGTATCATCAAAGCAAATGTTCCAACTCCGCGATGCCTGCTTAAGTCCATAAATGGACTTGAGCAACTTGCACACTCTACCGATGCTCCCACTCTGAATGAATCCCTCCGGCTGATCCATATAGACGCACTCTTCCAAATTTCCATTTAGGAAAGCCGTCTTTACGTCCATCTGCCAGATTTCATAATCGTGGAAGGCAGCAATGGCAAGAAGGATCCGAATGGATTTCAGCATAGCCACTGGAGAAAAGGTCTCGTCATAGTCCAAACCAGGCCTTTGACGAAAACCCTTTGCAACAAGTCTAGCTTTAAAGGTCTCAACCTGCCCATCTACACCAATCTTCTTTCGGAAGATCCATTTGCAGCCTACGGGTTTTACCCCTTCTGGAGCAAAGTCCAAAGTCCAAACTTTGTTGGTGTACATGGACTCCATCTCGGCCCGGATTGCATCCAGCCATTTTACCGAGTCGCCGCTCTGGATGGCTTGCTGGAAGCTAGTAGGCTTACCATAATCCATGGTGCAATCCTCTCTATCCCCGTCTGTGAGAAAACCGTAGTATCTCTCGGGCGGATGAGACTGCCTACTACGCCTGCGGAGTGGCGCTGGAATGTCCGGTTCTTTCGAACCCTCTGGTTCTACTAAGCTTTCAGTAATAGCTTGTGGTTCTGGAATTTCTTCCAGTTCTATTGCGCTCCCTCTTTTCTGATTTTCCAAAAACTCAGTTTCCAAGAAGTGGGCATGACGAGAAACAAAAACCTTTTGTTCCTCTGCGTAATAGAAAAGATACCCCTTGGAGTTCTTTGGGTATCCCACAAGCTTACACTGTACTAAACGTGCCTCGAGCTTGTCCGCATGCTGCTTTATTACAAAAGCTGGACATCCCCATGTCTTAAAGTGTTTAAGACTGGATTTCTTCCCACTCCACATCTGATATGGTGTGGTAGGCACTGACTTAGTAGGAACTTGGTTCAAAAGATATGCAGCTGTTTCTAGTGCATAACTCCAGAAGGATCGCGGCAACTCAGACTTACTCATCATGGAACGAATCATATCTAATAGGGTTCGATTCCTCCTTTCCGATACACCGTTGTGTTGTGGTGTGTATGGAGGAGTAAGCTGAGAGAGAATTCCATTCTCTTTTAAGAAGCCCAGAAACTCGGCACTCAAGTATTCGCCACCTCGATCAGATCTGAGTGTCTTGATACTTTTGCCTGTTTGTTTTTCAACTTCATTCTTGTATTCCTGAAATTTCTCAAAGGCCTCGGATTTGTGCTTCATTAGGAAGACATGCCCATACTTAGAGAAATCATCTATGAAAGTAATGAAGTATGAATAACCACTTTGCGCATGTGTAGACATTGGACCACACACATCACTGTGTATGAGTCCCAAGAGCTCGCTCGCTCTTTCTCCGTGTCCAGTGAACGGAGTCTTTGTCATCTTTCCCATGAGACAAGATTCACAAGTGGCATAAGACTGGTACTCGAACGGATCCAAGTATCCTTCTTTTTGTAACTTTGTCAACCGTGTCTCATTAATGTGACCCAGTCTACAATGCCATAAGAAAGCCTGATTTAATTCCGGAGACTTTCTTTTAAGTGTATTCTGGACACTGAAGACCTTAGCTTGATTCAAAACGTATATACCGTATTTTAATGTACCTGACCCAATCAGGACTTGATTTAGGTGGATGTTTACTACATCGCTTACAAAAGTAAAATCATATCCTTCCTTAGAAAGTAAGGATACAGATATGATATTATAAGTCGCACCTGGTACATAAAAACAGTCACGCAGAATCAATATCTGCCCAGTTGTCAGTCCTAGATGATATTCCCCTACGGATACAGCATACATGCTCATTCCGTTAGCAACCCTGAGAGTCATATCACCTTTCCTGATAACCCTACGGTTTCTCAGAGCCTGTAACGAATTACAGATATGAGATCATGATCCGGTATCCAATACCCAGGAAGTAGGGTTAACTGACATACAGTTCTCTATTACAAACACACCCGAAGCCGAAGCCACAACATGCTTCGAATTCTGACTACTGGCTTTACAAGCCCTGCAATCCTTCTGCCCATGTTCATTCCCGTTACAATAGGAACATCCCTCTTTTACTACATCTAGTCCCGAAACATCTTCCCTTCCCTTTCTTTCTACTTCCCTGGTTTCCTTCAGGGTAGTAGGTAGAGACTGTTGAACTAAGTCAGCATCTGACCCGTTCTTCAACGTGGTCTTCAGGTCCGAGAGCTCAAAAGAGCTGGTCTCTGTAAGGACGTTGCCCCCTACAGATGACCCGATAGCCAACCTCAATGGAAGTAATTCGTTTGAGGTCTCATATCTTGCGATACGAGATTGCTCTCCATATAAAACTTTGTTTTGGAGGAAGATAGAACCTGAGTCCATCTTCTCGTGCTGCCTCTGGTATATACCATCAACTGAGGCTAACACGAGGCACTTGGCTTTCGCACAGTCTTCTTCCGATGTCCTACGGATATCAATATTCGGGACAGGGGAAACTGGACCTGAGACGGCAGGGGTTGGATCAGTCAAGAGGTGTCCCAGCTTGTAATGGGCAATGGACATCTGGACAGACCTTTGCCAGTAATAACAGTCAGATTCAGTCATTTTATTATCTAGATGTAATCTAGGTGTGGTCGCTGGGTCGCTGCAATTAAGAGAGAGAGAAGAAAACACTCAGCATGATGCTCTTGCAAGTTTAGATTGGTTTTTAATTTATCTAAACAAGATGGCTCCCACTGTCTCTCGAATCCCTCCCCAAACCATAAAGGAAGAATCAGTCAGGATCAATCTCACCGTACAATACTTGCTTAAGCGTTCAGCCAGGCCAGTGTCGGTACTTCGCGGGAGGTTTTCCAACGCTTTCGCGAAGTTCCTTAATTAAGTAACCTCTTTTCCCTGTGGGCGTAGCCCCGCTAACACCTTTCTAGACACCTACTATGTTTATAGCATTGATCTTTAAGCGAGAGTTTTCCCGAGGAGTAGCATATACTCACAGTAGGATCGAGATCCAAATATCATCGCGTGATAAAACCGAAGGAATCCTACCAGAATCATCACACTCTAAATGTTATGCAGCGCTAGCAAGTTTCAGTACTTTTGAAACTCCCGATGTGGATTTTTGCCCCATGCTCTTATGACCTTGACTAAGGCCAACAAATCATAAGTCACATGTCAAGTTCTACCCGTCGTTGTCCAGGTTAATTTGAACCCACCCGTATATACCCTTGACTATGTCCAACAAAGCAATACGACTGTGCCAAACCAACGCATTCTATCTATGCAACATATGAATACCCACCAGCTACCAAACACTATGCCTTGACTAAGGCCAACAAACACAGCTTGAATACTGTTGAATATTCATATGAAACGACGAAGGGCTACGGATGGTTTTGGCAAAACCATGAACGTAGTGAACTTGATATAGTCGATGGAACGAGATAGCTTTTAAAAGGAGTGGTTCAAGCTCCGCGTTTAAAAATGCTTGTTTTTGAAAAGAACCGAGTGGTTTTCAAAGTGTTCCAACGACTTTTACTTGGTTTATTTTCTTGCATTAGTTCTTTTAATGCGTCCCATCATTTAATCCTACCATTGCAGAAAACAACCAAAATATGACGTACGCTTATGCCATTCGCATTCGCCACGGGGCCCCGTCATCACCCGTTAGGTTACTTAACTAACGACAGAGCGGGGGCTGGGGTAGCGCGGCTGAAAAACATAAGCAACGCCTAAATAGTTATTATATATATATATATATAGCAATGATAGCCATTACAGATCACAGATGAACACTTTGGATATACTAGGAATCCGCGATTCGTTCGAGCCTGCAACGAAAAACGGATTACACGGTCGCGATGAATAGCCAAACCCCACCCTAGACCCCTACGGGTGCGGCAAACTACCCGCCAAGTACCCGAAGCGAAGCAACCTCCCTCAACACCGTGAGTAGGCCACTCGGCACTTCGAGATACCCGGTAGTTTGTGCACCCCACCTTGGGTCTATCCTAGGAGCAAAAACAGTAAAAAGAAATTATACAATGACGGCTACAACCCCGACCCGGTTGTGCGGCCAAACAAATAATATTACATCAATTTACAAATTTTACAATGAATGAAAGAAAAAGAAACTCTCATCTCACACCCATTCCCGGCTATTCATCCGCGACAATCCACCGAGTTCATATACACAAACCATCAACATTACAGATCACAGATATGTATAACCCCCACAAATCGACGTATAGCGATTAGCGGACGTTCAATACATATATCACATCACAGAAAATATGCATTAGCCAAATTCTACGGAATATCGATCAAAATACGGATTTTTAACCACCCGAAAAGTCAATTTGCTCTCTGGAAAATCTGGGTAGAAAAAACATGTATTAAAAATCCCAAAACATCCAAACTAAAACACTGCACAAAACCCGATCCAGTGCCGAGTCAAAACGGCGGCGGAACCGCGGCAATGAGCATGTCATTGCCGCGGAACCGCGGCAATGAGCATGTCATTGCCGCGGAACCGCGGTCGTTTGATCAGATAACTGGATCGTTTTTCTGCAGTGTTTTCACAAAACCCTGAGACGATTTTTCATATATTTTAAAACACTTTTTGAGCAGAAAAAAAATCGACAGAAACATGAGGTTTTGTGGATGTGTTTTATGACTTTTTTACGATCGATGTTCTTAACACTTTGCTAACTTACTAGTTTACGTTTAGCTAGGCTCTGATACCACTGTAAGTCCACGTTGCTCACCCCGGTTCTTACGGGGAGGCGGAAACGGCAAAAAACAATGATTTGGCCCAAGGCAACATGGACTTAAAAGCAAGGATCTTTGCTAAACTAGAAACTAGTAAACACTAAGAGGTTTTAACTACTATGCATGTAGAAAGTATACCACACGGAACCGGTCCTTCGGGTCTTCATTCCGCTGTCCCGCTTGTCCATCCAAGCTCCAAGCGTCGATCCGGACCTTGGGCACCTCCGCGGCCTTCTTGAGTCGAAGACGATCCACCCGAGAGTTGTACACTAAGCTCCGCCTCAAGCCAAGGCAACTAGGGCAAAGTGATTGCTAATCAAGAAGCCCTAGAATATGTAGAGGAGATGTATGGATGTATTTGTCTATGTGGATTCTTTTTCTCTCAACACATGAGATCAAAAGAAGAGATCAAGAGGAGGAAGAAGTAGGAGAAAGTTTGCAACCATGGAGCTTTTCGTTTCTTCTCATTTCGAGAGAGAGAATGAGAATGGAAAAATGAAAAAGGATTAAGCCAAATGAATTGAACGATGGTTGCAATAATACACTAATCTCATCATTACTAATCCTATCATGATAAAGTTGATGGCACATTGAATTGACCATTATCATAACTCAAGAATTATAAAGAAAATAAAAGAAGAGTGTAGATCCCTCTTGAAGGTCAATGGTCAAGACGGTCAACGGGTCAACAAAGTCAAGAGGGGTCTAACTGGTCAAATGGTCAATGCAATTAGCCATCACTAATCTATCTCTAAAAGGATTAGTAAACAATGTCTCTGACTCATAACGGTTTTGACCAAACGAATTGTCAAAACCCTAATGAGTGTGCCACATTACGATTTTGGCCGAACCAACTGCCAAAACCCTAATGGGGCACCTCCTCCTTCATCGCTCCTCAAAACTGTGCATACACACCCGCATCAGCATTCCGTAGAATGCGAATGCACAAAAGACAAATCAAATCCATCTGTGCAATACTAGGATCTGGCTTAAACAAAAGCCCACTAGTATTGCCTGCCCGAACAGCATACGCACACAAGTGCACGTAAGTGATCGTAGCCCTGCCGTAAAACAATACGGCCTCTACACGTTTCGCTCAGTGCAGGGAAACTCTCTGTGAGGGACTCTAAAGACTCGACACTATGCTGGCAGTGGGTTTAACCACAGACCGCAAGTGGCACTAGCTGTACGTAACGGTCCCCAGGTAGATGTCGATAAGAATGCCGATGAGGTAAACCCTTCCGAACTCCTACTGAGCCTGTATGTGACAATCTCCGTATAGTCCGGTCTGTTCGTCTGATACATCGCATGGCCGGCCTAGGGGGCGGTGAACGTCAGTCCCCAAATAGCGGTACAAGTCGTGTCGGAGTGTAGCCCAGAACACTCTGAGATAACACTGGAAACCTAACAGTATATCTCGCTTGCCCTGGCCAAAGACTACTTGTGCAATGGCTCTCCTAGACACAGCGCGATGTCAACCCCCAATACCGGGAGAGAAGAATCCTATCAAACCGTCACTGCCTCCAAGTGCTTCGGGACTGCACCCAACTACTACCTGTTTGCACGACTCCTTTGAGCCGTGGTAGGGTAGTAATCTAAGTACAGTGGGAACACACTCGAGGCGAAATGACAGTGTCAAGTCAGCGGACTAAGCTGTACTCATGTCACCTGGGAACTGATAACTGACGATAGGTATAATACCAACCAACAGTTCCCGAAGAGTCCTGTCCAGTGTACTCGTAACCTAACGAGCACCCGCATACTATCTCAAGTACGACGTATTGACGGCTGTGGGACAGACCGTCTCCCCCGCTGGGATGAGAAGCGCATACGCTAGTCTACTCCGGAGTATCGATGCCCTGTCTCGATAGTCCAACGACTAGGGACCTGTATAAGGATGTGCTTATGGATTACCCAGCCCCCACGAGTGTGAGCGCCATCACAACGCTGGTAATCAAGCAAAGATCCTAAGGGCTCTACTAATATGTATATAAGCGATATGCTAAAAGAAACACATGCACATATTGAAGTAGAGACAAACCAAGTAGTATACTACCATTTTGAGCAAGATTGTCTATACAGCTGTGAATATCCCAAGCTTCCATCAAGTAATATACAAGCTAGTATGATACAGTAATGGCCTCTAGGGCATATACACTAACAGTTAAGTGCCGGTCACGGGCCAAACTTTGGGTCGTGACAAAGTTTGTATCAGAGCGTAGGTTTTACCTTCTGAGTGTAGGATGATCCTGGTATGATGGAGTAGGTAGCTGCAGCAGAGTGGAGTAGCGTGCGTATGTTCCGCGGCATACTCACGACACGATACTCCGCCTAAGCGACCTTAGGACTTAATGATTGAAATTCCCTCATGATTGTATACATCCTTGCGATTCGATTTCCGTATCCTCATCGAATCCTACCTTCTTTTCAGCCATTATGCCGCCAAGGACTTCGAGGGTGCAGAGAGCGGCCGTGAGAGCCGAGGTTCGAGTTGATTCATCTGAGATGAGGAATGATCCTAGTACTAACCCTGTTGTACCAGGACAGATTGTTCCCCCTACGACAGCTGAGATCGCTAGACTAGTGGTAGAGATGCTGGGCTTGCGCCAGGCGATGAGCTCGTTGGTGGAGGTCGTTCGAGCACAGCGATAGGTGGTTGTCACCCCTGTTACCCAGTTGTTCCTTGCGATCATCATGCAGTATTCCATTCCCTACATAGCACCGGTGGAGGAAGCCCCAGTTTACGGGACACGTCTTCCAGAGACCGTGAGAGTTCCAGAACAGTTGAGGAATCGTACTGGTGTATCAGCCCAGAGCAGAGGCTTAGGACGAGGACAATTGTTTGGCTCTCATCCTCAGGGAGGACGGCAGCCAGCGCGTAGATGTTTACGATGTGGGAGCCTTCAACACCTCATCAGGCAGTGTTCCTTCACACCACGTCAGGGTCGCATTCTGAGACGTCGTGGACGCGGAGGGTTCGCGCAGAGGGGTCAGGTTAGTAGAGGAAGAGTTCGGTCAGTCGCAGATGAAGAAAAGGCACAAGTTTTCGCTTTGACTCATCGGGACACGAGGGCGTCCAACGCAGAGCTTTCAGGTACTCTTTCAGTATGTCCTTTGTTGCACACGTATTGTCTGATCCGGATCCTTGTGCTCATATGTTTTCACGTACTCGTACGTATCCACACATGTTGTGCCGAGTTTGGGTAGAGAGTCCGGTTTGCTTGATCAGCCGCTAGTTGTGACTACTCCCGTGGGAGAGTCGTTTGTCGCTAGTCACGTGTTCCGATCCTGTACCGTCCCTATTGGCGAGAGAGAGTTGCCGGTCGATTTGATCCTTCTTGAGAGGTTGGACTTCGACGTTCTTTGGGCATGGATTGGTTAGCCACGTGCTATGCTTCTGTTGACTGCCTCGAGAAGACAGTTAGATTTTGTTTTCCCGGCGAGTCTGTTTTTGTTGTGTTGGGGGACCGTGGTGCCACCCCTCACAGTGTTATTTCTTCTTTTTGTGCTCGACAGCTTTTGAGGAAGGGATGTCAGGGATTTCTCGCTTATGTTTGCGATACTAGAGCTACAAAGGTTCCATTGGATCAGGTTCCGGTCGTTAGCGAGTTCCCCGATGTGTTCCCTGATGAGCTTCCTGGGCTACCGCCCGAGCGTGATATTTCCTTCTGTATTGATTTGGTTCCTGGCCTGGGGCCTATTTCTGTACCGCCGTATCGGATGGCCCCGGCGGAACTTAGAGAATTGAAGGGTTGCAAGATTTGCTAGATAAGGGACTTATTCGACCAAGTGTTTCTCCTTGGGGTGTTCCAGTCCTGTTCGTCAAGAAGAAGGATGGCAGTTTGCGTCTGTGTATCGACTACTATCAGCTGAATAGGGTTACAGTGCGGAACAGGTATCCTTTACCACGCATCGACGATTTGTTCGACCAGCTCCAGGGGGCAGGATACTTTTCGAGGATCGATTTGTGATCAGGCTACCATCAGCTGCGGGTTCGACGGGAAGGACATTCCTAGGACAGCTTTCTGCACGCGTTACGGCCATTATGAGTTTTTGGTGATGTCGTTCGGACTCACCAACGCGCCGGCAGCATTCATGGACTTGATGAACCGTATTTTTCGGCCGTATCTTGATCTGCTCATCATAGTGTTCATTGACGATATTCTGGTGTATTCTTAGAGTAGAGAGGAGCACGAACAGCACCTGCGGATTACACTGCAGACCTTGAGGGAGCATCAGCTTTTCGCCAAATTCTCTAAATGTGCTTTCTGGCTGGACAGCGTAGACTTCTCGGGGCACGTGATTACATGAGATGGTATATGTGTAGACCCGAGGAAGATTGAGGCCGTTCGGAGTTGGCCTAGACCCACGTCAGTGACGGAGGTTCGAAGCTTTCTAGGGCTGGCAGGATACTACAGGCGATTCGTGCAGGACTTCTCTCGCATTGCTACACCTTTGTCCGGGTTGACCCGGAAGGGAGTTCCTTTCATTTGGACGGAGGAGTGTGAGTGCAGTTTCCAGCAGCTACGGGCTCTACTGACTACGACACCAGTGCTTTCTTTGCCTTCAGGATCAGGCGGATTTGTGGTCTATTGTGATGCTTCACGAGTGGGGCTAGGGTGTGTATTGATGCAGCATGACAGGGTGATCGTGTATGCTTCACGGCAATTGAAAAAACATGAACAGAATTACCCCACTCATGATTTGGAGATGGCTGCAGTGGTCTTTGCACTTAAGATCTGGCGACATTACCTGTCTGGAGAGTCATGCCAGATATTCACTGATCACAAGAGCTTAAAGTATATATTCCAGCAGCGAGACCTGAACCTTAGACAGCTTCGATGGATAGAGTTAGTGAAGGACTAAGATTGTGAGATCTTGTACCACTCGGGCAGGGCGAACGTAGTGGCGGATGCTTTGAGCAGGAGGCCCGGGGGTAGTCTATCTTGTTTGAGCGTAGTACAGAGGCAGTCGTCGGCAGATTGGCAGATATTGTGCGACAGCCGGGTGCAGTTCGAGTTTACGCTGATCGGAGGACAGATTGCACATGTTCGTGCACGCCCACAGTTGCTCGACCGTATTCATGAGGCACAGCACAGTGATGAATGATGCTCAGAGATCAGGGCACAGATTGGACAGGGCAGATTTTCCGAGTACGTGATCGATGATCAGGGGATACTACGATCCAGGACTAGACTGTGCGTACCAGATGCTGAGGGATTGCGGCGCGAGGTTATTGAGGAGGCACATCGATCGGTATATAGTATTCATCCCGGTTCCACCAAGATGTACCATGACATGAGAGGTGTTTACTCGATGGACGGAATGAAGAGAGACATCGCAGATTTTGTGTCGAGATGCCTGACATGTCAGCAAGTCAAGGCTGAGTAGCAGAGGCCCGCGGGAGAGCTACAGCCGTTACCCATTCCGGAGCGGAAATGGGAATAGATATCTATGGACTTCATTGTGGGTTTGCCCAGGACTAGTCGAGGGTATGACTCTATCTGGGTGATTGTGGATCGTTTGACGAAAGCGGCTCACTTCCTACCGGTGAAGACGACTTTCGGATTTGCTCAGTATGCCCAGATTTACATTGACGAGATTGTACAACTGCACGGAGTTCCGACATGTATCTTGTCAGACAGAGGCACCAAGTTTACCAGCCGACTATGGCAGAGGCTTCAGAAGGCTTGAGCACTCGCTTGAGTTTAGCACAGCGTTTCATCCGCAGACCGACGGACAGTCAGAGCAGACTATTCAGACTCTAGAGGACATGCTCAGAGCGTGCGCTTTAGACTTCGGAGGTAGCTGGGAGCATCATTTACCCTTAGTAGAGTACTCCTACAACAACAGCTCCCAGGAGACCATTCAGATGGCACCGTTTGAGGGTCTTTATGGGAGGAGATGCAGATCACCCGCTTGTTGGACAGAGCTCAGTGAGAGCAGTATCTTAGGGCCGCTGATTGTGGAGGAGACGACCGTGAAGATCAAGTTGATTCACGATCGGATGAGAGCAGCCCAGAGTAGGCAGAGATTTTATGCGGACCGTCGGCGGCGCAGACTCGAGTTTTCTGTTGGTGACTATGTTTTCTTGAGGGTCTCCCCAATGAAAGGTGTGATGAGATTTGGGAAGAAGGAAGCTTAGTCCCAGATTTGTGGGCCCCTTCGAGATCCTCGAGCGTGTTGGTGCAATTGCGTATCGGTTAGCCCTTCCGCCCAGTTTTCCAGACGTGCACCCTGTTTCTCACGTTTCGATGCTCCACAGATATCTTCATGATCCTTCGCATGCGATTCAGCACCCGACGATCCAGCTTGAGCATGACCTTTCCTATGCAGAGCAGCCGGTGATGATCTTGGATCGACAAGGGAAGAAATTGAGATCGAAGGACATACCGTCAGTCAAGGTACTTTGGCGTGGCCAGAGCGGCGAGGATGTCACTTGGGAGACCGAGAGCGAAATGGGGAAGAGGTATCCCCATCTTTTTGAAGGTGCGTGTAGTTAGATTTTTTTTAAATTCGGGGACCGAATTTCTTTTAGGGGGTAGATTGTAACACATTGAAATCTCGTTAGAATGTGTTCGTGTTATTTAGCAGTTGTGCGTGTTAATTTATATGTGTGTATAGGATTATTAGTTATATTTAGTCGTGTTACCCTAATTGGAATTTTCCTTGATGTAGTTTACACTTGCACACTTAGACATTTTGGGACATAGGTTAACGTTATCCATTTCATTCTTGCATGGTTGTTATTTTTTCCCACCCTTTAATCAAAACAAAACCCCTTTTTAAAATTTAATTTTCAATAGAAAATAGAAGCATGGTGTTAGGTGAGATATTTGACTTTTTTGAACCATTTTTCTCTCTCTCTTCTCTCTTCCACTCTTCTGAAATCCCTGCAGAAAATTCAGCAGCAAACCCTATCTTTTCTTCATCCTTTCTTCTCCTTTTAACTTCTCTTAAGATCTCTACACAAACCCTACACCAAAACCTCACATTTTCTTCACAAAACCATAGGGAAAAGGGGCTTTTTGAGGTGTTTGGTGGCAAATCTGCACACTTGAGGCAAGGGCTGAGAATTTTGGTGTTTCTTAAGGTCTCTTGAAGGTATATGGCTCAAAGTTAACACTCTTTTCCATATCTTGTAGTATCCTAGCTAAAAATCATGTTTTTGTGCATTATTGGTGATATTAGAGGATATTTGTGAAGTATGTGATAGATTGGTGTTCTCATGGTTTAGTTAACTCTTTTAAGTGTTATTAGAGCTGTTTAGACCAGGTTTTGTTTCAGGTCTACACAAAAATACCCTTAAGTTCCATTTTAGTGCAAAAAGTGTGGTTTTTAACTAGAAATAGGGTTCTGTTGGATCTGCTACTACCCGAGATATTTCAGAGTGAAACTAGATTTTTCTGTAGCATGTATGGGGGGTATAGAGTGCACACACTAAACCTGGGGGCCCAATTCCTAAGTGAGGCAGCCGGAATAATCGTTCTGGCCGCAATTTGCGGCCAGATGGGTGATATGGGGGTTGGGGTTGGGTCCACTGGAGTCTGCTGCTATGTTGGTTATTTTGGTATATATATATTTGTAATATCTGTTCTGTATCAAAATCTGGAGTAGAATACCCTATTTTCCGTATTTTTAATCTTTCGCGACACGCGTGATACGTGTGTGTGGGTTTGGGGGTTTCTGCGTATCGCGACGCGTCGGAGCAACTTCAGGTGCGTAATCACACGTTTTAACGTATCGCGCACACGCGCGCTTTTTTTGCGACACGGTTACTAGTTCGGCTTTAATGTCGTGTTTGTACGGTTTTGAGCTTATGTGTGATAAATTATGAAATTCTAGGATTCGCAGGCGAGTGCGACGGATGCCGCGAAGGAGGGGAACAAGTCGTCGGCTATACCTAGCGAGAGACTACGGTGAGTAGATTTAACATCTACGGGGATATTGCCCGCATGGCGTTCTACGTCAGGGCTGATAGGATCTTATAGCTACATTTCCATACATTGACTGTTCATGGCTACTATTTAGTGCATACCACATTCCCTGATGTATGTATATAAACTAGAATTGATAGAACACCGCACCCTTACTAACAGTTCATGTTGCACGAGCACTATCCTGCATGTTACACACATACCGTTAGTAATTGCCATGACAATCACACTGTAGAATTTCCATGATCAGTATGTTGTAGCTCATCTTTATGTGACTTGACATGATATTCATACTTGATGCATATATCACATCGGATCAGTATGTTGTAGCTCATCTTTATGTGATGTCACGACCCGAAAAAGCACGTGACTAGCCCATGAACCCTATGAAGTCTATCGGACCCCATCTGATCCAAGTAAACCAAAAGCCCAGAAATCTAAAACCATTTGAAGAGTAAATAAGGAAAACTGGTTTTAAGAAATATGGAAACTTGTTTTGAAAATCAAGTTTTTAAATAACTAAGCCGAATATGCATTTTTTAAAATGTGTAACTTTTCCTGAAAATTTCGGCAGAGTTTCTTTTGTAAAAACTGGCCCCAAACGGAGTACAACAAGAATAACATAAATATGCAATGATAAAAGGCATCCCCAAGCGGGAGCTAGCTCTTCGTCAATCGACGGTCACAACCACGCAAGCAATAATAATATACAACGCCAAAGGGCGAGGATCAAATCTAAAGAAGAAACTCAAAACAGCAAGAAACCGTAATACTACAAATGCGACTCTAAGGTCGAAATAATACAACACTGTCTCTAAGTTTGAAAAATATACAAGTTTTTGGTTGATGGAAATTCTAGATACAATAAATAATACATAAACAATGGCGGTTCTGATACAAAGAACCCACCAACCCAAGCAAGTCACCCATGAGGAAGCAGTGTGCCAGAAGTGCCGCTATGGAATCTGTACGGCAAACCTGCAAGAACCGGGGCACAACGGGGGTGAGTTGCCAACTCGTGAATAGAAAATATCTACAAGCAGAGATCGAATGCATGACCATCCTAGGTCAATACGATCAGATATAAATAAACCTCAATATGAATAAATCTGAAGCATGCTAAACTGGCAATGTAACCTCTATACATGAGTGTAGTGCCAAGTGCTCGTGTTAGTGCATCAGGTAATAGCATGTCATGAATATGAGGTATGATCAATGTAATCAGATCTGTATACACGTGGATCCCGTCCACTCGTCACCCAATGACAATAACCACCATGCATGTAAATATCATAAATCATGTGCATGGGAATATGAGGATGTAATCCACCCGTGTCCCTCCCGACACGTCAAAATCATGGAACCAGAGTGCCCAGCATCGGCACTCGAAAACATCATGAAAAACTGTGCCCAGCATCGGCACGTAAATCCTCATATATCGGGCTCCGTCAGTCCGGATCGGCCTACGGGGTCCATCTGCGGTATCGGCCCTCGGCCCCGGCAGTACGGATCATCCCGCATCCATCTCTCGACTCTGGTCAGTATCCTCCGGACAACTGCCAGGTCCAACCAATCACCGGTAGGTACTCGCCCGCCTCCAGGCTCAATCGGCAAAGCTCATCGATCATCTTGCTGAGGGGAACCATACCGGGCCCACCACGAACCCGCAAACAGAACATCCACTCCTCGAATCGGGTTTCAAGCACACGTCTCAGCACCGAGAAAACGCGTGGTGGACACACCAAAATATCATATCACGGGTAACCGGGTTTTAAAACAATTACATATTCTCTTTGAAACACCCACGGTTCCCAAAACCAGAAATATCATGGAAACATCATATCTCAATACGTATAATCAGAAAACAGCATATATGCGACATATAGCAGAAAGGTAAGCATATCAGTATGTCATGCAAGGGTCATACCCTGAATGCAACAGTACTACAGTGTAGTGACATGGCAATTATCGATGATGAAGTGTGTGAGCCGGCAACAGTGTACGTGGAACATACGCATCATCGATAATGGTGCTGGTGTCCTAGCAGCATGAATGAAATACATCAACAACATAGCGATGCAATGCAAACAGCATGAATGTGTGGAATCGAGTAATCAACGCAACAGAAGAGAACCTGCCTCAGTAGCTATATCATGCAACCTTGCCTTTTGAAATAAGACGAATCAGGGCTTTTGGTAAAATAAGGGCTACGGTGTTTTAAGAAAAGATGCGCCTTTTTAAATATCCGTATAAACCCTTTTGCTTATCTTTAAAATATCCCCGATTCGTTAGTTTGAAATAGGTACGACTCGGTCTAGTCTAGTGCCTACTAAGTAATCTAGACAGGAGGGGTATGAAACCACCTAATCTGAGTCAATGTATATAGATATGATAGTCGGTGATCTCGCCTCAATAACATATCGTAAGATATCCTCGAGTCATGAGTGCGGATCTATCATCAATACCGGCTCGTACGGTAAATCGTCGTACGGCATACCAATAACTGGGTAGGGGTCAATATCACACTATCTCATCACATATCAGGTATCACTTATCATCAGATCGCACAATCTGGGGTACTACTCTAAGTCTAGTACAAATCGATACCATCTATAAAAATATGAATGCGGGTAAAGCACATGTCCAAAGGCCCGCTACAACTATCATATCGCACCTCAAAGAAAAACTATGTCACATCGCCGATCTCACGGCCTCACATCAAATATCATCTCAAACCCACGTATCATCCTCAAATCCCGTATATAAACACATAGTCCCATACCCATGTGTAGATATACGCACCATCATATACGCACAAATATATGGAAGAATGTATGCAAGTATGTGTGTATGTGTGAGTGTGGGTGCAACCACTACTCTAGGGTTCGCACTATACTAAACCAATATATTCTTATCATCAATAATAGCTTTATTTCCATCACTAATCTAAACCACACATAGCAAATATACGTGTGTATACGTATTCGTATACATCACCACGGACTGCGGGGGTGCTATACGCCATCAACCCGACTTCTCCCCGTAGATATAAATCTACTCACCTTGCTTTTCATGTGTCGGTGCCGATGTCGCCATCTTCATCTTCTTTGCCTCAACATCTCGTAGGGTACCTACAAGTATATCACAACGCTAAAGTACATGAAAACCACATCAGAAACCAAAATAGCACACGCTACTCGCATAGGTAGAAACCTATCGTCTCGCATGTAAACACTAATCAATATCCACTTGTCGTTGACGTCCAAACGCCACCCGACAGAAACGAATCACCAAATACCAAAATCCATGCTAAAACAAGTCTCAAATCATACACCAACATAGGAAAATCAACCCAGATTTCACCCTAGATGGAATCAGTCAAAACTAGAAGTACCATGGGCCAAGAATAGAGGAAATGAGGGCATGCACGCATAACGAGGCAGATCCACCCTGCTCTGGCCGCAAATTGAGGCCAGAATGGGATAATTGGCGGCCTCACTTTGGAGTGGGGAGCTAGGGTTTGGGGTGATGGTTCTCTGGTGCCTGCACATCTCACTGTCAATCTTAGTTTTATTTTTGGGGTATCGGGGTGATAGCAGATTACACAAAACAGTCCCAGATTTCCAGTTTTTCCGATATCGGTTCCGTAATTCCGTATTCTGTTTTCAATTCCAGGTTTGGGTTCAATTTAGCATCACACAAGGGATTCTAAGGTCACTGCAATCCTCAATTCCATCTCAAATTTCAGTTTTACCCTAAACCCTAACTTGAAATCTCAAAAGTCTACAAAATGACACGATATCGATACTAAACTAGAATTGATGCATAAGGAAATTGAAATGCTACAAGAGGGTGCAGAAATTACCTCCTTTGGCAACTCAAGAAAATTCTTGAGTTGCTCAAAGTCCACCAAATCCAATCTTGCTAGGTTCAAAGTGTAGCTAGTGAGCTCGGGAACATTTTTTGTGAAGGGGGGATGAGCTTTTGGTTTTGTTTTCATTGTGGATCTAGGATTTTATGAAGAGGGAGAGAGAGGGAAAGAGAGAGCAGCAGCAACAAAGGGGGAGGGAGAAGAGAGAGAATGAGGAGGGGAAAATGATGAGGGATGGTTCAAAAAGTGGGGGTTTGACTTGGTCTCTCTCTCTCACTCATTACCTACCCTTTTCCCTTTTCTTTTCTTTTCCTTTTTCTTTTCTTCTCACTCCAATAGTGCACCCAAAAGAACAACCATGGTAGAAATGCACAAGTAACACAAGTATAACAAGTGTGGAAAATGATATGTGCACATTTTGCACAAAAAATGCCAAAAAGCCGATTAGCGATTTTTAATCGCGATTAACACTAAATTAGCATATCACTAGTCTTAAAAACTTTAAAATGGCATAAATCCATAAAATACCCTATTTTAGAATTTTCCAAAAATTTTCCCCATTTATTTGTATTTAATTACACCCGAATATTAAAATATTCATTAAAATAATATTAAATTATAAAAATTCCCGAAAATAATATTTTATTATTTTGGAAATGTTACAATCTACCCCTCTTAAAGAAATTAGGTCCCCGAATTTAAATTTAAAAACCCCCGAGTACTAAAACATTTCGATACAAATCTCAAGTCGTCGGGGCTCCGAAATCATCAATACATAAAACATCACAGCGCAATGCATGCGCGGGAGTAATGAGCAGATAACCCAAAATCGAAACTCCGTCAAGCATCCCGCAATCATCGGAGTCTAGGTAAATACACAAATGTCAAATCCAATACAAAACCAATATGATATGGATCAGAACTATACATGTAGACATCCAATCTATACATGTAAATAGCTGATGTAAAAGCATGCCAAATCTTTTAAAATCGCTGTGCGATGCGCATAACACTGCACAGTGGCGGACGTTTCTCATAAGAAAATAACTATATATGTGTATATACATATACTTTGTTTAATAAGCACGTTCCGCCGTTTTGAAAACAATCAGAAGGGTTTCCTTGTTTTTAAAACGTTTCGTGTCATATCAGACACGTAGGTATATACTGAGACTATAGTTCGCTTTTTGGAAATCCCTTCGATAACTATCGATGCATGCAAATATATCCAAGTACCGTCCACTGACTAGTCCTGCTCAGTATGAAAGCAAATATCCAACATCATAAAAAGTACTGCTCCAAAGAGAATAAATCTCAGAATGCACATAACACCACCCTGTGCGTCTGGTGCGCATGGAAATCAAAATCCATATATGTGCTAAACAGGTGCACAAAACAACATCTAGGTGCATCGGGTATGCACGAAGCATCTGTCATAGGCAACGGGTGTGCCTGACAGCCAAAAATCCGGTGCATCTGACATGCACGAAAAATCTCGATTTAGTGCATCGGGTGTGCACCAAAATCGTATCTTAAAACATGCGCCCAACATGCACGGAAATCCAAATCGGTGCATCCATCGTGCACGAATGAAAATCTAAACCCTGCGCACTCAACATGCACGGAATCACGAAATCCAATAGCAACCGCCAAACATGCGTAAGTCAACCCAAAAGCACGGAGTGCAAGAATCAATCATCAGTATCAGGGTCAAAATCGACGATATATAATGCGGCTCAATCAAAATCAAGTGTACCGCAAAGGAAATCACACAACCGTGTGCATCAGCGTGCACAAATCAAATCAAAACACTAAAGTGCATGAAAACTATGCTGGAAGCGTAAACCAAATCACCGGCATGCAATAGGCATGAAATCACAATCAACACCTCAAGGATAATAATGTTGCGCCAGGTATAAGTGCCCAATAAGTGCAACCATGGTGCACGAAAACAGAAATCATAGAACTCAGTCATCAAAACCAATCATGCAAATAGATCGCCAAAACACCGAAATCCCAAAGTGACAGATACATGATAGTCGAATCACAAAATCACAAATCATAAATACTGTCATCGGTATATCCTCCCTCGATGTCGAGAAGGTGCCGGTACATCCAATTCTAGCGGCGCAAGATCTCCACTTGCCTCTTGCTCACGGCTGGCGTCCTCTGCCTATGGTTCCTGATCTTTCCTGTAGATTACCAATCTCGCAATCCATCGGCACATCGGCCCGGTCAGGAGTGCTGACAGGAACGATTCCGTTCTGGCACTTTCCTGGTCATCTCGGTCAATCCTCACGACCGCTTGTAAAGCAATATGTCTCTGGTGTCGTCCTCCGGCCCTCTGAATGCACATCACACGTCCGATCTTGGGTGCAAACATCATTGCAGCGGTGTCCTGGAAGGAATCCTGCTCAAAGTCTCTGCCGATCTTGCCTATGCCGATATGTACTGAGGCTGATACTCTTGCATAGTCTCTTCTCATCCAATGGACATCTGTGTCCTCAACACAGCATTTCCTCGGGGATTGGTTGCATCCCAGCGCCTCTGGTCTCGACGGGAAGTAATGACAGCTCATCAGCGTCTCGCACGAACCTCTTGTCCCGCTTGTCTGTATCATCATCCATTTCGACATCGCGTCTCTCTCTGCGCACTGCAATGCCTTCGGCTACGGTCCATCCGAAGTCCCTCACGCGGACTCGAAATCAAAACTCGGTATCTTCCTCACTCAGTAGAAGATATCTAGCCGAACACGTCCTCAGCATGCATGTCACATTTCTGGTGTCAGCGGAGTGGAACGTCATCTCGTCGAAATCTCGTGCGAACTCTTTACTCCACCTTGCTCTAATATCGACTGATTCGGACTCATCTCATCGTGGATGCCCGGACTGCGCTCCGACGGCTATGCTCGCATCTGGAGTCTTCCAAACAGTGTCCCATCACAATATCCGAAAGATGTCGAACCATCCGATCGACTCGCCAGAACCTCATAATCCCCCAAGAGCTCAACATCTCGGGTACGGTTTAATAGTATCGAGTACATGCCACAGCGTCGGTGGTCCAGCCGTAGAAGGGCAAACCCAAGCCTCACTGATGGCGCCGCGGAACCGCCGCAAACCCTAAGGTTCAAAGGCTTTCACACGGTCATTAAGTCGAGTTAGGGTTTCATTCCTCTAGAGGGTCCATAGAATCACCTGCATGTCTTTCCGAATACTTTAAACTTGGAAAATGGGTCCCTGACCTTCGATCGTCCCAATCGACTCTCCACGAATCTGCGTGAAGTCGCCTCTAGCTGGAATCAATCTACCTGATGACCTCGCATCGGGGTAAGCGAACGAACCACATGTCCTAGTCATTCCTCCTCGGTGACTAGCGACTCACAATCATATCTCAAGAATATGCTCATGCTGCAGCAGCTCCAATCATCTGGGCGATATCTCATCATTCGCAGCAACAACTGGCTCATTCGTCCGTACGCTGAACAGCGCCTCAATCATCCTGAATAAGCGATATATCAACAGTCATCACATCCTGGCTGGCCTCTATCAGTAGCTCAATCCTCTGGTGCCGATCAGCACACCCGGGAAATCTCACAACAGCGATCTGTCAAACGCTCAAGTGCGGAAACCCAAAATACGAAGCCTCAAGCAACCGTATGCCTCGGGGATCACGCCCTGGTCAGTCCTCGTCCACGACGAGCTCATGCTGAGAACTCGAGCCGTAGCTCACCCTGCCCGTGCCATCGCGGCAGCAAAACCACAACCAATATCGATGAAGGTAGATCATAGGAAGGAATATAATACAGTGCAAGGAAATGTACAACCTAAGGTTTCTTAAGCGGAGTGGCGTGTTGTAAGTATGCCGCGGAACATACCAACGGTACGTCACTCTACTTTAGTCACCTATTCCATCAACCAAGGGTCATCCTACATGACGAAAGTTCGGGTTTAACACCCCCTCGACTAAGTCTAAGTTCCGTAAGGTCAAGCCGAAGTTCCGTATATAAATAACTCCCTAGGCTCCACATAGTCAAACTCAGACTCGAACCAAGGTCAACCTGGCGCTCTGATACCAACTTTGTCACGACCCGAAAGAGAACGTGACTGGCCCTTGAACCCTATGAAGTCTATCGGACCCCATCTGATCCAAGTAAGCCAAAAGCCCAGAAATCTAAACCCAGGAAAACCGGTTTTAAGAAATAAGGAAACTTGTTTTGAAAATCAAGTTTTTAAATAACTAAGCCGAATATGCATTTTTTTAAATGTGTAACTTTTCCTGAAAATTTCGGCAGAGTTTCCTTTGTAAAAACTGGCCCCAAACGGGGTACAACAAGAATAACATAAATATGCAATGATAAAAGGCATCCCCAAGCGGGAGATAGCTCTTCGTCAATCGATGGTCACAACCACGCAAGCAATAATAATATACAACGCCAAAGGGTGAGGATCAAATCTCAAGAAGAAACTCAAAACAGCCAGAAAACCGTAATACTACAAATGCGACTCTAAGGTCGAAATAATACAACACTGTCTCTAAGTCTGAACAATATACAAGTTTTTGGTTGATGGAAATTCTAGATACAATAAATAATACATGAACAATGGCGGTTCTGATACAAAGAACCCACGAACCCAAGCAAGTCACCGATGAGGAAGCAGTGTGCCAGAAGTGCCGCTATGGAATCTGTACGGCAAACCTGCAAGAACTGGGGCACAACGGGGGTGAGTTGCCAACTTGTGAATAGAAAATATCTACAAGCAGAGATCGAATGCATGACCATCCTAGGTCAATACGATCAGATATAAATAAACCTCAATATGAATAAATCTGAAGCATGCTAAACTGGTAATGTAACCTCTATACATGAGTGTAGTGCCAAGTGCTCGTGCTAGTGCATCAGGTAATAGCATGTCATGAATATGAGGTATGATCAATGTAATAAGATCTGTATACACGTGGATCCCGTCCACTCGTCACCCAATGACAATAACCACCATGCATGTAAATATCATAAATCATGTGCATGGGAATATTAGGATGTAGTCCACCCGTGTCCCTCCCGACACGTCAAAATCATGGAACCAGAGTGCCCAGCATCGGCACTCGAAAACATCATGAAAACTGTGCCCAGCATCGGCACGTAAATCCTCATATATCGGGCTCCGTCAGTCCGGATCGGCCCACGGGGTCCATCTGCGGTATCGGCCCTCGGCCCCGGCAGTACGGATCATCCCGCATCCATCTCTCGACTCTGGTCAGTATCCTCCGGACAACTGCCAGGTCCAACCAATCACTGGTAGGTACTCGCCCGCCTCCAGGCTCAATCGGCAAAGCTCATCGATCATCTTGCCGAGGGGAACCATACCGGGCCCACCACGAACCCGCAAACGGAACATCCACTCCTCGAATCGGGTTTCAAGCACACGTCTCAGCACCGAGAAAACGCGTGGTGGACACACCAAAATATCATATCACGGGTAACCGAGTTTTTAAAACAATTACATATTCTCTTTGAAACACCCACGGTTCCCAAAACCAGAAATATCATAGAAGCATCATATCTCAATACGTATAATCAGAAAGCAGCATATATGCGACATATAGCAGAAAGGTAAGCATATCAGTATGTCATGCAAGGGTCATACCCTGAATGCAACAGTACTACAGTGTAGTGACATGACAATTATCGATGATGAAGTGTGTGAGCCGGCAACAGTGTACGTGGAACATACGCATCATCGATAATGGTGCTGGTGTCCTAGCAGCATGAATGAAATACATCAACAACATAGCGATGCAATGCAAACAGCATGAATGTGCGGAATCGAGTAATCAACGCAACAGTAGAGAACCTGCCTCAGTAGTTATATCATGCAACCTTGCCTTTTGAAATAAGACGAATCAGGGCTTTTGGGAAAATAAGGGCTATGGTGGTTTAAGAAGAGATGCGCCTTTTTAAATATCCGTATAAACCCTTTTTCTTATCTTTAAAATATCCCCGATTCGTTAGTTTGAAATAGGTATGACTCGGTCTAGTCTAATGCCTACTAAGTAATCTAGACAGGAGGGGTATGAAACCACCTAATCTGAGTCAATGTATATAGATATGATAGTCGGTGATCTCGCCTCAATAACGTTTCGTAAGATATCCTCGAGTCATGAGTGTGGATCTATCATCAATACCGGCTCGTACGGTAAATCGTAGTACGACATCCCAATAACTGGGTAGGGGTCAATATCACACTATCTCATCACATATCAGGTATCACTTATCATCAGATCGCACAATCTGGGGTACTACTCTAAGTCTAGTACAAATCGATACCATCTATAAAAATATGAATGCGGGTAAAGCACATGTCCAAAGGCCCGCTACAACTATCATATCGCACCTCAAAGACAAACTATGTCACATCGCCGATCTCACGGCCTCACATCAAATATCATCTCAAACCCACGTATCATCCTCAAATCCCGTATATAAACACATAATCCCATACCCATGTGTAGATATACGCACCATCATATACGCACAAATATATGAAAGAATGTATGCAAGTATGTGTGTATGTGTGAGTGTGGGTGCAACCACTACTCTAGGGTTCACACTATACTAAACCAATATATTCTTATCATCAATAGTACCATTATTTCCATCACTAATCTAAACCACACATAGAAAATATACGTGTGTATAAGTATTCGTATACATCACCACGGACTGCGGGGGTGCTATACGCAATCCACCCGACTTCTCCCCGTGGATATAAATCTACTCACCTTGCTTTTCATGTGTCGGTGCCGATGTCGCCATCTTCATCTTCTTTGCCTCAACATCTCGTAGGGTACGTACAAGTATATCACAACGCTAAAGTACATGAAAACCACATCGGAAACCAAAATAGCACACGCTACTCGCATAGGTAGAAACCTATCGTCTCGCATGTAAACACTAATCAATATCCACTTGTCGTTGACGTCCAAACGCCACCCGACAGAAACGAATCACCAAATACCAAAATCCATACTAAAACAAGTCTCAAATCACACACCAACATAGGAAAATCAACCCAGATTTCACCCTAGATGGAATCAGTCAAAACTAGAAGTACCCTGGGCCAAGAATAGAGGAAATGAGGGCATGCACGCAAAACGAGGCAGATCCACCCTGCTCTGGCCGCAAATTGCGCCAGAATGGGATAATTGGCGGCCTCACTTTGGTGTGGGGAGCTAGGGTTTGGGGTGATGGTTCTCTGGTGCCTGCACATCTCACTGTCAATCTTAGTTTTATTTTTGGGGTCTCGGGGTGATAGCAGATTACACAAAACAGTCCCAGATTTCCAGTTTTTCCGATATCGGTTCTGTAATTCCGTATTCTGTTTTCAATTCCAGGTTTGGGTTCAATTTAGCATCACACAAGGGATTCTAAGGTCACTACAATCCTCAATTCCATCTCAAATTTCAGTTTTACCCTAAACCCTAACTTGAAATCTCAAAAGTCTACAAAATGACACGATATCGATACTAAACTAGAATTGATGCATAAGGAAATTGAAATGCTACAAGAGGGTGCAGAAATTACCTCCTTTGGCAACTCAAGAAAATTCTTGAGTTGCTCAAAGTCCACCAAATCCAATCTTGCTAGGTTCAACGTGTAGCTAGTGAGCTCGGGAACATTTTTTGTGAAGGGGGGATGAGCTTTTGGTTTTGTTTTCATTGTGGATCTAGGATTTTATGAAGAGAGAGAGAGGGAAACAGAGAGCAGCAGCAACAAAGGGGGAGGGAGAAGAGAGAGAATGAGGAGGGGAAAATGATGAGGGATGGTTCAAAAAGTGGGGGTTTGACTTGGTCTCTCTCTCTCTCACTCATTACCTACCCTTTCCCTTTTCTTTTCTTTTCCTTTTTCTTTTCTTCTCACTCCAATAGTGCACCCAAAAGAACAACCATGGTAGAAATGCACAAGTAACACAAGTGTAAGAAGTGTGGAAAATGATAAGTGCACATTTTGCACAAAAAATGCCAAAAAGCCGATTAGCGATTTTTAATCGCGATTAACACTAAACTAGCATATAACTAGTCTTAAAAACTTTAAAATGGCATAAATCCATAAAATACCCTATTTTAGAATTTTCCAAAATTTCCCCCCATTTATTTGTATTTAATTACACCCGAATATTAAAATATTCATTAAAATAATATTAAATTATAAAAATTCCCGAAAATAATATTTTATTATTTTGGAAATGTTACATGTGACTTGACATGATATTCATACTTGATGCATATATCATATCGGATCAGTATGTTGTAGCTCATCTTTATGTGACTTGACATGATATTCATACTAGATGCACATATCACATCAGATCATTGACTTGCATATTGGTTTGGATTACATGTGATTTTTGGATTTGGGCACTGTGGCTATTTCAAATATGTAATCATTTAAAAACCCGGTTCCCTTGATATGATATTTCGGTGCGCCCGCCATGTGTTTTCTCGGTGCTAGAGCGATATATTGAGGGCTGACCCGGACTGACGGATGCCCGATATATTGAGAGAGGGCTAACCCGGACTGACGGATGCCCGATATATTGAGAGAGGGCTGACCCGGACTGATCGATGCCCGATATATTGAGAGAGGGCTGACCCGGACTGACTGATGCCCGATATATTGAGAGAGGGCTGACCCGGACTGACGGATGCCCGATATATTGAGAGAGGGCTGACCCGGACTGACGGATGCCCGATATAGGAGGATTTCCGTGTCAATGCTAGACACGAGTATTTATGATATTTTGGTGCCGATGTTGGGCACTCGTGATTCTCAGGGATGTACAGGATTTGAGGACCGATGGGAGTGTCGGCGTCTGGGTTGTTGTGATTTGCGGTGCATATATATATATATATATATATATATATATATTCCACATTGACATTCCGTGTAGATGTTATACTTCCCATGCTCAGCATTCATTATTATATCTCATCCTGTAGTTATGTTACCTGATAGAGCACTTGCATGATTTTTGCACATACTGCTTATCACACCTTTATATCATCTGTTGGCATATGATAGAGTAGCGCAGTACGTGCATGTTTGCGATTACCTTTATATGTTATCTCTATTCACGAGTTGGCAACTCACCCCCGTTGTGCCACAGTGTTTGCAGGTTGCCCTTCGGAGTAGTCGCGGCAGGCTGCGTTCTTGCATCTTTTGACACAGATACCCCTAAAGTTGGCATACTAGCTCTTTTGCTGATAGGTGGGTTTTGTGCGGTATCTATTTATCTTTCAGTTATGTACATTGTTGTATCTAGTACTCTCCATCTACCACTTATGTATTGACTTAGAGACAGTGTGGGGACGATGATGTATATTATTTGTATTCTGGTGTCGAGCTCGTTGTGAGCCGACTTACTTTGCGTTTTATTCTATCTGTGATGTTCCCACGTTTTACTCTTGATCTTCGCTATGGCGTCGTATATTGCTATCTTGGTGATTATTTACTTAAGAATTCTTGTCACTTCTAAATGCTTCCATTTTAAAAACTAAAACACTCTATACTTTTACTGGTTTGTTTTCTGGGTTTTCGGTTCACTTAGTCGCGTTACGCCTGTAGACGTTACGTGGTTAAGTGCCGGTCACGGGTCATACTTTGGGTCGTGACAATATCAAAAGTGCGATTTTTTCGACTGAACACTTGTCAATCCTGTCTAAAAGGAATGATGACCAAAACTCCGTTTACTGGACACGGAGAAAGAGCTACCGAGCTCTTAGGCCTCATACATACTGATGTATGTGGACCAATGTCTACACATGCAAGAAGCGGAGATTCCTACTTCATAACTTTTACTGATGACTTCTCAAGGTTTAGACATGTGTTCTTGTTGAAACATAAGTCCGATGCTTTTGAAAAATTCAAAGTATATAAATGTGAAGTAGAGAAACAAACAGGAAAAAGTATAAGAATGCTTCGATCTGATCGAGGTGGTGAATTCTTGAGTACTGAATTTCTTGAGTTCTTGAAAGAGAATGGAATTCTCTCTCAGCTTACACCTCCATATACGCACGCCACAACACAACGGTGTATCAGAGCGAATAAATCGCACCTTATTGGATATGGTGCACTCTATGATGAGTATTGCTGAGTTGCCACTTTCTTTTTGGGGCTATGCACTGGGGAGAGCAGCATACCTATTGAATAGGGCTCCAACCAAATCTGTTCCTATCACTCCATATAAGATATGGCAGGGGAAGAGACCATACCTAAATTTCATGAAGAAATGGGGTTGTCCGGCCTATGTTAAAAGACAAAATCCGGACAAACTCGAGGCACGATCTGTATTGTGTAAATTTATGGGTTATCCAAAACATTCGATGGGATATCTGTTCTACCACACCGAGGAACAGAAGGTGTTTTTTGCTCGTCACGCCTCCTTTTTGGAAAGGGAATTTCATGCAAAAGAAATTAGTGGGAGCATGGTAGAATTGAAAGAAATTTCAGGACCATAAGTAGTTACTGAAGATTTAACAGAACCACTGATTCAAGAACAAACCGACAAGCCTCGGCTACATCGCAAATCTAATAGGCAATCTCATCCACCCGAGAGATACTACGGTTTTCTCATAGATGGGGATCGAGAGGATTGCATCATCAATGATGATGAGCTTATTAGTTTTCAACAAGTTATCACGAGTACGGACTCAGTAAAGTGGCTGGATGCTATGAGATCCAAAATGGAAACCATGTACACCAACAAAGTTTGGACTTTGGACGTTGCACCTCCTGAGGTAAAACCCGTTGGATGCAAATGGATCTTCAAAAAGAAGATTAGTGTTGATGGATAGGTAGAAACCTATAAAGCTAGACTTGTTGCAAAAGGTTTTCGTCAAAGACTGGTGTGGACTATGATGAAACTTTTTCTCCAGTGGTTATGCTTAAATCCATCCGGATCCTACTTGTTGTTGATGCCTTCCACGACTATGATATCTGGCAGATGGACGTAAAAATCGCTTTTCTAAATGGTGATTTAGAAGAATGTGTTTATATGGATCAACCAAAAGGTTTCATTAATAGTGGGAGTAGCGGAAAGACATGCAAGTTGCTTAAATCCATATGGATTGAAACAAACATCGCGGAGTTGGAACATATGCTTCGATAATGCAATCAAAGAGTTTGATTTTATCAAGAATGTGGACGAACCTTGTATTTACAAGAAAATTGTAGGGAGAGCAGTAGTTTTTCTCGTATTGTACGTGGATGACATTCTCCTGATGGGAAATGACATTCCCATGCTACAATCTGTCAAACTTTTTCTGTCACAAAAATTCTCCATGAAAGAACAGGGTGATGCCTCTTACATACTAGGGATTAAGATCTATAGGGATAGATCTAAATGACTTTTGCGATTGTCCCAATCAAGGTACATCGATACCATACTAAAAAAGTTTAGTATGGAAGATTCCAAGCATAGATATGTGCCCGCTTGTCATGGAATCACCCTCTCCAAAGAGATGTCCTATAAGACTGGTGAAGAAAGGGATCGCATGAACATTATACCCTATGCTTCTGTAGTTCGGTCTATAATGTATGCGATGTTGTGTACCAGACCAGATATTGCTTATGCACTTAGTATAGGAAGCCGGTATCAATAAAATCCAGGGGAAAAGCATTGGACAGCAGTGAAGAACATACTTAGGTACTTAAGAAGAACTAAAGATATGTTCTTGGTGTATGGTAACGATGATCTCCAAATGGAGGCATTTACCGACCCCAGCTTCCAAAGTGACAAAGATGACAACAAATCCAACTCCGGTTATGTATTTACCCTCAATGGAGGGGCGGTTTGTTGGAAAAGTTCTAAACATGATACCGTTGCAGACTCAACGATGGAGACTGAGTACATTGCTGCCAAAGAAGCAGTCTGGGTGCATAAGTTCATTACGGAGCTTGAGGTGGTTCCAACCATTGCTGATCCAATACCTTTGTATTGTGATAACATTGGAGCAGTAGCACTAGCAAAGGAACCGCGGTCCCATTAGAAGTCTAGACACATCTTAAGGCGGTATCATCCGATCAGGGAGATCGTTGATTGCAAAGAGATCAGGATACAGAGGGTAGATACAAAAGAGAACCCAGCAGATCCATTCACGAAGGCTATTCCCCAAGTACAGTTTGAGCGACTTTTTGGGTTGTTAGGTATGAGATATGCTGATAACTGGACTTAGTGTAAGTGGGAGTTTGTTGGATATGTATGCCTTAGAGGCCATTATTGTACATTATTTTGGACATCACGGACATATGTATGCATAGAATATTCTTGCTCAAAATGATAGTGAACTATCTGGTTTTGACTTTTTCTTAACGTGTATACATTTATATCCTGCTCTTAGTTATACATGCTGATAGAGTCCTTAGGATCTTTGCTTAACTACCAGGTCTTTGATGTCGATCATACTAGAAGGCCCTGGGTAGTCGATAAGCACATCTTTAAAAAGTTCCTAATCGTAGGGGTATCGAGACGGGGTATCGATATTCCAGAGTAGACTAGTATATACGTTTCTCGACCCGGTATAGGGCGATGGTTGATCCCACAACCATTGGTGTTTAACACCAAAGAATGTATGTATGTGCTTATTAGAGATTGAGTAGACCGAACGGACTCGCCGAGAACTCCTAGATGGTACTATACCTATCGTTATATAGCAGTTCTCAGGTGAAAAAGTACATGTTAGTCTGTAGACTTAAGATCGTCATAGTGTCTCATATGATCCCCACTGTACTTAGATTACTACCCTACCACAGCCTTAAACGGCTGTGCAAACAGGTAGTGGTTGGATACAGTCCCGGATCATGTGGAGGCAATGAGCGATCGGAAGGGATTCCTCTCTCCCGGTATGTGGAGTTAATGTTGCGCTGTATGAGACTAGCTATAACCATAAGTCCCTAGCCAGGGCAAACGAGTTTTACTGATAAGCGTTATTAGTAGTTTCTCATATAGTTATGAGCTTTATGCTTACACGATTCGTTGGGTTAGTGGGATTCTGACGGATACCACCTCTCAGACCCGATATGCGGCATTCTTAGACGAAGAGACCAGACTGTACGGTAAGTGTCAACGATAGGCTCTGTAAGGTATGGGCAAGTTTTCTTGTCAACCTTTTCATTCGTTCAATACATGGATGGCCTTACGTACACCTAGTACCGCTAACATGCTTATAAGGTAAGGATGTGATCCAACAACTTACTGCCAGCATGTTGACGGGTCTTTAGAGTCCCACACAGATGTTTTGTCCACTCGAGAAAAATAATGTATTGCGCGCATGGGATGCGTGCAGGGTCCGGTTAGACGTTCGTCTTTTAGCCGGATGGGTTATGATACTAGCCGGTTTATTGAGATAAATCAGGTCATTACATTAAATGTTAATTCAATTACAAGTTTAATTATATATGATTATGTGATAATACATGTAATTAACCTAATATCATAAATCTCTCTCTCTCTCTCTCTTTATTTTTATTGTTCCATGTGATGTGAACATTATCTTTTTATCATGGCTAGTATATTTTTATTTAACCATGATAAATCTTTTTCCTTTTATCCTTTTTCTTTATCTCATTTGTGCATGCCCAGGGGTGATGTGTAACCATCTCACATACCCTAGGACATGTGTTAGGATAGAAGAGAAAGGTGGCATGGCATAGGTCATGGGAGCATAGTGGCATGGCTTAGGTCATGGGAGCATGGTGAGTATGACCATAACCTAACTCTCACTCTCTCTCCTTCAAACTTGCATTTTTCCATGAGAGAAAGAAAAAGATATAGAAGTAAAAGAAAAGAGAGACAAGAGAGAGACCCTTCATCATTTACAAAACCATATACTTCTCTTTCCTACTTAGAAACTAGCAAAGAAGAAGGAGTAGCTCAAGTTGCCATTCATCGCCGTGGATCTTCTTCGACGGAAAGGGCTGACTAAGAGACTCAAGATGGTGAACAGTAGGAGACCAAGCTAGGAGTTCAAAGCAAAGGATCCAACTTACTAACCATCTTGGAGCTTGAAAGAAGAAGCATCATAGGTAGTATGATTTTTTCTATCTTAGCACATAGCCTTTTTAGTTCTTGCATGTTGTAGTTTTGGGATGATCACTTGCGTAGTATACCATACTTGCTAGAAATTTTTGATTTTACCATTCCTCAACGTATTTTACCTCTAGCCATTTGCATGATATACTTACATTCTACTCACCCGCATTGTGCCACAGCTTTTTTGCAGGATTGACCGCATGAATTTAGTAACGGCTTGCTAGCACATAGCTTTCTTCTGGGTGATTTGTATTGGTAGGTGGGGTACACTTTGGATCATGACCACCATTTGTATATATATTTATTCAATTGTATCTAGTTAAAAGCTCCATCAACCCGACTGAAAGTGTGTCTTAGTACCTCTACTAGGTTTCCACATGCATCAAGTATGCAAATTTAAAAAATCTAGAGGTCTAAGCTACACAAACCTAGAATCAAACTAATGAATTAGGGTTTGTAAGCAAGTAAACAAGTTTTATACAAAGTGAATAGAGAATACAACCTTTGTAGACCGGCCCTTCACTTCTAAAGATCCAAGTAGTAGTCCCTAGAACTCTTCTTAGGCTCCACTTGGTGAAAGGAACGAGCTTGCTAATGGATCTTTGATGCCGATGATGATCCACCTTGAAGTATCTCTAACTCAAGCTAATGCTTCACTAATCAAGTATTAGTGAATCTAACAGCCTAAGCTAATGGGCTAGACGAGTGTAGGTTGATGAAGTAAGAATTTTGCTCACTTTAGAAATTTATTTCTCTTTTTATTTTTTCAAATCAAGAAAACCTAGAGAGGAAGAAGATGAACTAGGGTGAAGAAATATCTCAAGTGTAGTGTGAGAGGATTAAGCATGGGCTAAACATAATGGTTGGGTGAGAAAATATCGAGAGTAAAACAAAAATTAGTGAGATGAGTCATGGCTTCTACATACTTCCACAAGCATCTAAGCCATGCTCATGTCCACCTCATTTTTTATTTTTCTCTTAATAAAAAATCAACCTAATTATCTTTAGTCTTGGTGTGAGTCTACACCCATGTTTAATGTATCATCTACCATGACACAATAGTATTTTATATATAAATATATATATATATATCATCATATATAACAAGAGAATAAAATCTTTAGTGAGCACAATATTAGTTAATATATTAAATATAAATATATATTAAATTATTAAATCAACACTTGATTCAATAATCTGATTATATCATATATAACCGACTAATATCATTTATATGTATATCAAATTATCGAATCAACACTTGATTCAATAAGCCGGTCATATCACATATAACCGACAAATATTCAATATACTATATCAAATCAATACTTCATTCAATAATCCGGTCATATCATATATAACCGGCCAATATCAAATATATATACATATAACTTATCATTGAATCAACACTTGATTCAATAATCCGGTTATATCACCGATATCAAATATCGTGAGATTAGAATATGGTTTCGCATACTCATATTTAATCAAGCTCATGCACATATCACCATATGTGCCCTATTTCGTTTCGCTTGAGCTAGGAAGCCTCTGTGCGGGACTCTAAAACCTCGTCAATACGCCAGCAGTAACTAATGATCACATCAGTCACCCACAAGACGTCAGCGGTACTAGTTGGATGTAACGGCTACCCAAGTATTGAGCGAATAGAAGATCAACAAGCAAGCTTGTCCAAACTTCCGCAAACCCTATAATCAACACTTACCGTACAGTCCGGTCTCTTCGTCTGATATGTCGCATATCTCTAAGGGTGGAATCGTCAGACCCCAGTAACTTGATAAGTCATGCCGATGTCTGGCCTATAACCATTCGAGAAACTACTGATAACACTTACCAGTAAATCTCATCAGCCCTAGCCAGGGACTTGCTATTATAGCCAATCGAGCATAGCGCAACATCAACTCCCTATACCGGGAGAGACGAAACCCCTCCTATCGCTCATAACCTCCATGTGACTCGGGACTATACCCAAAATCCACCTGTTTGCACGACTCCTTTTAGCCGTGGTAGGGAGGAAATCAAGCATAGTGGGAAGCACACAAGACTCTATGACGATCTCGGGTCTACAGACTAACACGTACAAGTGTCACCAGAGAACTGCTATCTGACGATAGGTATGGTACCAACTAGGAGTTCTAGGCGAGTCCTGTTCGGTGTACCCATTCACTAATGAGCACCTGTGTACAATCTTTGATGTCAAACACTAATGGATGCGGGATCAACCATCGCTCCATACAGGGTCAAAAAACGTACACACTAGTCTACCCAGGAATATCGATGCCTTGTCTCGATATTCCCTCGACTAAGAACTGTTAAAGGATGTGCTTGCGATCTACACAAGCCCCACTGGTTTGATCTGCATCATAGTCCTGGTAGTTAATCTAACATCCTAAGGGCTTTATCAACATGTATCAGAGAGACAATATAACAATACAAGTGTACATGTTAAGATAAAGAGAAACCAGATAGCATACTATCATGTCGAGCAAGAAAGTCCTATATGTGTGTGTGTGTGTGTGTGTCAGCTGTAGGGTTGCTAGGCACTCGCACAAGGGTTTACGGGGCATCAACCATGCCCGATTAAAAAATTAGCCGTGCCGAACAACCCGAATACGGAACTTTAAACTAGAGATTAGGCGAAAACAAGCATGCTAAACACTTTAACACTAAGTGAGAGGGATTACAACCTTTGTAGATCCGGTCCTTCACTTCATATGCTCCGTGTTGTGGTCCCTTCGCTGCGATCATCGGGATCCGGACTCTCGAGAGGTTCCACGAAGAGAAAGACGCAACCTTTGCTTCCGATCTTCGATACTTTGATGATCTACCTTGAAGTTTCTTTAACACAAGCTAACACTCATGAAATGATGTGAACACCCTCATCTAAATGGCAAAGGAAGATGAGGATGATGAAGTAGGATTTTTGCTCTCTTTATTTATATTTTTCTCACAATTATTCATCACCTTTGAAAAATCAAGCAAGCTTTTTCTTGAAAAGAGAATGAAGAAGAAGATGAACAATAATAGAATTGTGATGAATAATAAAAGTTATCATAATTATTTATGCAACCATGGTTGTAGTAACCATTGTAGAGAGTTTACTAGGGTTAGGGTTTGGGTTAGGTCAAAGGGTGAGTCACTTACAAATATCTATCATAATATCTTAACAAAGACAATGTAAAGCTTCTAGAATCAACTAGAAGGTTTAACCCTAATCCAAACCCTAATCATGTTTAAACTCCTCTAAACATGTTGCATTAATAATTAAAATATGTTACAATATTATATATCACATATACAATATTTATTGTAACAAAATAAAATAATACATTTAGCATATATCGCATATATATCAATGTATTACCCGAGTGAGAAAAAGAATCTTTTAGTGAGCAAATATTAGTTAATGCAATTTAATATATCAAATATATTATTATACATTAAATTATCGAATCAACACTTGATCCGACAATCCGGCTATATCGCATATAACCGACTAATATTTATCCGTACCGATTCATCGAATCAACACTTGATCCGATGACCCGGCTGATATCAAATATCGCGAGAATATAATACGGTATCACATATCGCATTATCCTCGGTCCCGCACATATCACATATGTGCTCCTACTCCGTTTTGCCTGAGTCAAGAAACCTCTGTGTAGGACTCTAAAGAATCGTCAATACGCCGGCAGTAGGTGATGATCATATCAAACACCCACAAGCTGCAAGCGGTCATGTAAACGTAACAGCTACCCAGGTATTGAGCGCTCAGAAGATCAACAAGCAAGCCTGTAACTTCTCCTGTGAATCCAAACAGTAACACTCCCGTACAGTCCGGTCTCGTCGTCTGATATGTCGCATATCTCGCCTAGGGGTGGTAAACGTCAGACCCCAATAGCTCGATAAGTCGTGTCGATATGAGGTTTATAACTGTTCGAGAAACTACTGATAACACTTACCAGTAAATCTCAGCAACCCTGGCCAGGGATTTCCGGTTATAGCCAATCGAACACAGCACAACATCAACTCCCTATACCGGGAGAGACGAATCCCCTCCTATCGCTCATTGCCTCCATGTGATTCGGGACTGTACCCAAAAGCCACCTTTTTGCACGCCCTCTTGGACGTGGTATGATGGAAATCAAAGCACAGTGGGAATCACACAAGACTCTATGATGATCTCGGTTCAACAGACTACTCTGTACCAGTGTCACCGGAGAACTGCCATCTGACTTATGGTATAATACCATCTGGGAGTTCTCGGCGAGTCCGTCCTGTGTACCCAGTCTCCACTGAGCACCCGTACACCATCCTTGATGTCAAACACTGATGGATATGGGATCATCCATCGCCCATCATATGGGTCAAGATGCGTATACGCTAGTCTACTCTGGTGTATCGATGCCCTGTCTCGATACACCCTCGACTAGGAACAGTTATAGGATGTACTCGTCAACTACCGTGGCCCCACTAGTATGATCTCATCATAGTCCCAGTAGTCGAGTACATATCCTAAGGGCTTTATCAACATGTAATATAGAGACAATCAGAGTACATGTTAAGATAAAGTACAACCAGATAGCATACTATCATGTCGAGCAAGAAAGTCCTCCCTATATATGTCCTAGCATCCACTACAATATACATCGTATGTACAGTAATGGCCTCTAGGGCATACATATAACTAACAATCTCCCACTTGCACTAGGGCCATCTGTTATGGTATCGCATACCCAACAATTAGCTGCGGTTGAAGAGTCTTTCCTGGGAAAAAGGCCTTTGTGAGTGGATCCGCGCTGCTGTCCTCTGTGTCTACTCTCCTAACCTCGATCTCCCTGGAGATCAACCATCTCCATGATCAGGTGATACTGCTTAAGAATTATATCTGGATTCCTGATGGGACGGTAGTTCCTTGGCTAAAGCCATATCTCCATTGTCACACAATGGTAGGAACGAAGTTCATCTTATGAAATTATATATATCCAGACTGCCTCTTTGGTAGCATCCTTGGTAACGATGTATCTTGCCTTTAATCGTCTAGTATGTCACGGTATATAGCTTGGAACTCTTCCAACAAACCGTCCCTCCACTGAGGGTATGGACAAGCCTGCGACTGACATTCAGTCGTCCTTATCACCCTGGAACCTTTCCAGTGATTCTCCCCAGGATCGATTGATACCATCTCACTACAACTAGTGAGTGTCCTAACATCCAATTAGATCTATTTCATAGATCCAAAACCTAGGATTTAGTAGGTATCACTTTGATCCTATATGGAGAATCCTTGTGATAAGCGGAGATTGACCGAGCGTAGCATAGGAAACTCCTTCCCTATCAAGAGTATGTCATCCACGTACTCTACGAGGATCACCACCATACTCTCTACTACCTTTTCGTATATACAAGGTTCATCTACCATTTTGATGATGTCAAACTCTTTGACTACCACATCAAAACAGATGTTCCAACTCCGCGATGCCTGCTTTATCCTATAAAGCATCTTGCACACGTTTCCGCTGCTCCCACTGTCTACGAAGCCCACTGGCTGTGTACTTATAGACGTTCTTTTCTAAAACATCATTTAGAAAAGCAGTCATGACACCCAACCACCAGATATCGTAGTCATGGTATGTAGCCGTGGCAAGTAGGATCTGGATGGACTTAAGCATAGATGCTTAGAAAAGGTTTCAACATAATCCATACCTGGTCTATGATGCAAACCTTTAACAAGTCTAGCTTTGAAAGTCTCAACTTTTCTATGTACACCAAGTAATCTTCTCAAGATATACTTGCTCCTGATGGGGATTTAACCCTTCAGATAAAGCAACCAAAGTCCATACTTTGTCGGTGTATAAGGATTCCATCTCAGATCACTAAGCATCCAGCCATTCTTACAGAGTCCCACTCCTGATGGCCAGCTCGAAACTAGTTGGGTCATCATCTCATGATGCAATCCTCGCTCCTACTGTCATAGAGAAACCGAAGTATCTCTCAGGTGGGTGAGGAACCCTACTAGATCGGCGGAGAGGCTGAGGTTCGTTGGAAACTATTGAATCCTTTGGTTCTACCAAATCATCAGCTGCATTTTGTATAGCTGGAACATTTCCAGTTCTACATAACAGACCTTGCCTCGAGCTTGTCCGGATTTTGCTTTTGGACATAGGCCGGACAACCCCAAATCTTAACAAGCTTAAGATATGGGCTCTTCCCTTTCCATATCACATATGAAGTGGTAGGCAACTTATTTGATTTGAACCCTATTCAATAGGTATGCAACTTCTCAAGTGCATAACTCCCAAAAGGAAATAGGCAACTCAGTAGTACTCATCATAGAGCACACCATATCACATAGGGTGCTATTGCTCCGCCCCGATACACCGATGTGCTGTGGTGTATACGGAGGAGTAATGCTGAGAGAGAATCTCATTCTCCTTTAGAATAGTCCAGGAATTCCGTGCTCAAGTATTCTCCTCCTTGATCTCATCAAAGGACATAATACTTATACCCGTATTTTGGTTCTCTACTTCTAACTTATATTCCGTGAATATCTCAAAAGGTTCGGACTTGTGTTTCAACTGGAACATATGTCTGAATCTTGAAAGATCATCAGTGAATATAATGAAGTACAAAGAACCGGTCCTAGCATGTGTAGACAGGGGACTTTCATACATCAACATGTATCAATCCCAAGAGTTCACTAACTCTTTCTCTGTTTCCAATAAACAGAGCTATGGTCATCTTATCTTTGTGACATGACAGACAAGTTTCACAAGATGTAAATTCAAACTAATTTGAATATGCATCTATATGTAACTTCAACAGTCGGGTCGCATTGATATGACCTAGTCTACAATACCTCAAGAAGGATTCATTCATTTTTGAACTCTTCCTCGTGTGTGTGTTCCGTATACTAAGAACTGTAGTTTGATTTAGAACGTCAATGCTTTTAGATAACGTGCCTGAACCGATCAACTCTTGATATAGGAAATGTTCAAAGCATTATCCAACAATACAAAATTTTATCATTTCTTTACTAATAAAGAGACTGATATGATTTTGTATATCAGGTTCGGTATCTAATAACATTTGTTCAGAATCAATGTATTCTGGTAATACAGGGTGACAGTGACCAACAGACTTGGCTGCAACACTTGCACCGTTTTCTGTCTCATGAAACTTATCACCCGTTCTCAGTTCTTTACCTATCTGTAGCCCATGTAACAGATTACATATACGGGATCCTGATCCGGTATCACATACCCAGGACGTAAAGGATACTGAGAAATAGTTCTGTGTAATGAACACACCCGAAAATGATGCATCAACATGCACTTTCTTCGTTTGGGCGGCACGGGAAATCTGGTATTCCCCAATTTCCTGCTCTGTCTTATAACAATTATAAGTTGGAGCGGGACCAACGTTCCCCAGCTCAGTATAACAAGTGGGTTCGGTCAATATATCCGTATTATTATCTTGATTAAGGCGTGATATAGTCGCTACTTGGAGAGAGAGAGAAGAAAACACTCAGCGTATGCTCTTGCAAGATTAGATTGGTTATCTAATATATCTAATCAGGATGTCTCCCACTGTTTTAGTCAAATCTTCCTTCAAACCCTAAAAGGAAAGACTAGCCGGGATTAATTACACGCTACAAGTTCGTCAATCTTTCAGCCAGGCCAGTGTCGGTACTTTGAGGGAGGTCCCCCGTGCTATCGCACGAACCTAATTAAAGTAAACCTCGTTTTTCCAGAGGCGTAACCCCGTTAACACCTTTCTAGACACCTACTTGATCGGCTAATTGTAATGTGTAAAACTCTCCCAGGAGTAACTTTTACTCGCAGCGGGTATTGGGATCCAACTATCTCATAGAAGGTATGCAATCTCATTGCAAATTTCAACACTTGAAATCCCCAATAATATTTTGCCCCAAGCGTCCTATGACCTTGACAGAGGTCAACAAACCATAGGCTGCTAGTCATGTTCAACTCGTCATTTCCTGATTGAAGTAAACCCACCCGCACGACCCTTGACAGAGGTCAACAAGGTCGCACGACTACCCTAAATCAATCACATCATATGCTTATACAGATAAGCACTAATCAGCTACAGCACACTACGTCTTGATAGAGGTCAACAAACGCAGCACGAATACTAACTATTACTTATCTGAAATGACGGAGGGCTACGACAGGTTTTAAGGAAAACCCTTTGCGTAATGAACTTGATATCGTTGTAGAATCGAGTGATTTTTAAATGGAGTGTTTTTTAGGCTTTTCTAGTTTTGCTAAAGGGGTCACTCCCGGTGAAGGGATCGTCAGCCCTTTCCTCATCGAATAAGGTGCAGGATATTTCACAAATATCACTATGCAAAGCAAGAACTATAGAAGCAATCAAAAGACAAACCGAGTTTGTAGCATCTGCCAGTTATCGCTAAAGGAGTCACTCCCGGTGAAGGGATCTCGGTCCTTTCCTTATCGAATAAGGTGCTGGATGTTCTACAAGGAACACCGCTGTGCAAAGCAAGAACTGTAGCTACCAGTTTTTATAAACAAGTTTCTACAACATCTTAGATTTCTTTTATTTCATTAATCTCATTAATGAAGTCCCATTTTATTATGCTTCATAAACATCACATTTGAAACGAAATCTGCAATATAACATATATCTCATATATATAATATAAACATCCGTCACAGGCAGTAATATGATCTCATCACAGAACATTGCAGCAGAAGAACATATATGAAATATTGGATATACTAGGACGTCCGTGTTTTCAATACGAGCCTGTATAAAACACGGATTCCACGGTCGCGATGAATAGCCAAACCCACATCCCTAGACCCCTGCGAGAGCGGCAAGTAACACTGCCAATTCTATGGTTAGGAGACCCGGTCTCGACTCCTCGAGATGGTCTCCCACTGGACCCTAGAACCCGGTTACTTGTGCTCCCCACCTTGGGTCTACCTAATGCGGAAAAGAAAATAATATACAACGGTGACATCTTCCGCTACCTGGAAGTGCCCCAATAAAAGAATATTACATACAAATGAATTTTACATGAATGAAAAAGAAAAAACTCTCATCTCACATAAAACCCCCGGCTATTCAAACGCGACGATCCAATACAACATATAACAGCAACACATAATATCTCATATCATCAACGTAAGCAAGTATGCGTATCCCGATTGTCGTTGATGTATAGCAACGAAGCCGGTGATACACCACATACTACGCTTACGGTCACAGAAAAGAACGTGTAAAACTACAACAGTTGGAATCCGCAACCTCTTTTAGACATCGCATGCCTAACCAAATGAATTCCTTAGACATCGCATGCCTAACAATTATAAACCCTGCATTTTAGTCTCATTATCGAAAACTCTTTTCAATATCAAGTCGGGCAATTCAACAAGATTCCCAACGTCCCGATCGAATGCTCGTCGCAAACTTTAGTAGACGGCCGCACCCGCGATACCGTCGACGAAGTGCACCAAGGCGGAACACCGCTACCGGGAGCACCCGAATGGATGCTTTCGGCGACGGGGTTCTCCTACAGTCACTTGGTCGGGGCTATGGGGCGTGGCTGTCTATTAAGTTTACCCGGCGAGTATCCGCGTACACTGCGTGATTGCGACGGACTTTTGATCACATCAAAATTCCGTGGCAACCGATCATTTGAGACTAAACTACTATGTTTATAATATTCAAATCAGTTATCTCATAACTACCTGTGGATTCCAAATATTGTATCACATTCCAGATAAATAGAAAAAGTTAAACTTTCCGATCGAATCATCAAGCACCCAAGATTTCCCCAATATATCTCAACACTTGAAATCAGTTCAAAAACATCCATCACATGCCACAGTACCAATGGTCCAGCCGTAGAAGGGTCAAGCCAACGCCTCACATGTGGCACGCCGTACTGCCCCAAACCCTAAGGTTCAAAAGGCAGTTCAAGACGGTCACATAATCGAGTTAAGGTTTGTTGTCTTCTAGAGGGTCCATCGAGTTACTTGCACGACTTAGAACATTCTTAAACACGAGGAAAAATCCAACTTTTGAAAAATTTTCCGACAGGGGAAAAAGTGAGTTATTGATATCCGTTCGAACTTTTTAACAGTTTCTAAAAGTTATCTGGAAAACCACATAGACAAAATCTGATACTTCGATCGAAACATCGAATCCCCAAAACAACCCCAGAAAACTCAACTGTAGAATAAACATTAAAAATTCCCAGAGAACTCAGCACTGAATAAAAGAAGTTACTGTGCAAAATTGGGTTGGTGACGTCATCATTGCGCCGCGGAACAGCCGCAGAAGGCATGCTTCTGCCGCGGTTCCGCCGCGCTTTGCACTGTTCATTGAATAATTTTTGCATCGTAATTCTTAGAATTCACTGCTGAATTTTTTAAGCATTTTTAATAATGAAAAATCCACAATTTTCAAAAAAGGACAGAGAGCAATTTGGATTCGGAGTTTCGGGTTCGATCGGACTTCAAACTCCGTCTAGACTTCGCCTAAAGCTCTAGCTTGGCTCTGATACCACTGTAGGGTTGCTAAGCACTCGCACAAGGGTCTACGGGGCATCAACCATGCCCGATTAAAAAATTAGCCGTGCCGAACAACCCGAATACGGAACTTTAAACTAGAGATTAGGCGAAAACAAGCATGCTAAACACTTTAACACTAAGTGAGAGGGATTACAACCTTTGTAGATCCGGTCCTTCACTTCATATGCTCCGTGTTGTGGTCCCTTCGCTGCGATCATCGGGATCCGGACTCTCGAGAGGTTCCACGAAGAGAAAGACGCAACCTTTGCTTCCGATCTTCGATACTTTGATGATCTACCTTGAAGTTTCTTTAACACAAGCTAACACTCATGAAATGATGTGAACACCCTCATCTAAATGGCAAAGGAAGATGAGGATGATGAAGTAGGATTTTTGCTCTCTTTATTTATATTTTTCTCACAATTATTCATCACCTTTGAAAAATCAAGCAAGCTTTTTCTTGAAAAGAGAATGAAGAAGAAGATGAACAATAATAGAATTGTGATGAATAATAAAAGTTATCATAATTATTTATGCAACCATGGTTGTATTAACCATTGTAGAGAGTTTACTAGGGTTAGGGTTTGGGTTAGGTCAAAGGGTGAGTCACTTACAAATATCTATCATAATATCTTAACAAAGACAAAGTAAAGCTTCTAGAATCAACTAGAAGGTTTAACCCTAATCCAAACCCTAATCATGTTTAAACTCCTCTAAACATGTTTCATTAATAATTATAATATGTTACAATATTATATATCACATAAAAAATATTTATTGTAACAAAATAAAATAATACATTTAACATATATCGCATATATATCAATGTATTACCCGAGTGAGAAAAAGAATCTTTTAGTGAGAAAATATTAGTTAATGCAATTTAATATATCAAATATATTATTATACATTAAATTATCGAATCAACACTTGATCCGACAATCCGGCTATATCGCATATAACCGACTAATATTTATCCGTACCGATTCATCGAATCAACACTTGATCCGATGACCCGGCTGATATCAAATATCGCGAGAATATAATACGGTATCACATATCGCATTATCCTCGGTCCCGCACATATCACATATGTGCTCCTACTCCGTTTTGCCTGAGTCAAGAAACCTCTGTGTAGGACTCTAAAGAATCGTCAATACGCCGGCAGTAGGTGATGATCATATCAAACACCCACAAGCTGCAAGCGGTCAGCTAAACGTAACAGCTACCCAGGTATTGAGCGCTCAGAAGATCAACAAGCAAGCCTGTAATTTCTCCTGTGAATCCAAACAGTAACACTCCCGTACAGTCCGGTCTCGTCGTCTGATATGTCGCATATCTCGCCTAGGGGTGGTAAACGTCAGACCCCAGTAGCTCGATAAGTCGTGTCGATATGAGGTCTATAACAGTTTAAGAAACTACTGATAACACTTACCAGTAAATCTCAGCAACCCTGGCCAGGGATTTCAGGTTATAGCCAATCGAACACAGCACAACATCAACTCCCTATACCGGGAGAGACGAATCCCCTCCTATCGCTCATTGCCTCCATGTGATTCGGGACTGTACCCAAAAGCCACCTTTTTGCACGCCCTCTTGGACGTGGTATGATGGAAATCAAAGCACAGTGGGAATCACACAAGACTCTATGACGATCTCGGGTGAACAGACTACTCTGTACCAGTGTCACCGGAGAACTGCCATCTGACGTATGGTATAATACCATCTGGGAGTTCTCGGCGAGTCCGTCCAGTGTACCCAGTCTCCACTGAGCACCCGTACACCATCCTTGATGTCAAACACCGATGGATATGGGATCATCCATCGCCCATCATATGGGTCAAGATGCGTATACGCTGGTCTACTCTGGTGTATCGATGCCCTGTCTCGATACACCCTCGACTAGGAACAGTTATAGGATGTACTCGTCGACTACCGTGGCCCCACTAGTATGATCTCATCATAGTCCCAGTAGTCGAGTACATATCCTAAGGGCTTTATCAACATGTAATATAGAGACAATCAGAGTACATGTTAAGATAAAGTACAACCAGATAGCATACTATCATGTCGAGCAAGAAAGTCCTCCCTATATATGTCCTAGCATCCACTACAATATACATCGTATGTACAGTAATGGCCTCTAGGGCATACATATAACTAATAATCAGCATCCACTATAATATACAATAATGGCCTCTAGGACATACATATCACTAACAATCACCCACTTGTACTAAGGCTAGTTGTTGTAGTATCTTATACCCAACATCCCAAAAAGTCTCTCAAACTGCATCTAGGGGAGGGCCTTCATGAGTGGATCCGCTGTGTTGTCCTTCGTGTCAACTATCCTGACCTCAATCTCCCGGTGATCAACTATCTCCCGGTTCAGGTGATATCGCCTAAGATTATGTCTGGATCGCTGATGGGTCCGGGGTTCCTTGGTCAAAGCCACGGCTCCATTGTTCTCGCAATACATTGGTATTGGATGCTCAATTGATGGAACCACACCAAGTTCAGCAATGAACTTCTTCATCCAGACAACTTCTTTGGCAGCATCGTTGGTAGCGATGTATTCAGCCTCCATCGTCGAGTCTGCCACGGTATCTTGCTTGGAACTCTTCCAACATACTGCCCCTTCATTGAAGATGAAGACAGAACCTGACACTGACTTACTGTCGTCCTTATCACTCTGGAAGCTCGAATCGGTAAAGGACTCTACTTGGAGTTCACCGTTACCATACACCAAGAACATTTCTTTAGTCCTTCTCAAGTACTTAAGAATGTTCTTCACAGCTGTCCAGTGCTTATCCCTAGGATCCGATTGATACCTACCTACCACACTAAGTGCATAAGCTACATCCGGTCTGGTGCATAAAATCGTGTATATGATTGACCCAACTACAGAAACATAGGGTATTCTTTGCATGCGAGCCCTCTCTAAATCAGTCTTGGGAGACATCTCTTTGGAGAGAGTGATTCCTGAGCAAGCGGGTAAATTACCACGCTTAGAATCTTCCATACTAAAGCTCTTTAGTATGGTGTCATTGTACCTGAATTGGGACAATCCCAACATGCTTTTAGATCTATCTCTATAGATCTTTATCCCCAGGATGTAGGAGGCATCACCCAGATCTTTTATGGAGAACTTTTATGATCAGAAGAGCTTGACCGAGTGTAGCATAGGAACATCATTTCTTATCAAGAGTATGTCATCCACGTACAATACGAGGAAGACAACATTACTCTCTACTACCTTCTTGTATATACAAGGTTTATCTACGTTTTTGATGAAGTCAAACTCTTTGACTGCTATATCAAAACAGATGCTCCAGCTCCGCGATGCCTTCTTTAATCCGTAGATTGATTTAAGCAGCTTGCATACATTTCCGCTGCTCCCACTGTCTACGAAGCCCTTTGGCCGTGTCATGTACACGCTCTCTTCTAAATCACCATTTAGAAAAGTGGTCTTGACGTCCATCTTCCAGATTTCATAGTCATGGTATGCAACAATGGCAAGTAGGATCCTGAGGGACTTTCATCATAATCAACACCTGGTCGTTGACGAAAACCCTTTGCTACAAGTCTAGCTTTGAAGGTCTCAACCTTTCCATCTATACCAATTTTCTTCTTAGAGATCCACTTGCTCCTGATGGGTTTTACCCCTTCAGGAGCAACTTCCAAAGTCCATACTTTGTTGGTGTACATGGATTCCATCTCAGATCGCATAGCATCCAGCATTTCACAGAGTCCCCACTTGTGATGGCCTGCTCGAAACTAGTTGGGTCAATATCTTCGATATGCAATCCTCGCTCCCACCGTCTATGAGAAAACCGTAGTATCTCTTAGGTGAATGAGGAACCCTACTAGATCTGCGGAGTGGCTGAGGTTCCTCGGGGACTACTGAATCCTCCGGTTCTACCAAATCATCAGTTATAGTTTGTAGTTTGTCTAGCTGGAATTTATTCTATTTCTGTCTCATTACCACTAATTTCTTTTGCAAGAAATTCCTTTTCTGAAAAGGTGGCATGTTGAGAAACAAACACCTTTTGTTCCTCAGTATGGTAGAAGATATATCCATATGAATCCTTTGGATATCCCATAAACATGCACAAAACAGACCTTGCCTCGAGCTTGTCCGGATTTTGCCTTTTAACATAGGCTGGACAACCCCATATCTTAACTCGTTTAAAAGATGGTCTCTTTCCATTCCATATCTCATATAGAGTGGTAGGCACGGATTTGGTCGGAATCCTACTCAACAGGTATGCAGCTGTCTCAAGTGTATAACCCTAAAAGGAAATAGGTAACTCAGCAATACTCGTCATAGAGCGCACCATATCTAATAGAGTGTAATTCCTCCGCTCCAAAACTCCATTGTGTTGTGGTGTATACAGAGGAGTAAGCTGGGAGAGAATCCTATTCTCTTTTAAATAGTGTCGGAATTACGTGCTCAAGTATTCTCCTCCCCGATCAGATTGTAGGATTTTAATACTTTTACCCGTTTGGTTCTCTACTTCGTATTTATATTCGTAGAATTTCTCAAAAGCTTCATATTTGTGTTTTAACAAGAACACATGTCCGAATCTTGAGAGATCATCGGTGCATGTAATAAAGTACGAGGAACCATTCCTGGCATGTGTAGTCATTGGACTGCATACATCACTATGTATCAGTCCTAAGAGTTCAGTATCTCTTTCTTCGTGTCCCGTAAACGGAGTTTTGGTCATCTTGCCTTTGAGACATGACTGGAAAGTTTCATAATATGTAAATTCAAACGGATTCAAATATCCATCTCTATGCAACATAGCTAGTCTGGTCGCATTGATATGACCAAGTCTACAATACCGTAAGAAGGCTTCGTTCGATTATGAACTTTTCCTCTTATGTATGTTCTGTATGTTTAGAACTGTAATTTGATTTAGAACGTATATACCGTTATACAACGTAACAAACCCAATCAACACTTGATTTAAAAAAATGTTCATCACATTTTCTCTAGTACAAAATTATATCCTTCTTTATCTAAAGAAATTGATATTATATTTCTTATAATTTTTGGTACGAAATAACAGTCGTTCAAAATCAATGTATTACCATTCGGTAATACAAGGTGATATTCGCCAACTGCTTTGGCTGCAACAATTGCACGATTCCCTAGTACAAGAGACTTATCATCCTTTCCCAGTTCTCTACTTCTTCTTTACCCATGTAACATATTACAAACGTGAGATCCTGATCCGGTATCCAATACCCAGGACGTAGAGCATACTGAGAAACAGTTCTCGGTAACAAACACACCTAAAGAAGATGTATCATCTTGCTCTTTCTTCGTTCGGGTTGTGTCGGAATCCTGATATTCCCCTATTCTTTGCTCAAACTTATGACAATCATAAGATAGAGCAGAACCAACGTTTCCCGGCTCAGTATAATAAGCGGGTTCGGTCAATACATCCATATTATTATCTTGATTAAATCATGTCATGGTCGCTACCACGAGAGAGAGAGAGAGAAGAAAACACTTTAGCATATGCTCTTGCAAGATTAGATTGGTTATTATATTATCTAATCAGGATGGCTCCCACTGTTTTTATCAAATCTTCCTTCAAAGCCTAAAAGGTAAGATTAGCCGGGATTAATTATACCCTATAAGTTCGCCAATCGGTCAGCTAGGCAGGTATTAGTACTCCGAGGGAGTCTCCCCATGCTTTCGCATGGAACTAATTAAATAATCTCGTTTCCCTAGGGGCATAACCCCGTTAACACCTTTCTTAGACACCTATTGGATCTGCTAATTGTAAATTGGAAAACTCTCACAGGAGCAACACTTACTCGCAGTGGGTATCGAGATCCAATTATCTTATAGAAAGTATGCAATTTCATTGCAAATTTCAACACTTGAAATTCCCAATATCTGTTTGTACGTCTAGCGACTTATGACCTTGGTTATGGTCAACAAATCATAAGTGCTAGCCAAGTTTAACCCGTCATTTCGTGATTGAATTAAACCCACCCGTACGACCCTTGGCTATGGTCAACAAAGCCGTACGACTACCTTAATCCAATCGCATCATATGCTGCAGATAAGCACTAATCAGCTACCATACACTACGCCTTGGCTGTGGTCAACAAACGCAGCACGAATTCTAAATAGCACTTATCTGAAATGACGGAAGGCTACGACTGGTTTTGAAGAAAACCTTTATCGTAATGAACTTGATATCGTTGTAGAATCCAGTGATTTGAAAAGGAGTGGTTTTAAGCTCCGCTTTTCAGATCGAGTAGTATTCAAAACAAACGGAGTGGGTTGTAGCATTTTCTAGTTTTGCTAAAAAGGTCACTCCCGGTGAAGGGATCTAGGATCTTTCCTCATTGAATGAGGTGTTGGATATTCATAAAGGAATACCGCTATCCAAAGCAAAAACTAGAGCTACCTTTTTGAAAAATTTTATTCTACAACATCTTTAGGTTTCTTTTCTTTCATTAATCTCATTAATGATGTCCCATCATTTATGTTTCCTAAACATCACAGAACAAACGAAAATAGAACGTACGTTTATGCCATCCGCATTCACCACGGGGCCCCGTCATGCACCGTTAGGTTACTTAACTAACGGCAGAGTGGGGGCAGGACTAGCGCGGGTGAAAAACATAAGCAACGTTTATTATATATATATATATATATATATATATATATATAGCATTCGTCTCACGCAGTTATATGATCACATCACAGAACACATGCAGCAGAAACAAACATATGAAATATAGGATATACTAGTAGGTTCATCTTTTAAATTAAGCCAGTAATGAAAAACACGGATTCCACGGTCATGATGAATAGCCAAACCCACATCCCTAGACCCCTACGAGAGTGGCAAGCAACCCTCCAAATTCTAGAGTTAGGCGGCCCGGTCTCGACTCCTCGATAGGACTCACACTGAACTCTAGAACCCGGTTACTTCTTCTCCTCGCCTTGGGTCTATCCTAATGTGGAAAAGTAAATAATATACATCAATGGTGACATCATCTTCTATCCGGAAGTGTCCCAATAAAAGAATATTACATACACTTATTACATGAATGAAAATAGAAAAACTCTCATCTCACGTAAAAAAAAACCCATCTATTCATTCACGATGATCCAATATAATATATCACAGCAATATATAACATCACATGTCATCAACATAAGTAAATATGCTTATACCTGATGTCATTGACGTATAGCAACGAGATCGGGGATACACCACATATTACACTTATGGTCTCAAAAAAGAAATGAAAAATACAATAATTAGAATCCGCATCAAATCTTAGGCATCATAAACCCAGAATATCTCATATCTCGGATTTCATGCCTAACCCAATAAATCATGCATTTAAGTCTGAAATTGAAAACACTTTTCAATAGATAGTCGGGTAATTCAACAAGATTCCCGATATAATGGTCGAATGATCGTCGGGAACTTTAATAGATTGTCGCACCCCCGATGCCGTCAACGAGGTGCACTTGGGCGGAACACCGCGGCCGCGAGCACCCGAGTGGATGCTTTTGGCAACAGGGTTCTCCTATAGTCACTTGGTCGGGGCTATGGGGCGTGGCTATCTATTGGTGTTTCCCGGTGACTATTCGCGTACAATACGAGATTGCGACGGAGTTTTGATCCGAATCGAAATGTCACGACCCGAAGTTTGGTCCGTGACCGGCACTTCACCACGTAACGTCTACAGGCGTAACACAGCTAAGTGAACCGAAAACCCAGAAACCAAACCAGTAAAAGTATAGAGTGTTTAAGTTTTAAATGGAAGTATTTATTAAACTGACCAAAATTCTTAAGTAGACAATCACCAAAATAGCAATATACGACGCCGTAGCGAAGATCAAGATCCACAAGTGGGAACATCACAGATAGAATAAACTGCAAGTACAGTCGGCTCACAACGAGCTCGACACCAGAATACAAATAATATACATCATCGTCCTCACACTGTCTCTAAGTCAAATACATACATGGTAGATGGAGAATACTAGATACAACAATATACATAACTGAAAGATAAACAGATATCGCACAAAACCCACCTATCAGCAAAAGAGCTAGTACACCAACTATGGCGGTATCTGTGTCAAAAGATGCAAAACGCAGCCTGCCGCGACTACTCCAAAGGGCAACCTGCAAATACTGTAGCACAACGGGGATGAGTTGCCAACTCGTGAATAGAGATAACATATAAAGGTAATCGCGAGCATGCACGTACTGCGCCACTCTATCATATGACAACAAATGATATCAATGTGCGATAAGCAGTATGTGCAATAATCATGCAAGTGCTCTATCAGGTAATATAACTACAGGATGAGATACAATAATGAATGATGAGCATGGGAAGTATAACATCTATACGGAATGTCAACGTGGAATATGTAATCGGTGTCCGTCAATGCACCCCAAATCCCAACAACCCAGACGCCGGCACTCCCATCGGCCCTCAAATCCTGTACATCACTGAGAATCATGAGTGCCCAACATCGGCACCTAAATATCATAAATACTCGTGTCTAGCATCGACACGCAAATCTTCCTATATCGGGCATCCGTCAGTCCGGGTCAGCCCCCTCTCTCATATGTCTATCGGGCATCCGTCAGTCCGGGTCAGCCCTCTCTCTCATATATATCGGGCATCCGTCAGTCCGGGTCAGCCCCCTCTATCTCATATATATATCGGGCATCCGTCAGTCCGGGTCAGCCCCTCTATCTCATAAATATCTGGCATCCGTCAGTCCGGGTCAGCCCCCTTTATCTTATATATATCGGGCATCCGTCAGTCCGGGTCAGCCCCCTCTGTCTCATATATATCTTGCTCTAGCAACGAGAAAACATAGGGTAGACGCACGGAAATATCATATCAAGAGAATCGGGTTTTTAAATGATTACATGTTTGAAATAGCCACGGTTCCTAAATCTAGAAATCACATGTAATCCAAACCAATATGCATGTCAATGTGATGTGATATGTGCATCAAGTATGAATATCATGTCAAGTTACATAAAGATGAGCTACAACATAATGATCCGATGTGATATATGCATCAAGTATGAATATCATGTCAAGTTCTATAGTGTGAGTTTCATGGCAATTACTAACGGTGTGTGTAGCATGCAAGATAGTGCTCGTGCAATATGAACCGTTAGTAATGGTGCGGTGTTCTATCAATTCTAGTTTATATACATATATCAGGGAATGTGGTATACACTAAATAGTAGCCATGAACAGTCGATGTATGGAAATATAGCGATAAAATCCTATCAGCCCTGACGTAGAACGCCATGCGGGCGATATCCACGTAGATGTTAAATCTACTCACCGTAGTCTCTCGCTAGGTATAGCCGATGACTTGTTTCCCTTTCTTCGCAGGGTCCGTCGCACTCGCTTGCGAACCTAGAATTCCACAGAATATCACGCATAAGCTCAATATCATACAAACACGACATTTAAGATCAACTAGAAACCCGTGTCGCAAACCAAGCGCGCGTGTGCACGATACGCTAAAACGTGTGATTACGCGCCTGAAGTCGCTCCGACGCGTTGCGATACGCAGAAACCCCAAACCCATACACACGTATTACACGTGTCTCGAAAGATTAAAAAAATATGTGAAAATAGGGTATTCTACTCCAGATTTTGCTACAGAACAGATATTATAAAAATAGATATACCAAAACACTCCACATAGCAGCAGACTCCAATGGCCCAAACCCCAACCCAAAACACCCCCATCTGGCCGCAAATTGCGGCCATAATGCTTATTTCGGCGGCCTGGGTTGGGGAGGGACTCCCAGGTTTTGTGTGTACACTCTATACCCCCTGTGTATGCTACAGTAATTCCAATTTCGCTCTGAAACATCTCGGGTAGTAGCAGATCCTACAGAGCCTTATTTCTAGTTAAAAACCACACTTTTTGCACTAAAAAGAAACTTTATGGTATTTCTGTGCAAACTGAACCCAAAACCTGGCCTAAATAGCTCTAATAGCACAAAATAGAGTTAACCAAGCCAACAAAACCCCAATCTAACATAAGCATCACAAATATCCTTTAATATCACTAAAAATGCACAAAAATGAGATTTTTGCTAAAGAATACTAGAAATTTATGGAAAAAGAGTACTAACATGAGTTAATACCTTCAAAAGACCTTAGAAAAACCAAAAGTTCCAGCTTTAACCTCAAGTGGGCAGATCTACCACCAAACACCTCAAATAAACCCCTTTTTCCAAGGTTTTGTGAAGGAAAAGTGTTGATTTGTGTAGGGCTTTGGGTTGAGATCAAAGAGAAATGAAAAGGAGAAGAAAAGATGAAGAAAGGCAAGGTTTTTCTGCTGGAAAGTTGCAGAAATTCTGAGATGGGGAAAGAGAGAGAGAAGAGAAGGAAAATGGGGGTCAAAAGTCAATTTTCTACCTAACACCATGCTTCATTTTTTTATTAGGATTTTGAATTATAAAAAGGGTTATGACATGATTAAATGGTGGGGATAAAACAATAACCCATGCAAGAATGAATGAAATGGTTAACACTTTAACCTAGGTCACATCATGGCTAAGTGTGCAATTGTACATTACAAACGGAAAATTTTCCAATTTGTTAACAAGACTAAATATAATTAGTAAACCCGACTAAAATAATTTATAATCCTATGTACACATATATAATAACACGCACAATTACTAATTATCACGAAAAACATTCTAACGAAAATTCAAAGTGTTACAATTTACCCCCCTTAAAGAAATTCGGTCCCCGAATTTCAAAATCTAACTACACGTACCTTCAAAAAGGTGGGGATACCTCTTCCTCATCTCGCTCTCGGTCTCCCAAGTGACCTCCTCTCTGCTTGGACCACGCCAAAGTACCTTGACGGACGGTATCCCTTTCGACCTCAATTTCTTCACTTGTCGATCCAAGATTATCACCGGCTGCTCTGCATAGGAAAGGTCACGCTCATGCTGGATCGTCGGGTGCTGAATCGCATGCGAAGGATCGTGAACATATTTGCGGAGCATCGAAACGTGAAATACGGGGTGCATGTCTGGAAAACTGGGCGGAAGGGCTAACCGATACGCAACTGCACCAACACGCTCGAGGATCTCGAAGGGGCCCACAAATCTGGGACTAAGCTTCCCCTTCATCCCAAATCTCATCACACCTTTCATTCGGGAGACCCTCAAGAAAATATGGTCACCAACAGAAAACTCAAGTCTGCGCCGTCGACGGTCCGCATAAGATCTCTGTCTACTCTGGGCTGCTCTCATCCTATCGCGAATCAACTGGATCTTCACGGTCGTCTCCTCCACAATCTGCGGCCCTAAGATACTGCTCTCACTAAGCTCTGTCGAACAGGTGGGCGATGTGCATCTCCTCCCATAAAGAGCCTCAAACGGTGCCATCTGAATGGTGTCCTGGTAGCTGTTGTTCTAGGAGAACTCTACTAAGGGTAAATGATTATCCCAGCTACCTCCAAAATCTAATACGCACGCTCTGAGCATTTCCTCGAGAGTCTGAATAGTCCGCTCTGACTGTCGGTCGGTCTACGGTTGAAATGTTGTCCTGAAACTCAAGAGAGTGCCTAAAGCCTCCTGAAGCCTCTGCCACAGCCGGCTGGTAAACTGGGTGTCTCTGTCGGACACGATACATGTCGGAACTCCGTGCAGTCGTACAATCTCGTCAATGTAAATCTGGGCATACTGAGAAAATCCGAAAGTCGTCTTCACCGGTAGGAAGTGAGACGCTTTCGTCAAACGATCCACGATCAGCAAGATGGAGTCATACCCTCGACTAGTCTTGGGTAGACCCACAATGAAGTCCATAGAAATCTGCTTCCATTTCCACTCCGGAATGGATAACGGCTGTAGCTCTCCCGCAGGCCTCTGGTGCTCATCCTTGACTTGCTGACAAGTCAGGCATCTCGACACAAAATGCTGCGATGTCTCTCTTCATTCCGTCCCGCCAGTAAACACCTCTCATGTCATGGTACATCTTGGTGGAACCTGGATGAACACTATATACCGATCGATGTGCCTCCTCAAGAATCTCGCGCCGCAATCCCTCAGCATCTGGTACGCATAGTCTAGTCCCGAATCGTAGTATCCCCTGATCATCGATCACGAAAATCTGCCATGTCCCATCTGTGCCATGATCTCTGAACATCGGTCATCACTGTGTTGTGCCTCATGTATACGGTCAAGAAACTGTGGGCGTGCACAAACATGCGCAATCTGTCCTCCGATCGGCGTAAACTCGAACTGTACCCGGCCGTCGCATAAAATCTGCCAATATGCCGACGACTGCCTCTGTACTGCGCTCAAACTAGATAGACTACCACCGGGCCTCCTGCTCAAAGCATCCGCCACTACATTCGCCCTGCCCGGGTGATACATGATCTCACAATCGTTGTCCTTCACTAACTCCATCCATCGGCGATGTCTAAGGTTCAGGTCTCGCTGCTGGAATATATACTTTAAGCTCTTATGATCAGTGAATATCTGGCACGACTCTCCATATAGGTAATGTCGCCAGATCTTAAGTGCAAAGACCACTGCAGCCATCTCCAAATCATGAGTGGGGTAATTCTGTTCATGTTTCTTTAATTGCCGCGAAGCATACGCGATCACCCTGTCATGCTGCATCAAAACGCACCCTAGCCCCACTCGTGAAGCGTCACAGTAGACCACAAATCCGCCTGATCCTGAAGGCAATGATAGCACCGGTGTCATAGTCAGTAGAGCCCGTAGCTGCTGAAAACTGTGCTCACACTCCTCCGTCCAATCGAAACGAACTCCCTTCCGGGTCAACCCGGTCAAAGGTGTAGCAATGCGAGAGAAGTCCTGCACGAATCGCCTGTAATAGCCTGCCAGCCTTAGAAAGCTGCGAACCTCCATCACTGACTTGGGTCTAGGCCAACTCCGAACGGCCTCAATCTTCCTCGGGTCTACACATATACCATCTCTTGTAATCACGTGCCCCAAGAAGTCTACGCTATCCAGCCAGAAAGCACACTTGGAGAATTTGGCGAAAAGCTAATGCTCCCTCAAGGTCTGTAGTGTAATCCGCAGGTGCTACTCGTGCTCCTCTCTACTCCGAGAGTACATCAAGATATCGTCAATGAATACTATGATGAATAGATCAAGATACGGCCGGAAAATACGGTTCATCAAGTCCATGAATGCTGCTGGTGCGTTGGTGAGTCCGAACGACATCACCAAAAACTCATAATGGCCGTAGCGCGTGCGGAAAGCTGTCCTAGAAATATCCTCCTGTCGAACCCGCAGCTGATGGTAGCCTTATCGTAAATCGATCCTCGAAAAGTATCCTGCCCCCTGTAGCTGGTCGAACAAATCGTCGATGCGTGGCAAGGGATACCTGTTCCGCACTGTCACCATGTTCAGCTGGCGGTAGTCGATATACAAACGCATACTGCCGTCCTTCTTCTTGAGAAATAGGACTGGAGCACCCCAAGGAGAAACACTGGGTCGAATGAGTCCCTTATCCAGCAAATCTTGGAACTGACCCTTCAATTCTGTAAGTTCCGCCGGGGCCATCCGATAAGGCGGTACAGAAATAGGCCCCGTGCCAGGAACCAAATCAATACAGAAAGAAATATCACGCTCGGGCAGTAGCCCTGGAAGCTCGTCAGGGAACACATCAGGGAACACATCAGGGAACTCGTTAACAACCGGAACCTGATCCATCGGAACCTCTATAGCTCTAGTATCGCAAACATAGGTGAGAAATCCCTGACATCCCTTTCTCAAAAGCTATCCAGCGCGAAAAGAAGAAATCACACTGTGAGGGGTGGCACCACGGTCCCCCAACACAACAAAAACAGACTCACCGGGAAAACAAAATCTAACTATCTTCTCACGGCAGTCAACAGATGCATAGCACGTGGCTAACCAATCCATGCCCAAAAGAACGTCGAAGTCCAACATCTCAAGAAGGATCAAATCGATCGGCAACTCTCTCTCGCCAATACGGACGGTACAGGATCGGAACACGTGACTAGCGAAAAACGACTCTCCCACAGGAGTAGTCACAACAAGCGGCTGATCAAGCAAATCGGACTCTCTACCGAAACTCGGCACAAAGTGTGTGGATACGTACGAGTGCATGGATCCGGGATCGAATAACACGTGTGCACCAACAGAACATACTGGAAGGATACCTGAGACCACCGCAATGGGCACCTGCGCGTCCTGATGTGTCAAAGCAAAAACTCGCGCCTGTCCTCCACCTGCAACCGACTGTCCCCTGCCGGCCGCTGGCTGTCCTCTACCTCGATCACCTCGTCCTCTATGAACAAATCCTCCGCGACCATGATCTCTCTGTGCATGAGTCTGGCGCGGAGTAACAGTAGGTACAATAGGCAATGCCGTCTGGGGTGGTGAAGGTGGTAATGTGACATGCGGTGCTGCTGCCTCCCTCCGAGGTATCTCAGGACAATCTCGTACACGATGATAAGAACTCCCGCAATGGAAACATCCCGATGATGGTCGCTGACCCTCCTGGGGATAGGAGCTAAACAACCTGCCTCGCCCCGAATCTCTGCTACCTGCAAGACGTCTATCACGGCGCTGAAAAGGCTGTCTCTGTGCTGATGCATCCGCACGAACTCTCTTCGGCTCTGGAACTACTGAAGTCTCAGCAAGGCGCTCCTTGACTAATAGGGCTGCGTCTATAACTGCTGCATATGTCTCGTAATGCTGTGCGCTGATCGCTAGAAACAGTGGTGTAAGCAAGCCTCGGACTAATCTCTTGACTCGCAACTCCTCAGTAGCCACTAGGTACGGAGCATACACTGATAGCTCGGTGAACAGGACATCATACTCTGCCACTGACATCTCCCGAGTCTGACGTAAGGACTCGAACCTGCGTGCTCTAGAATATCTGATGCTCAGTGGAAGAAAACGGGCAAGGAATAGCGCCACGAACTCTGTCCAGGTCATAGGAGGAACACCTGCTGCTCTACCCTTCTCGACTGATTCACACCATTTCTGCGCGAGACCTTCCAGGCGAAAGGCCACGAACTCAACCCATTTCGCATCTGCGCATCTAAGTGAACGACATATCCGCACCATCCTATCAATGAAAAACTGTGGGTCCTCGGCCACATCGGTGCCTGTGAAGACCGGAGGCTTCAGCCTCATAAACTTTGATAACGATACCGAGATAACCTCTGTAGCTGCAGGGGCAACTGCCTGTACTGTGGATACTACCGCGGTCTCTGCAACGGGTGGAACTACCTCTGGTCGCTGCACTCGAAGTGTCTCAACTAGAGATCCCATCATCTGGCGCATCTCCAGCATACTGGATCCCATCGTCTGGCGCATCTCCTGCACACCCACCTAACATGGCAATCTGATCTATCACGGTAGGAACAGCCTGCTCGGGTACAACCGGTGTACTATCCGGATCAGTCCTCGTCTCGGACGAGTCAACTCGAATCTCGGCCCTCGCGGCCGCTCTCTGCGCCCTCGTAGTCTTTGGCGGCATAATGGCTGAAAGGATCAATAGGATTCGATAAGGATACGGAAATCGAATCGCAAGAATCTATATACTCAAGAAGGAATTTAAATCAACAAGTCCTAAGGTCGCCTTGGCGGAGTACCGTGTCGTGAGTATGCCGCGGAAAATACGCACGCTACACCACTCTGCTTCAGCTACCTACTCCATCATACCAGGGTCATCCTAGGAACACTCCAAAAGGTAAAACCTACGCTCTGATACCAACTTTGTCACGACTCGAAGTTTGGCCCATGACCGACACTTAACCACGTAACGTCTACAGGCGTAACGCAGCTAAGTGAACCGAAAACCCAGAAACCAAACCAGTAAAAGTATAGAGTGTTTAAGTTTTAAATGGAAGTATTTATTAAAGTGACAAAAATTCTTAAGTAGACAATCAACAAGATAGCAATATACGACGCCGTAGCGAAGATCAAGATCCACAAGTGGGAACATCACAGATAGAATAAACTGCAAGTACAGTCGGCTCACAACGAGCTCGACACCAGAATACAAATAATATACATCATCGTCCTCACACTGTCTCTAAGTCAAATACATACATGGTAGATGGAGAATACTAGATACAACAATATACATAACAGAAAGATAAACAGATACAACACAAATACCACCTATCAGCAAAAGAGCTAGTACACCAACTATGGGGGTATCTGTGTCAAAAGATGCAAAACGCAGCCTGCCGCGACTACTCGGAAGGGCAACCTGCAAACACTGTGGCACAACGGGGATGAGTTGGCAACTCGTGAATAGAGATAACATATAAAGGTAATCGCGAGCATGCACGTACTACGCTACTCTATCATATGCCAACAAATGATATCAATGTACGATAAGCAGTATGTGCAATAATCATGCAAGTGCTCTATCAGGTAATATAACTACAGGATGAGATACAATAATGAATGCTGAGCATGGGAAGTATAACATCTACACGGAATGTCAACGTGGAATATGTAATCGGTGTCTATCAATGCACCCCAAATCCCAACAACCCAGACGCCGGCACTCCCATCGGCCCTCAAATCCTGTACATCACTGAGAATCTTGAGTGCCCAACAACGGCACCCAAATATCATAAATACTCGTGTCTAGCATCGACATGCAAATCTTCCTATATCGGGCATCCGTCAGTCCGGGTCAGCCCCCTCTCTCATATGTCTATCGGGCATCCGTCAGTCCGGGTCAGCCCTCTCTCTCGTATATATCGGGCATCCGTCAGTCCGGGTCAGCCCCCTCTATCTTATATATATATATCGGGCATCCGTCAATCCGGGTCAGCCCCCTCTATCTCACATATATCGGGCATCCGTCAGTCCGGGTCAGCCCCCTCTATCTCATATATATCGGGGATCCGTCAGTCCGGGTCAGCCCCCTCTATCTCATATATATCTCGCTCTAGCACCTCGAAAACATAGGGTAGACGCACCGAAATATCATATCAAGGGAACCGGGTTTTTAAATGATTACATGTTTGAAATAGCCACGGTTCCCAAATCCGGAAATCACATGTAATCCAAACCAATATGCATGTCAATGTGATGTGATATGTGCATCAAGTATGAATATCATGTCAAGTCATATAAAGATGAGCTATAACATAACGATCCGATGTGATATATGCATCAAGTATGAATATCATGTCAAGTTCTACAGTGTGAGTGTCATGGAAATTACTAACGGTGTGTGTGTAGCATGCAGGATAGTGCTCGTGCAACATGAACCGTTAGTAATGGTGCGGTGTTCTATCAATTATAGTTTATATACATATATCAGGGAATGTGGTATGCACTAAATAGTAGCTATGAACAGTCGATGTATGGAAATGTAGCTATAAAATCCTATCAGCCCTGACGTAGAACGCCATGCGGGCGATATCCCCGTAGATGTTAAATCTACTCACCGTAGTCTCTCGCTAGGTATAGCCGATGACTTGATTTCCCTTCTTCGCGGCATCCGTCGCACTCGCCTGCGAACCTAGAATTCCACAGAATATCATGCATAAGCTCAATATCATACAAACAAGACATTTAAGGTCAACTAGAAACCCGTGTCGCAAACCAAGCGCGCGTGTGCGCGATACACTAAAACATGTGATTACGCGCCTAAAGTCGCTCCGACGCGTCGCGATACGCAGAAACCCCAAACCCACACACACGTATCACGCGTGTCGCGAAAGATTAAAAAAAAATGGGAAAATAGGGTATTCTACTCCAGATTTTGCTATAGAACAGATATTATAAAAATAGATATACCAAAACACTCCACATAGCAGCAGAATCCAGTGGCCCAAACCCCAACCTAAAACACCCCCATCTGGCCCCAAATTGAGGCCAGAATGCTTATTCCGGCGGCCTGGGTAGGTGGAGGGACTCCCAGGTTTTGTGTGTGCACTCTATACCCCCTGTGTATGCTACAGCAATTCCAATTTCACTCTGAAACATCTCGGGTTGTAGCAGATCCTACAGAGACTTATTTCTAGTTAAAAACCACACTTTTTGCACTAAAATGAAATTTTATGGTATTTCTGTGCAAACAGAACCCAAAACCTGGCCTAAATAGCTCTAATAGCACAAAATAGAGTTAACCAAGCCAACAAAACCCCAATCTAACATAAGAATCACAAATATCCTTTAATATCACTAAAAATGCACAAAAATGAGATTTTTGCTAAAGAATACTACAAATTTATGGAAAAGGAGTGCTAACATGAGTTGATACCTTCAAAAGACCTTAGAAAAACGAAAAGTTCCAGCTTTAACCTCAAGTGGGCAGATCTACAACCAAACACCTTAAATAGATCCCTTTTTCCAAGGTTTTGTGAAGGAAAAGTGTTGATTTGTGTAGGGTTTTGGGTTGCGATCAAAGAGAAATGAAAAGGAGAAGAAAAGATGAAGAAAGGCAAGGTTTTTCTGCTGGAAATTTGCAGAAATTCTGAGATGGGGAAAGAGAGAGAGAAGAGAAGGAAAATGGGGGTCAAAAGTCAATTTTCTACCTAACACCATGCTTCATTTTTTTATTAGGAATTTGAATTATAAACAGGGTTATGACAAGATTAAATGGTGGGGATAAAACAATAACCCATGCAAGAATGAATGAAATGGTTAACACTTTAACCTAGGTCACAACATGGGTAAGTGTGCAAGTGTACATTACAAACGGAAAATATTCCAATTTATTAACACGACTAAATATAATTAGTAAACCCGACTAAAATAACTAATAATCTTATGTACAAATATATAATAACACGCACAATTACTAAATATCACGAAAAAAATTCTAACGAAAATTCAAAGTGTTACACGAAACTCCGTGGCTTCGATCAAAAGAGACTAAAGAGCGAGATTTACAAAACAAAAACTAGTTTTCACAAAACTAATTAATGTGGATTCCAAATATTGTATCACTTATCATAAAAATCTAGACGATGTTAAACTTTTTGATCGATTCATCAAACACTCACAAATACAGAGACCTCAACAACTTGAGCCTCCCAAAAAATACCCAGAAAGTCCAAAATACCACAATGGAGCAGCACAAGAAACATGAGCCCCAAACTCACTTATGTTGCGCGGAACCGCGACTAAACCCAAGGTTATGCCGTGGTTACGCGGCCATTTGATAGAGTTGGGCCCTCGTATTTCTTTGGGCTCCATTAAATACCCTGCATGATTTTCTGAGAATTTTTAATCTGTAAACAATCAACTTTTGAAAAAATGGACAGAAACATGAGAAATGCTATTTTTTGAATTTCGATCGAACATTTTAACGTCGTCAAGACCTAGCCTAATTCTCTAGCTTGGCTCCGATACCATGAAAGTGTGTCTTGGCACCTCTACTAGGTTTTCACATGCATGAAGTATGCAATTTAAAAAATCTAGAAGTCTAAGCAACACTAAGCTAGAATAATACTAGAGAATTAGGGTTTGTAAGTAAGTAAACAAGTTTTACACTAAGTGAATAGAGAATGCAACCTTTGTAGACCGATCCTTCACTTCTAAAGCTCCAAGTAGTAGTCCCTAGAACTCTTCTTAGGCTCCACTTGGTGAAAGGAACGAGCTTGCTAATGGATCTTCGATGTCGAAGATGATCCACCTTGAAGTCTCTCTAACTCAAGTTAATGCTTCACTAATCAAGTACTAGTGAAGCTAAAAACCTAAACTAATGGGCTAGATGAGTGTAGGTTGATGAAGTAGGAATTTTGCTCACTTTAGAAATTTATTTTTCTTTTTATTTCTTCAACTCAAGAAAACCTAGAGAGGAAGAAGATGAACTAGGGTGAAGGAATATCTCAAGTGTAGTGTGAGAGGATTAACCATTGGCTAAAGATAATGGTTGGGTGAGAAAATATCTAGAGTAAAACAAAAATTAGTGAGATGAGTCGTGGTTTCTTCATGCTTCCACAAGTATCTAAGCCATGCTCATTTCCACCTCATTTTTTATTTTTCTCTTAATAAAAAATCACCCTAATTATCTTTAGTTTTGGTGTGAGTCTCATACACCCATGTTCAATGTATCATCCCTTATGACATAATAGTATTATATATATAAATAAATATATATATCATATATATTTATATATCATTATATATAGCAAGAGAATAAAATATTTAGTGGGCACAATATTAGTTAATATATCAATATATAAAATATAAATATATATTAAATTATTAAATCAACGCTTGATTCAATAATCCGGCTATATCATATATAACCGACTAATATCATTTATATGTGTATCAAATTAACGAATCAACACTTGATTCAATAAGCCGGTCATATCACATATAACCGACAAATATTCAATATACTATATCAAATCAATACATGATTCAATAATCCGGTCAAATCATATGTAACCGGCCAATATCAAATATATATGTGTGTGTGTGTGTGTTCGTGTGTGTGTGTGTATACATATAACATATCATTGAATCAACACTTGATTCAACAATCCGGTTATATCACATATAACCTAACCGATAAAAAATATCGCGAGATTAGAATACGGTATCACATACTCGTATTTAATCAAGCTCCCGCACATATCACCATATGTGCCCTACTTAGTTTCGCTTGAGCTAGGAAACCTCTGTGTGGGACTCTAAAGACTCATCAATACGATAGCAGTAGGTAATGATCACATCATTTACCCATAAGCCGTCAGCGGTACTAGCTGGACGTAACGGCTACCCAGGTATTGAGCGAATAGAAGATCAACAAGCAAGATTGTCTAAACTCCCGCAAAGCCTATAAGTAACATTTACCGTACAGTCCGGTCTCTTCGTCTGATATGTCGCATATCAAGTCTAGAGGTGGAATCGTCAGACCCCAGTTACTTGATAAGTCATTCCGATGTGTGGCCTATAACCATTTGAGAAACTACTTATAACACTTACCAGTAAATCTCATCGGCCCTGGCCAGGGACTTGCTGTTATAGCCAATCGAGCATAGCGAAACATCAACTCCCTATACCGGGAGAGACAAAACCCCTCCTATCGCTCATTGCCTCCATGTTACTCGGAACTGTACCCAAAATCCACCTGTTTGAATGACTCCTTTGAGCCGTGGATGTGATAAAATCAAAGCACAGTAGGAACCACACAAGACTCTATGACGATCTTGGGTCTACAGACTAACCTGTATAAGTGTCACCAGAGAACTGCTATCTGACGATAGGTATGGTACCAACTAGGAGTTCTCGGCGAGTCCTGTTTGGTGTACCCATTCTCTAATGAGCACCTGTGTACAATATTTAATGTCAAACACCAATAGATGTGGGATCAACCATCGTCCCATAAAGGGTCAAGAAACGTATACACTAGTCTACTCTGGAATATCGATACCCTGTCTCGATATCCCCTTGACTAGGAACTGTTAAAGAATGTGCTTGAGGACTACACAAGCCCTACTAGTATGATCTGCATCATAGTCCTGGTAGTCAAGCTAACATCCTAAGGTCTTTATCAACATGTATCAGAGAGACAGTATAAAAATACAAGTGTACATGTTAAGATAAAGAGCAACCAGATAGCATACTATCATGTCGAGCAAGAAAGTCATATATATATATATATATATGTGTGTGTGTGTGTGTGTGTGTGTGTGTGTGTCCAAGCATCTACTATACTATACAATAATGGCCTCTAGGGCATACATATCACTAACACAGACTATGTATATTCTTTCAGACTTAGAGCGAGATGTGTGTATTATTCTTTATTATGGGTTTGATGTTGCTTTGGTTTTCTTTATCTTCTTTTCAATGTTTGATCTTCGCCTTAGGAAATCGTATATATTTATTTGTGTGGTTGTGATTCCGCTAATTGGCGAAAAGCTATCTCCCTATTGGGGATGCCTATATTATTGTTATGTATTGGTTTTGGATAAAAATTTACAAAGGAGGTGCTGCCAAAATTTCAAATGACGAAAATGTTTTCAACTATAGTATAAAACGCACTTGTATTTTCATATAACATTACTTATACATTTAAAGAAGAACTTCAATTCATTGTACCTTTATTTCAAAACTTCACCTCTATCATTTTCCTAAAAACCTTTAGATTTTTGGGCTTTCGGCTTACTTGGATTACGGTGGGGTCCTATAGACTTCATGTGATTCAAATAACGGTCAAGTGCCAATTCCGAGTCATGACAAATTTGGTATCAGAGCGTTAGGTTTAACCTTAGTTCGAGTCTAAGTTTGGCTATGCGGAGTCTAGGGCGTATATATATTACGGAACTTAGACTTGAATTTACGGAACTTAGACTTAACTTTACGGAACTTAGACTTGACTGAGGGGGTATTAGACATGAACTATCGTCACGTAGGTTGACCTTGGTTGATGGAGTAGGTAACTTAAGTAGATTGACGCACTGTGTGTATGTTTCGCGGCATACTTACGATACGCTGCTCCGCTTAAGTGACCATAGGATGTACATTTCTTGAGATCTGTTATCCTATTCGTTCCTATGATCTATCCTCATCAATTTTTGCTTGCAGTTCCTGTCACCATGACTACGAGAGCAGAGAGAACTGTGGCTAGAGGTGCGGTCAGAGCGAGCTCGTCAGGGACGAGGGCTGACAATGATATTCTTCCGGTAACGTAGGAACGCATTGATTTATTGTGTTACTAGGATTTCTCGTTTGACATGAGCATTCAGAATCTGCACTGGATGATCGGGCCATCACTTGAGGCCAGCCAGATTGAGAGGACTGTTGACGTACAACCTACTCCAGAACTTGATATATTTTCTACCGTGCAGACAGATGAACTAGCTGTTGCTAAGATTGACGGTATGTCGCCTCCAGAGTTTATATAGCTGAAGCCACATGGGTTTACTGGCAGGGATGTGACAGAAGATCGCTAGTCATTTTTGGATAAAGTGACTAAGACAATTCATCTATTTGGATGCCCCGACGCAGGATCAGTTAAGTCGAATAATTCTAGTTTGAAGGGTCTTGCTTAGACCTGGTGTAAGTCGATCAAGAGAGTATGAGCAAAGCATATTCCTCCAATGACTTGGACGAGTTCCAGAGGACGTAATTTTCCAGCTGTCTTCCACAGAGTGTTGAAGATACCGAATTCATAGTTTTGAGTTCTTGCGAGGGACTCTGGATATGACTATAGCCAAATATGGATTGCGGTCTACGCAGGTACCAAGATATGATTCTGAATTGGTATATATTAAAGGAAAGTGGATATGAGATTCATGTGAACTTTTAATGAGTCGTTCTTCTCCGTTGATACCAGAGGCTTGATATGTACGCAAAGGCGTTGGATAAGGCCGTATTTCCAGAGGAAAGTTGTGATGAGAATACAGCTGTCCCAGAACAAGAAATGAATTAATGTAAGGGGTGCCAACTTCCGGGCAGTTCGGTAGAGGTGAGATCGGAAGAGACCATAGCAGGTTCTTTCCAGGACACTGTAGCGACAAAGATTTAGACCCAGGATTGGTTGTATCACACATATTCAGAGGGACAGAGGCCGCCATCATCGATGTGCTACATTACGAGTGGCCATGTTAATTGGCAAGGAGATGTTCAGAGAAGCTCTAGAGCGGGACTATTTCCGTCGCTACTCCTTAATGGGCTGTCGAGTCGAGAAGTCATTCAATTGGTGATCCACAAATAAAACAAGGACCTGGGGACAGAGGACGCCAGACCGTGGGCAGGAGGCAAGCAGATATTCTTGCTCCGCCAACCTTAGGTGCATCGGCACCTTTCGACATTGAAGGAGGTGTACCTCAATGTCTTTTATTTACGATTTACGTTTTGGCGATTCGGATATGACGTTTCCATCGTTTTGATTCTGGTATTTTGATGATTAGTTTCATGATTGATATTTTCATGCACTGTAGTTGCACTTGATTTGTGTTTTATACACCGTTATATTTGAATTATGTTTTGTGCATATCTATTGCACTTGATATCAATTTTGTGCACTTGTTGCACATATTTATGATTTTGTTTATTCCGATACAGTCGATTTTGATTTCATGCATGTTGTATGCACTTGATTTTGACTTATGGACTCGGTGCAGTTCACATGCGCTTTCAGTGCATCGATATGGGTTTTGTGCACGCAGTTGCACATATTTATGATTTCATACACCTCGGTATACTTGATTTTGATTTCGTGCATGTTGTATACCGTTGAGCTCAATTCATGTACTTAATATTAGTTTTCATGCACCCTATTACACTAGATGCTTTTGTACAGACATGACGCACTTGATTTATATTTTCGCGCATATTTGGCGCACTTGATGTGATTTTTTGCACACCAAATGCACATAATCGAGATTCTTCGTGCATATTAGATGGTCCTGGTATTGTTGTCATGCACACCCGTTGCACTTGACAGATATTTCTGTCCACATCCGTTGCACTTAGTTTTTGCTTCTGTGCACATTCGTGGCATATGTGTTTGACTTTGATTTCCATGCGCACAAGACACACGTGGTATTTTTTGTATACACTTATTGAGATTGATTTCTTTCGGGCATCATGTTTTTATGATATATACTATATGATATATTAACCGAGCAGGACTGGTTTGAGGACAGTACCTGAGTATCTTTTGTATGCATCGATATTTACTGAAGAGGTTTTCAAAAAGGAGTTATAGTCTCATTATTTTCCTACGAGTCCATGAGTGACACGAAATTTTACAAGGAAAACCCTTCTAAATTTTTTTCAAAAAAAGGCAAGATGTATATCTTAAGCAAAACGTATATAGATATATGTCAATTTCTTCACAAATGAACGTCCGTTGTGCCGTGATATACACATTACACGGTGATTTGAAAAGAATTTTACATGCATTTTTATTCAGTTGTTAAGACGATTTCACAAGGATGCACACTATATATATGTTATAGTCTTAATTATATTATATTTGATTTTAACAGTAGATTTAGAAACTTGGATATTCATCATAACTCCCATGATTGCATGACGCTTAACGGAGTTTCGATTTTAGAGCTTTGCACTCATTTTCATGCGCATGCGTTGCGCTATGATATGTTTTACGTATTCGTGATTTCGGAACCTCGTTGATTTGATAAATTTACCGAAATGATTTAATATTTCGGGGGGTTTAAATTTAAATTCGGGAACCAGATTTATTTAAGTGGGGAAGATTGTAACATTGCAGGAAAATATAACATATTATTTTTGGAATTTAAATAATAAAATAATAAATTTCATGGATATTATAAAAGTATGAAAATTAGTTTTAATGGAATGGTATAATTATATGCATATAATTTGGAAAATAATTGGAAGCATTTATTGGATTTGAGCTTTTATAAATTATGGAAGCATTTATCGGATTTGAGCTTTTATAATTAATTGCACAATTAATTACATATAGGTTTAATGTTAAACTTGATTAGTATTTCATTAAGTGTGCATTAAACCAAGTTATTTTGTTAAAACCATATTAAGCGTGCATGACATATTGTGTGCATGTTATCCTTTCATTTTTATTTTCGGATCATAATGGTTTTATTAGTTTTCAAAGAAAAGAGAAAAGAAAAGAAAAGAAAGATAAAAGATATTGAAAGGGGATAAGGGGACCATGAGATATGGGTGGGAGAGAGGGTGAGAGAGAAAGCATGGCTACTACCCTTCACCCTGAAAGTAGACCTTAGCACCACCATGAGGTTCTAGAGGCATCAAGCATGCCAAATTCAAATTTTTATTAGGTACTAAGTTAGACTAACAAGATCTTTACTAGATTATTAGGGTTTGCCTTCGTGATGTGATGAACTAATGAGAAGAAAAGACCAAACAACTTTTGTAGTTCGAGTCCTTCACTTTACATGCTCCGTGTAGTAGACCCGTGACACTACTAGGCTCCACTTGAGGGTTTAGACGAGCTTCCTTCGATGACCTTCATGCCAAAGATGATCCACGCGAAGTCCCTCCACCTCAAGCTACCTTTACACTAAACACTTTAGCATAGTAAACATGCTACACTCGATCGCTAGTCAAGTGTAGGATGGTGAGGTATGGGATGTTAAAAGATCACAAGTTTGTGTTCAAGCTGTTGGATATATATGCCCTAGAGACCTTCATTTTATAGGATGCTAGGGATATGTATGTACATGACAGTCTTGCTTAATATGATAGTACGCTATTTGGTTTGTCTTTATCTTAACATATGATATATTTTGCGTAGTATTCATATATATACACATGTTGATAAAGCCCATAGGGTGTTTGCCTGACTTCCGACGTTGTGATGGCAGTCATAATAGTGGGAGCTGGATAGTCAATAGGCACATCCTTAGATGGCCCTAGTCGCAGGAGTATCGAGACTGGGCATCGATACTTCGGAGTAGACTGGTGTATACATATCTAGACCCTAAGGAGGGTCGATGGATTGGTCCCGCAGCCATTGGTGGAGTGCACCTAAGATTGTATATAGCTGCTCACTGAGTGTGAATACACCGGACAGGACTCGCCGAGAACTGACTGGATGGTATTTATAACTAACGTCAGATAGCAGTTCTCAGGTGACATCTGTGCAGATAGTCCGTTGACTTAAGGTCGTCATTTGTCTCGTGTGAGTTCCCACTATGCTTTGATTACTACCCTACCACGGTTCAATGGAGTCGTGCAAACAGGTTTTAGTTGGGCACAGTCCCGAGCCACGTGGAGGCAGGGAGTGACTGTTAGGGATTTGTCTCTCCCGGTATAGCGAGTTGATATCGCACGGTGATCGGTTGGTCATTACCATAAGTCCTTGGCCAGGGCTGATTGAGAATTACTGATAGATTGATCGGTAGATTCACGGATGGAGATAGAGCCATACCGACACGACTTGTACGGTTATTAGGGGTCTGACGTTTACCACCTCCCTAGACCATACATGCGATACTCTTAGACGAACAGACCGGACTGCATGGATATTGTCACGGACAGGCTCAGTAGGAGTTCGGATGGGTATCCTCATCGGCCTTCTTATCGACATCTACCCGGGGACCGTTACGTACAGCTAGTGCCGCTTGCGATCTGTGGTTAAACCTACTGCCAGCATAGTAGTCGAGTCTTTAAAGTCCCACACAGAGTTTTCCCAACTCCAGGCGAAACGATATAGAGGTCGTACGTTTTTACGATAAGGGTTCGGACGAATACGTGTTTAAACGCACGTACGACATTCGGACAGTTTTTTCTAGACGGCTTTGGTTTAAGCCAGATTCTAGTCACAGGTTATTGGATTTATACAGTCTAAAGTTTTTCCGTGTTTTCACGGATGGGAGGGGCGTTCTCATAATTTCCGGGAAGCTTCTAGAAGAATGGTGACTTGAGGGGTTTAGGCGGCATTGTCATTAATGTTATTGTGACTTATAATGTGTGATTCACTATGTCATTAATGCATTATTAAATGCTTAATGACTCACATAGTGAATCACCCATGATACATTTATGAAGCATGATGAATAATCTCTTATTATTCATTTTATTGATTTATTCATTATGCTTGATATATTAAGTGAGAATAAATTTCATTTCATTATTCTTGTTCACCTTCTCTCTCCTCAAGCTCACTCTCTCTTCAAGCTCTAATCCTACCACTCATGAGTTGAGAACAAGGATTAGAAAAGACTAAACATCCCATAACCTAACTCTTTATGTCCTAAGTTCCTTTGATTAGCAACTAGAGAAACTTAGTTACCTCAAGTTTTGAGGTGAAGCTTAGATTAGGGTTCTCGGGTGGATCACCTATCACTTGGAGAAGGCCGAGGAGGACGAAGAGATCGTAAAGACGAAGGACACATATCACTAGGTATAATCTCTTTACATAGTAGTTTAGAACTTCTATGGTAGTAGTTAATTATCGTTTAGCAAAGATCTTCGGTTAGTCGATGTATGCTTCAAGAACAAGATCGTTTTTCATATTTCCGCCTCCCCGCAACTCGTGGTGTGTTGCACATCGACTTACAGTGGTATCAAAGCCTCACTAAACAATAATTAACTCACTTGCAAAGTCGTATGAATTTCGAACGCAAAACGAACCGGAAAATACCTCGATATCGAATAGTTTTTGTCGTTTTTAAAATGAGGCCTAAAATTTTTTCAGGTTCCTCCAGAACAACCTATATGAAATTATAAGAACATTCGAAAAAAATGGGTTCCTGAATCGTCCATACAGCCGCGAAACCGCGGCCGATCCCACCGATCCGCCTCGGATCCGCGGCCGAGTTGAGGCCGATTCAACCTAGTTTTTTCCTGTGCATCTTCTGTGATATTTTGACTTTTCTGGTATGGTTTATTTTTTGCTCAGATCTTAGGTTTACAGAGATGTTTTGGAGCAGAATCTAAAGGGTTTGATCGATCAAAATTATACGATGTTTTCTTGTTTGATTATATCTGTGAACTGTATTATGTGTTCGTAAACCTCCCCTAACTGCTAGTATGTCGGTCGTCAGGGGGTTGTACATATCTGTAATGTTTTAACTGTTTGTGATTATGAACTCTATTGGACTGTTGTGATGATTAGCCGGGGTTTTGTGATGGGTTATTGTATTAATTCTTTCGATGTAATTGTAATAAGTTGTAATATTATTTTGCGGGGCACATCCAGGTTGCGGTTGTAGCCACCGTTGTATTATTTCTTTTTACTGTTTTTTGCTCCTAGGATACACCCAAGGTGGGGTGCACAAACTACCGGGTATTTCGAAGTGCTTAGTGGCCTACTCACATTGTTGAGGGAGACCGCTTCACTTCGGGTACTTGGCGGGTAGTTTACCGTACCCGTAGGGGTCTGGGGTAGGGTAATGGCTATTCATCACAACTGTGTAATCCGTCTTTTCTTACAGGCTCAAAAGAAACGCGGATTGCTTGCATATCCAATAAAGTTTATCTGTGATCTGGAATGCCTGTTATTGCGTCTGACGAATGTACAATATCTATATATGATAGCTATTTAGACGTCACTTATGTTTTACACCCGCACTAGCCCAGCCCCCGCTCTACCGTTAGTTAAGTAACTTAACGGGTGATGACGGGACCCCGTGGAAAATGCGAATGTCATAAGAGGACGTTGTATTTTCGTTGTTATCTGTAATGATAGGTTAAAGATGTGACACATTATTTTAATGCCAAGAAAAAATAAAACCTAAACTGAATCGTTGGAACAATTTCTAAAACCACTCGGTTTTCTTCAAAAAAGCAAATTTTAAATGCGGAGCTTAAACTACTCCTTTTAATAAAGGCTATCATGGTTCCTTCGATCATATCAAGTTCACTACGTTAACGGTTTTTTTTCAAAAAACAGCCGTAACCCTCCGTCGTTTCAAATAGACAGCACATCGTATTCATGCTATGCTTGTTGGCCTACGTCAAGGCATAGTGGATGGTAGCAGTGTGGTTTGCTTATTTGTTGCACAGATAGATGCATTAGTATAGGACAGACGTACAGCCTTGTTAGCCTACGTCAAGGGCATGTACGATGTACGTAAATTAATCAGGACAACGACGGGTAGAACTTGACTTGCGTCTTATGATTTGTTGGCCTACGTCAAGGTCATAAGAGCTTGGGGGTAAAAATCATATCGGGAGTTTCAAACATAAAGGAAACTTGCAGATTTAGCATACCTTCTGGAGTATGGTGACTAGAGTGGCTTCCATCTAGTACATCATGCAATGATAGTTGGATCCCGATCCCACTGATGAGTAGGATTACTCTCAGGAAACATTCTCACCTAACAATCAATGCTATAAACCAAGTAGGTGTCCAGAAAGGTGTCAGAGGGGCTACGCCTCCATGGAAAAGAGGTTATTTAATTAAGAAACTTCGCGAAAGTGTTGGAAAACCTCCTTCGAAGTACCAACACCAGCCTGGCTGAAAGGTTAAGCAAGTATTGTGACGTGTGATTAAATCCTGACTAGTTCTTCTTTTAGGTTTTGAAGAAGGATTTGAGGGAACAGTGGGAGCCATCCTGTTTAGATAAACTAATAACCAATCTAAACTTGCAAGAAGCATATGCTGAGTGTTTTCTTTTCTCTCTCTCTAGCAGCTACCATGACAGGACTAAAACTATTACTTGAAAAAAATATACTGACCGGGCAGAACTATAAAGATTGGCTAAGGAACGTCAATATTGTACTGACTTATGACAAAGTAGCATATGTTACCACCGTTGTTACTCCCCTTATCCCTGGACCAGATTCCTCAGTTATGGACAAGGAAGTTCGCAAAACCGGGGATCTAGATTGTGAGCGAGCTAAATGTATCGTGCTGGCGTCCATGAACAATGAACTCCCGAAACAGCACGAGAGTAAGGATATTATATCCATCTTTCTCCATGTCAAGGAATTATATGGAGAGCACTCCCGTATCGTGTGGTACGAGACCTCAAGGAAACTCTTCTAGATGAGGTTAGCTCCTGGATCGCCTGTAGGAGAGCATGTCCTCAAAATGATCAGCCTCGTTGAGGAACTCGCAAACCTGGGATGCGTGCTAGAGAATGATTTGTATATCGACTTGATTTTGCAGTTCATTCCCCACACCTTCTCTCAATTCGTGCTTAGCTTCAACAAGCACGAAATGGAAGCTGATCTTCCAAAGCTTCTCAACATGTTGAGGGTAGCAGAGACCTCCTTGAAAAAGGAGAAGACCCCCGTTCTGTATGTTGGACAATCATCCTCTTCTAAATCTAAAGCGAAAGCTAAAGGGAAGAAGAAGATGAAAGCCACCAAACCGAAGGGTGGGGTCAAGAAGGTGCAGGGAACGAACAAGGCAGGAAGGGTGAAAGTGGATATAAACGAATGTTTTTATTGTCACAAGCAAGGGCACTGGAAGAAGGACTGTATAGCCTTCAAATCCAAGGACAAGAAGCAAGTTGTTGCTTCTGCTTCAGGTGTGTTCGTAATCGAAAATTGTCTTTCAGTAAACTCTACATCATGGGTACTTGATACCGGTTCTGGTTCTCTCATCTGTAATTCATTGCAGGATCTGAGAAAAAGTAGAGTACTGGGGACAGGTGATATGACTCTCCGGATGAGCAATGGAATGCATTTAGATGCTATTGCAATAGGGGAATATCACCTAGGGTTGACTAGTGGGCACATTTTGGTGTTGTACAGCTGTTTTTGTATTCCCGGTATGTTATGTAATATTATATCAGTATCTTTGTTATCTAATTAAGGATATAATATTGCGCTTGAAAGAAATGTCATGAACATTCTCCTAAATCAAGAACTTATTGGGTATGGCACACTAGAAAACGGTATATACATACTTAATCAACCTTGAATTTTCAATATTCAAAACACACTTTAAAGAAAGGCTCCAAATTCAAATCAAGCCTTCCTATGGCATTTAGACTTGGTCATATAAACGAAACAAGGTTGACTAAGTTATGTAAAGATGGATATCTAGATCCGTTTTAATATTCATCATATGCAACTTGTCAATCATGTATCAAAGGAAAAATGACCAAATCTCCGTTCACCGGACACGGAGCAAGAGCCACAAAACTCTTGGGACTTGTACACAGTGATGTATGTGGTCCAATGTCTACACATGCGAGAAGCGGTCACTCCTACTTCATCACTTTTACTGATGAATTCTCTAGGTATGGACATGTGTTATTATTGAAACATAAATCTGAGGCCTTTGAGAAGGTTAAGGAGTATAAAAATGAAGTAGAGAAACAAACTGGTAAAAGCATCAAGACACTTCGATCTGATTGAGGTGGAGAATACTTAAGTACCAGTTTCCTTGAAAGCTTAAAAGAGAATGGAATTCTCTCTCAGCTTACTCCGCCTTATACACCTCAGCATAATGGTGTATCAGAAAGGAGGAATCGCACGCTATTAGATATGGTGCGTTCAATGATGAGTAGTGCTGAGTTGCCACTTTCCTTCTGGGGATTTGCTCTAGAATCAGCAGCATACTTATTGAATAGAGTTCCAACTAAGTCAGTGCCTACCACTCTATATGAAATGTGGGCCGGGAAGAGACCATATCTTAAGTATATCAAGATATGGGGGTGTCCGGCATATGTTAAAAAGCATAGACCGGAGAAGCTCGAGGCACGATCGGTTTTGTGCAAGTTTGTAGGATACCCCAAACATTCAAGGGGGTACATGGTCTACCACAATGAAGAACATAAGGTGTTTGTCGCTCGCCACATTGTCTTCTTAGAAAGCGAATTTCTTGCAAAAGAAATTAATGGGAGCGCGGTAGAGCTGGAAGAAATTCCAGAACCTCAAACTGCTACCGAGGACTTAGAAGAACCATAGATTACAATAGAACATGACGAACCAACTCCACTCCGCAGATCTAGTAGGCTTTCTCATCCTCCTGAGAGATACTATGGTTTTCTTCTGGATGGGGATCGAGAGGATTGCATCATCGATGATGATGAGCCTACTAGTTTTCAACAGGCTATTACGAGTACTGACTCGGTGAAGTGGCTGGATGCTATGAGATCCGAAATAGAATCCATGTACACCAATAAAATATGGACTTTAGAAGTTTCTCCTCCTGGGGTGAAACCAGTTGGATGCAAATGGATCTTCAAAAAGAAGATTGGTGCACTTGGACAAGTGGAAACCTACAAAGCTAGACTCGTTGCAAAAGGTTTTCGTCAAAGACCAGGATTGGACTATGATGAAACCTTTTCACCTGTAGCTATGCTTAAATCCATTCGGATCCTGCTTGCCATTGCTGCCTTCCATGACTATGAAATCTGGCAAATGGATGTAAAAACAGCTTTTCTAAATGGACATTTAGAAGTGAGTGTTTACATAGATCAACCAGAAGGTTTCTTAGACAGTGGGAGCAGCGGAAGAGTGTACAGGTTGCTTAAATCTATCTATGGATTAAAGCAAGCATCGCGAAGTTGGAATATCTGCTTTGATGAGACAGTCAAAGAATTTGACTTTATCAAAAATGTAGATGAACCATGTATTTATAGGAAGATTGTAGAAGGAGAAGTAGTCTTCCTCGTTTTGTACGTCGACGACATACTACTGATAGGGAATGATGTCCCTATGCTACAATCAGTAAAGCTCTTCTTGTCACAGAAATTCTCCATGAAAGACTTGGGTTATTCAACTTACATTTTGGGCATTAAGATCTGCCGTGATAGATCTAATAGAATGTTGGGACTTTCACAGTCCAGGTATATTGACACTATACTAAAGAGATTTAGTATGGAAGATTCCAAGCGCGGTAATATGCCTGCTTGTCACGGGATCACCCTCTCAAAAGAGATGTCTCCAAAGACTGATGAAGAGAGGGCTCGAATGGGAATTATACCCTATGCTTCGGCAGTAGGATCTATAATGTATGCGATGTTATGTACAAGACCAGATGTAGCTTACGCACTTAGTGTGGTAAGCGGGTATCAGTTTGACCCAGGTGAGAAGCATTGGATAGCAGTAAAGAACATTCTCAAGTACCTGAGAAGGACTAAGGAGATGTTCTTGATTTACGGTAATGGGGACCTCCAGGTAGAGGCTTTTACCGACTCCGGCTTCCAAAGTGACAAAGATGATTCTAAATCCATTTCAGGTTTTGTGTTTACCCTCAATGGAGGGGCGGTATGTTGGAAGAGTTCCAAACAGGATACCGTCGCAGACTCAACTATGGAGGCTGAGTATATAGCTACTAGTGAAGCCGCAAAAGAGGCTGTCTGGATAAGGAAGTTCATCTCTGAACTTCAGGTGGTTCCGTCCATTGCCAATCCAATACCTTTGTATTCTGATAACAATGGGGCTGTAGCATTGGCGAAGGAACCGAGGTCCCATCAGAAATCCATCTTAAGGCGGTTTCACCTGATCAGGGAGATCGTTGATCGTCGGGAGATCGAGGTACGGAGAGTGGACACAAAAGACAACACGGCAGATCCATTCACCAAGGCCATCCCTCAAGTCCAGTTTGAGAGGATATTTGAGATGTTGGGCATGCGGTACGCCAACAACTGGATCTAGTGCAGACAGTGGGTACTCATTGCGCTAATTATAGGTCTTAGTGTAAGTGGTAGATTGTTGGATATATATGCCCTAGAGGCCTTCATTGTATAGGATGCTAGGGATATGAATGTACATGACAGTCTTGCTTAATATGATAGTACGCTATTTGGTTTGTCTTTATCTTAACATATGATATATTTTGCGTAGTATTCATATATATATATACATGTTAATAAAGCCCATAGCGTGGTTGCCTGACTACCGGCGTTGTGATGGCAGTCATACTAGTGGGAGCTGGAGAGTCAATAGGCACATCCATAGATGTCCTTAGTCGCAGGAGTATCGAGACTGGGCATCGATACTCCGGAGTAGACTGGTGTATACATATCTAGACCCTGAGGAGGGGCGATGGATTGGTCCCACAGCCATTGTGGAGTGCACCTAAGATTGTATACAGATGCTCACTGGGTGTGAGTACACCGGACAGGACTCGTTGAGAACAGACTGAATGGTATTTATACCTAATATCAGATAGCAGTTCTCAGGTGACATGTGTGCAGATAGTCCGTTGACCTAAGGTCGTCATTTGTCTCGTGTGAGTTCCCACTGTGCTTTGATTACTACCCTACCACTGTTCAAAGGAGTCATGCAAACAGGTTTTAGTTGGGCACAGTCCCGAGCAACGTGGAGGTAGTGAGTGACTGTTAGGGATTCGTCTCTCCCGGTATAGGGAGTTGATATCGCACGGTGATCGGTTGGTCATTACCGTAAGTCCCTGGCCAGGGCTGATTGAGAATTACTGATAGATTGATCAGTAGATTCTCGGATGGTGATAGAGCCATACCGACACGACTTGTACGGTTATTAGGGGTCTGACGTTTACCACCTCCCTAAACTATACATGCGATACTCTTAGACGAACAGACCGGACCGCACGGATATTGTCATGGAAAGGCTCAGTAGGAGTTCAGATGGATATCCTCATCGGCCTTCTTATCGACATCTACCTAGGGACCGTTACATACAGCTAGTGCCGCTTGCGGTCTGTGGTTAAACCAACTACTAGCGTAGTATTCGAGTCTTTAGAGTCACACACAGTGTTTTCCCAACTCGAGGAGAAACGATATAGAGGTCGTACGGTTTTACGACAAGGGTTCGGACGAATACGTGTGTAAACGCACGTACGACATTCGGACAGTTTTTTCTAGACGGCTTTGGTTTAAGCCAGATTCTAGTTTCAGGTTATTGGATTTATATAGTCTAAAGTTTTTCCGTGTTTTCACGGATGGGAGGGGCGTTCTCGTAATTTCTGGGAAGCTTCTAAAAGAATGGTGACTTAAGGGGTTTAGGTGGCATTGACATTAATGTTATTGTGACTCATAATGTGTGGTTCACTATGTCATTAATGCATTATTAAATGCTTAATGACTCACATAGTGAATCACTCATGATACATTTATGAAGCATGATGAATAATCTCTTATTATTCATTTTATTTATTTATTCATTATGCTTGATATATTAAGTGAGAAACAATTTCATTTCATTATTCTAGTTCACCTTCTCTCTCCTCAAGCTCACTCTCTCTTCAAGCTCTAATTCTACCACTCATGAGTTGAGAACAAGGATTAGAAAAGACTAAACATCCCATAACCTAACTCTATATGACCTAAGTTCCTTTGATTAGTAACTAGAGAAACTTAGTTACCTCAAGTTTTGAGGTGAAGCTTGGATTAGGGTTCTCGGGTGGATCATCTATCACTTGGAGGAGGCCAAAGAGGACGAAGAGATCGTAAAGGCGAAGGACACGTATCACTAGGTATAATCTCTTTACATAGTAGTTTAGAACTTCTATGGTAGTAGTTAATTATCGTTCAGCAAAGATCTCCGGTTAGTCGATGTAAGCTTCAAGAACAAGATCGTTTTTCATATTTCCGCCTCCCCGCAACTCGTGGGGTGTTGCACATCGACTTACACAAGCTTCATGATTCACTTCTCATGTGAGTGTTGAAACTTGAACCATGGCAATTGAGGAAAAAGATGAAGCTAGAGAGCAACCATGGAAGCAAAGCAAGAAAATGGCTAAGTGTTTAGAATGAGCAAAGACTGAATGACAACTCTTGACCCCCACTCATTCAAGCATGGAATTTTGCAATATAAAATTGCAACCATGCTTGAATAGTGAGTCAAGATGAATAAAGAAATATAACTCCCATGCTTGCAACCATGCTCTCAATTTACACCTCATTTCTATTTTTCTCAATAATAGAAAATCAAGCCATGCTTCATTATATATATATATATATATATATTTTATATATTATATATATATATATATTTTATATATTATATATATATATATTATATTATATATATATAATGAAGAATAATTAGTGAGCTAATGATATTAGTTAAGATATAATTATATCACATATAATGTATATCATATTATTAAATCAACACTTGATTTAATAATCCGGTTATATTACATATGTCCGACTAATATCATTTATCTGTTTATCACATTATCAAATCAACACTTGATTCGACAATCTGGTTATATCACATATAACCGAACCAATAACAGATAACTGCCAGATTACAATACGGTATCACATACATGTATTTAATCAGGCCAACACACATATCACATATGTGTCCAACTTCGTTTCGCTTGAACTAGGGAACTTCTGTGTGGGACTCTAAAGACTCGTCAATACGCCTGCAGTAGGTGATGATCACATCAGTCACCCACAAGCCGTCAGCGCAAGCATGGCATAACGGCTACCCGGGTATTGAGCGATATGAAGTTCAACAAGCAAGCTCGTCCATACTCTCCATTAAGCCTATCAGTAACACTACCGTACAGTCCGGTCTCTTCGTCTGATATGTCGCATATCATGTCTAGGTGGTGGTAAATGTCAGACCCCAGTAACGTGATAAGTCATGCCGATGTCTGGCCTATAACGGTTCGAGAAACTACTGATAACACTTATCAGTAAATCTCAGCAGCAGCCGTGGCCAGGGACTTCCGGTTATAGCCAATCGAGCATAGTGCAACATCAAACAACAATACCGGGACAGACGAAACCCCTCCTATCGCTCATTGCCTCCATGTGACTCGGGACTGTACCCAAAATCCACCTGTTTGCACGTCTCCTTTGAGCGTGGTAGGGAGGAAATCAAAGCATAGTGGGAGCCGCACAAAACTCTATGATGATCTTGGGTCTACAGACTAACCTGTACCAGTGTCACCAGAAGACTGCTATCTGACGATAGGTATACTACTACATAGGAGTCCTCGGCGAGTCCTGTTCGATGTACCCATTCTCCAATGAGCACCTATGTATAATTTTTGATGTCACACACCAATGGTTGTGGGATCAACCATCGTCCTCTAAGGGACAAGAAACGTACACACTAGTCTACTCTGGAATATCGATGCCCCAGTCTCGATATTCCCTCGACTAGGAACTGATTAAAAGAAGTACTTTTGGACCCCCTGGCTCCACTAGTATGATCGCATCATAATCCCGGGAGTCAAGTACATATCCTAAGGGCTTTATCAACATGTAAGAGACAGACAGTATAAATACCAGTCTACATGTTAAGATAAAGGTAACCTGATAGCATACTATCATGTCGAGCAAGAAAGTCCTCTATATATATGTCCAAGCATCCACTATATCATCAATAATGGCCTCTAGAGCATACATTTTTCGAACAATCTCCCACTTGCACTAAGGCCAGTTGTTGTAGTATCTCATACCCAACGTCCTAAAATTCTCTCGAATAGCATCTTGGGGATGGCCTTGGTGAGTGGATCCGCTATGTTATCCTCTGTGTCAACTTTCCTGATCTCGATCTCCCGGAGATCACTATCTCCCTGATCTGGTGATACTGTCTAAGAATATGTCTGGATCGCTGACGGGACCAGGGTTCCTAGGCCAAAGCCACAGCTCCATTGTCATCAAAATACACAGGTATTAGATGGCCAATGGTAGTAACCTAGTTCATCTTATGAACTCTATTCATCAAGACAACCTCTTTGGCAACATCGTTGGTAGCGATGTAATTAGCCTCTATCAACGAGTCTGCTACGGTATATAGCTTGGAACCCTTCCAACATACCGTCCCTCCACTGAGGGTGAAGACAAATCCCGAGACTGACTTTCAGTCATCCTTATCACTCTGGAAGCTCGAATTGGTAAAGGACTCCATCTGGAGTTCACCGTTACCATACAACAAGAACATATCTTTAGTCCTTCTCAAGCACTTGAGAATGTTCTTCAGCTGTCCAGTGGTTTTACCAGAGATCTTTTCGATACGAATTCAGTACACCTAGTGTGTAAGCTACATCTAGTCTGGTACATAACATCGCATACATGATTGACCCATCTGCCAAAGCATAGGGTATCCCTTGTATGCGAGCCCTCTACAAATCAGTCTCGAGAGGCATCTCTTTGGAGAGAGTGATTCCTGAACAAGAGAGTACATTACCACGCTTAGAATCATCCATACTAAACCCCATTAGCATGGTGTCTATATACCTAGATTGGGACAATCCCAAATCCATTTAGATCTATCTCTATAGATCTATGTCCCAGAATGTAGGAAACATCAGTTAGATCTTTCATGGAGAACATGTGTGATAAGAGGTGCTTGACCGAGTGTAGCATAGGAACACCCTTTCCTATCAAGAGTATGTCATCCGCGTACAATACGAGGAAGCCAACCATACTCTCTACAATCATCTTATTTATACATGGTTCATCTATCTTTTTTATGAAGTCAAACTCTTTGACAGCTTCATTAAAATAGATCCATCTCCGCGATGCCTGCTTTAAACCGTAGATGGATTTAAGCTGCTTGCACATGCTTCCGCTGCTCCCACTGTCTACGAAGCCCTCTGGCAGTGTCATATACTCTCTCTTCTAAATCACCATTTAGAAAAGCGGTTTTGGCGTGCAGTCTGCCAGATTTCTTAGTCATGGAATGCAGCAATGGCAAGTAGGATCTTGATCGACTTAAGCATAGCTTTGAAAGTCTCAACCTTTTCATCTACACCAAATTATCTTTCTCAAAGATCCTCTTTCTCTCGATGGGTTTTACCCCTTCAGGAGCAACATCCAAAGTCAGCACTTTGTTGGTGTACATGGATTCCATCTCAGATCGCATAGCATCCAGCCATTTCATATAGTCTCTACTTGTGATGGCCTGCTCGAAACTAGTGGGGTCATCATCTACATGATGAAATCCTTGCTCCAACCATCTATGAGAAAACCGTAGTATCTCTCAGGTGGATGAGGAACCCTACTAGATCTGCGGAGTGGCATCGGTTCGTCAGAGACTATTAAATCCTTCGGTTCCAACAAATCGTCAGTTATAGTTTGTGTTTGCCAGAACTACTTCTACTTCTACCTTTTGCCACTAATTTCTTCCACAAGAAATTCCTTTCCTAAAAAGGTGGTATGCCGAGAAACAAAACATCTTTTGTTACTCGGTGTGGTAGAAGATATTCCCTCACGAATGGTTGGGATATCCTACAAACTTGCACAAAACTGACCTTGCCTCAAGCTTGTCCGGATTTCGCTTCTCAACATAGGTTGGACAACCCTATATCTTAACTCATTTAAGAGATGGTCTCTTCCCATTCCATATCTCATATGGAGTGGTAGGAAACAGATTTGATCGGAACTCTATTCAATTGGTATGCATCTTCTCAACTGCATGTCCCTGAAAGGAAATAGACAACTCAGTAGTACTCATCATAGAGCGCACCGTATCTCATAGGGTGCGATTCCTCCACCCCGATATACCGTTGTGTTGTGGTGTATACGGAGAAGTAAGCTGAGAGAGAATCTCATTCTCATTTAAATAGTCTCGGAATTCCGTGCTCCAGTATTCTTTTCCCCGATCATATCGAAGGATTTGAATACCTTTACCTATCTGGTTCTCTTCTTCGTACTTATATTCCTTGAAATTCTTAAAAGATTCAGTTTTGTGTTTCAACAAGAACACATGTCTGTATCTTGAGAGAACATCAGTGAATGTAATAAAGTGCGCGGAACCATCCCGGCATACATCACCTTGTATCTGTCAAAGAGTTCAGTAGCTCTTTCTCCGTTTCCAAAAAACGGAGATTTGGTAACCTTTGTCTTTGAGACATGACTGGCAAGTTTCATAAGATGTAAATTTGAACGGATTCAAATATGCATCCTTATGGAACTTCAGCTAGTCTTGTTTCCTCGATATGACCCAGTCTACAATGCCACAAGAAGACTTCATTCATTTCTGAAATGTTCCTCTTGTGTGTGTTCTGTACGTTTAGAACTGTAGTTTAATTCAGAACGTGTATACTGTTATATAGCATACCTTACCCAATCAACACTTAATTTAGGAAAATATTCTCAATATTATTGGTACAAAATAACAGTTGCTTAGAATCAATGTATTACCATTTGGTAACACCAGGTGATATCTGCCAACTTCTTTGGCTGCAACAATTGCACCATTCTCTACTCCTTAGAGACATATCACCCTATCCCAGTTCTCTACCTGTTTTTAGCCTATGTAAAAAATTACATTTGTGGGATCCTGATCAGGTATCCAATACCCAGGACGTAGAGGAAACTGAGAAACAGTTCTTGGTTACGAAAACACCCGAAGAAGATGCATCAACATGCTTATTCTTCGTATGGGTGGCGTGGGGATCCGAATATTCCATTATTTCTTGCTCAGACTTATGACAATCATAAGGTAGAGTGGAACCTAGCCTAGTATAATAAGTAGGTTCGGTCAAAACATCCATATTATTATCTTGATTAAGACATGTCATTGGTCACTACCAGGAGAGAAAGAAGGATAATCCCTTTGCGTGCGCTCTTTGCAAGATTAGATTGGTCATTTTATCTAATCAGGATGGCTCCCACTATTTTTATGAAATCTTCCTTCAAACCCTAAAATATAAGATTAGCCGGGATTAATTACACCCTACAGGTTCACCAATCGTTCAGCCAGGAAGGTATCGTTACTCCGAGTGAGGTTCCCCGTTCTTTCGCACGGACCTAATTAAAATAAACCTCGTTTCCCTATAGGCATAACCCCGTTGACACCTTTCTAGACACCTACTTAATTAGCTAATTGTAAAGTGCAAAACTCTCCCAGGAGTAACTCTTTCTCGCGGTGGGTATCGGGATCCAACTATCATATAGAAGGTACGCAGTCTCATTGCAAATTTCAACACTTGAAATTCCCGATAATGTTTTTACCCCTAGCCACTTATGACCTTGACAGGGTCAACAAACCATAAGCGATAGTCAAGATCTACCCGTCATTTCTTGATTGAATTAAACCCACCAGCACGACCCTTGACAAGGTCAACATGGCCGCATGACTACCCTAAGCCAATCGCATATCATGCTGGCAGATAAGCACTAATCAGCTACCGCACACTACGCCTTGACAAGGTCAACAAACGCAGCACGAATACTAAATAGTACTTATCTAAAAAGACGGAGGGCTACGCAGATTTTTAAGAAAACCATGAGCGTAATGAAATTGATATTGTTGTAGTATCTAGTGATTTTATAAAGGAGTGTTTTTTAGGCTTTTCTAGCTTCGCTAAAGAGGTCACTCCCGGTGAAGGGATCTCGTCTCTTTTCTCATCGAATGAGGTGCTGGATATTCATGAATACCACTATGCAAAGTAAGAACTAGAGAAGCTGTCAAAAGACAAAACCGAGTTGGTTGTAGTATTTTTTAGTTTCGCTAAAGAGGTCACTCCCGATGAAGGGATCTCGGCTCTTTACTCATCGAATGAGGTGCTGGATATTCATCAAGGAATACCACTATGCAAAGCAAAAACTAGAGCTACCTTTATTAAAAGTTTGATTCTACAATATCTTAAGGTTTCTTTCTTTTCATTAATCTCATTAATGAAGTCACATCATTTAATGTTTCTAAACATTATAGAAAAACAGAAACGAAAATAGAACGTACGCTTATGCCATCCGCATTCTCCACGGGCCCCCGTCATGCACCGTTAGGTTACTTAACTATCGGCAGAGCGGGGGCTGGACTAGCGCGTGTGTAAAACATAAGCAACATTTATTATATATCATATATATAATAGTACATTCGTCTCACGCAGTTATATGACATCACAGAAACAAGCAGTAGAGAAACATATGAAATATTGGATATACTAGGATGTCTGTGTTTTAAATTTAGCCAGTAATGTAAAATACGGATTCCACAGTCGTGATGAATAGCCAAACCCACATCCCTAGACCCCTACGAGAGCGGCATGTAACCCTGCCAATTCTAGAGTTAGGAGACCCGGTCTCAACTCCTCGAGATTGTCTCCCACTGAACTCTAGAACCCGGTTGCTTTTGCTCCCCGCCTTTGGTCTATCCTAATGCAGAAAAGTAAATAATATACAACGATGGTGACATCATCCTCAACCCGGAAGTGCCCCAATAAAAGAATATTACATACAGATTTTACATGAATGAAAATAAAAACTCTCATCTCATATAGAACCCCCGGCTATTCATTCACGACGATCCAATAAATCATATCAACAACAACACATGATATCACATATCATCAACGTAAGCAAATATGTGTATCCCTAAAACTTGTTGACATATAGCAACGAGATTGGGATACAACACATATTACACTTACGGTCGCAGAAAACAAAACAGAAAACTACAATAATTAGAATCCGCAATATCTTTAGACATCATAAACCCGGAATATCTCATATTCCGGATTTCATGCCTAACTTATAAAACTTGCATTTTTGTCTCAAATTGAAAACTCATTTCAATTGGTTGTCGGATAATTCAACAAGATTCCTGGCTTAGTGATCGCGTACAAACGCAATTGCGACGGAGTTTTGATCCGAATTAAAACTTTGTGGCAATCGATCAGTTGAGACTAAACGGCTAGCTTTACAATATACTAACTAGTTTTCATAAAACTAATTAATCCGGATTCTAATAATTGTATCACCCACATCACAAAACTTGTAAAGTAACCGCGACATTAGAATTCCACACGCAATTAGTCTAAGTCCACGTTGCCCAACCCGGTGCTTGCGGGGAGGCGGAAAACGGAATAAAAATCGGATTTTTATCATGCTAGGCAACATGGACTAACTAAGGAGGATCTTTGCTAAACAAAAACTAACTAAAAGCTAACTAGATTTAGCTATAGGGTAGAAAGGTTATACCTTGGGCTTTATGTACTTCTCTCCTTGCTCCTTGGAGTGGTAGAAAGGGATCACCATGTCGCCTTCTCTAGTCGAAGAAGGATCCACCCGAGAGCCTCAACCTTTGGCTTCAACTTCAAGCTAGAAGTAACTAAGGTGCTAGAAGTGCTAATCCTAGAACCCTAGATGAGAGTAGAGATTATCTAGAAGTTGTTTTCTCAAGCTCAAGTGTTTCTCAACACATGAGAGAGGAGAGCTTGAGAGAGAGGAAGAGGAGGAGAGATAATGAATACGATAGAATGAGAGAATAATGAAGCATTCTCACATATATGTGTGAATTATTGTAAATTGATAATTAGTGAGATAATTGTCATGGCTTAATCAAGACATGACCATTATCATTTCATATTTAATGCTAATTGCAAGGATTAAAGAGCATCTTTTATATGGAATTATGATGGTCAAAGTGTCAACCTAGATCAACAAGTCAAGAGTGGTCAAATAATCATCAACCCTAACCATGCACAATTATATTTAACTAATATCAATTAACCATAATATACACATAAGCATTAGGGTTAGCAAAATGACAATGGTCATTAACCCTAATCAAAGTCCTCTCCCTCTGTCTCAATCAACTGTGCATACGCACCCGTATTCGTGATCCGAGAAACACGAATACAATGAGATAAAACCAATCCCAAATCATATACTAGGATCTGGCTTAAACCAAAGCCCGCTAGTATAAGCTGTCCGTACAGCAAACGTGCACAAGTGCGCGGATGTGAACGAACCCTGTCGCAAAACCATGCGACCTCTACTCATTTTGCCTAAAGGCGAATAGCTCTCTGTGTGGGACTCTAAAGACTCGACACTACGCTGGCAGTGGGTTTAACCACAGACCGGAAGCGGCACTAGCTGTACGTAACGGTCCCCTGGTAGATGCTGATAAGAAGACTGACGAGGTGACCCCATCTGAACTCCTACTGAGCCTGTATGTGACATTATCCGTACAGTCCGGTCTGTTCATCTGATACATCGCATGGCGGGCCTAGGGGACGGTGAACGTCAGTCCCCTAATAGCGGTACAAGTCGTGTCGGAGTGTAGCCCAGAACACCCTGAGATAACACTGGAAACCTACCAGTATATCTTGCTTGCCCTGGCCAGGGACTACTTGTGTAATGGCTCTCCAGGACTGTAAGTCTACGCTAGCGCCCCGGCAGTCTACAGACGCCAAATACGGAATAAAAACTTTTTAACTGGCGCTATCGTATACTTTAACCCGGATCTGCCATTATTGCTAAACTAACAAACTGTAAAGAGTGTAGAAAGATTATACCGAACGATCCGAGTCCTTCGTTCTTCAACCATCATCCCACGCTCCGTTGCGGCTGCTCCGATCTCGTCGATCTCCGATCTCCTCGTCGAGGTGGCACCACATCACCGATTCTTTAAACGGGCTCCCGCCTCTGACTCGAGGCAACTCGATCGTCAAGTTTGCTAAAAGAGACGACCAAGAATGATGTAGAGAATGAGTAGATGACTTTGTCTCACTTCGTCCAAATCCGTGGACGATCGGTTAATGAAGTTGCCGAGGGAATCGGGTGATGGAATGAAATGAGCTGTGAATTCCATACACCCCAAAACTCTATCATAATCTTTTCAAGTGGAAAAACATCAAGTAGTGAGAGAGAGAGAGGGGGCCGGCCTCATATATGGAGAGGGGGTGACCGTAGGAGAGGGGGGGTGACCACAACATGAAGCATATCATGAAGAAAATATCTTAACCAAAACAAAATGCTTTAATACAAAGCATGACTCACTTAAACCTAGTCACCCTTTAATAAATGCAAAGATGAGTCACTTAGCCTTGTCACAAATTCTAGAACCTTCTAGAACCTTCTAGAAGCACGACTCACTCTCATCCAAGAAAAGATAAATCCGCCTTTAACCAAATAATAAAAGACGGCTGATAGAAAACTGGAAACTGGCAACTTCCAAAAGTGATCCTGAAACGACTTTCAGGAAAACCCCGAAACTGTATAAATATACCCGCATTTGTATTACGACCGAATACAAATGCAACTGAGACAAAGATATTATACCTACTCAATATAATACTCGGATCCGGCTTAAACCAAAGCCGACCAGTATCATCTGCCCGAAAAATAACACGTGCGTAAACGCACGTGCAATTTCCGATCCCTGCCATAAAACCATACGGCCTCTACAACGTTTCGCCCGAACTTGGGAAACTGTCTGTGGGGGACTCTAATGACTCGTCAGTACCCTGGCAGTGGGTTTAACCACAAACCGTCAGCGGCACTAGCAATGCGTAACGGCTGCCCATGGGCTGACCTCAAGGGATGCTGATGAGCGAACTCATCCAGAAAACCCTACTGAGCCTAACAGTGACAATGTTTATACAGTCCGGTCCGTTCGTCAATGAGTATCGCATATCCGCCTATGGGGCTAGTAACGTCAGACCCCCAAAAGCAGTATAAGTCATGTCGGAGTATAGCCCAATAACACCCTGAGATACTACTGGAGTACCTACCAGTAAATCTCCTGCCATGGCCATGGGCTTTGTGTAATGGCTCTCCTAGACACAGCACGACCTCGCCCCCAATACCGGGTGAGACGAATCCCCTGCCGATCCGCTCACGTGCCTCCATATGGCTCGGGACTGTACCCAAAAACTACCTGTTTGCACGACTCCTTTGAGACGTGGTAGGGTAGAAATCAAAGCACAGTGGGAACTCACACGAGACAAATGACGACCTCAGGTCGATGAACTAACCTGTACACATGTCACCAGGGAACTGCTATCTGACGATAGATATAATACTAACTAGAAGATTCCCGGCGAGTCCTGTCCGGTGTACTCATAACCCAATGAGCACCTGTATACATCTTAGGTGATCCAACTAACACCAGTGGCTTATGAGACCGGCCACCGCCCCTCGTCGGGGTCTCGACTGTACACACTAGTCTACTCCGGAGTATCGATGCCCAGTCTCGAAACTCCCACGACTAGGGACCACAATTAAGGATATGCATATAAACTACCCAACTCTCACGTATATGATCGCCATCATACTGTTGGTAGTAAAGCAAGATCCTAAGGGCTCTATCAAAGTGTAACATGCAATCAGTCACCTGAACATGTACACGACTGATAAAGGCAAACCAGATAGCATACTATCATCTCGAGTAAGACTGTCATACCGGTATAGGTCCTCCGCAATCATTGCAATCACGTACCTGCGATCCAATAATTGACTATGAGGGCACTATCTCCAACAATCTCCCACTTGCACTCAAGGCTAATATTGCGATGTCGACTACTCACAGCCCGTGTGAAACCGAACATCCAACTCCTCTACTAATCAGTTTCACAAAGCCCGTTTGAAAAACTATTGTGTTCGAGAAATAGCCTCAGTGAGTGGATCCGCCTAGAAGTATCTTTCTATATCTCTCTTAATCTCAAGTTCGCGGAAAAAACCATCTCCCGAATTGAGTAATACCTGTCTTAGAACATGTCTAGATATCTGATGGGACCTTAGTTCATAAATGAACTCCATATCCAAACTTCTTAGACTGAATCGATCACTGAACCTAATCAGTATCGGGCACCTTGCTTCCCACAGTATCCTCTTGGACCACCTGTCCATAATACTGTCCCTCTTCGTCAGAGGGAAAAACTAAAACTCTGACAGTCACTCTGTCACCCACGTCACCTTTGAAGCCTGGAATGATAATCGTCTCCCGAAGGAGGCTGCCGTCATCAAATCCGTAGAACATGCACTTATGTTCTATAACTGCTTCCTTATGTTTCTCCAGGATTGGATTAATACAAACTTATTGCATCTAGTGCAAAACCAACATTTGGTGTGGTACTTGACATCTCATGATTGACTCAATTGCCTAAGCAAGTGATCTGCCAATCATGCACATCCCTCTCCCCTTTAGTCTGTACGACACCTTTAGAGAGGGTGACTCCATCACCTGCAGGTACACCACCATGCTAGGAGTCATCTATTCTAAAAACCATTAGAACACTGTCAAAGTACCCACATTGGGAAACTACCCAAATCCAGATCTAAAACCATAGATCTAAAAACCAGAATGTCAAATATTATATCCATATCCTGTCTGGAGAAACAACTGTGTGACGACCACAGTACAACCGATCGTAGTATAGGAATTTTACTTCATACTCTGTGTATGTCATCCAGATACCATGACATCACACCCTACTACCTTCTTAACTGATCCATCCCTTATTCTGATTGAAGTCAAACCCATGACTGTCACATCAAAAATAGATGATCTATCTCCGCTATAACTGCTCAAGTCTATAAATAGACATAAGCTACTTGCCCACTATGCTTCTGCTGCTCCCACTGACTACGACAACCCTCCTACCGGGTCTCATAACCTGGAACAACAGTAGTGTCAAGTCTTGGTAGATAAGAACCTCCCTGTCACCGTCCTTGAGTCTACCGAAGTACCTCTCGGGTGTCTGAGGTTACCTACCATACCTGCGGAGTGGCTATTGGAATGTCAAACCTGATTGAATGTATAGGTCCTATTAAATTTTCCGTAATCGTTCGCGGTTCTGGAATCACTTCCAGTTCTACCATACTCCCACTACTGTTTTCTGAAAAAGATCTATTTTACTAAAACTGTGGCGAGTCAAGAACAATATCACTATTGATCTTCCAAATGGTAGAATATCAACCCTCGTCATAGCCAGGGTCAACCCACAAACAGCCATTACAGAAACGTGCCCTGAGTTTTCCAGAGTCTGGTTTTAATCATAAGCTGGACAACTCCCCGTACCTTAATATCTTTTAAGGTACGAACTATTCTATATCCAATATAGAAACTTTGGCACTTATTTAATTGGAACCATATTCAATCCATGCATCTGTCTCCAGTGCATATCAACTTAATGGAAAGAGGCTAATCAGCATTACTCAACTTAGGAATCCATCCAATTATGAGCAACCTGAAAGAGAAACACGTTTCTCAAAACCATCACTATCATCTGAATACCAATCACAAGAATCTACATCTTCGATCTCTTTGAAGAATCCCGATACTTGTGATACCTGGTTCTCTACTTTATTCTTATACCCACAACTTCTCAAAACTTAGACCTTGTATTTCTACGAAACACTTGTCTAAATACTAGAGAAGTTATAAGTAAACAGAACATAGTACGAGGACCTACCCCTTTGTCCTGATGGACACTGGACAACATACAATACTCTGTATAAGTCCACTGAGTTAAAAAACTCAAAACTTGTGCGTTGTAGGTTGAAAACTGTACCCGGGCGATTTCCTCAAATATCACCAATTACAACGAATTCCGATATAATGAGGATAATCACCTTATTCCCAATATCTTACTCCCACTCATCATCTGTAAAACCATACAGATATGAGAATGAAACCTGGTAAATACATACCCTTGGAGTAAGTGTCTAATCGGGAAAACAGTTTTTCTTTTAACAATGCACTGAAACATGAAAATATTTCGTAGGGGTATCCTGGTATTCATAGCAATGCCTCTTCCATAATCCAATTCATGACTTCAACCGTATATTTTATTGCCATCTCTCCAAATCCCTTTATTTGTCTTTAGTCGTTACCTTCTGTACACCATCGTTAGGTTAAATGGTTTTCTTCCTTCCCTACCGTTCGGCACCAGCCTATGGTTTGGAAGAAGACTATCCAGTAAGCATAATAGGTGTACCCTCCTAAACCAAGGAGTACTCGCATCTCGAGAGAAGGTGACGATAAAAGACAACTGAATAATACCTTATTCTTTTTAAAGGTGAAATAGGAGCGGCGATGAAGTACGCGGTTTTGGTCGTGAATGATATCAGTCGCAATTTACTTTTCCCTCTTTCTAATCCCTTTATTTTGTCTTTACATATTACCTTCTGCACACCCTACTTAGGCTAATTGGTTTTCTTCATTCCCTACCTTTCGGCACCAGCCTATGGTTTGGAATAAGACTACCCAATAGGCGTAATAGGTGTACTCTCCTAAACCAAGGAGCTCTCGCAACCTGAGAGAAGGTGATAATAAAAGACAACTGAATAAACCAATTCTATTTCTCCTGAACCTGGATCCATCCCCGAAGAAGTCCCTTCGAGTTCGTATATAACCATATGATGGATCTATCCAATGGAAGTGGATATCCGTAGTAATACGGGTGTTCTGAGAAATTCAAAGGGTAAAAGAAGGAGTGGCAATGACTTATGCAACTTAGACAATCCAAAAGCCAGTATTTTAAGAAGGTTCGGTCAACCTGGTCACTGAGTCATAGTCTAGGGTCGGTCAAAGGTCGCTGCCAAAGAGAGAGAGAAAAGAAACACTCTGCGTGCACTCTAACCTAGATCAGAATGGTCATCATTTTATCTAATCCGGAAACCTCCCACTGTCCTGTCAAATTCTCCTCCAAACCTAAAGAAGAATCAATCGGGATCACCCGAAGAGTAAACCAACTCATCAGTGGGAATCGGGATCCAACTCTCATCGCATGATAACGTGATGGAATGCATCCACGTTACTTATACTCCAGAAGGTATGCACAAACTTGGCAAGTTTCAGTTTCTTTAAAAACTCCCGATATAGTTTTTGCCCCATGCTCTTATAACCTTGGCGTTAGGTCAAAATGTCATAAGTCACATGCCAAGTTCTACCCATCACTATCTTGTTAATTTGAACCCACCCGCACATGCCCTTGGCGTTAGGTCAAAATGGCAGAACGGCTGTCCCAAACCAACTCATCTATCTATGCAACAATTGAATACCCAGCAGCTACCAAACACTATGCCTTGGCGTTAGGTCAAAATACATAGCTTGAATACTACTGAATACCCAAAAGAAGTGACGGAGGGCTACGGCTGGTTTTTGGCGAAAAACCTTTAGCGTAGTGAACTTGATATCGCTGAAGGAACCTGATAGCTTTTTTTAAAATATAGTGGCGAAAACCTTTTCCTAAAGAGGTCACTCCCTGTAAAGGGATCTCGGCTCTTTCCTCGTGGAATGAGGTGCAGGATATTCCACTGAATACCGCTATGCAAAGCAACATGTAATCGACTATAGTGAAGTTATTACGCTGACGTAAACTTCTGCCCAAGGGGTCAGTCCCGGTGAAGGGATATCAGCCCTTGCCCCGTCGAATGAGGTGCAGGATATTCCACTGAATACCGCTATGCATAACAAAAGAAAACGCCTTTGTAACAACACTTTTTAAATTGTTCCAACAACTGTATACAGGTTTGTTTTACTTTGCGTTGATCAGAATCAACGCAGTCCCATCATTAATCACACCAGAAAAGAACGAAAATAAAATGTACGTATATGCCATCCGCATTCGTCACTGGGTCCCTTCATCACTCGTTAGGTTACTTAACTAACGACAGAGCGGGGACTGGACTAGCGCGGGTGTAAAACATATACAACATCTAATAGTATATAAACCAATATACAATAATCGCTCCAGGCGTGATAGTATGCAACATTACAGAAAAGTAATAAGCATCACAGAACAATACAGATAATCTGGGATCCCCGAGTTTCACAGAGCCGCTGCTGAAACTCGACGTTCCCCTGTCGTGTGGATAGCCTGTGCAATGAAACCTAGACCCCTACGGATGCGGCAAGTTACCCGCCAAAACCTGAAGCGAGGTAGTCCCCACAGCATAGTGAATGGAACACCCGGCACTTCACGGAATCCGGTAAATTGAGCACCCCTCCTTGGGTCAACCTGTACCCCCTACGAGTGCGGCGAATAGTCTGCCAATTCTAGAGTGGGACCCCTCTGCCTCTCAAAACCATGAGATGCGGACCCGTTGCCCTCCCGAACCCGGCTATCCGTGCACTCCGTCTCGGGGCAAAACCTAGTACAGTAATGAAAAATAGTACAATAGGTACATCGACCGCAACCTGGTCGTGCCCCAAAAAGAATATTATACAACAGGCAGTGACGGCAGTCCACAAGTTGGACGCTCGCCCCGCAATTCAAATGTACAAATAAACACAAACTGTAGTAACATTGCACACTGCTATCCACCATGACAAATCCGCAACATCACAGCACAACACAGAACATCAACGCGAATGTCACGTTCGCAAACCCGTCTAAAAGAACTATAGCAATTAAACGCGGTTTACCGATCAAATGACATTCCCGGTCGGAGATATAATGTAAGCACTGTAAACTAACGTGTTTAAAATTCGATCGACCAAAGACCAAATATCAAAAAGTGGGCCCCACGACTTACTGGTGAACAGTAACAAAACCTGGGCCAAAAAGATATATACCAAAAATCACAATTTCCAGAGGGGAACACACTGTGCAAATTTGGGGGCATGATCGCCCAGAACTGCCGCGGATGCGCGGCCAAACCATGGGTTTGGCCGCGTTTCCGCGGCTGTTTTGTCGACTGACATGCTCAAATTTGTACGACGTTCTTAGAAATCCCTGCACAGTATTCTGAGATGTGTGAAATATTTTTAGGACACCGTTTAAAATTAACAGAAACTGTCAAGCAAGAAAAATGCGATTTTTGTTTTTCGGTTCGATCGATGTTTTAAACGCGTTAGCACAAGTTAGTATAGCAAAATGGTGAGGCTCTGAAACCACTGTAAGTCTACGCTAGCGCCCCGGCAGTCTACAGACGCCAAATGCGGAATAAAAACTTTTTAACTGGCGCTATCGTATACTTTAACCCGGATCTGCCATTATTGCTAAACTAACAAACTGTAAAGAGTGTAGAAAGGTTATACCGAACGATCCGAGTCCTTCGTTCTTCAACCATCATCCCACGCTCCGTTGCGGCTGCTCCGATCTCGTCGATCTCCGATCTCCTCGTCGAGGTAGCACCACATCACCGATTCTTTAAACGGGCTCCCGCCTCTGACTCGAGCCTACTCGATCGTCAAGTTTGCTAAAAGAGACGACCAAGAATGATATAGAGAATGAGTAGATGACTTTGTCTCACTTCGTCCAAATCCATGGACGATCGGTTAATGAAGTTGCCGAGGGAATCGGGTGATGGAATGAAATGAGCTGTGAATTCCATACACCCCAAAAATCTATCATAATCTTTTCAAGTGGAAAAACATCAAGTAGTGAGAGAGAGAGAGGGGGCCGGCCTCATATATGGAGAGGGGGTGACCGTAGGAGAGGGAGGGTGACCACAACATGAAGCATATCATGAAGAAAATATCTTAACCAAAACAAAATGCTTTAATACAAAGCATGACTCACTTAAACCTAGTCACCCTTTAATAAATGCAAAGATGAGTCACTTAGCCTTGTCACAAATTCTAGAACCTTCTAGAACCTTCTAGAAGCACGACTCACTCTCATCCAAGAAAAGATAAATCCGCTTTTAACCAAATGTTAAAAGACGGCTGATAGAAAACTGGAAACTGGCAACTTCCAAAAGTGATCCTGAAACGACTTTCAGGAAAACCCCGAAACTGTATAAATATACCCGCATTTGTATTACGACCGAATACAAATGCAACTGAGACAAAGATATTATACCTACTCAATATAATACTCGGATCCGGCTTAAACCAAAGCCGACCAGTATCACCTGCCCGAAAAATAACACGTGCGTAGACGCACGTGCAATTTCCGAACCATGCCATAAAACCATACAGCCTCTACAACGTTTCGCCCGAACATGGGAAACTGTCTGAGGGGGACTCTAATGACTCGTCAGTACCCTGGCAGTGGGTTTAACCACAAACCGTCAGCGGCACTAGCAATGCGTAACGGCTGCCCATGGACTGACCTCAAGGGATGCTGATGAGCGAACTCATCCAGAAAACCCTACTGAGCCTAACAGTGACAATGTTTATACAGTCCGGTCCGTTCGTCAATGAATATCGCATATCCGCCTAGGGGGCTAGTAACATCAGATCCCCAAAAGCAGTATAAGTCGTGTCGGAGTATAGCCCAATAACACCCTGAGATACTACTGGAGTACCTACCAGTAAATCTCCTGCCATGGCCATGGACTTTGTGTAATGGCTCTCCTAGACACAGCACGACCTCGCCCCCAATACCGGGAGAGACGAATCCCCTGCCGATCCGCTCACGTGCCTCCATATGGCTCGGGACTGTACCCAAAAACTACCTGTTTGCACGACTCCTTTGAGCCGTGGTAGGGTAGAAATCAAAGCACAGTGGGAACTCACACGAGACAAATGACGACCTCAGGTCGATGAACTAACCTGTACACATGTCACCAGGGAACTGCTATCCGACGATAGATATAATACTAACTAGCAGATTCCCGGCGAGTCCTGTCCGGTGTACTCATAACCCAATGAGCACCTGTATACATCTTAGGTGATCCAACTAACACCAGTGGCTTGTGAGACCGGCCACCGCCCCTCGTCGGGGTCTCGACTGTACACACTAGTCTACTCCGGAGTATCGATGCCCTGTCTCGAAACTCCCACGACTAGGGACCACAATTAAGGATATGCATATAAACTACCCAACTCTCACGTATATGATCGCCATCATACTGTTGGTAGTAAAGCAAGATCCTAAGGGCTCTATCAAAGTGTAACATGCAATCAGTCACCTGAACATGTACACGACTGATAAAGGCAAACCAGATAGCATACTATCATCTCGAGTAAGACTGTCATACCGGTATAGGTCCTCTGCAATCATTGCAATCACGTACCTGCGATCCAATAATTGACTATGAGGGCACTATCTCCAACAATACAGCGCGATGTCAACCCCCAATACCGGGAGAGACGAATCCTGTCTAACCGTCACTGCACCCAAAAACTACCTGTTTGCACGACTCCTTTGAGCCGTGGTAAGGTAGTAATCAAAGTGCAGTGGGAACACACTCGAGGCGAAGTGACAGTGTCAAGTCTGCGGACTAAGCTGTACTCATGTCAACTGGGAACTGATAACTGACGATAGGTATAATACCAACCAACAGTTCCCGATGAGTCCTGTCTAGTGTACTCGTAACCTAACGAGCACCCGCATACTATCTCAAGTACGACGTACTGACGGCTGTGGGACAGACCGTCTCCCACGCTGGGATGAGAAGCGCATACGCTAGTCTACTCCGGAGTATCGATGCCCTTTCTCGATAGTCCAACGACTAGGGACCTGTATAAGGATGTGCTTATGGATTACCCATCCCCCACGAGTGTGAGCGCCATCACAACGCTGGTAATCAAGCAAAGATCCTAAGGGCTCTACTAATATGTATATAAGCGATATGCTTTAAAAACACATGCACATATTGAAGTAGAGACAAACCAAGTAGCATACTACCATTTCGAGCAAGATTGTATATACAACTGTGAATATCCCAAGCGTCCATCAAGTAATATACAAACTAGTATGATACAGTAATGGCCTCTAGGGCATATACACTAACAATCTCACACTTGCACTAAGGCCATGTACTGGCGTATCGAAGACCTATCATCTCGATCAGCAGCTCGAACTGAGTCTGGGGCAAGGCCTTGGTGAATGGATCTGCAGTGTTATCTTCTGAAGCAACCCTCCGAACCTCGATCTCCTGGCGATCCACGATCTCCCTGATCAGGTGATACTGCCTCAAGATGTGTCTGGATTTCTGATGGGAACTGGGTTCCTTCGCTAAAGCTATAGCCCCGTTGTTATCGCAATACAGAGGTATTGGGTCAACAATAGACGGAACCACCTGAAGTTCTTTCAAGAACATCCTCATCCAGACAGCTTCTTTTGCGGCATCAGATGCAGTGATGTATTCCTCTTCCATAGTCGAGTCAGCAACGGTTTCCTGTTTGGAGCTCTTCCAACACACCGCCCCTCCATTGAGGGTAAAGACAAAACCCGACATGGACTTGGAATCATCCTTTATCTCTCTGGAAGCTGGAGTCAGCAAAGGCCTCAATCTGGAGGTCTTTTCCGCCATACACTTAGAACATCTCCTTAGTCCTTCTCAGGTACTTGAGAATGTTCTTTACCGCTATCCAATGTTTCTCCCCAGGGTTTGACTGATACCTGCTTACCACACTCAGTGCATAAGCCACATCTGGTCTGGTACAAAACATCGCATACATTATAGAGCCTACCGCAGAAGCGTAGGGTATAATAGACATGCGATCCCTCTCCAAATCAGTCTTGGGAGACATCTCTTTGGAGAGGGTGATCCCGTGACAAGACGGTAGATTACCGCGCTTGGAATCTTCTATACTGAATCTTTTCAGTATGGTGTCGATGTACCTGGACTGTGATAGTCCTAAAATCCTCTTGGATCTGTCACGGTAGATCCGGATCCCCAGAATGTATGAGGCATCACCCAGGTCTTTCATGGAGAACCTGTGTGGCAAGAACCCCTTGACAGATTGTAGCATAGGAATGTCATTTCCTATTAAGAGAATGACATCCACGTATAAAATGAGGAATACTATAGTTCTCGCTACAAATCTACAATAGATGCATGGTTCATCTGGATTTTTGATAAAGCCAAATTCCTTGACCGTCTCATCAAAACAGATGTTCCAACTCCGCGATGCCTGCTTTAGTCCATAAATGGACTTAAGCAACTTGCACACCTTTCTGCTGCTCCCACTCTGAATGAAACCCTCTGGCTGTTCCATATAGACACACTCCTCTAAATGTCCATTTAGAGAAGCGGCCTTTACGTCCATCTGCCAAATTTCATAATCGTGGAAGGAAGCAAAGGCAAGAAGGATCCGAATGGATTTCAGCATAGCTACTGGAGAAAAGGTTTCGTCATAGTCCAAACCAGGTCGCTGACGAAAACCCTTTGCACCAGTCTAGCTTTATAGGTCTCAACATGTCCATCTACACCAATCTTCCTTTTGAAGATCCACTTGCATCCTACGGGTTTTACCCCATCTGGAGCAATGTACAACGTCCATACTTTGTTGGTGTACATGGACTCCATTTCGGTCCGCATTGCATCCAGCCATTTTACCGAGTCGACGCTCTGAATGGCTTGCTGGAAGCTAGTAGGCTCATCACAAGCTATGATGCAATCCTCTCTATCCCCGTCAATGAGAAAACCGTAGTATCTCTCGGGCGGATGAGACTGCCTACTACTCCTGCGGAGTGGCATGGGAATGTCCTGATCTTTCGAACCCTCTGGTTCTACTAAGCTTTCAGTAATAGCTTGTGGTTCTGGAATTTCTTCCAATTCTATTGCGCTCCCACTTATTTCTTTTTCTAAGAACTGATGTTCCAGAAAATGGGCATTACGAGAAACAAGGACTTTTTGTTCCTCTGCGTAATAGAAAAGATACCCCCTGGAGTTCTTTGGGTATCCCACAAACTTGCACAGTACTGAGCGTGCCTCTAGTTTTTCCGTATGCTGCTTTTTGACATAAGCTGGACATCCCCAAATATTCAGGTATTGAAGATAGGGTTTCTTCTAACTCCATAACTCATATGGTGTGGTAGGCACAGTCTTAGTGGGAACTGTTAGTTATATGTATGACCTAGAGGCCATTACTGTATATTTGATGTCTATTGTAGTGGATGCTGGGACATATATAGGAAGGACTTTCTTGCTCGACATGATAGTATGCTATCTGGTTACCCTTTACCTTAACGTGTACACTGATTGTCTCTCTGTTACATGTTGGTAAAGCCCTTAGGATGTGTTCTTGACTACCTGGACTATGATGCGGATCATACTAGTGGGGACATGGTTGTCCATAAGTACATCCTTCAAAGTCCCTAGTCGTGGGTGTATCAAAACGGGGCATCGATATACCAGAGTAGACTAGCGTATACCTTCTCGACCCATACAGATGGGCGATGGATGATCCCATATCCATTGGTGTTTGACATCGGAGATGATATACGGGTGCTCAGTGGAGACTGGGTACACTGGACGGACTCGCCGAGAACTCCCAGATGGTATTATACCTTACGTCAGATGGCAGTTCTCTGGTGACACTGGTACAGGTTAGTCTGTAGACCCGAGATCGTCATAGAGTCTTGTGAGATTCCCACTGTGATTTGATTTCCACCTTACCACGTCCAAGAGGGCATGCAAAACGGTGGCTTTTTGGTACAGTCCCGAATCACATGGAGGCAATGAGCGATAGGAGGGGATTCGTCTCTCCCGGTATAGGGAGTAGATGTTGCGCTCTGTTCGATTGGCTATAACCGAAAATTGTTATAGGGTTGCTGAGATTTACTGGTAAGTATTACCAGTAGTTTCTCGAATTGTTATAGACCTCAGATCGACACGACTTATCGAGCTATTAGGGTCTGACGTTTACCACCCCTAGGCGAGATATGCGACACATCAGACGATCAGACCGAACTGTACGGTAAGTGTTACTGGTTGGATTCACAGGAGTGTGAGCGGGCTTACTCGTCGATCTTCTCATCGCTCAATACCCGGGTGGCCGTTACGTTTAGTAGACCGCTTGCGGCTTGTGGGTGTTTGATATGATCATCATCTGCTGCCGGCGTATTGACGAGTCTTTAGAGTCCTACACAGAGGTTTCCTTGCTCAAGTGAAACGAAATAGGAGCGCATATGAGATATGTGCGGGAGCGAGAATAATGCGTGTATGTGATACCGTATTTCATTCTCGCGATGAATGTATCGATATGGTTGTATGCGATATAACCTAGTTATCGAATCAATGGTTGATTCGATAAGCCAATACATTGGATATTAGTCGGTTGTATGCGATATGACCGGATCGTTAAATCAAGTGTTGATTTAATGATTTAATGCATAATTATATATTTGATTTATTACTTTGCATTAACTAGTATTGGTTCTCTTTAAATGGATTTTCTCACTTGAATTGTGCAAGTTGTATATGTGATATACTTTTGTGCACATGATTGTATCATGTTTGATGATACATGCTTATTTTGTTAAGTGTAAAGAACTAAACCATGGTTAAAATGATGATTAGGGTTTTGCTTATTCATTCTTTTATTTGTTTATTCATTTTGGAAATGATAAGAAAAGAATGGTGGCTTTATTTGTAGTTTAGTTGAAGCTTCATGAAGGTTTGACCAAAGCTATCATTCTTGTCTTCTTCTCATAACCCTAACCATTCCACTAACCTTGGTTAATTCTCTACACATTACCATGGTTAATATTATGATAAGAATGATTTTATTATTCTTTTGGGAAATACTTATCATAACATTCATCATCTTCTTCTTCAAGAAGAAAACCTTGATTCCATCAATGGTGATTGATGAAAAAGGGTGAGAAATCCAAATCTAAAGTGAACCCACCTCCTATTTCTTCATCCTCTACCTCTTGCCAAGTAGTATAGGGTGTTTCCTTCACAAGTTTCTTGACTTGGTGAAGTTGGAGCTTGATCTAGTGATGCCTCGACGTAGATCATCTTCGGCACGTAGCCGACGACCTTGCCCACCCATTTCTCCGATGAAGCCGACGCTAGAGCCCGGGATTCCATTTGGACAGCGAGGAGACTTCATTGCGGAGCTATGGAGGTGGAGGACCGGATCTACAAAGATTGTATTTCCGTTCTTTTAGTTATGTTGTTAACTAGTTTCATTTTTCGCCTAAAATTCTAGTTAACGTATTAGGGTTTCTCGGCACCCGTAAAATTAGAAATTGGCATGGTTGATGCCTTCTGAGACCTCTTGAGAGTGCCTAGGAACCCTACAGTGGTATCAGAGCCTAGCTAGAGCCTTAGGCGATGCGTAGACGAAGTTTGAAACCCGAACGAACCGAAAACCCTAACACAAAAAATGCTCTCTGGACATTTTTCAAAAACTGGGTTTTTTCCAGATTAAAAATGCTTAAAACATTTAGCAGGGAATTATAAGAATTACAGTGCAAAATTTGACAAACATTCCTTGAAGATTGCGGCGGAACCGCGGCATAAACCTAGCTTATGCGGCGGTTCCGCGGCAAAAGTGTGACGTCACCCTCCCAATTTTGCACAGTAACTTCCTTTATTCAGTTCTGAGTTCTCTGGGTATTTTTAAATATTATTCAAGAGTTGAATTTTCTGGGGTTGTTTTGGGGATTCGATTATTCGATCGGATTGTCAAACTTTGTCTATGTGTCTTTCCGGATAATTTTAGAATATGTTAAAAAGTTCGACCGGATAAAAATACCCACTTTTTCCCCTGCCGGGAAATTTCCAATTGTTGGATTTTTCCGTAGATTAACGACGTTCTAAGTAGTGCAATTAACGCGATGGACCCTCTAGAAGACAACAAAACTTAACTCGATTATGTGACCGTCTTGAACTGCCCTTTGAACCTTAGGGTTTGGAGCAGTACGGCGTGCCACATGTGAGGCGTTGGCCTGACCCTTCTACGGCTGGACCGTTGGTACTGAGGCACGAACTGAATGCTGTTAGACTTATTTCATGTGTTGAGCTGTATAGGGAAAACTTGGGTGTTCGATTGTTCGATCGTAAAGTTTAGCGTTTTCTATTTATCTGGAATTTGATACAATAATTTGAATTCACAAGTAGTTATGAGATAACTGAATGGATGTTATAAACATAGCACTTTAGTCTCACTTGATCGGTTGCCACGGGATTTTGATGTGATCAAAAGTCCGTCGCAATCACGTAGCGTACGAGGATACTCGCCGGATAAACTTAATAGACAGCTACACCCCTTAACCCCGACCAAGTGACTGTAAGAGAACCCCGTCGCCGAAAGCATCCGTTCGGGTGCTCGTGGTAGCGGTGTTCCGCCTTGGTGCACTTCGTCGACGGTATCGGGGGTGCGGCCGTCTACTGAAGTTTGCGACGAGCATTCGATCAAAATGTCGGGAATCTTGTTGAATTGCCCGACTTGATATTGAAAAGAGTTTTCGATAATGAGACTAAAATGCGGGGTTTATAATTGTTAGGCATGCGATGTCTAAGGAATTCATTCGATTAGGCATGCGATGTCTAAAGAGGTTACGGATTCCAACTGTTGTAGTTTTACACTTTCTTTTCTGTGACCGTAAGTGTAATATGTGATATCGCCGGTTTCGTTGCTATATATCAACGACAATTGGGATGTGCATGTTTACTTACGTTGTTGACATGTGATGTTATGTGTTGCTGGATATGTTATATTGGATCGTCGTGTTTGAATAGCCGGGGGGGTTTTATATGAGATGAGTGTTTGTATGTAATATTATTTTATTGGGGCACTTCCAGGTAGTGGATGTTAGTTGTATGTATGCCCTAGAGGCCAGTATTGTACAGATGATGTATATTATATTGGATGCTTGGACATATATAGAGATGACTTTCTTGCTCGATATGATAGTATGCTATCTGGTTACTCTTTATCTTAACATGTACACTAGTCTCTTTAAACTGTCTTAAGGTTACATGTTGGTAAAGCCCTTAGGATGTGTACTTGACTACCTGGACTATGATGCAGATCATACTAGTGGGGACATGGTAGTCCATAAGTACATCCTTCAAGGTCCCTAGTCGTGGGTGTATCGAGACGGGGCATCGATATACCAGAGTAGACTAGCGTATACGCTTCTCGACCCATGAGATGGGCGATGGATGATCCCATATCCATTGGTGTTTGACATCAGAGATGGTGTACGGGTGCTCAGTGGAGACTGGGTACACTGGACGGACTCGCCGAGAACTCCCAGATGGTATTATACCTCACGTCAGATGGCAGTTCTCAGGTGACACTTGTACAGGTTAGTCTGTAGACCCGAGATCGTCATAGAGTCTTCTGTGATTCCCACTGTGCTTTGATCTCCACCTTACCACGTCCATGAGGGCATGCAAAACGGTGATCTTTGGGCACAGTCCCGAGTCACATGGAGGCAATGAGCGATAGGAGGGGTTTCGTCTCTCCCGGTATTGGGGGTTTATGTTGCGCAGTGCTCGATTGGCCGTAGCTGGGAAGTCCCTGGCCAGGGATGATCAGAGATTTGCTGGTAAGTGTTACCAGTAGTTTCTCGACCCGTTATGAGCCTCACATCGGCACGACTTATCAGGTTATTGGGGTCTGACGTTTACCACCCCTAGACTAGATATGCGACATATCAGACGAAGAGACCGGACTGTACGGTAAGTGTTACTGGTTGGATTCACAGGAGTATGAGCGGGCTAGCTCGTCGATTTTCTGATCGCTCAATACCCGGATGGCCGTTACGTTTAGAAGACCGCTTGCGGCTTATGGATGCTTGATATGATCATCATCTGCTACCGGCGTATTGACGAGTCTTTAGAGTCCTACACAGAGGTTTCCTGGCTCAAGCGAAACGAAATAGGAGCGCATATGAGATATGTGCAGGACCAAGAATAATGCATGTATGTGATACTGCATTTCATTCTCGCGATATATGTTTCGATTGGTGATATTCGATATGACCTAGTTATCGAATCATAGATTCGATAAATCGATACATTGGATACTAGTCGGTTATGTGCGACATGACCGGATCATTGAATCAAATGTTGATTTAATGATTTAATGTATAATTATATATTTGATATATTACTTTGCATTAACAAGTATTTTTTCACTTTAAATGGATTTTCTCACTCGATGTGCAAGAAGTATATATGATATACTTTTGTGCACTACTTTGTATCATGTTTGATGATACTTGATAATGTGGTTAAGTGTAAAGGATTAAACCATGGTTAAGTGAATATTAGGGTTTTGGTTTTTCATTTATTTATTTGTTTATTTATTTGGAAAGGATTAAGTTAAGAATGGTGGCTTATTTTGGAGCTATGTTGAAGCTTCTTGAAGCTTTGACAAAGTCCACCATCCTTATCACATCCTTAACCCTAACCACTCCAACTAACCTTAGTTTAATCTCTACACTTGACCATAGTCAAGATATGATAAGTATTCATATTAGTTTTATTTTAAAATAGAACACTTATCATTCTTTCTTCATCTTCTTCTTCTTCTTCAAAGAGAAAGCTTGATGCCATCAATGGCAACTTGATTTCTAAAGTGAGAAATCCAATTCTAAAGTTAACCCACCTCCTATTTCTTCACCCTCTACCTCTTGCCATGTTGTTTTGGGTGTTTTCTTCACAAGTTTCACCACTTGTTGAAGTCGGAGCTTGAACTTGCGATGCCTCGAGGTAGATCGTCTTTGACACAAAGCCGACGACCTAGCTCGCCCGTTTCTCCGATGAAGCCAACGTTCGAGTTTGGGAATCGAGATGGACAGCGAGAGGATGCCTTCATGGAGCCAAGGAAGAGGGTAACCGGATCTACAAAGGTTGTAGCATCTAACCTTTAGTTAATATGTTAACTAGTTTAGTTTTTCGCCTAAACATCTAGTCTACGATCCGTTAACTAGGGTTTCTCGGCACCATTTTTTTTAAATTGGAATGTTCGATGCCTTGTGAGACCTCTTTAGGGTGCCTAGGAACCTTTCAGTGGTATCAGAGCTTAGCTAGAGCCTTAGGCGAAGTCTAGACGCAATTTGAAGCCCGAACGAACCCGAAACCCTAAACCAAATGAGCTCTCTGGACATTTTCCAAAAATGGGGTTTTTTCCATATTAAAAATATGCAGAGAAATCAGCAAGAGAATGTAAGATTTACTGTGAAATTCGATGGCACAATTCAATTAAACTGCCGCGGTTCCGCGGCATGAGCATGGCTCGTGCGGCGGTTCCGCGGCCGTACGGACCCACTGTTCAAAAATTTTCACGCAGTAATTCTTACCTTGCAGTGCTGGATGTTCTGGGAATTTTTAATAATTATTCAAGAGTTGAATTTTATATGATTGTTTTAGAGCTTCGGTGTTTCGATCGGGGTATCAAATTTCGTCTTTGTGTTTTTCCGGATAATTTATAGAATATGTTAAAAAGTTCGACCGGATATAAATACCCAACTTTTCCCCTGTCGGGAAATTTCCAAGTGTTGGATTTTTCCGTAGTTTAACGACGTTCTAAGTAGTGCAAGTAACGCGATGGACCCTCTAGAAGACAACAAACCTTAACTCGATTATGTGACCGTCTTGAACTGCCCTTTGAACCTTCGGGTTTGGGGCAGTACGGCGTGCCACATGTGAGGCGTTGGCTTGACCCTTCTACAGCTGGACCGTTGGTACTGTGGTACGAACCGAATGTTGTTAGACTTATTTCATGTGTTGAGCTGTATCGGGAAAACTTGGGTATTTGACTGTTCGATCGGAAAGTTTAACATCTTCTGTTTATCTGGAATGTGATACAATAATTGGAATTCACAAACAGTTATGTGATAACTGAATGAATGTTATAAATCTAGTAGTTTGGTTTCACTTGATATTGAAAAGAGTTTTCGATAATGAGACTAAAATGCGGGATTTATATCTGTTAGGCATGTGATGTCTAAGTATTTCATTTGATTAGGCATGCGATGTCTAAAAAAGTTGCGGATTCCAATTGTTGTAGTTTTACACTTTCTTTTCTGTGACCGTAAGTGTAATATGTGCTATCGCCGGTTTCGTTGCTATATGTCAACGACAATTGGGATGCGCATATTTACTTACGTTGATGACATGTGATGTTATATGTTGCTGGATATGTTATATTGGATCGTCGTATTCGAATAGCCGGGGTTTTTTATGTGAGATGAGTGTTTTTCATTTTCATTCATGTAAAAACTTGTATGTAATATTCTTTCATTTGGGGCACTTCCAGGTAGCGGAAGTTGTCACCCTTTGTATATTATTTACTTTTCCTCATTAGGATAGACCCAAGGAGGGGAGCACAAGTAACCGGGTTCTGGGGTCCAGTGGGAGACCAACTCGAGGAGTCGAGTCCGGGTCTCCTAACCCTAGAATTGGCAGGGTTGCTTGCCACTCTCGTAGGTGTCTAGGGGTGTGGGATTGGTTATTCGTTACGACCGTGGAATCCGTGTTTTATACTGGCTCGTATTGAAAACACGGACGTCCTAGTATATCCAATATTTCATATGTTTATTCTGCTGCGATATCTGTGTTGTGACTCTGTGATGGATATAGTATATAGTATATATGATATATTATATATAGACGTTACTTAGGTTTTACACCCGCGCTAGCCCTGCCCTGCTCTGTCGTTAGTTACCTAACCTAACGGTGCACGAGGGGACATCGAGGCGAATGCGGATGGCATAAGTGTACGTCATATCTATCTGTGATGTTTAGGTATTTAAATGATGGGACTTCATTAATGTGATTAATGAAAGATAAGAAACCTAAGATGTTGTAGAATCAAATTTTAAAATAAAACAGGTAGCTACAGTTCTTGCTTTGCACAGCGGTATATATGATATATCCTGCACCTTATTCGATGAGGAAAGGACCGAGATCCCTTCACCGGGAGTGACTCCTTTAGCAATAACTGGCAGATGCTACACACTCGGTTTGCTTTTGACTGCTTTTGGGTTTTTGCTTTGCACAGCGATATATATGATATATCCCGCACCTCATTCGACGAGGGAAGGACCGAGATCCCTTCGCCGGGAGTGACTCCTTTAGCAAAACTAGAAAAGCCTCAAAATCACTCCATTTCAAAACTTCATTTGATTCTATAACGATATCAAGTTCATTACGCTCATGGTTTTCAGAAAAAACCTGCGTAGCCCTCCGTCATTTCAGATAAGTTACATATAGTATTCGCGCTACATTTGTTGGCTTTCGTCAAGGTGTAGTGTGCTGTAGCTGTGTGCTGTTTATCTGCTGCATATGATGCGACTGGATTAGGGTAGTCGTACGGCTTTGTTGGCTTTCGTCAAGGGTCGTGCGGGTGGGTTTAATTCAGTCATGAAATGTACGGGTTGAACTTGACTAGCGGGCTGTGGTTTATTGGCTTTCGTCAAGGTCATAGCACGCTAGGGGCAAAAATATTATTGGGTATTTCAAGTGTTGAAATTTGCAATGAGATTGCGTACCTTCTATGAAATAGTTGGATCCCGATACCCACTGCGAGTAAGAGTTACTCCTGGGAGTATTTTACACATTGCAATTAGCTGATCAAGTAGGTGTCTAGAAAGGTGTCAACGGGGTTACGCCTCTGGGAAAACGAGGTTTACATTAATTAGGTTCGTGCGAAAGCACGGGGGACCTCCCTCAAAGTACCGACACTGGCCTGGCTGAAAGATTGGCGAACTTGTAGTGTGTAATTAATCCCGGCTAGTCTTTCCTTTTAGGGTTTGGAGGAAGATTTGATAAAAAGAAGTGGGAGCCATCCTGATTATATAAGATAATAACCAATCTGATCTTGCACGAGCATACGCTAAAGTGTTTTCTTCTCTCTCTCTCCAGGTAGCGACCATTTCATGCCCTAATGAAGATAATAATATGGATGTATTGACCGAACCCGCATGTTATACTGTGCTGGGGAACGTTGGTTCCGTTCTTTCTTATAAGAGTTATAGGAATGAACAGGATATAGGGGAATACCAAGATTCCCATGCCACCCGATTGAAGAAAGTACATGTTGATGCATTTTCTTCGGGTGTGTTCGTTAATGAGAACTGTTTCTCCATTTGCTCTACGTCCTGGGTATTAGATACCGGGTCAGGATCCCATATATGTAATCAGTTACATGGGCTTAGGAAAGGTAGAGAACTTGGAGAAGGTGATAAAGACATTAGAGTTGGAAATGGTGCAATTGTTGCAGCTAAGATTGTCGGGGAATATCACCTTGCATTGCCAACTGGTAATACATTGGTTCTGAACGAATGCTATTACATGCCGAACCTGATATGCAACATTATATCGGTTTCTTTGTTGAGTAAAGAGGGATATAATTTTGTATTACAGGACAATGTTATGAACATTTTCCGTAACCAAAAGTTGGTTGGATCAGGCACGTTGTGCAATGGCATTTATGTTCTAAATCAATCAACAGTTCTGAGTACAACAAACACACACAAGAGGAAGAGTTCAGAATTGAACGAATCCTACTTGTGGCATTGTAGACTGGGTCACATCAATGTGACACGACTGGCTAAGTTGCATAAGGATGGATATTTGAAACCTTTCGAATTTTCATCTTATGACACTTGCCAGTCATGTCTCAAAGGCAAGATGACGAAAACTCCGTTTACGGGACACGGAGAAAGAGTTACCGAATTCTTGGGACTAATACATAGTGATGTATGTGGTCCCATGTCTACACATGCCAGGGATGGTTCTTCGTACTTCATTACATTCACTGACGATCTCTCAAGATACGGACATGTGTACTTAATAAGACACAAGTCTGAAGCTTTTGAGAAATTTAGAGAATATAAACAAGAAGTCGAAAACCAAACCGGAAAAAGTATTAAAATCCTTCGATCTGATCGAGGAGGTGAATACTTGAGCAATGAATTCCTGCACTTCCTAAAAGAGAATGGGATTCTCTCTCAGCTGACTCCTCCATATACACCACAGCACAACGGTGTAACAGAACGGAGGAACCGCACCTTATTAGATATGGTGCGCTCTATGATGAGCACAGCTGAGTTACCTATTTCCTTCTGGGGGTATGCGCTTGAGACAGCCATACATCTATTGAATATGGTCCCCACCAAATCTGTGCCTACCACTCCATATGAGATATGGAAAGGGAAGAGACCATGTCTTAACTATGTTAAGATATGGGGTTGTCCAGCCTATGTCAAACGACAAAATCCGGACAAACTCGAGGCACGGTCTGTTCTATGCAAATTTGTAGGATATCCCAAGAATTCTCAAGGGTATATCTTCTACCACCCTGAGGAACAAAGAGTGTTTGTTTCTCGGCATGCCACCTTTTTAGAAAAGGAATTTCTTGAAAAAGAGATTAGTGGTCATGAGGTAGAACTGGAAGAAGTTCCAGCTGCAGAAGCTACAACAGAAGATCTGGTAGAACCAGAGGATTCCGTAGTTCCCGATGAACCCCAGCCACTCCGCCGATCTAGTAGGGTTCCTCGCCAACCTGAGAGATACTACGGTTTTCTCATGGACGGTGGAAGCGAGGATTGCATCATGGAGGATGATGACCCAACTAGCTTCGAGCAGGCCATCACGAGTGGGGACTCAGTGAAATGGCTGGATGCTATGCGGTCTGAGATGGATTCCATGTACACCAACAAAGTATGGACTTTAGAAGTTGCTCCTGAAGGGGTAAAACCCATTGGGAGCAAGTGGATCTTCAAGAAGAAACTTGGTGTAGATGGGAAAGTGGAGACTTTCAAAGCTAGACTTGTAGCAAAGGGTTTTCGTCAAAGACCAGGTGTGGACTATGACGAGACCTTTTCTCCAGTGGCTATGCTTAAATCCATCCGGATCATGCTTGCCATCGCTGCATACCATGATTACGAAATCTGGCAAATGGATGTTAAGACCGCCTTTCTAAACGGTGATTTAGAAGAGTGCGTGTACATGACTCAGCCAGAGGGCTTCGTAGACAGTGGGAGCAGCGGGAAGGTGTGCAAGCTGCTTAAATCCATTTATGGATTAAAGCAAGCATCGCGGAGTTGGAACATCTGCTTTGACGTCGTTATCAAAGAGTTTGATTTCGTCAAAAATCCAGATGAACCTTGTATCTACAAGAAGGTGGCAGAAAGTAAGGTTGTCTTCCTCGTACTGTACGTGGACGACATACTCTTGATAGGAAATGATATTCCTATGCTGCAATCGGTCAAGCTCTTCTTATCACAAAGATTCTCAATGAAAGATCTTGGTGATGCCTCCTGCATATTGGGAATTAGGATCTATAGAGATAGATCCAAACGGATTTTGGGATTGTCCCAATCCAGGTACATTGACACCATACTAAAGAGGTTTAGTATGGAAGAGTCCAAGCGTGGGAACTTACCCACGATCTCTGGAGTCACTCTCTCCAAAGAGATGTCTCCCAAGACTGATTTGGAGAGAGCTCGCATGCAAAGGATACCCTATGCTTCGGCAGTAGGCTCTATCATGTATGCGATGCTATGTACCAGACCCGATGTGGCATACTCACTAAGTGTAGTGAGCAGGTATCAAGCTGATCCTGGAGAGAGTCACTGGACAGCTGTGAAGAGCATTCTCAAGTACTTGCGAAGGACTAGAGATATGTTCTTGGTGTATGGTAACGGAGAGCTCCAAGTGGAGTCCTTTACCGATTCGAGCTTCCAGAGTGATAAGGACGACTCTAAGTCTCAGTCGGGCTTTGTCTTTACCCTTTACGGAGGGGCGGTTAGCTGGAAGAGTTCCAAGCAGGAAACCGTGGTAGACTCGACGATGGAGGCTGAATACATCACTGCCAACGATGCTGCCAAAGAGGCTGTCTGGATCAAAAAGTTCATTACTGAACTTGGAGTGGTTCCATCCATTGAGCATCCAATACCTTTGTATTGCGATAACAATGGAGCGGTGGCTTTGGCCAAGGAACCCAGGTCCCATCAGCGATCCAGGCATATTCTGAGGCGGTATCACCTGATCCGGGAGATAATTGATCGCCGGGAGATCGAGGTCAGGAGGGTGGACACGAAGAACAACACGGCGGATCCACTCACGAAGGCCATTCCCCAGATACAGTTTGAGAGACTCTTCGGGATGCTCGGTATATGATACTACAGCAGCTGGCCCTAGTGCAAGTGGGAGATTGTTAGTTGTATGTATGCCCTAGAGGCCAGTATTGTACAGATGATGTATATTATATTGGATGCTTGGACATATATAGAGATGACTTTCTTGCTCGATATGATAGTATGCTATCTGGTTACTCTTTATCTTAACATGTACACTAGTCTCTTTAAACTGTCTTAAGGTTACATGTTGGTAAAGCCCTTAGGATGTGTACTTGACTACCTGGACTATGATGCAGATCATACTAGTGGGGACATGGTAGTCCATAAGTACATCCTTCAAGGTCCCTAGTCGTGGGTGTATCGAGACGGGGCATCGATATACCAGAGTAGACTAGCGTATACGCTTCTCGACCCATGAGATGGGTGATGGATGATCCCATATCCATTGGTGTTTGACATCAGAGATGGTGTACGGGTGCTCAGTGGAGACTGGGTACACTGGACGGACTCGCCGAGAACTCCCAGATGGTATTATACCTCACGTCAGATGGCAGTTCTCAGGTGACACTTGTACAGGTTAGTCTGTAGACCCGAGATCGTCATAGAGACTTGTGTGATTCCCACTGTGCTTTGATCTCCACCTTACCACGTCCATGAGGGCGTGCAAAACGGTGGTCTTTGGGCACAGTCCCGAGTCACATGGAGGCAATGAGCGATAGGAGGGGTTTCGTCTCTCCCGGTATTGGGGGTTGATGTTGCGCAGTGCTCGATTGGCCGTAGCAGGGAAGTCCCTGGCCAGGGCTGATCAGAGATTTGCTGGTAAGTGTTACCAGTAGTTTCTCGACCCGTTATGAGCCTCACATCGGCACGACTTATCAGGTTATTGGGGTCTGATGTTTACCACCCCTAGACTTGATATGCGACATATCAGACGAAGAGACCGGACTGTACGGTAAGTGTTACTGGTTGGATTCACAGGAGTATGAGCGGGCTAGCTCGTCGATCTTCTGATCGCTCAATACCCGGATGGCCGTTACGTTTAGCAGACCGCTTGCGGCTTGTGGATGCTTGATATGATCATCATCTGCTACCGGCGTATTGACGAGTCTTTAGAGTCCTACACAGAGGTTTCCTGGCTCAAGCGAAACGAAATAGGAGCGCATATGAGATATGTGCAGGACCGAGAATAATGCGTGTATGTGATACCGCAATTCATTCTCGCGATATATGTTTCGATTGGTGATATTCGATATGACCTAGTTATCGAATCATAGATTCGATAAATCGATACATTGGATTCTAGTCGGTTATGTGCGACATGACCGGATCATTGAATCAAATGTTGATTTAATGATTTAATGTATAATTATATATTTGATATTTTACTTTGCATTAACTAGTATTGGTTCACTTTAAATGGATTTTCTCACTCGATGTGCAAGAAGTATATATGATATACTTTTGTGCACTACTTTGTATCATGTTTGATGATACTTGATAATGTGGTTGAGTGTTAAGGATTAAACCATGGTTAAGTGATGATTAGGGTTTTGGTTTTTCATTTATTTATTTGTTTGGAAAGGATTAAGTTAAGAATGGTGGCTTATTTTGGAGCTATGTTGAAGCTTCTTGAAGCTTTGACAAATTCCACCATCCTTATCTCATCCTTAACCCTAACCACTCCAACTAACCTTAGTTTAATCTCTACACTTGACCATGGTCAAGATATGATAAGTATTCATATTAGTTTTATTTTAAAATAGAACACTTATCATTCTTTCTTCATCTTCTTCTTCTTCTTCAAAGAGAAAGCTTGATTCCATCAATGGCAACTTGATTTCTAAAGTGAGAAATCCAATTCTAAAGTGAACCCACCTCCTATTTCTTCACCCTCTACCTCTTGCCAAGTTGTTTTGGGTGTTTTCTTCACAAGTTTCACCACTTGTTGAAGTCGGAGCTTGAACTTGCGATGCCTCGAGGTAGATCGTCTTTGACACAAAGCCGACGACCTAGCTCGCCCGTTTCTCCGATGAAGCCAACGTTCGAGTTTGGGAATCGAGATGGACAGCGAGAGGATGCCTTCGTGGAACCAAGGAAGAGGGTAACCGGATCTACAAAGGTTGTAGCATCTAACCTTTAGTTAATATGTTAACTAGTTTAGTTTTTCTCCTAAACATCTAGTCTACGATCCGTTAACTAGGGTTTCTCGGCACCATTTTTTTTAAATTGGCATGTTCGATGCCTTGTGAGACCTCTATAGGGTGCCTAGGAACCTTTCAGTGGAAGTTGTCACCCTTTGTATATTATTTACTTTTCCACACTAGGATAGACCTAAGGAGGAGGGCACAAGTAACCGGGTTCTGGATTCCAGTGGGAGACCAGCTCGAGGAGTCGAGTCCGGGTCTCGTAACTCTAGAATTGGTAGGGTTGCCTGCCGCTCTCGTAGGGGTCTAGGGGTGTGGGTTTGGCTATTCATCGCGACCGTGGAATCCGTGTTTTATACTGGCTCGTATTGAAAACACGGACGTCCTAGTATATCCAATATTTCATATGTTTCTTCTGCTGCGATATCTGTGATGTGATCATGTGATGTTCTGTGATAGATACAGTATATAGTATATATGATATATTATATAGACGTTACTTATGTTTTGCACTCGCGCTAGCCCTGCCCCGCTCTGCCGTTAGTTACCTAACCTAACGGTGCACGAGGGGACATCGAGGCGAATGCGGATGGCATAAGTGTACGTCGTATTTATCTGTGATGTTTAGGTACTTAAATGATGGGACTTCATTAATGTGATTAATGAAATAAAAGAAACCTAAGATGTTGTAGAATCGAATTTCAAAATAAAACAGGTAGCTACAGTTCTTGCAATGCACAGCGGTATATGTGATATATCCTGCACCTCATTCGATAAGGAAAGGACCGATGATCCCTTCACCGGGAGTGACTCCATTAGCAAAACTAGAAAAGCCTCAAAAACACTCCATTTCAAATTTCATTTGATTCTACAACGATATCAAGTTCATTACGCAATAGGTTTTCAGAAAAACCTGTCGTAGCCCTCCGTCATTTCAGATAAGTGGTAGTTAGTATTCGTGCTACGTTTGTTGGCCTGCGTCAAGGCGTAGTGTGCGGTAGCTGACTAGTATTTATCTGCTTATGCATATGATGCAGATTGGATTAGGGTAGTCGTGCGACTTTGTTGGCCTGCGTCAAGGGGCGTGCGGGTGGGTTTAATTCAATCAGGAAATGACGGGTTGAACTTGACTAGCGCACTATGGTTTGTTGGCCTGCGTCAAGGTTATAGGACGCTAGGGGCAAAATATTATCGGGAATTTCAAGTGTTGAAATTTGCAATGAGATTGCATACCTTCTATAAGATAGTTGGATCACGATACCCGCTGCGAGTAAGAGTTACTCCTGGGAGAGTTTTATACATTACAATTAGCCGATCAAGTAGGTGTCTAGAAAGGTGTCAACGGGGTTACGCCTCTGGGAAAACGAGGTTTACATTAATTAGGTTCGTGCGAAAGCACGGGGGACCTCCCTCAATGTACCGACACTGGCCTGGCTGAAAGATTGGCGAACTTGTAGTGTGTAATTAATCCCGGCTAGTCTTTCCTTTTAGGGTTTGAAGGAAGATTTGATAAAAAGCAGTGGGAGCCATCCTGATTAGATAAAATAAAAACCAATCTATTCTTGCAAGAGCGCACGCTGAGTGTTTTCTTCTCTCTCTCTCCAGGTAGCGACCATATCATGCCTTAATCAAGATAATAATACGGATTATTGAACGAACCCGCTTGTTATACTGAGCTGGGGAACGTTGGTCCCGCTCCAACTTATAATTATTATAAGACAGAGCAGGAAATTGGGGATTACCAGAATTCCCGTGCCGCCCAAACGAAGAGAGTACATGTTGATGCATCATCTTCGGGTGTGTTCATTACAAAGAACTGTTTCTCAGTATCCTCCGCATCCTGGGTATATGATACCGGATCAGGATCCCAGATATGTAATCTGTTACATAGGGCTACAAAAGGATATAAAAACTGAGAACGGGTGATAAGTTTCATGAGGCAGAAAACGGGGCAAGTGTTGCAGCCAAGTCTGTCGGTCACTGTCACCCTGTATTACAAATACATTGATTCTGAACAAATGTTATTAGATACCGAACTTGATATACAAAATCATATATGTCTCTCTATTAGTAAAGAAACGATAAAATTTTCTATTGTTGGATAATATTTTGAACATTTCCTATATCAAGAGTTGATCGGTTCATGCACGTTATCTAAAAGCATTAACGTTCTAAATCAAACTACAATTCTTAGTATACGAAACACACACAAGAGGAAGAGTTCACATATGAACGAATCCTTCTTGAGGTATTGTAGACTAGGTCATATCAATGCGACCCGACTAGCTAAGTTGCACAAAGATGTATATTTAAATCAGTTTGAATTTACATCTTGTGAAACTTGCCAGTCATGTCACAAAGATAAGATGACCGTAGCTCCGTTTACTGGAAACAGAGAAAGAGTTAGTGAACTCTTGGGACTGATACATGTGAATGTATGTAGGTCCCCTGTCTACACTGTTAGTTATATGTATGCCCTAGAGGCCATTACTGTACATTGGATGTATATTGTAATGGATGCTGGGACATATATAGGGAGGACTTTCTTGCTCGACATGATAGTATGCTATCTGGTTGCTCTTTACCTTAACGTGTACACAGATTGTCTCTCGGTTACATGTTGGTAAAGCCCTTAGGATGTGTACTTGACTACCTGGACTATGATGTGGATCATACTAGTGGGGACATGGTAGTCCATAAGTGCATCCTTGAAAGTCCCTAGTCGTGGGTGTATCGAGACGGGGCATCGATATACCAGAGTAGACTAGCGTGTACCTTCTCGACCCATACAGATGGGCGTTGGATGATCGCATATCCATTGGTGTTTGACATCAGAGGAGATATACGGGTGCTCAGTAGAGACTGGGTACACTGGACGGACTCGCCGAGAACTCCCAGATGGTATTATACCTTACGTCAGATGGCAGTTCTCTGGTGACACTGGTACAGAGTAGTCTGTTGACCCGAGATCGTCATAGAGACTTGTGTGGTTTCCACTGTGCTTTGATTTCCATCTTACCACGTCCAAGAGGGCGTGCAAAATGGTGGTTTTTGGGTACAGTCCCGAGTCACATGGAGGCAATGAGCGATAGGAGGGGATTCGTCTCTCCCGGTATAGGGGGTTGATGTTGCGCTGTGTTTGATTGGCTATAACAGGAAATCCCTGGCCAGGGTTGCTGAGCTTTACTAGTAAGTGTTACCAGTAGTTTCTCGAATTGTTATAGACCTTATATCGACACGACTTATCGAGCAATTGGGGTCTGACGTTTACCACCCCTAGGCGAGATATGCGACATATCAGATGACGAGACCGGACTGTACGGCAAGTGTTACTGGTTGGATTCACAGGAGTGTGAGTGGGCTTGCTCGACGATCTTCTGATCGCTCTATACCCGGGTGGCCGTTACGTTTAGCAGACCGCTTGCGGCTTGTGGGTGTTTGATATGATCATCATCTGCTGCCGGCGTATTGACGAGTCTTTAGAGTCCTATACAGAGGTTTCCTGGCTCAAGCAAAACGAAATAGGAGCGCAAATGAGATATGTACGGGACCGAGAATAATGCGTGTATGTGATACCGTATTCTATTCTCGCGATGAATGTATCGAATGGTTATATGCGATATAACCTAGTTATCGAATCGAGGGTTGATTCGATAAGCCGATACATTGGATACTAGTCGGTTATATGCGATATGACCGGATCGTTAAATCAAGTGTTGATTTAATGATTTAATGTATAATTATATATTTGATATATTACTTTGCATCAACTAGTATCGGATTACTTAAGATGGATTTTCTCACTCGAGTGTACACATTGTATATGTGATATACTTTTGTGCACTTGATTGTATCATGATTGATGATACATGTTATGCTAGGGTTTTTGTGTAAAGATCAAACCATGGTTACATGATAATGGTTAGGGTTTTGTTTTATGCATTTATCTTATTTATTTATTCATTTTGGAATATGATAAGCATAAAAAGAAAATGGTTGCTAATTTTGTATTCTAGTTGAAGCTTCTTGAACTTTTGACTATGTGACCATTTTTGTCTCATGCTTAACCCTAACCACTTCATTTAACCTTAGTTTAGTCTCTACACTTGACCATGGTTATTATGGTGATAAGTATTCCTTTTATTATTCTTTTTAAAGAGAACTTATCATAATCATCTTCTTCTTCTTCATCTTCTTCACTTGAAGAAAACCTTTCTTCATCAATGGTGATTGATGAAAATGAGTGAGAAATCCAATTCTAAAGTCTACCCACTTTCTATTTCTTCATTCTCTACCTCTTTCCAAGTAGTAGAGTGTGTTTCCTTCACAAGTTTTCTTGACTTGGTGAAGTTGGAGCTTGATCTAGTGATGCATCGACGTAGATCATCTTTGGCACGTCGTCGATGACCTAGCCCGCTTTTTCTCCGATGAAGCCGACGCTAAAGCCCGGGATTTGATATGGACAGCGGAGAGGACTTCATCACGGAGCCATGGAGGTGGAGGACCGGATCTACAAAGGTTGTATATCCGTATTCTTGTAGTTAAGTGTTAACTAGTTTGCTTTGTCGCCTAAAATTCTAGCCAACGATCTTGTTAGGGTTTCTCGGCACCGTATTTTTTAAATTGGCATGGTTGATGCCTTGTGAGACCTCCTTGGGGTGCCTAGGAACCTTTCACTGGTATCAGAGCCTAGCTAGAGCCTTAGGCGAAGTCCTGACGGAGTTGGAAGTCCGATCGACCCAAAACCCCGACTTGAAAAATGCTCTCTGGACAATTCTGTAAAATGTGGATTTTTGTAGATTAAAATTATTCATTAAAATCAGCAGGAAGATATAAGGGTTACTGTAAAATTCGAGAGCCTGATTCCATAAAGGAACCGGGGATCCGCGGCATGAGCATGCTCATGCGGCGGATCCGCGGCCATTTTGTCGTTTTGTGCATCCAATTTTGCACAGTAATTCTTAGTTGTCTGTGCTGGTTTTCCTGGGGATTTTTAATTTTTTTTTCCAGAGTTGCATTTTCTGGGTTGTTTTGGGGATTGAATGTTCGATCGGATTATCAAATTTTGTCTGGGTGGCTTTCCGGATAAATTTTAGAATATGTTAAAAAGTTCGACCGGATATAAATACCCAATTTTTCCCCTGTCGGGAAATTTCCATGTGTTGGATTTTTCCGTGGTTTAAAGACGTTCTAAGTAGTGCAAGTAACGCGATGGACCCTCTAGAAGACAACAAACCTTAACTCGATTATGTGACCGTCTTGAACTTCCCTTTGAACCTTCGGGTTTGGGGCAGTACGGCGTGCCACATGTGAGGCGTTGGCTTGACCCTTCTACGGCTGGACCGTTGGTACTGAGGCACGAACTGAATGTTTTTAGACTTGTTTCATGTGTTGATCCGTATCGGGAAAACTTGGGTGTTTGACTGTTCGATCGGAAAGTTTAACATTTTCTATTTATCCGGAATGTGATACAATAATTGGAATTCACAATAAGTTATGAGATAACTGAATGAATGTTATAAACGTGACACTTTAGTCTCACTTGATCGGTTGCCACGGAATTTTGATGTGATCAAAAGTCCGTCGCAATCACGTAGCGTACGCGGATACTCGCCGAGTAAACTTAATAGACAGCCTCGCCCCATAGCCCCGACCAAGTGACTGTAGGAGAACCCCGTAGCCGAAAGCATCCGTTCGGGTGCTCCCGGTAGCGGTGTTCCGCCTTGGTGCACTTCGTCGACGGTATTGGGGGTGCAGCAGCCTACTAAAGTTTGCGACGAGCATTCGATCAGATTTTCGGGAATCCTGTTGAATTGCCCGACTTGATATTGAAAAGTGTTTTCGATAATGAGACTAAAATGCGGGGTTTATAACTGTTAGGCATGTGATGTCTAAGTAATTCATTTGATTAGGCATGCGATGTCTATGCAGATTGCGGATTCCAACTGTTGTAGTTTTACACTTTCTTTTCTGTGACCGTAAGTTTAATATGTGATATCGCCGGTTTCGTTGCTATATGTCAACGACAATTGGGATGCGCATATTTACTTACGTTGATGACATGTGATGTTATGTGTTGCTGGATATGTTATATTGGATCGTCATGTTTGAATAGCCGGGGGTTTTTATGTGAGATAAGTGTTTTTTTTCATTTTCATTCATGTAAAAACTTGTATGTAATATTCTTTTATTGGGACATTTCCAGGTTGCGGAAGTTTTCACCTTTTGTATATTATTTACTTTTCCGCACTAGGATAGACCCAAGGAGGAGGGCACAAGTAACCGGGTTCTGGAGTCCGGTGGGAGACCAACTCGAGGAGTCGAGTCCGGGTCTGCTAACTCTAGAATTGGTAGGGTTACTTGCCGCTCTCGTAGAGGTCTAGGGGTGTGGGTTTGGCTATTCATCACGACCGTGGAATCCGTGTTTTATACTGGCTCGTATTGAAAACACGGACGTCCTAGTATATCCAATATTTCATTTGTTTCTTCTGCTGCGATATCTGTGATGTGATCATGTGATGTTCTGTGATAGATACAGTATATAGTATATATGATATATTATATAGGCGTTACTTATGTTTTACACCCGCGCTAGCCCTGCCCCGCTCTGCCGTTAGTTACCTAACCTAACGGTGCACGAGGGGACATCGAGGCGAATGCGGATGGCATAAGTGTACGTCGTATTTATCTGTGATGTTTAGGTACTTAAATGATGGGACTTCATTAATATGATTAATGAAATAAAAGAAACCTAAGATGTTGTAGAATCGAATTTCAAAATAAAACAGGTAGCTACAGTTCTTGCTTTGCACAGCGGTATATGCGATATATCCTGCACCTTATTCGATAAGGAAAGGACCGAGATCCCTTCACCGGGAGTGACTCCTTTAGCAATAACTGGCAGATGCTACGACCTCGGTTTGTCTTTTGATAACTTTTAAGTGTTTTTGCTTTGCACAGTGATATATATGATATATCTCGCACCTCATTCGACGAGGAAAGGACCGACGATCCCTTCACCGGGAGTGACTGCTTTAGCAAAACTTGAAGAGCCTCAAAAACACTCCATTTCAAAATACATTTGATCCTACAACGATATCAAGTTCATTACGCAAAAGGTTTTCAGAAAAACCTGTCGTAGCCCTCCGTCATTTCAGATAAGTAGTAGTTAGTATTCGTGCTGCGTTTGTTGGCCTTTGTCAAGGCGCAGTGTGCGGTAGCTAATTGGTGCTTATCTGCTTTTGCATATGATGCAGATTGGGTTAGGGTAGTCGTGCGACCTTGTTGGCCTTTGTCAAGGGGCCGTGCGGGTGGGTTTAATTCAATCAGGAAATGACGGGTTGAACTTGACTAGCATCCTATGATTTGTTGGCCTTTGTCAAGGTCATAGGAGGTTAGGGGCAAAATATTATCAGGAATTTCAAGTGTTGAAACTTGCAATGAGATTGCATACCTTCTATGAGATAGTTGGATCCCGATACCCGCTGCGAGTAATTGTTACTCCTGGGAGAGTTTTATACATTACAATTAGCCGATCAAGTAGGTGTCTAGAAAGGTGTTAACGGGGTTACGCCTCTAGGAAAACGAGGTTTACATTAATTAGGTTCGTGCGAAAGCACGGGGCACCTCCCTCAAAGTACCGACACTGGCCTGGCTGAAAGATTGGCGAACTTGTAGTCTGTAATTAATCCCGGCTAGTCTTTCCTTTTAGGGTTTGAAGGAAGATTTGATAAAAAGCAGTGGGAGCCATCCAGATTAGATAAAATAATAACCAATCTATTCTTGCAAGAGCGCACGCTAAGTGTTTTCTTCTCTCTCTCTCCAGGTAGCGACCATATCACACCTTAATCAAGATAATAATATGGAATATTGACCGAACCCGCTTGTTATACTGAGCTGGGGAACGTTGGTCCCGCTCCAACTTATAATAGTTATAAGACAGAGCAGGAAATTGGGGAATACCAGATTTCCCGTGCCGCCCAAACGACAAAAGTGCATATGATGCATCATCTTCGGGTGTGTTCATTACAAAGAACTGATTCTCAGTATCCTCCGAATCCTGCGTATATGATACCGGATCAGGATCCCAGATATGTAAGATGCTACATAGGGCTACAAAAGGGTAGAAAAACTGAGAACGGGTGATAAGTTTCATGAGGCAGAAAACGGGGCAAGTGTTGCAGCCAAGTCTGTTGGTCACTGTCACCCTGTATTGTAATACATTGATTCTGAACGAATGTTATTAGATACCGAACCTGATATACAAAATCATATCGGTCTCTTTATTAGTAAAGAAATGATAAAATTTTGTTTTGTTGGATAATGTTTTGAACATTTCCTGTATCAAAAGTTGATCGGTTCAGGCACGTTATCTAAAAGCATTGATGTTCTAAATCAAACTACAGTTCTTAGTATATGGAACACACACAAGAGGAAGAGTTCAGAAATGAACGAATCCTTCTTGAGGTATTGTAGACTAGGTCAGATCAATGTGACCCGACTAGCTAGAGTTACATAAAGATGCATATTTAAATTAGTTTGAATTTACATCTTGTGAAACTCGCCAGTCATGTCACAAAGATAAGATGACCATAGCTCCGTTTACTGGAAACAGAGAAAGAGTTAATAAACTCTTGGGATGATACATGTTGATGTATGTAGGTCCCCTGTCTACATATACCGGGACTGGTTCTTTATACTTCATTACGTTCTCTGATGATCTTTCGAGATTTAGACCTATGATCCTGTTGAAACACAAGTCCGAACGTTTTGAGATATTCACAGAATATAAGTTAGAAGTAGAGAACCAAAATATGGGTATAAGTATTATGTCCTATGATGAGATCAAGGAGGAGAATACTTGAGCACGGAATTCCTGGATTATTCTAAAGGAGAATGAGATTCTCTCTCAGCATTACTCCTCCGTATACACCATTACACGATGGTATGTCGGGGCGGAGCAGATACACCCTATTTGATATGGTGTGCTCTATGATGAGTACTACTGAGTTACCTTTTTCCTTAGGGAGTTATACACTTATGAAGCTGCATACCTATTGAATAGGGTTCGAATCAAATATGTTGCCTACCGCTTCATTTGTGATATGGAAAGGGAAGAGCCCATGTCTTAAGCTAGTTAAGATTTGGGGTTGTCCGGCTAATGTCTAAAAGCAAAATCCGGACAAGCTCGAGGCAAGGTCAGTTATGTAGAACTGGAAAGGTTCCAGCTATACAAAGAGCAGCTGATGATTTGATAGAACCAAAGGATTCAGTAGATACCAACGAACCTCAGCCTCTCCGCCGATCTAGTAGGGTTCCTCACCCACCTGAGAGATACTTCGGTTGCTCTATGACAGTGGGAGCGAGGATTGCGTCATGAGATTATGACCCAACTAGTTTCGAGCTGGCTATCAGGAGTGTGACCCTGTAAGAATGGCTGGATGCTTATCGATCTGAGATGGAATCCTTATACACCAACAAAGTATGGACTTTAGTTGCTATTTCTGAAGGGTTAAATCCCCATCAGGAGCAAGTATATCTTGAGAAGATTACTTGGTGTACATGGAAAGGTTGAGACTTTCAAAGCTAGACTTGTTAAAGGTTTTCATCATCAACCAGGCGTGGATAGTGGTGAAACCTCTTCAAGTACCTATGCTTAAGTCCATCCAGATCCTACTTGCCACGGCTACATACCATGACTACGATATCTGGTGGTTGGGTGTCATGACTGCTTTTCTAAATGATGTTTTAGAAGAGTGCGTCTATAAGTACACAGCCAGAGGGCCTCGTAGACAGTGGGAGCAGCGGAAACGTGTGCAAGATGCTTTATAGGATTAAAGCAGGCATCGCGGAGTTGGAACATCTGTTTTGATGCCTTAGTCAAAGAGTTTGACATCATCAAAATGGTAGATGAACCTTGTATAAACCAAAAGGTAGTAGGGAGTATGGTGGTGATCCTCGTAGAGTACGTGGATGACATACTGTTGATAGGGAAGGAGTTTCCTATGCTACGCTCGATTAATTTCCGCTTATCACAAGGATTCTCCATATAGGATCAAAATGATGCCTCCTAAATCCTGAGTTTTGGATCTATGAGATAGATTTAATTGGATGTTAGGATTCTCACTAGTTGTAGTGAGATGGTATCAATCGATCCTGGGAAGAATCACTGGAAGTGTTCCAGGGTGATAAAGACGACTGAATGTCAGTCGCAGGCATTGTCTTTACCCTCAGTAAAGGGACGGTATGTTGGAAGAGTTCCAAGCGAGATACCGTGACATACTAGACGATAAAGGCAGGATACATCGCTACTTAAGATGCTACCAAAGAAGCTGTTTGGGTGTATATTGGTTCATGAGATGAACTATGTTCCTCCCATTGTGTGACAGTGGAGTTGTGGCTTATGCCAAGGAACGCAGGTCCCATCAGTGATCCAGACATATTCTAAGGCAGTATCACCTGATCATGGAGATGGTTGATCTCTAAGGGATCGAGGTTAGGAGAGTAGACTCAGAGGACAACACGGCGGATTCACACACGAAGGCCTATTCCCAGAGAGATACTTATATGGGATGGTTAAGTATGAGATACTACAACCACTGCTACAGATGGCCCTAGTGCAAGTGCGAGATTGTTAGTTATATGTATGCCCTAGAGGCCATTACTGTACATTGGATGTATATTGTAATGGAAGCTGGGACATATATAGGGAGGACTTTCTTGCTCGACATGATAGTATGCTATCTGGTTGCTCTTTACCTTAACGTGTACACAGATTGTCTCTCGGTTACATGTTGGTAAAGCCCTTAGGATGTGTACATGACTACCTGGACTATGATGCGGATCATACTAGTGGGGACATGGTAGTCCATAAGTGCATCCTTGAAAGTCCCTAGTCGTGGGTGTATCGAGACGGGGCATCGATATACCAGAGTAGACTAGTGTGTACCTTCTCGACCCATACAGATGGGCGATGGATGATCCCATATCCATTGGTGTTTGACATCAGAGGAGATATACGGGTGCTCAGTAGAGACTGGGTACACTAGACGGACCCGCCGAGAACTCCCAGATGGTATTATACCTTACGTCAGATGGCAGTTCTCTGGTGACACAGGTACAGAGTAGTCTGTTGACCCGAGATCGTCATAGAGTCTTGTGTGGTTCCCACTGTGCTTTGATTTCCATCTTACCACGTCCAAGAGGGAGTGCAAAACGGTGGTTTTTGGGTACAGTCCCGAGTCACATGGAGGCAATGAGCGATAGGAGGGGATTCGTCTCTCCCGGTATAGGGGGTTGATGTTGCACTGTGTTTGATTGGCTATAACCGGAAATCCCTGGCCAGGGTTACTGAGATTTACTGGTAAGTGTTACCAGTAGTTTCTCGAATTGTTATAGATCTCATGTCGACACGACTTATCGAGCTATTGGGGTCTGACGTTTACCACCCCTAGGCGAGATATGCGACATATCAGACGACGAGACCGGACTGTACGGCAAGTGTTACTGGTTGGATTCACAGGAGTGTGAGCAGGCTTGCTTGTCGATCTTCTGATCGTTCAATACCCGGGTGGCCGTTACGTTTAGCAGACCGCTTGCGGCTTGTGGGTGTTTGATATGATCATCATCTGCTGCCGGCGTATTGACGAGTCTTTAGAGTCCTACACAGAGGTTTCCTGGCTCAAGCAAAACGAAATAGGAGCGCATATTAGATATGTGCGGGACCGAGAATAATGCGTCTATGTGATACCATATTCTATTCTCGCGATGAATGTATCGAATGGTTATATGCGATATAACCTAGTTATCGAATCGAGGGTTGATTCGATAAGCCGATACATTGGATACTAGTCGGTTATATGCGATAAGACCGGATCATTAAATCAAGTGTTGATTTAATGATTTAATGTATAATTATATATTTGATATATTACTTTGCATCAACTAGTATCGGTTTACTTAAGATGGATTTTCTCACTCGAATGTACACATTGTATATGTGATATACTTTTGTGCACTTGATTGTATCATGATTGATGATACATGTTATGCTAGGGTTTTTGTGTAAAGATCAAACCATGGTTACATGATAATGGTTAGGGTTTTGTTTTATTCATTTATCTTATTTATTTATTCATTTTGGAATATGATAAGCATAAAAAGAAAATGGTTGCTAATTTTGTATTCTAGTTGAAGCTTCTTGAACTTTTGACTATGTGACCATTTTTGTCTCATGCTTAACCCTAACCACTTCATTTAACCTTAGTTTAGTCTCTAAACTTGACCATGGTTATTATGATGATAAGTATTCTTTTTATTATTCTTTTAAAGAGAACTTATCATAATCATCTTCTTCTTCTTCATCTTCTTCACTTGAAGAAAACCTTTCTTCATCAATGGTGATTGATGAAAATGAGTGAGAAATCCAATTCTAAAGTCTACCCACTTCCTATTTCTTCATCCTCTACCTCTTGCCAAGTAGTAGAGTGTGTTTCCTTCACAAGTTTTCTTCACTTGGTGAAGTTGGAGCTTGATCTAGTGATGCCTCGACGTAGATCATCTTTGGCACGTCGTCGATGACCTAGCCCGCTTTTTCTCCGATGAAGCCGACGCTAGAGCCCGGGATTTGATATGGACAGCGGAGAGGACTTCATCACGGAGCCGTGGAGGTGGAGGATAGGATCTACAAAGGTTGTATATCCGTATTCTTGTACTTAAGTGTTAACTAGTTTGCTTTGTCGCCTAAAATTCTAGCCAACGATCTTGTTAGGGTTTCTCGGCACCGTATTTTTTAAATTGGCATGGTTGATGCCTTGTGAGACCTCCTTGGGGTGCCTAGGAACCTTTCATACACATGCCAAGACCGGTTCTTTGTACTTCATTACATTCTCTGATAATCTTTTGAGATTCAGACCTATGTTCCTGTTGAAACACATGTCCGAACCTTTTGAGATATTCACAGAATATGATTTAGAAGTAGAGAACCAATACGGGTATTAGTATTATGTCCTTTGATGTGATCAAGGAGGAGAATACTTGAGCACGGAAATCCTGGACAATTCTAAAGGAGAATGAGATTCTTTCTCAGCATTACACCTCCGTATACACCATAGCACGATGGTATATCAGGGCGGAGCAGATACACCCTATTTGATATGGTGTGCTCTATGATGAGTACTACTGAGTTACCTTTTTCCTTTTGGGTGTTATGCGCTTGAAAAGTTGCATACCTATTAAATAGGGTCACGATCAAATCAGTTGCCTACCACTCCATATGAGATATGTTATGGGAAGAGCCCGTGTCTTAAGTTAGTTAAGATTTGGGGTTGTCCGGCCTATGTCTAAAAGCAAAATCCGGACAAGCTCGAGGCAACGTCTGTTATGTAGAACTGGAAATGTTCCAGCTATACAAACTGCAGCAGATGATTTGGAAGAACCAAAGGATTCAGTAGATTCCAACGAACCTCAGCCTCTCCGCCGATCTAGTACGGTTCCTCACCCACCTGAGAGTTACTTCGGTTTCTCTATGACAGTGGGAGCGAGGATTGCATCATGAGATGATGACCCAACTATTTTCGAGCTGGCCATCAGGAGTGAGACTCTGTAAGAATGGCTGGATGTTTAGCGATCTGAGATGGAATCCTTATGCACCAACAAAGTATGGACTTTGGTTGCTATATCTGAAGGGTTAAATCCCCATCAGGAGCAAGTATATCTTGAGAAGATTACTTGGTGTACATGGAAAAGTTGTGATTTTCAAAGCTAGACTTGTTAAAGGTTTGCATCATTGATCAGGTAAGGATTATGTTGAAACCTTTTCTAAGGATCTATGCTTAAGTCCATCCAGATCCTACTTGCCACGGCTACATACCATGACTACGATATCTGGCGGTAGGGTGTCTTGACTGCTTTTCTAAAATGATGTTTTAGAAGAGAACGTCTGTAAGTACACAGCCAGAGGGCTTCGTAAACAGTGGGAGCAGCGGAAACGTGTGCAAGATGTTTTATAGGATAAAGCAGGCATTGCGGAGTTGGAACATCTGTTTTGATGAATTAGTCAAAGAGTTTGACATCATCAAAATGGTAGATGAACCTTGTATAAATAAAAAGGTATTAGTGAGTATGGTGACGATCCTCGTAGAGTACGTGGATGACATACTCTTGATAGGGAAGGAGTTTCCTATGCTACGGTCGATCAATCTCCGCTTATCACAATGATTCTCCATATAGGATCATAATGATACCTTCTAAATCCTGGATTTTGGATCTATGAGATAGATCTAAATGGATGTTAGAATACTCACTAGCAGTAGTGAGATGGTATCAGTTGATCCTGGGGAGAATCACTGGAAGTGTTCTAGGGTGATAAAGACGACTGAATGTCAGTCACAGGCATTGCCTTTGCCCTCAGTAAAGGGACGGTATGTTGGAAGAGTTCCAAGCTAGATACCGTGGATAACTAGACGATAAAGGCAGGATACATCGCTACCTAAGATGCTACCAAAGAGGCCGTTTGGATGTATATTGGTTCATGAGATGAACTACGTTCCTACCATTGTGAGAAAATGGAGTTGTGGCTTATGCCAAGGAACGCCGGTCCCATCAGTGATCCAGAAATATTCTGAGGCAGCATCACCTGATCATGGAGATAGTTGATCTCCATGGAGATCGAGGTTAGGAGAGTAGACTCAGAGGACAACACGGCGGATCCACTCACGAAGGCCTTTTCCCAGAGAGAGACTTTTATGGGATGGTTGAGTATGAGATACTACAACCACTGCTATCAGATGACCCTAGTGCAAGTAGGAGATTGTTAGTTATATGTATGCCCTAGAGGCCATTACTGTACATTTGATGTATATTGTAGTGGATGCTGGGACATATATAGGAAGGACTTTCTTGCTCGACATGATAGTATGCTATCTGGTTACCCTTTACCTTAACGTGTACACTGATTGTCTCTCTGTTACATGTTGGTAAAGCCCTTAGGATGTGTACTTGACTACCTGGACTATGATGCGGATCATACTAGTGGGGACATGGTAGTCCATAAGTACATCCTTCAAAGTCCCTAGTCGTGGGTGTATCGAAACGGGGCATCGATATACGACCCATACAGATGGGCGATGGATGATCCCATATCCATTGGTGTTTGACATCGGAGATGATATACGGGTGCTCCGTGGAGACTAGGTACACTGGACGGACTCGCCGAGAACTCCCAGATGGTATTATACCTTTCGTCAGATGGCAGTTCTCTGGTGACACTGGTACAAGTTAGTCTGTAGACCCGAGATCGTCGTAGAGTCTTGTGTGATTCCCACTGTGCTTTGATTTCCACTTTACCACGTCCAAGAGGGCGTGCAAAATGGTGGCTTTTGGGTACAGTCCCGAATCACATAGAGGCAATTAGCGATAGGAGGGGCTTCGTCTCTCCCGGTATAGGGAGTAGATGTTGCGCTGTGTTCGATTGGCTATAACCGGAAATCCCTGGCCAGGGTTGCTGAGATTTACTTGTAAGTATTACCAATAGTTTCTCGAATTGTTATAGACCTCAGATCGACACGACTTATCGAGCTATTGGGGTCTGACGTTTACCACCCCTAGGCGAGATATGCGACATATCAGACGATCAGACCAGACTGTACGGTAAGTGTTACTGGTTGGATTCACATGAGTGTGAGCGGGCTTGCTCGTCGATCTTCTCATCGCTCAATACCCGGGTGGCCGTTACGTTTAGCAGACCGCTTGCAGCTTGTGGGTGTTTGATATGATCATCATCTGCTGCCGGCGTTTTGACGAGTCTTTAGAGTCCTACACAGAGGTTTTCTGGCTCAAGCGAAACGAAATAGGAGCGCATATGAGATATGTGCGGGACCGAGAATAATGCGTGTATGTGATACCGTATTTCATTCTCGCGATGAATGTATCGATATGGTTGTATGCGATATAACCTAGTTATCGAATCAAGTGTTGATTCGTTAAGCCGATACATTGGATATTAGTCGGTTGTATGCGATATGACCGGATTGTTAAATCAAGTGTTGATTTAATGATTTAATGCATAAGTATATATTTGATATATTACTTTGCATTAACTAGTATTGGTTCTCTTTAAATGGATTTTCTCACTTGAATTGTGCAAGTTGTATATGTGATATACTTTTGTGCATATGATTGTATCATGTTTGATGATACATGCTTTTTGGTTAAGTGTAAAGAACTAAACCATGGTTAAAATGATGATTAGGGTTTTGCTTATTCATTCTTTTATTTGTTTATTCATTTTGGAGATGATAAGAAAAGAATGGTGGCTTTATTTGTAGTTTAGTTGAAGCTTCATGAAGGTTTGACCAAAGCTACCATTCTTGTCTTCTTCTCATAACCCTAACCATTCCACTAACCTTGGTTAATTCTCTACACATTACCATGGTTAATATTATGATAAGAATGATTTTATTATTCTTTTGGGAAATACTTATCATAACATTCATCTTCTTCTTCTTCTTCTTTTTCAAGAAGAAAACCTTAATTCCATCAATGGTGATTGATGAAAAAGGGTGAGAAATCCAAATCTAAAGTGAACACACCTCCTATTTCTTCATCCTCTACCTCTTGCCAAGTAGTATAGGGTGTTTCCTTCACAAGTTTCTTAACTTGGTGAAGTTGGAGCTTGATCTAGTGATGCCTCGACGTAGATCATCTTCGGCACGAAGCCGACGACCTTGCCCGCCCATTTCTCCGATGCTGTCGACGCTAGAGCCCGGGATTCCATTTGGACAGCGAGGAGACTTCATTGCGGAGCTATGGAGGTGGAGGACCGGATCTACAAAGGTTGTATTTCCGTTCTTTTAGTTAAGTTGTTAACTAGTTTCATTTTTCGCCTAAAAGTTTAGTTAACGATCCGTATTAGGGTTTCTCGGCACCCGTAAAATTAGAAATTGGCATGGTTGATGCCTTGTGAGACCTCTTGAGAGTGCCTAGGAACACTACAGGAACTCGGTTCAAAAGGTATGCAGCTGATTCTAGCGCATATCCCCAGAACGATCGCGGTAACTCAGCGTTACTCATCATGGACCGTACCATATCCAATAGGGTTCGGTTCCGTCTCTCCGATACACCGTTATGTTGTGGAGTGTATGGAGGAGTAAGCTGAGAGAGAATTCCATTCTCTTTTAAGTAACCCAGGAACTCGGCACTCATGTATTCTCCACCTCGATCAGATCTTAGTGTCTTGATACTTTTGCCTGTTTGTTTTTCTACTTCATTCTTATATTCCTGGAATTTTTCAAAAGCCTCGGATTTATATTTCATTAAGAAGACATAACCTTACCTTGAAAAGTCATCCGTAAAAGTAATGAAGTAAGAATAACCGCTTCGCGCATGTGTAGACATTGGACCGCACACGTCGCTGTGTACGAGTCCTAAGAGCTCACTCGCTCTTACTCCGTGTCCAGTGAACGGAGTCTTTGTCATCTTTCCTTCGAGACAGGATTGACAAGTTGCATACGATTGATATTCGAACGGATCCAAATATCCTTCTGCATGTAACTTAGTCAACCTTCTCTCTTTGATGTGACCTAGTCTACAATGCCATAAGAAAGTTTCATTGATTTCTGGAGACTTTCTTTTGTGTGTATTCTGGACATTGAAAATCTGTGGTTGGTTTAATACGTATATACCGTTGTTCAATGTACCTGACCCAATCAAAACTTGATTAAGGTGAATGTTCACTACATTACTTACAAATGCAAATTCATAACCTTCTTTAGATAATAATGATACAGAAATGATATTACAGGTTGCATTTGGTACAAAATAACAACTACGCAAAACCAAAAAGTGTCCATCCGACAATCCCAGGTGATAGTCCCCCACGGCCTCAGTATCCATGCTAGCTCCGTTTGCAACTCTGAGGGTCATATCACCTGCCTTGAAAACTCTACGCTTTCTCAACGCCTGCAAAGAATTACAGATATGAGATCCTGATCCGGAATCCAATACCCAGGATGTAGAGTTTAGCGATAGACAGTTTTCAATAACATACACACCTGAAGCTGAAGCCGCAACTCGCTTCAGATCCTGGGTTCTGGCCTTCCAAGCCTTGCAATCCTGTTTCCAATGTCCACTTTTATGACAATAGAAGCATTCTTCCTTCCCCACCAGCTTTCCCGCTACCTTTGTTGCCTTTCCTTTTCCCTTCGTATCCACTTTACTGACACCGCCTCTTGGTTTGGCGGGGGCTTTCTTCTTCTTACCCTTGGCTTTCGCCCTGGATCTAGAAGAGGAAGATCCTCCTACAAACAAAGTGGATGTCTCCCTACCCTTCTGTAGGGTGCCCTCAGCACTCCACAACATGTTCAGAAGTTCGGAAAGTTCAACTTCCTTTCCTTGCATGTTGAAGTTAAGGATAAACTGGGCATAAGTGGAAGGAAGGGACTGGAGAATCAAATCATTGTAGAGTTCATTCTCCAACGTGGTCCGAAGGTCCGCGAGCTCCTCTATGTAGCCAATCATCTTAAGCACGTGTTCCGCTACCGATGATCCGATGGCCAATCTTGCCGAAAATAGCTTCTTCGACACTTCGTATCTTGCGATACGAAACTTCTCTCCATACAGTTCTTTTGTATGGAGAAATATGGACTCTAGGTCCATATTCTCGTGCCTCCTCTGTTGTTCGTTGTCCATCGAGGCAAGTACGAGGCATTTGGCCTTCGCGCAATCTATCTCCCATGTCTTACGGATTTCTACATCCGCGACGCTGGAGGTGGGACCTAGGACAGGGGGAGCTTTGGTGGTAAGGATATACACCAATTTGTCGTAAGTGATTGCCATCTTGACATTCCTGAGCCAATCTTTATAGTTTGGCCCTGTCAGTTTGTTTTTATCTAGTAATAACTTAAGTCCGGTCATGTTGAATGGTCGCTGCAATTAGGAGAGAGAAAAGAAACACTTTAGCATGATGCTCTTGCAAGTTTAGAGTGGTTTTTAGTTTGTCTAAACTGGATGGCTCCCACTGTCTCTCGAATCCCTTCTCAAACCCTAAAGAAAGGATTAGTCGGGATCAATCTCACCGTACAATACTTGCTTAACCGTTCAGCCAGGCCAGTGTCGGTAGTTCGAGGGAGGTTTTCCAACGCTTTCGCGAAGTTCCTTATTTAAGTAACCTCTTTTCCCTGTGGGCGTAGCCCCGCTAACACCTTTCTAGACACCTACTAGGTTTATAGCATTGATCGTTAAGTGAGAGTTTTCCCGAGGAGTAGCATATACTCACAGTAGGATCGAGATCCAAATATCATCGCATGATAAAACCGAAGGAATCCTACCAGAATCATCACACTCCAAATGGTATGCAGCGCTAGCAAGTTTCAGTGCTTATGAAACTCCCGATGTGGATTTTTGCCCCATGCTCTTATGACCTTGGCGTGAGGTCAAAATGTCATAAGTCACATGTCAAGTTCTTCCCATCATTATCCCGGTTAATTTGAACCCACCCATACCTACCCTTGACGTAGGCCAAAATGGCAGTACGACTGTCTCAAACTAACGCATTCTATCTATGCAACAGATAAATATCCGCAGCTACCAATCACTATGCCTTGGCGTGAGGTCAAAATACATAGCTTGAATACTACCGAACATTTAACTGAAATGATGGAGGACTACGAATGGTTTTGGCGAAACCGTGAACGTAGTGAACTTGATATAATTGATGGAACGAGATAGCTTTTAAAAGGAGTGGTTCAAGCTCCGCGTTTAAAAGTTTAGTTTTGAAAAGAACCGAGTGGTTTTCAAAGTGTTCCAATCGACTTTTACTTGGTTTATTTTCTTGCATTAGTTCTTTTAATGCGTCCCTTCATTAATCCTACCATTGCAGAAAACAGCCAAAATATGACGTACGCTTATGCCATTCGCATTCGCCATGGGGCCCCGTCATCACCCGTTAGGTTACTTAACTAACGACAGAGCGGGGGCTGGGCTAGCGCGGCTGTAAAACATAAGCAACGCCTAAATAGTTATAGTATATAGATATATAGCAATGATAGACATTACATATCACAGATGAATACATTGGATATACTAGGAATCCGCAATCCGTTCGAGCCTGCAACGAAAAGCGGATTACACGGTCGCGGTGAATAGCCAATACCCCACCCAAGATCCCTACGGGTGCTGCAAACTACCCGCCAAGTACCCGAAGCGAAGCAACCTCCCTCAACACCGTGAGTAGGCAACTCGGCACTTCGAGATACCCGGTAGTTTGTGCACCCCCTCCATAGGTCTATCCTAGGAGAAAAAACTGTAAAAAGAATTATACAATGACGGCTACAACCCCGACCCGGTTGTGCGGCCAAACAAATAATAATACATCAATTTACATATTACATGAATGAAAGATAAAGAAACACTCATCTCACATCCACCCCGGCTATTCACCCGCGACAATCCAACGCATTCATATACACATACCATCAACAAACACAGATCACAGATATGTATAACCCCCACTAATCGACGTATAGCGATTAGCAGACGTTCAATACATATAAACATCACAGATATAACCCTTTAGTCAAAGTGTAGTGAAGTTCGATCAAAAATACGAATTTATAGGCCCCCAAAAACAAATTTCTTTTCTGGAAAACCTGGGCACAAATAAACCATCTTAAAAATCCCAAAACCATGTCAGAAGAACACTGCAGCAAACTCGATCCAGAACCGAGTCAACTCGGCCGCGGTTACGCGGCAATAGCTTGCTATTACCGCGGAACCGCGGCGCTTTGAACGATTCACTGGACCGGGTTTGGTGAGTTTCTTAACAAAACCCTGAGATGATTTTTTACGTATGATTTTTTATTTTTAGAGCAGAAAAAATTTCAACAGAAACTTAGGGTTTTGATGTTTAGGTTTTGCGATTTTTTTCGATCAAACTTCCATACACTTTACAACCTAGCTAGTTTATGTTTAGTTAGGCTCTGATACCACTGTAAGTCCATGTTGCCTACCCCGGTGCTTTCGGGGAGGCGGAAAAAGGAATAAAAATCGGATTTTTATCATGCTAGGCAACATGGACTAACTAAGGAGGATCTTTGCTAAAAAAAACTAACTAAAAGCTAACTAGATTTAGCTATAAGGTAGATAGGTTATACCTTGGGCTTTATGTCCTTCTCTCCTTGCTCCTTGGAGTGGTAGAAAGGGATCACCTTGTCGCCTTCTCTAGTCGAAGAAGGATCCACCCGAGAGCCTCAACCTTTAGCTTCAACTTCAAGCTAGAAGTAACTAAGGTGCTAGAAGTGCTAATCCTAGAACCCTAGATGAGAGTAGAGATTATCTAGAAGAGGTTTTCTCAAGCTCAAGTGTTTGTCAACACATGAGAGGGGAGAGCTTGAGAGAGAGGAAGAGGAGGAGAGAGAATGAATATGATAGAATGAGAGAATAATGAAGCATTCTCACATATATGTGTGAATTATTGTAAATTGATAATTAGTGAGATAATTGTCATGGCTTAATCAAGACATGACCATTATCATTTCATATTTAATGCTAATTGCAAGGATCAAAGAGCATCTTTTAAATGGAATGATGATGGTCAAAGTGTCAACCTAGGTCAACAAGTCAAGAGTGGTCAAATAGTCATCAACCCTAACCACGCACAATTATATATAACTAATATCAATTAACCATAATACACACATAAGCATTAGGGTTAGCAAAATGACAATGGTCATTAACCCTAATCAAAGTCCTCTCCCTCTGTCTTAATCAACTGTGCAAATGCACCCGTATTCGTGATCCGAGGAACACGAATAAAATGAGATAAAACCAATCCCAAATCATATACTAGGATCTGGCTTAAACCAAAGCCCGCTAGTATAAGCTGTCCGGACAGCAAACGTGCACAAGTGCGCGGATGTGAACGAACCCTGTCGCAAAACCATGCAACCTCTACTCATTTTTCCTAAAGGCGAATAGCTCTCAGTGTGGGACTCTAAAGACTCGACACTACGCTGGCAGTGGGTTTAACCACAGACCGCAAGCGGCACTAGCTGTACGTAACGGTTCCCAGGTAGATGTCGATAAGAAGACTTACGAGGTAACCCCATCTGAACACCTACTGAGCCTGTATGTGACAGTCTCCGTACAGTCCGGTCTGTTCGTCTGATAAATCGCATGGCGGGCCTAGGGGGGCGGTGAACGTCAGTCCCCTAATAGCGGTACAAGTCGTGTCGGAGTGTAGCCCAGAACACCCTGAGATAACAGTGGAAACCTACCAGTATATCTTGCTTGCCCTGGCCAGGGACTACTTGTGTAATGGCTCTCCTGGACACTGCGCGATGTCAACCCCCAATACCGGGAGAGACGAATCCTGTCTAACCGTCACGGCCTCCAAGTGCTTCGGGACTGCACCCAAAAACTACCTGTTTGCACGACTCCTTTGAGCCGTGGTAGGGTTGTAATCAAAGTGCAGTGAGAACACACTCAAGGCGAAGTGACAGTGTCAAGTCAGCGGACAAAGCTGTACTCATGTCACCTGGGAACTGATAACTGACGATAGGTATAATACCAACCAACAGTTCCCGACGAGTCCTGTCCAGTGTACTCGTAACCTAACGAGCACCCGCATACTATCTCAAGTACGACGTACTGACGGCTGTGGGACAGACCGTCTCCCACGCTGCGATGAGAAGCGCATACGCTAGTCTACTCCGGAGTATCGATGCCCTGTCTCGATAGTCCAACGACCAGGGACCTGTATAAGGATGTGCTTATGGATTACCCAGCACCCACGAGTGTGAGCGCCATCACAACGCTGGTAATCATCTAAAGATCCTAAGGGCTCTACTAATATGTATATAAGCGATATGCTAAAAGAAACACATGCACATATTGAAGTAGAGACAAACCAAGTAGCATACTACCATTTCGAGCAAGATTGTATATACAACTGTGAATATCCCAAGCTTCCATCAAGTAATATACAAACTAGTATGATACAGTAATGGCCTCTAGGGCATATACACTAACAATTAGCAAACTAAACCAATTTTCCAACACTTGAAAAATCCAGTGAGCTAAAGTTCCAAAACCGATCGTTTTGAGCCAATCCGGGAGTCGAAACGAACTCGAAACCCGCCCGAATCTTCGCGGGGGCGAAGACCCAAAATAAACTATTGAAAGTAGGGCCTAGAGGGGGTACCCCACCCACAAGGCCACCACGAGGTGGCCAGGGGTTGAGGCAGACCTGAAACTGCCTATGGTGAGTAATTTCGAGTCCCTACAGCCAAGACCACCTTGTGGTGGACCTTGGGGAGTGGGCCCCGCCGTTCGGCCCCCCCACGGTGTCCCCGGGGTGCGCACGCTCCACCCCGCGGCTTCTCGGTTTAAACCGTGAGCCCGCGGGGTATGCAAACAACTCAAAACATCAATTTCGAAACTGTTTTTATCGGCATTTTTTGCGCGACAAAAACGGCGGATTTCTAACATCGCTATAAGTTACCATAATTTCTATCTTGGCTCTGATAACATGAAAGTCGACCTTAGCACAACCATGAGGTTCTAGAGGCATCAAGCATGCCAAATTCAAATTTTATTAGGTGCTAAGTTAGACTAACAAGATATTTACTAGATTATTAGGGTTTGCCTTTGTGATGTGATAAACTAAAGAGAAGAAAAAAGCATACAACGTTTATAGTTTGAGCCCTTTAGTTCACATGCTCCGTGTAGTAGCCCCGCGACTCCACTAGGCTACACTTGAGGCTTTGGACGAGTTTCCTTCGATGGCCTTCGTGCCAAAGATGATCCACGCGAAGTCCCTCCACCTTAAGCTACCTCTACACTAAACACTTTAGCGTAGTAAACACGCTACACTCGATCGCTAGTCAAGTGTAGGATGGTGAAGTAGGGGATGTTAAAAGCTCACAAGTTTGTGTTCAAGATTCATTATTCACATCTCATGTGAGGGTTGAAGCTTGAACCATGACAATTGAGGAAGAAGATGAAGCTAGAGAGCAACCATGGGAGCAAAGCAAGAAAATGGCTAAGTGTTTAGAATGAGCAAAGAATGAATGGCAACCCTTGACCCCCACTCATTCAAGCATGGAATTTTATAATATAAAATTGCAGCCATGCTTGAATAGTGAGTCAAGATGAATAAACAAATATAACTCCCATGCTTGCTACCATGCTCTCAATTTACACCTCATTTCTATTTTTCTCAAAAATAGAAAATCAAGCCATGCTTCATTATATATATATATATATATAGATATATATAATGAAGAATAATTAGTGAGCTAATGATATTAGTTAAGATACAATTATATTACATATAATGTATATCACATTATTAAATTAACACTTGATTTAATAATCCGGTTATATCACATATGACCGACTATTATCATTTATCTGTATATCACATTATCAAATCAACACTTGATTCGACAATCTGATTATATCACATATAACCGAACCGATAACAGATAAATGCCATATTACAATACGGTATCACATACACGTATTTAATCAGGCCCACACACATATCACATATGTGTCCTACTTCATTTCGCTTGAACCAGGGAACTTCTATATGGGACACTCGTCCATACGCCAGCAGTAGGTGATGATCACATCAGTCACCATAAGCCGTCAATGGTACTTGTTGGACATAATGACAACCCGGGTATTGAGCGATATGAAGATCAATAAGCAAGCTCATCTATACTCTCCATTAAGCCTATCAGTAACACTACCGTACAGTCTGGTCTCTTCGTATGATATGTCACATATCATGTCTAGGGGTGGTAAACGTCAGACCCCAGTAACGTGATAAGTCTTGCCGATGTCTGGTTTATAACGGTTCGAGAAACTACTGATAACACTTAACAGTAAATCTCGACAGCAGCCCCGGCCAGGGACTTCCAGTTATAGCCAATCGAGCATAGTGCAACATCAACCCCCAATACCGGGAGAGACGAAACGTCTCCTATCGCTCATTGCCTCCATGCGACTCGGGACTGTAACCAAAATCCACCTGTTTGCACGTCTCCTTTGAGCGTGGTAGGAAGGAAATCAAAGCACAGTGGGAGCCGCACAAGACTCTATGACGATCTCGGGTCTACAGACTAACCTTTACCTATGTCAGCTGAGGACTGCTATCTGACGATAGGTATACTACCACATAGGAGTCCTCGGCGAGTCCTGTTCGGTGTACCCATTCTCCAATGAGCACCTATGTACAATCATTGATGTCATACACTAATGGTTGTGGGATCAACCTTCGCCCTCTTTGGGATAAGAAACGTACACAGTAGTCTACTCTGGAATATCGATGCCCTAGTCTCGATATTCCCTTGACTGGGAACTGATTAAAGGATGTACTTTTGGACCACCCTGGCCCCACTAGTATGATCCCATCATAATCTTGGTAGTCAAGTACATATCCTAAGGTCTTTATCAACATGTAAGAGACAGACAGTATAAATACCAGTCTACATGTTAAGATAAAGGTAACCTTATAGCATACTATCATGTCGAGCAAGAAAGTCCACTATATATTTTTCCAAGCATCCACTATATCATCAATAATGGCCTCTAGGGCATACATATTCCTAACACACCCTTCTCCTTCTTATTTCCTTCATTCTTCATCATCATCTCCTTCATCTTCTTCATCCTCCATCCTCACGACCACCATGCACCACCACCAAAAAATACTTCAAAATCCCATGTTTCCTTCACAAAAGTTGATCCTCACCCCCTCCTTCACACTATGGTGAGATCAGGTTGGAGTTTTTAACACTTTGGATCATCTAGGAATTTTCTTGGGTTGCTCCATGAGGTAAAACCTTCACATTCCTTCATGTTTTAAATTTCCTAAGCTCAAGTTTTAGTTTAGAGTTAAAAAGTTTAAGTTTTGGTGATCTTGGAAAATTCTAGGATGTGGGTTAGTGGATGAAACTTGTAGTATAGGTTAGTGGAGGTGTAGTGAGTGTCATTTGGTCTAGTAGTGATGTTAGCCTTGTCTAAAATGAGCTTTGAAGTCCCGAACACAAACTTAGAATTTTCCGACATGGGTTTTTTTTTGAATTGTGGTAATCAATTAGAATCTGGTATTACCCAAGAACTCTGAAAAATATATTGCAGATACAGTGAGATATGCAGGCACTTTGGAAGATACCCTAGAAGCCCGAGCCCTTACCTCCTTAACTTGGCCGCAAATTTAATAGATATGGCCGCAAATTGCAGCCACATTTTTGAGTCTGGGTTTGGTTTTTGGTCCATAGCTCAATCATCTGATAACTAGGCCTATCCAATGTGCAGAATGTCCTAATTTCACCTTAGGTAGAATCTGGGAGTGTTTTACTATGTTGCTGATTTCGTTTTACGACTTTTGGAAACTTGGGTTTTGATAATGGGGTTTTGACTCGGCCGCATGACGTTCGTACGTCAACGCCGGGAGTTGTTTGGTTGTTCTTTCATGCGTGGACCATAGGTTCTAAACTATGTACATTTTACTTGCTGTATTGGTATTCGGATTTGATTTTTATTTCGATACGATATGCTTTGATTTGTAGGTACATTCGCATGGACTTCCGGGGCGACGAAGGAGAGCAAGGCATTCATCGACTTTGGCTAGAGCGAGGATAGTAGGTGAGTAGATGTATATCTACGGGGGAAGTCGGGTGGATGGCGTATAGCACCCCCGCAACCATAATACTAGGATATTAGAAATTCAGTGTGTGTGTGTGTGTGGATATAGATATTTTAGATATGTATACCATGCCAATAGGGTTCTGGGATACTATAAACATAGTAGTGTACGTGTAAGAAGGTATATTCCTAGTTCTAGTTTTCTTAGTCCATGAGTCATAGGTACAGGCGCATACAAATATACATACACACACAAACACACATATGTATACACATACATATATATACACACACATACACACACACACACACACACACACACACACACATATAGAGAGAGACAAACACACACACACACACACACATATAACCATCAGAATAATTACGAGATGATATGATGAGATGCGGTTATGATGAAATAAAATGACACGAGTCGATATGTTTGATATGAGGATGCGAGGCGATCTATATATACATATGCTAAGATATGACATGAGATGATATATATATGATGATATGAGATGATATGATGTACATGATCATAGATCCGTACTTTGGATTTGATGATACCATACTATGGATTATACCGTACGTGATATGATGTACAGAACGATAGATCCATACTTTTGATCTGATGATATCGTACGATGGATTATACCGTACGTGTTATGACGAGGATGAATCGCCGACATATATATATTGACTTGAGGAAATATTGATTAAGATCACTTAAGTAGATATTATGATATATTTAGAACCATACCTATTTTCAAAATTAATGAATCGTTAGGCACTTTTAAATGACAATCTCAAAGGACGCTACGGATTTTCAAATGGCATCTTTTTCTTAAAAACACCGTAGTCCCCATTTTCGAAAACAACGATTCGTACTATTTTAAGCTATAACTGTATGGTTCATATGTAGTCACGTATTTTATACCTTTCGCGTTTACGCTTTTCTTATTTCTGTTACGCTCGTATTACTTTTCATTGGCGACATACCTACTACGGTTCCTTGTGTTTATCTTTATATGACTTTGTCTGCTATGACACATGCACCATTACCGAAGATGCGCATATTGCACGTACACATACTCTTCGGCTCACACACTCATCATCTGTAATTGCCATGCCACGTACATATTAGAAACCGCTATATCACTGTATTGTTCCTTAAATTGTAGAATTATAGTTATTTGTTTAGTACTCATTACCGCATATGCTAGTTTAGATATTACACTTCCTTACCTAGTTACACGACATGCTTATATGAAAACATTGGTTATATCTTACAGTACTGTTTTGTGCTTGTACTTACTGTTCCATCGTGGTTACATGCATAGGTGATTCTGTTTTCATGAGATTTCTGGATTTGAGAACCGCAGATAAATTTTTTAAGTCTTACGATTGTTTTTAAAAACGCGGTTTCTCTTGATATGATATTTCGACGTCCACCATGAGATTTCTCGGTTCTAAGCTATGATACTACCCGATTCGAGGAGTGAGGAGGCACCGTCTGTGGGTACATGGTGGACCTCGTACGGTACCCCAGGACAAGAAGATTGTATAGAAATGTGTTGAGCCCGACAGCGAAACACTACCTATCGGTGATAATATTGGACTCGGTAGATATCCGGAGGATACCGACCGGAGTGATTGATATAGATGGATATGAGGGCCGATCCAATAAGACGGGGCCTGAGATATGATGATTTACGTATCGATGGTAGACACGGGTTTTATGATGATTTCGAGTGTCGATGCTGGGCACTCAGGTTTTTATGATGATTTGATGTGTCGTTGATGGGCACACTTGGATGATACAGATGACATGGTACCATATTATGACACGAGCATGATTACATTACCATTACTATACTTGCGCTTACTTTATCACCCTCGTTACTACTCGACTTTATATGTTTATCATACTTATGTATATACGATCATCTGTGTTACCACACAGTATTATTATATTACTATATTACTGTATGGGCTAGGTGATCGCCGTACATTCGATTTCTATGTGATGGTGTCTTCTACTTACGAGTTGGAAACTCACCCCCGTTGTGACACAGTTTTATTGCAGGATTGATCGCACGGATTCAGTAGCCGCTTGTTGGCACATGGTTTTCTTCTTGGTGAATTGCATTGGTAGGTGGGGTACACTTTGGATCGTGACCACTATTTGTATATATATTTATTCAGTTGTATCTAGTTAAAAGCTCCATCAACCAGACTATGTATATTCTTTCAAAGTTAGAGCGAGATATGTGTATTATTCTTTATTCTCGGTTTGATATTGCTTTGGTTTTCTTTATCTTATTTTCTATGTTTGATCTTCGCATTGGGGCGTCGTATATATTTATTTGTGTGGCTATGATTCCGCCAATTGGCGAAGAGCTAGGTCCCGTTTTGGGATGCCTATATTATTGTTATGTATTGGTTTTGGATCAAAATTTACAAAGGAGGTGTTGCCCAAATTTCAAATGACTAAAATGTTTTCAACTATAGTATACAACCCACTTGTATTTTCATATAACATTACTTATACATTAAAGAAGAACTTGAATTCATTATACCCTTATTTCAAAACGTCACCTCCATTATTTTCCTAAAAAATGTCTAGATTTCTAGGCTTTCAGCTTACTTAGATTACGGTGGGGTCCTATAGACTTCATGTGATTCAAGTGCCGGTCGCATGTCAATTCTGGGTGATGACAGCACGGAGATTGTCATGGATAGGCTTAGTAGGAATTCGGACGAGTTAGCTCTTCGGCCTTCTTTTCGACAGATACCTTGGTAGCCTTTACGTTCAGCCAATGCCTCTGATGTGCTTGTGGTTAAACCCACTGCCAGCGTACTGTCGAGTCTTTAGAGTTTCACACAGAGGGTTTCCCTGGTTCAGGCGAAACGATGTAGAGGCTGTATGGTTTTACGTGCAGGGTTTCGATCATATACGTGTACCGGCTACACATATTTTTGATCAGAAGGATAATACTAGCAAGGTCAGGATTAAGCCGCATTCTAGTATTATAATATTTGATTATTTCCATCTCTTGGAATTCTTAGTACGAATACGGGTATGTATATACGGTGAGGGGTATTCTTGTATTTTCACAAGAGTACTTCTAGAAGAAGACACCTCATTTGTCATAAATCCATTATGTTTAAATGGATAATGAGGTTGAGATATGAGGTGTTTTTTAAGCAAGGTTGAAGCATGGCTACATTAGATGACTCACTCATTTGGATAACTATTGAAGCATGTCACATTATTTTAATGTAAATGATATGCTAAATATTATCACAATTAGCCATTCTTCATCTCATTCTCCACACATCACTCTCTTTCTTCCTTTGCTCTTTTCCTCTTCCTCAAACCCTAAACACTCTCATTAGTTGAGAAACCTAAGGTTATTGAGACAAATTAATCCAATAAACATTCTCTACATCTCCTAAGCTACCTAAATTAGCAAACTAGGTACTTTAGTTACCTTATTCTAGAGGTTAGAGCTTGAACCACAAACTCTCGGGTGGATCTTCTTCGACACGAGGAGGTCGATAACTAAGATCGATACGTACAAATGATGAGCTTAAGAAGAGGATTAGAATACCCGAAGAACTTGAACACAAAGGTAAAAATCACTTCATAGTAGATTAGAACTTTTGTTAGTATTGCTAGTTAAGGCATATGGTCGAGCTTGGAAGTTTAGTCGATGTTGCTTACTATAAAATTATTGTTTATTAATTCCACCTCTCTCAAAACCCTGTGGATTGTGCGAAATCAACTTACATGGTATTAGAGCCACTCTATAAGCCTTAGGTAGCTTGTAGCGACGTTTGAAATCCGCCGTTTTGCCCCGCACGAACTGCCGACAAAAACAGTTCCTAAAAATGAAATTTTCAGATGTTTACACACCCCGCGGGCTCATGGTTTGAACCGAGAAGCCGCGGGGTGAAGCATGAGCACCCCGGGGGGGACCAAAGGCCAGGCCCACCCCCCCAAGACCCCTAAAAGGTGGCCTTGGGTGGTGGTGACCCGAGAGCGCCCCAAAAGGGTGCTCTCTGGTCTGCCTACCTTTGGGGGCCACCTCATGGTGGCCCCTAGGGATGGGTATCCCCCCGAAGCCACCGAATCGACAATTAATTTTAGCCCCTTCGCCTCCGTGAAGATTCGGACAGGTTTCGACTTCGTTTTGACTCCCGGATTGGCTTAAAAGGAAATTTGTGGTGACTTTAGTGAACAATTTTTCAAGTCTTAAAAATTAGTTTCGTTCGCTAATTATGCGTGGAATTCTAATGTCACGGTTTTATTTACTTGATTTATTGATGTGTATATGTGTTCTTAAACGTCTTCTTATAGCTATACGTCGATTAGAAGGGGTTGCACATATCTTGTGATGTTCGGTTGTGAATGGTTTCATGGATCGTCGTGTGAATGGCCCGGTGTGAATTTAGATGTGAGATGTGAGTGGATTTTTGTAATTCATGTATATTCTTTTATTGGGGCACATCCAAGTTGAGGATTATTTTTCATTTCCGCATCTAGGTTTGACCCAAGGAGGAGTGCACAAACTACCGGTTCAAGGATTCAGTGGTTGGCCATCTCGAGGAGTCAAGACCCGGGTCATCCAATTCTAGGATTGGCGGGTAGCTTGCCTCACTTGTTGGGGTCTAGGATGATTCACACTCGGCTATTCACACGACCGTGGAGGACTGTGTTTCATAGGTGGCTCATTGAAATGCAAATATTCCTAGTTGATCCATTTTTCCGTTCTCCGTGATGCTTATATCTGCCTGTGATGGATATATATATATATGTATGTATGTATGTATGTATGTATGTATGTTGTATATGTTTTGCATCCGCGCTGCTTATATATGCATGTGTTGCTTATCAAGCCTGTGATGGATATATATATATGTGTGTGTGTGTGTGTGTGTGTGTGTGTATGTATGAATAAATGTTGTATATGTTTTGCATCCGCGCTAGTCCTGCCCCCGCTTTGCCATTAGTTAAGTAACCTAACGGTGCATGACGGGGCCCCGTGGAGAATGCGGGTAGCATATACGTACATTCTATTTTCGTTCTTTTGTGATAAGGTTAATTGATGGCACCGCATTAATCTCGCTTAATGCAAAGTAATAAACCTAATATCTGACATTGGAAAAATTGCAAAACCACTCGGTTTTCTTCAAAAGCAAATTTTAAAAGCGGATCTTAAACCACTCCTTTTCAAAAGCTATCTGGTTCCTTCGACTATATCATGTTCATTACGTTAATGGTTTTCGCCAAAACCAGTCGTAGCCCTCCGTCATTTCCGATAGGTATCTATTAGTATTCATGCTATGTGTTTTGATCATCGCCAAGGCATAGTGTTTTGATCTTCGCCAAGGAATAGTGTTTGGTAGCTAGTGGGTGCTTATCTGTAGCATAAATAGATGCATTAATTTAGGACTGATGTACGGCTGTTTTGGCCTTCGTCAAGGGATTGTATGAATGGGTCTAGATTAATTTGGATAATGACGGATTGAACTTGACTTGCGACTTATGATGTTTTGACCTACGTCAAGATTATAAGCGCTAGGGGCAAAAACCACATCGGGAGTTTCAAACATACAGGAGAGTTTCAAACATACAGGAAACTTGCTACTATTGCATACCTTTTGGAGTGTGGTAGTTTTTGTGGGCTTCGTTCAAAATTATCATACAATGATAGTAGGGTCCTGATCCTACTGTGAGTAGTATCCGTTAGTCCTTAGGAGAATTTTTCACTTTGCAATTAGCTAATCAAATAGGTGTCTAGAAAGGTGTTAACGGGGCTACGCCTCTGGGAAAACGAGCTTATTTAATTAGGTCCGTGCAAAAGCACGGGGGCCTCCCTCCGAAGTACCAACACTGGCCTGGCCGAAAGATAAGCGAACTTGTACGGTGCGATTAATCCTGACTAATTCTTCTTTTAAGGTTTGAAGGAGAATTCAAGGAAACGGTGGGACTATCCTGTTTAGATAAACTAATAACCAATCTAAATTTGCAAGAGCATATGCTGAGTATTTGCAAGAGCATATGCTGAGTGTTTTTTTTCTCTCTCTCTCTCTTAATTGCAGTGACCATGACGGGACATAAGATTATACTAGATAAAAACAAACTGACTGGGCCAAACTATAATGATTGGCTGAGGAACGTCCAAATGACCCTTACTTATGATAAGGTTGCATACGTCCTCACGGCTAAAGCCCCTCTGTTCCAAGTCCGACATCCTTGATCGCGGACATTGAGATTCGTAAGACTTGGGATCTGGATTGCGTGAAAGCCAAGTGTCCCAGCTGGCCTCCATGGGTAATGAACATCAAAGGAAGCATGAGAAGATGGACCTTGCTTCCATCTTCCTCCATAACAAAGATTTATATGGAGAGAAATCTCGTATCGCAAGATACGAGACATCGAAGAAATTATTTCAAGAAAGGTTGGCTGTCGGATCATATGTTAGGGACTACGTCCTGAAGATGATTACTCTTATTGAAGTGCTCGCGGACCTGGGGACTACGTTGGAGAATGAGTTGTATACCGACTTAATTCTATAGTCTTTTCCCTCCACCTATGCCCAATTCGTATTGAACTTCAATATGCAAGAGTTGGAAGTTTTACTTCCTGAGCTTCTCAACATGTTGAGCGTGGCAGAGGGCACCTTGAAGAAATCCAAGGAAACACCCGTTCTGTTTTTCGGGGAACCTTCTTCTACTAAATCTAAGGCTAAGGCCAAGGGGAAGAAGAAGAAGGCCCCGACCAAACCAAGAGGAGGTGTGCAGAAGGTGCAGGGCAAGGGAAAGGAAAAGATCGGGGGAGCAGCCACAAAGGAAAAGTGTTTCTATTGTCATAAGAAGGGACATTGGAAGAAGGAATGCTGGGCTTTAAAAGCCAAGAATCAGGACACGAAGCAAGTTGTGGCTTCGGTTTCAGGTGTGTTCGTGATTGAAAACTGTTTCTCTATTAACTCTACTTCCTGGGTATTGGATACCGGATTAGGATCTCATATCTATAATTCTTTGCAGGCGCTGATAAACCGTAGTGTTTTCAGGAAAGGTGATATGACCCTTAGGGGTGGCAACGGAACCAGTGTGGATGATGTTCCAGTAGGAGAATATCACCTTTGATTGACGAGTGGACGTATTTTGTTATTACTTAACTGCTTTTGTGTACCCAGTATACTGTGTAATATTATATCTGTATCTTTGTAATCTAATGAAGGATATAATTTTGCACTTGAAAGAAATGTCATAAACATTCACCTAAATCATTAAATGATTGGGTCGGGTACACTTAATAATGCGATATACATTCTTAATCAATATCAAGTTTACAACGTCCAAAACACGCTAAAAAGAAAAGCTCCAGAATTAAATCAAGCTTTCATATGGCATTGTAAACTCGGTCATATCAATGAAACACGATTAACTAAGTTACATGAAGATGGATATTTAGATCTATTTGAATATCAATCATATGCAACTTGTCAATCATGTATAGAAAGATGACCAAAACTCCGTTCACTGGACACGGAGAAAGAGCCACTGAGCTCTTGGGACTCAAACACAACGACGTGTGTGGGCCAATGTCTATGCATGCAAGAAGTGGCTATTCCTGCTTCATTACTTTTACCGATGATTTCTCAAGGTATGGACATTTATTCTTGATGAAATATAAATCCGAGACCTTTGAGAAATTCCAGGTGTATAAGAATGAAGGAAAAAGAAAACAGGAAAAAGTATCAAGATGCTCCGATCTGATCGGGGTGGTGAATACTTAAATGCAAAGTTCCTGGAATATCTAAAAGAGAATGGAATTCTCTCATAGCTTACTACTCCATACACACCACAACACAACGGTGTATCAGAAAGACGAAATCACACCTTGCTTGATATGGTGTGTTCTATGATGAGTAATGTTGAGTTGCCGTCATCCTTCTAAGGTTATGCACTTGAATCTGCTGCATACCTATTGAATACGATTCCAACTATGTCTGTACCTACCACTCCATATGAAATGTGGAGTGGGAAGAAAGCCTATCTTAAGTATCTTAAGATATGGGGTTGTCCTGCTTTTTTCAAAATGGTTTATCCGGACAAGCTCGAGGCACGTTTAGTATTGTGTAAGTTTATGGGACACCCCACGAACTCTAGAGGTATTAGCATAGGCTGAGGAACAAAAGGCCTCTGTTTCTCATCATGCCCGCTTTATGGAAACTCAATTTATTGAAAAAGAGATTAGTGGAAGCGCAATAGAGCTGAAAGAAATTCCAGAACCACAAACTATTACTGAAGATTTAGTAGAACCTGAGATTTCGATAGAACCAGATGTACCTACACTACTCCACAGATCTAGTAGGCAGTCTCATCTGCCCGAGAGATACTACGGTTTTCCCGTAGACGGGGATCGAGAGGATTGCATCATTGATGATGATGAGCCGACTAGTTTTCGGCAAACCATCACGAGTAGAGACTCAGTGAAGTGGCTGGATGCTCTGCGATCCGAGATGGAATCCATGTACACCAATAAAGTATGGGCTTTGGATGTTGCTCCTCCTGGGGTAAAACCCATTGGATGCAAATGGATCTTCAAAAAGAAGATTGGTGTAGATGGACAGGTATAAACCTACAAAGCTAGACTTGTTGGTAAAGGTTTTCGTCAAAGACCAGGATTGGACTATGACGAAACTTTTTCACCGGTAGCTATGCTTAAATCCATTCGGATCCCACTTTCCATTGCTGCCTTCCATGACTATGACATCTGGCAGATGGATGTTAAAACCGCTTTTCTAAATGGAAGTTTAGAAGAGTGTTTACATGGATCAACCAGAAGGTTTTATAGACAGTTGGAGCAGCGGAAAGGTGTGCAAGTTGCTTTAATCTATTTATGGATTAAAACAGGCATCGAGGAGTTGGAACATCTGCTTTGATGAAACGGTCAAGGAATTTGACTTTATCAAAAAATGCAGATGAACCTTGTATTTATAAGAAGATTGTAGGGAGAACTGTGGTATTTCTCGTTTTATACGTAAATGACATTCTCCTGATAGGAAATGATATTCCTTTGCTACAATCGGCCAAACTGTTCCGGTCACAGAAGTTCTCTATGAAAGACCTGGGTGATGTCTCGTACATTCTGGGGATTAAGATCTATCGTGACAGATCTAAAAGAATGTTGGGACTTTCACAGTTAAGCTACATAGACACCGTACTAAAGAGGTTTAGTATTGAAGATTCCAAGTGCGGTAATTTACCCGCTTGTCACGGAATCACCCTCTCCAAAGAGATGTCTCCCAAGACTGATGAGGAGAGGGCTCGCATGAGCATTGTACCCTATTCTTCGGCGATGGGGTCGAATTTATGCGATGTTGTGTACTAGACCTGATGTAGCTTACGCACTCAGTATCATAAGCAGGTATCATCAAACCCAGGTGAGAAACATTGGATAGCGGTAAAGAACAATCTTAAGTACCTGAGAAGAACTAAGGAGATGTTCTTGGTGTATGGAAATGTGGACCTCCAGATCAAGGCTTTTACCGACAGTGGCTTCTAAAGTGACAAGGATGACTCTAAATCTGTCTCGGGTTATGTGTTTACCCTCAATGGTGGAGATGTCTGTTGGAAGAACTCCAAACAAGACACCGTAGCAGACTCGACAATGGAGGCTAAGTACATCGCTGCTAACTATAGGGTGTTTTTCGTCACCTCATTGAGATGGGAAATACACGATGCTTATTAGGCGCATTACAGATTCCTCCTGCATAGGGTAGGCAGGGATTTATTGATTGTGGGAATCCGAATCTCCGGCAGCCGTGGACTAAGCTGTCGTTAATTACCCCTGCCTTTGAAATGAAGGAACCTTCGATTGACGGGTCAACTAGTCATGCGAACTTAATGTGCAGTGTGCGTATGTGTGTCTTGAGAGATTTTGGGTATATCGGGGGTCTCGCAGAGTTTACGGGGGTCCCGCTACCTTGATAGTGGGCTGGGGTCAAGGGGGCTAAAAACTCCCTTGCTGGGTGTGCGGCAGCGTCCCGTGAGAATATTTTTTTAGCGGGGAACGTGTTTTGAGTGTGGAGTATATGAAAAAATGAAAGAAGAAAAGAAAAAAAACAGCGGGCAACATCCAAAGGACGTGTAGGCGCTGGGTGCCGGCGCCTCACGCGCCAGGCATGTCGACACTGGGCACTTGCAGAAAGAAGGGGCTTAGCATCGGAATTAGGAGTTGAACTCCCGAAAAAGAATTTTATCTATGGAGTTAAACTCCAAAAGATTTTGTGTGGAGTTAAACTCCCCAAAATGATTTTTTATTCATGGAGTTAAACTCCAAAAGATTTTGAGTGGAATTAAACTCCTAAAAGGGATTTATTTATGGAGTTAAACTCCAAAAGATCTTGACAAATGGAGTTAAACTCCCAGAAATCTTTGGAGATGATCAAAGGGGACCCCTTTCTTCTTCCCTTTAGCGCTGGATCTTCTTTTAAGCCCTGGATCTTCCAGAAGTGGAGTTTTTGGAGATGTTTCTTCTTCTTCCTCCTCTCTATTGGCTGGATCATGGAGAAAAGGGGGTGAAACTTAAAAATCTCCCATTTTGGAGATTTGAAGAAAAATCTGAGCTTTCCTTCAAGGGTTTTATAGTGAAAACTGCTTCTTTTTAGAAAAAGAAGAGTTAAACTCTTGATTTAATTCAGAAAGGGGAAGAAGGATTAGAACCTTGAGGAAGGAGAAGGAGACACAGAAATCCTAGCTTTTGAGAGGAATGAATTATTATCCTTCATTTCATTATCATGTTGCCTTATATTGTCTTATAAATGTACACATAGCCTCTTGGGTTTTACAAAATGGCATTTTACCCATCCCATGCCTCATATGCTTATTTCTTTTGCACATGAGCCGTGGGCTTTACAAAAATTTGACTTTTTCCCATTTATTTTACATCCATGCAAGAAAATTACATCAAATTTAGTTATTACGTAATTTTCTTCTTGGCATGATGGAGGCCAATCGCTTCGTGTTCGGGCTTGACTTGGGCATGCGCCCACATGACCTGGTCTTGGGCCCACTTGGCTTGGAATTGGCTTTGACTTTGACTTGGTCAACCGGGGTGTAATTTTTGACCCCACCAAAGTGCTCCCATCAATAAATGCACACCGCGTGTATGAGTTGTGTGCATGAAATTGATGGATTTTCTTTCGCGTTGTGTGACTTGATTTGGTTCCCGTTTTGACGACATGGACGGTCGATGCTGCCCTTTTTGCGATGTGGACGGTCGGTGCTGCCCTTTTAGAGACGTAGACCGTCGGTGCTGCCCTTTTAGGGACGTGGACGGTCGGTGCTGCCCTTTTAGCTACTTGGACGGTCGGTGCTGCCCTTTTTGCGATGTGGACGGTCGGTGCTGCACTTTTAACGACTTTGACGGTCGGTGCTACCCTTTTTACGACGTGGACGTTTGGTGCTGCCCTTTTTGCGATTTTGACGGTCAGTGCTGCCCTTTTAGCGACTTGGACGGTCGATGCTGCATTTTTTGCGACTTGGACGGTCGGTGCTGCCCTTTTTGCGACGTGGATGGTCGATGTTTCCCTTTACTTTTTTGCGACGTGGAAGGTCGGTGCTGCCCTTTTTGCAACTTGGACAGTCGGTGCTGCCCTTTTTACGACGTGGACTGTCGGCGCTGCCCTTTTTGCGACATGGACGGTCGGTGCTGCCCTTTAGTGACTTGGACGGTCGGTGTTGCCCTTTTTGCGACGTGGACAGTCGGTGTTGCCCTTTTAGCGACTTGGACAGTCGGTAGTACCCTTTTTGCGACTTGGAGGTCGGTGCTGCCCTTTTTACAACGTGGACAGTTGGTGCTGCCCATTTCGTGATTTGGACGGTCGGTGCTTGATGTGTCTCCGAGACGGAGTGTCGCTGGTTGACGTGTCCCCGAGATGGACTGTCTGTTTGACGTTTCTCCGGAACGGAGTGTCACTGTTTGATGCATCCCCTAGGCGGAGTGTCTGTTTTTGACGTAGAGGTCGTTGTTGGAATTAGTTGGTTTGATTTTTTTTGGGGAGGTTCCAATCTGTCCGGCGGGACTTTCGAGCTTGGAAGCGCTTCCGGGTGGGACTTTAGTTTGATTTGTCCGGTTCCTGCCTTGTGTGGCGGGACTTTTGAATTTGAAGCATTGCATCTTAGGATTTGGAATTTGGGATTTGGATTTTGCTTAGAATCAGAATGCTGCAGTGGAATATGGTACCAGAAGCGAATCATCATTTGCCATGAGAGGATTTGGGGATTTTGGCATCAGCATCACTAGACTGGAATGTGGTACCAGGAGCGAATCATCATTTGCCGTTGGAGGATTTGGGGATTTTAGCAGCAGTATCGCTATGCTGGAATGTGGTATCAGGAGCGAATCATCATTTGCCATGCCCGTTAAGGAACGATGGCTTAGAAGACTGGTTTAGGCCCCTGTCACCTAAGGCTTTTCAATTTTATGAGTCGTAAGGGTCTCATAAAAGCATTTTCTCCCTATGAGTCGAAAGGATCTCGTAGGTGTATTTTCTCCTTTGGAGTCATGCGGACCCCCAAGTGTGTTTTTCCTTTGTGAGTCGTAAGGATCCCACGAAGGTGTTTTCTTACAAGCCGAGAGGATCTCGTAAGTTTTGTTCTCCTCATGTATCCAGAGGACACATGAGTGGGTCTTCCAAATTAAGCATAATTCGGATGATGGAGACCGGACGCAGGACTGGTGATTGCGGTGAGACGTGGGTGTGATGAGGATTATTTATGCCCATGGATTGTATATGGTAGTTCGTTTGGGGATCGGTCGTAGGACTGCGGGAATTTGGAACTTTGTTGGCGTCTGCATCGCTACATTGGAATATGGTACCAGGAGCGACTCATCATTCGTCGTTGGGATATTCAGGGATTTGAAATTTTGGTTGGTGTCTACATTGCTGCACTGGAATATGGTATAAGGAGCGACTCATCATTCGCCTTTTTTTACCGCAATTACTCTATCATTTTAGTTTTTCTTATCACGAAGGTCGTGATTACCCTATCATTTCGCCTATTTATTCGCGGTTGCCCTATCATTTCGGCTTTATTTTCATTTTTATTCTACTCGCTGATTTTTATTGCGAGTTGCCCCATCATTTTGGCTCTTTTTTTTATTTACACATTTTTTACATTCCCAGTTTAACGACTTAGGGGTCGTGTGTTCCCAGTTTAACGACATGGTAGTCAATTGTTCCCAGTTTAACGATGTGGTGGTCATCTGTTCCCAATTTAACGATGTGGTGGTCATCTGTTGGAGCCTGGGCTCGATTCTGCACGAACCATGAGCTCCTTTGGCTAAATTCCATAAGCAGGATCTTCAACATCCAGACCGAGCCGGTGTTCGATGGAAACAACCACGTAATCATCATGGCTATAAGGTGTAGGAGGATTTGCTCCTCTGGGCTCCATCAAGCAGACCGTATGGGTTGTGTACCCGTCCATTCCTTCTTCATTGGCAATGTTGCTCGTTTGGCTCCTAGCTTATTGCCTTGGCCCGCTCCTTTCAGGGAAAGGTAGATGATTGAGAGCAGCAGATTCCTGAAAGGCTTCAGTTTCCGTTTGTATGAAATTGGCGGTCACAGCTTGTTTGTTCGCTAACACGCTTTTAGACAGTTCTATCTCTCCTGCCTTGTATTGCTTTTCGACCCAATATTTGAAGACGAAGCAGTCCTCAATAGCATGACCTATCACTCTGTGTGTAACACCTTAGAATGTGTTTTGTAGCTAATTATATTTTAATATATAGTTTTTAATAAAAAGTTTACCAAATTAAGTTTTAAATATTTTATCCTATTTATTGTGTTTTTTTAGTAGAATTTTGTTAGGCACACACACACTTGTGCATGTTAACTTGGGTTGTTTTTGGGGTTAAGCCATGATTGGTAACCATGGTTAACCAACCATTTCTTCCCTAATCTAGTTTAATATTTGTTTAAGTATTATGGTTGTTAATAGTATGGGTTTCAAGCATGATAGTTTTAAAATTTAAAATGAATTTTATTAAGGGTTTTATTAGTTGTTTTGTGTTGACCTTGAGAGAGAGAGAGAGAGAGAGCATGGGCATCATGACTTTGCCCATGCCTCATTTAATGAGGTGAGAGGGAGAAAGATAGAGGGAGGGGTTAGTGTTGCTCTCATTCTCTCACTCTCATTCCCTCACTCTCTCAAACACACACACACACTGCAGAGAGAAGAGAGAGGCAGCAGCAGCAGCAAGCTGCATCAGCAACAGCAAGCAAGCAGCCCCAGCATCTTCTGCAGCAACTCAAGAAGACAGCAACAGCAGCAGCTGCTGACTTCTCCAACAACAACAACCAAGATAGCAACCACAGCAACATTAACTACAACATCATCACCATCATCATCATCATCTGCAGAAGCAGCAGCAGCAGTTGCAGCAGCACCAGAGGCAGCAGCAATTGCAACAGCAAGCAGCAGCAGGAGGAGTCCCAACACTTGCCCGAGCTCTCATCTCCTCCATACACCTCCTCACCAGCTTCTAGGATCCCATAGGGTATATTTTCTAAACCCTATTGCTTGTTTGTGTAGCTTGTGTGCTAATTGCTTCGATTAGTGTTAAATTAGCTAGTTTAGTGCTAGTTTTGGGGTTTTGTGAGATATTGTGGTAATTTGTTGAATTGGTTAGCTACCTTAGGTTAGTTTAGTGTTAATAGGGACACTTCAACTGAGAAATCCCCAGATTACACTAAAATACCATAGGTTTGTTAATTGTGCAAAATTGGTGTTTTTAAAGCGATATTTGTGACTTTTGTGATCTGCTATAGACCCGGACCTTGCAGAGTAAAATTGTGGAAACTGGGACATGATACCTAGGTCTAGAACACACCACCAGAAGACGAGCCCCTACCCCCTTGTTCTGGCCGCCAATTTCTCCAGATTGGCCGCAATTTGCGGCCAAGTTGGGGAGTTGGGTGTTGGTCTTTTGGCTAGGGGTCCCTGCTGTGTTGTTTAGGTCTTTGGCATGTATAGTTTTGCAATATCTTGCCTGTAGGAAAATCTGGGACTATATGTCGATTTTGTGTTTAGTTGTGTTTGCGCGATACGCGCGATACGTGAGTGGGTTCTGTGATCCAGCGTATCGCGGCGTGTCGCGATGGTTTTAGACGCGTACACACACGATTCAGCGTATCGTACACGCGCGTTTAGTTCGCGACGCGAGTTTCTCGTTTCGTTTCGATATCGCGTTTCGCGAGATATCTTGGCTTATATGTGATTTTCATGTTATATTTACAGGTTTGCAGGCAGGAGCTACGGACACGGCTACAGGGGGAGCAGGTGATAGGATTCACCCAGCGTGGAGTTTAGGTGAGTAGATATAACATCTACAGGGGGATCGCCCGCATGGCGTTATGCGTCTGGGCTAGGATTCATTTACCTGTCGCACTTTCTACGTCATTGTAGAATTGCGCTTTACTGCATTTCCTAGATATAGTTTTATACTGTGACTAGCAGCCGTAGGACACTGCACATATTATTGACGGTTCATGTTGCACGGGCACGGATTGCATGCTACACACACACCGTCAATAATTGCCATGTCACACACTACCCCTTATAGTTACCATTGCTTTAACATCTAGCTTATCGGTATACCTATAGTGTATCATACCTTTAGTGATAGGTATATTTTCACTTGCGATACAGCTACAGGTATACCTCCTACATATTTTACCTATACCGGGAGGGATTTCCTACATATGTTACTTATACCCAGGGGGTATACGACATCAGTTCCTATAGGTAGATATCTATACTTTGCTACACCTGTATGTTAGATACATATTCAGTTGTTGTCGCATATTCACATTTACTGATGTTACTTAGCTGTACCTTATCATGATTTCGCATACATCTGGTTCAGCTATATACTTGTGTTTACCTGCTCGTATTCAGATATATCGCATACATTATTCCTGGATTGCGCATTGTTTATCTGGATTTTACATGATGTTTTCGGGATTTGGGAACCGCGGGAGTTCATGAAATTATGCATACATGTAACAACCCGGTTTCCTTGATATGATATTTCGAGCGTCCCCCATGAGTTTTATCGGTGCTGATTCTATACTCCATACGAGGTGTGGTTGCCGTATGAGAGTACATGGTGGGGCCCGGTATGGTTCCCCTCGGCAAGAAGATCGATGGGTTTGCCGATTGAGCGTGGAGGCGGGCGAGTACCTACCGGTGATTGTTTGGACCTAGCAGTTGTCTGGAGGCTACTAGCCAGAGTAGAGAGATGGATGCGGGATGACCTGTACTGTCGAGGCCGAGGGCCGACACTGCAGACGGACCCCGTGGGCTGATCCGGACTGACGGAGCCCCATATACGAGGATTTCTGTGTCGATGCTTGGCACACGGTTTCATGATATTTCTTTAACCCCTTTTTGTATATATAACAGGGGACTTAGCCGTTGTTATATATACCCTTACACCAATATTAGTGGAATGGGACGCTAATATATGTGTATTGCCCCCATCATATTTATTTCTGTACATATATTTACCTTTAGGATGTTAGAAACTTACTTGAGATTGGACTTGGGATACTAGGTGATTCATTGGGACTTGGACATTGGATATACCTATGAGATTGGTGACTTGTACATTCGGGATATAGGAGATTACTCGACATTGTACATTGAGGAGATGTGAGACTTATTTGATGTGAGTGCCCAATGTGGGGCCTGGTTTGAGGATTTGGGATTGGAGTATCTTAGTGGATTGTGATCCTGCCACGACGTCAGGTTTCCGTGGAGAATGACATATTCCACCCTACATCTCACCATTACCTATCTTACGCACAGATTCATATATTGGTAGTACTTGTAGTGTACCCTTATGATAGTTGCATATTTGCTTTCTCATATCTCTATTGCATAGACATTGCATACTACTATCATGCCATCATTGCTTCACATATTGATTGTACCTGCTAGTGTACTCTTCCTATTTCAGCATTGCATGATATATTATTATTGTAATCGCATATCTTAGATTCATGCTGTACGTACATTCCTGCGATTACCTGCATATGTTTTATACTATTCACGAGTTGGCAACTCACCCCCGTTGTGCCACAGGTGTTTCAGGTTTTTCCCCAGAGTAGTCGAGGCAGGCTATTCCCCTATTCAGCTATCCAGCTACCACCTTTTGCTACAGATACCGCATCAGCTCACAGTACTTTTGCTTAGGTGGGTTAGACGGATATCTGTATTTCATATTGTATATTCGTTGTATTTTTGTACTCTCCATCAGCTGTTGTATTATTGACATAGAGACTTGGTGAGGACGTAGTGTGTATTATGGTGGATTTGATGTCTTTATATATACAGCTTTTTCTCTACTGTCCTTATTCTTCTGTTGTATTCATATTGACTAGTCTTTATAAAAATGGGGTGTTGCTAAATTTTAAAGAAAGAAAGCAAGACTTTTAAAGAATTTGGGTTGCGATTTCAAATGTTTCAAAACTTATATTATCTTTTCCGTATTTTTATGGTTTAGATTTCTGGGTTTTGGCTTTCTTTTACTACGTTGCGTCTTTAAGCGTTGCGTAGTATTAGGGCCGTCACGGGCCATTCTTGGGTCGTGACAAAGTTGGTATCAGAGCGTTAGGTTTTACCTTTCGGAGTGTAGGATGACCTTAGTATGATGGAGTAGGTAGCTTAAGCAGAGTAACGTAGTGTGCGTATGTCTGCAGCATACCCACAGCGCGGTACCTTGCATTAAGTGACCTAAGTACAATTTGCTTGACATTCCTTCCTTGATGATTCATATCTTTGAGATTCGATTTCCTCATTCTTATCGAATCTCATCTTATACCTATTTGTAGCCTTGCCGCCGATGACTATGGGGACTCAAAGCGATGCAGCGAGGGCCGAGGTCAGGGTTAGCTCGGGTGAGACGAGCACTGACCAGGATGGCACTCTAGTTGCACAGGTGCAGACGGATCAGCCTACGACCTACACTATGAATAGACTGTTGGTAGAGATGCAGGAGTTCCGCCAGACGATGAGTTCTTTAGTTGACGTCGTTCGGGAGCTACGACAGGAGGTTGTCACCCCTGTTACTCAGCTATCCCTTACGATCAGTATGCAGCAGTCCGTCACCTACATAGCACCAGTGATTGCAGCTCCAGTTCACGAGGCGCATATTTCGGAGGCTCAGAGAGTTCCAGGACAGTGGAGGACTCGTAACAGCCCCGAGACAGAGGTTCGGTCGTCGAGACAGATTTCGTGGCCGTCGCGGGAGTAGCAGAGGCTTGGGACGAGGACAGTCGTTCAGCTCTCATCCCCAGGATGGTCAGCAGTCAGCACATGGATGTTTTCGATGCGGGAGCCTTCAGCACTTCGTCAGGGATTGTTCCTTGGCACCTCGTCATGATCGTTTCCAGAGAGGCCGTGGACGTGGAAGATTCGCTCAGAGGGCTCAGCCTACCAGAGGAGTACATCCAGCTGCGAGTAGAGGGCAGACACAGGAGTTTGCTTCTACTCATCAGGACGCGCAAACGTCCAATGTGGAGTTTTTAGGTACCCTTGATTTATTTGTTCTCTTGGTGTATCTGTTTGTTTCTTGCTTGTACCGTGGTTGGGTAGATTAGTCGTAGTTGTGTTAACTTCTGTCAGCGATTCTTTGTTGCGCGACACGTATTCAGTTTTGTGCCAATCGGAAAGGAGGTAGAGTTTCGTCCGTCGTTTTGATCCATCTGGAGATGTTGGATTTGACGTTCTCCTGGGCACGGATTGGTTAACTACGTGTTAGGCGTCTGTGGACTACCGTGTGGAAACAAGTTAGGTTTTGTTTTCCCCGGCAAGTCAGTTCTTGTTGTGCAGGTGGATAGTTGTGCCGCCTCTCACAGCTTGAATTCAGCCTGTTTAGCTAGTCGGCTACTGAGGAGATGTCGTGGATTCTTGACGTTCCTTCGTGATACCGGAGCCACCGTGGGATTGTTGGACCGGGTTCTTTTCGTGCGAGAGTTTTTCCGACGTTGTTCCAGATGAGCCGGCGAAGCTGAGGGAGCTTAAGGATCAGCTGCAGAGTTTTGGTTTGGGAAGTTTTGTGCGTCTGAGTGTTTCGCTTTTGGAAACTCCTATTTCTGTTCGTCAAGGAGAAAGACGGCAATTTAGGGTTGCGTATCGACGGATCGTCAATTGAACCGGCTTACGGTGCGGATAGGTATCCTTCACCTTGCCGTGGCGATTCCTCCGATCCGCTCCAGAGTGCGAGACATTTTCTAGTTTGTTTGGGATCAGGTCATCATTATTGCGGATTCGGGATGATGGCATTCCGAAGATTGCCTTATGCGTGCTACGGGATTTGTGTGTATCGGTAAGTCGTTGGATTCCCTGATGCCCTAGCAGCATTCGTAGATATGATGAACCAGAATTCTTCAGGCCGTTCCTCGACCAGTTTCTGTGGTGTTATTTACGACACTCTGGTCTACTTAATGTGTCTTGAGGGACAGTAGTAGCACTTGAGGATTTGTTATGCAGATACTGGGAGAGTACCAGCAGTTTGCTAAATTCTCGGAGTGTTTCTTCAGGCTTGTTTGTGTTGACTCCTAGGTCTTGTAGTCGCGGGAGACGGTTCCGTATGGTTCCGAGGGAGATCGTGACCGTACAGCTTAGGCCCAGACTTGTGTGCAGGACGGAGGTCCGCGGATTGTTGGGCTTAGCAGGGTTTTTGCCACCGTTTCATGCAGGATTGCTAGAGTAGTGCTGCATCGTCGACTGAATTGACCAGTAAGGAGGTTTCTTCTCTTTGGACTGAGGCATGTGTACGGAGTTTTCAGCAGTTGAAGATTCAGTTAGCAACTGCATCAGTCTTTCTTTGCTTTTGGTTCGGGCGACTTTGTTGTTTAACTGTAATGTTTCTTGAGTGGGCTCGAGGGTGTACTGAGGTGACACTATAGAGATATCGCTTTTGCTTTCCTTACACTTGGGGGAAGTACGAGGAGGATATTCCACTCATGATCTGGAGATGGCCGCGGTGATTTTGCGTTGGAGATTTGGAGACACTACTTGCTTGGGAGTCGTGTCAGATTTTCCATGAACCACTAGAGCTTAATGTACATCTTCCTGCAGCGGATTTTGATTGTTGTGACAGTCTTCTGCAGATTTGCAGTTTTTGTGTGATCGTTGAGTATAGCTTAGTTCGTATCTACGGAAGGGACAGCTTGCTCATGTCCGCGACCGACCACTTTCCTTAAATTGTTTTCGCGAGACACTGCCCGTCGAAGCTCGTACGTCAGAGATACTTGAGCATATTCGACTGGGTAATGATTCGGAGACCTTGATTGTGACAATGATGTGCTAAGTTAGGGACACGTTTGTGTACTTGCCATTATCAGGTAGAGACGTGTACTCCTAGGACATGCACATCTGTCAACTCCATCTGTGCATTCAAGTTCCACCAGCTTTGGCGTGACTTGTGAGATAGTTACGAGTGGACAGGAATGTAAGGGAAGTTACAGGTTTCGTTTCAAGTGTCTGTCTTATTGTGTGCTTTGGGTCGAGCATCTGAGGCCGGCTGGAGAATTGCAATTTTTTTACCGTTCCGAAGCAGGAATGGGAGCAGATCTCCACGAATTTCGTTATGGTTTCTGCCCAAGTTTAGTCAGGGTATGACTCCATTCGGATTCTTGTGGTCCGGTTTTACTCAATGTGCTCATTTGTGTTTGTTAAGTTGCGTGTTTGTTTTGTTTGGTCGTCAGCAGCTTGGGATCGTCACTCGCCATCGTTCGGGTTCTCCTTCGATAGCTGTTATCAGGAGACACTCCAATTGGCCACCCTTAGGCTTAGGGGTTAGGTCGTGTCGATCGCCGGCCTGTTGTCTTCTGACTCTGCGAAGGTAGGATTTTGGACCCCAGCTAGTCTAGAGATTTCGGAGTTAGTCCAGTTGTGTTCGGGTCAGGATGAGAACTGTCCATTGCAAACGGATGTCTTATGCGACTGTGTTGGTCGCAGGCTTGAGTGCGCAGTGGCAAATCATGTATTCCTATGGACTTTCCGACGAATGACGTGTTGGATTTTGGGAAGCTTATCCCAGGGTTTAGATCCTTCTGAGATTCTATTAGCGAGTTGGTTTCGTTGCCTTTAAATTGGCACTTCCGCCCAGATTATTGGATTTTCACCCCGTATTCCTTGTGAAGATACTTTACATTTACCTTCATGACCTTTCTCACATGTTTTGGCACCAGACCATTTAGCTGGACGCGATCTTTCTTTCGCCCGCAGCCATGTGTGTTAATGGCTCGACAGGTGGAGAAACGTCGGTCAAAGGTCTTGCCATCTGTGAAGGGTTTTCTTGGACGTAGCCGTATAGTGAGGTAGTCACTTGGGAGGCTGCGAGCGAGATTTGAGGATTTTAATCTTCTTTTTGAAGGTACAGGTAACAGTATAAGTTTTAAATTCGGGGACGAATTTCTTTTAAGGGGGGAGATTGTAACACCTTAGAATGTGTTTTGTAGCTAATTATATTTTAATATATAGTTTTTAATAAAAAGTTTACCAAATTAAGTTTTAAATATTTTATCCTATTTATTGTGTTTTTTTAGTAGAATTTTGTTAGGCACACACACACTTGTGCATGTTAACTTGGGTTGTTTTTGGGGTTAAGCCATGATTGGTAACCATGGTTAACCAACCATTTCTTCCCTAATCTAGTTTAATATTTGTTTAAGTATTATGGTTGTTAATAGTATGGGTTTCAAGCATGATAGTTTTAAAATTTAAAATGAATTTTATTAAGGGTTTTATTAGTTGTTTTGTGTTGACCTTGAGAGAGAGAGAGAGAGAGAGCATGGGCATCATGACTTTGCCCATGCCTCATTTAATGAGGTGAGAGGGAGAAAGATAGAGGGAGGGGTTAGTGTTGCTCTCATTCTCTCACTCTCATTCCCTCACTCTCTCAAACACACACACACACTACAGAGAGAAGAGAGAGGCAGCAGCAGCAGCAAGCTGCATCAGCAACAGCAAGCAAGCAGCCCCAGCATCTTCTGCAGCAACTCAAGAAGACAGCAACAGCAGCAGCTGCAGACTTCTCCAACAACAACAACCAAGATAGCAACCACAGCAACATTAACTACAACATCATCACCATCATCATCATCATCTGCAGAAGCAGCAGCAGCAGTTGCAGCAGCACCAGAGGCAGCAGCAATTGCAACAGCAAGCAGCAACAGGAGGAGTCCCAGCACTTGCCCGAGCTCTCATCTCCTCCATACATCTCCTCACTAGCTTCTAGGATCCCATAGGGTATATTTTCTAAACCCTATTGATTGTTTGTGTAGCTTGTGTGCTAATTGCTTCGATTAGTGTTAAATTAGCTAGTTTAGTGCTAGTTTTGGGGTTTTGTGAGATATTGTGGTAATTTGTTGAATTGGTTAGCTACCTTTGGTTAGTTTAGTGTTAATAGGGACACTTCAACTGAGAAATCCCCAGATTACACTAAAATACCATAGGTTTGTTAATTGTGCAAAATTGGTGTTTTTAAAGCGATATTTGTGACTTTTGTGATCTGCTATAGACCCGGACCTTGCAGAGTAAAATTGTGGAAACTGGGACATGATACCTAGGTCTAGAACACACCACCAGAAGACGAGCCCCTACCCCCTTGTTCTGGCCGCCAATTTCCCCAGATTGGCCGCAATTTGCGGCCAAGTTGGGGAGTTGGGTGTTGGTCTTTTGGCTAGGGGTCCCTGCTGTGTTGTTTAGGTCTTTGGCATGTATAGTTTTGCAATATCTTGCCTGTAGGAAAATCTGGGACTATATGTCGATTTTGTGTTTAGTTGTGTTTGCGCGATACGCGCGATACGTGAGTGGGTTCTGTGATCCAGCGTATCGCGGCGTGTCGCGATGGTTTTAGACGCGTACACACACGATTCAGCGTATCGTACACGCGCGTTTAGTTCGCGACGCGAGTTTCTCGTTTCGTTTCGATATCGCGTTTCGCGAGATATCTTGGCTTATATGTGATTTTCATGTTATATTTACAGGTTTGCAGGCAGGAGCTACGGACACGGCTACAGGGGGAGCAGGTGATAGGATTCACCCAGCGTGGAGTTTAGGTGAGTAGATATAACATCTACAGGGGGATCGCCCGCATGGCGTTATGCGTCTGGGCTAGGATTCATTTACCTGTCGCACTTTCTACGTCATTGTAGAATTGCGCTTTACTGCATTTCCTAGATATAGTTTTATACTGTGACTAGCAGCCGTAGGACACTGCACACATTATTGACGGTTCATGTTGCACGGGCATGGATTGCATGCTACACACACACCGTCAATAATTGCCATGTCACACACTACCCCTTATAGTTACCATTGCTTTGACATCTAGCTTATCGGTATACCTATAGTGTATCATACCTTTAGTGATAGGTATATTTTCACTTGCGATACAGCTACAGGTATACCTCCTACATATTTTACCTATACCGGGAGGGATTTCCTACATATGTTACTTATACCCAGGGGGTATACGACATCAGTTCCTATAGGTAGATATCTATACTTTGCTAAACCTGTATGTTAGATACATATTCAGTTGTTGTCGCATATTCACATTTACTGATGTTACTTAGCTGTACCTTATCATGATTTCGCATACATCTGGTTCAGCTATATACTTGTGTTTACCTGCTCGCATTCAGATATATCGCATACATTATTCCTGGATTGCGCATTGTTTATCTGGATTTTACATGATGTTTTCGGGATTTGGGAACCGCGGGAGTTCATGAAATTATGCATACATGTAACAACCCGGTTTCCTTGATATGATATTTCGAGCGTCCCCCATGAGTTTTATCGGTGCTGATTCTATACTCCATACGAGGTGTGGTTGCCGTATGAGAGTACATGGTGGGGCCCGGTATGGTTTCCCTCGGCAAGAAGATCGATGGGTTTGCCGATTGAGCCTGGAGGCGGGCGAGTACCTACCGGTGATTGTTTGGACCTGGCAGTTGTCTGGAGGCTACTGGCCAGAGTAGAGAGATAGATGCGGGATGACCTGTACTGTCGAGGCCGAGGGCCGACACTGCAGACGGACCCCGTGGGCTGATCCGGACTGACGGAGCCCCATATACGAGGATTTCTGTGTCGATGCTTGGCACACGGTTTCATGATATTTCTTTAACCCCTTTTTGTATATATAACAGGGGACTTAGCCGTTGTTATATATACCCTTACACCAATATTAGTGGAATGGGACGCTAATATATGGGTATTGCCCCCATCATATTTATTTCTGTACATATATTTACCTTTAGGATGTTAGAAACTTACTTGAGATTGGACTTGGGATACTAGGTGATTCATTGGGACTTGGACATTGGATATACCTATGAGATTGGTGACTTGTACATTCGGGATATAGGAGATTACTCGACATTGTACATTGAGGAGATGTGAGACTTATTTGATGTGAGTGCCCAATGTGGGGCCTGGTTTGAGGATTTGGGATTGGAGTATCTTAGTGGATTGTGATCCTGCCACGACGTCAGGTTTCCGTGGAGAATGACATATTCCACCCTACATCTCACCATTACCTATCTTACGCACAGATTCATATATTGGTAGTACTTGTAGTGTACCCTTATGATAGTTGCATATTTGCTTTCTCATATCTCTATTGCATAGACATTGCATACTACTATCATGCCATCATTGCTTCACATATTGATTGTACCTGCTAGTGTACTCTTCCTATTTCAGCATTGCATGATATATTATTATTGTAATCGCATATCTTAGATTCATGCTGTACGTACATTCCTGCGATTACCTGCATATGTTTTATACTATTCACGAGTTGGCAACTCACCCCCGTTGTGCCACAGGTGTTTCAGGTTTTTCCGCAGAGTAGTCGAGGCAGGCTATTCCCCTATTCAGCTATCCAGCTACCACCTTTTGCTACAGATACCGCATCAGCTCACAGTACTTTTGCTTAGGTGGGTTAGACGGATATCTGTATTTCATATTGTATATTCGTTGTATTTTTGTACTCTCCATCAGCTGTTGTATTATTGACATAGAGACTTGGTGAGGACGTAGTGTGTATTATGGTGGATTTGATGTCTTTATATATACAGCTTTTTCTCTACTGTCCTTATTCTTCTGTTGTATTCATATTGACTAGTCTTTATAAAAATGGGGTGTTGCTAAATTTTAAAGAAAGAAAGCAAGACTTTTAAAGAATTTGGGTTGCGATTTCAAATGTTTCAAAACTTATATTATCTTTTCCGTATTTTTATGGTTTAGATTTCTGGGTTTTGGCTTTCTTTTACTACGTTGCGTCTTTAGGCGTTGCGTAGTATTAGGGCCGTCACGGGCCATTCTTGGGTCGTGACACTGTGATAGGGGTAATATTTGGGATCGTCGGTCATATTCGCTTCTTGAGGTCTTTTTGATTCTGGCAATTGTAGACCGTTTCACAGAGCATCTTTGAATATTTTATGGACTTTGTCCCTTGTGAAAGAATAAACCTTATCCAGCTTCTCTTTTAGTGGAGATTCTCCTTCCTCTCTGAACATTGGCTTCCGAGGCTGGTTTGCATTAGGCCCACTCATTCCTCACTTATTTCGGTTAGTCGAAGTGTTAAAAGATTCAGCATCGTCGGAATTTCCGTCTTTGCGATTATCGTCCTTTCTGTTTCTCCAGGATTTATTGCTATTTTTGGAATCCGAGGAAGATTCCAGCCGTAGGGTTTCTAGGCACACTAATGAGGTCTCACAAGGCATCAACCATGTCAATTTCAAATTTTACGGGTGCCGAGAAACCCTAATACGGATCGTTAACTAGAATTTTAGGCGAAACAAGAAACTAGTTAACAATTTAACTAAGTGAACGGAAATACAACCTTTGTAGATCCGGTCCACCACCTCCACAGCTCCGTGATGAAGTCCTCTCCGCTGTCCAAATCGAATTCATGACTGAAGCATCGGCTTCATCGGAGAAATGGGCGGGCTAGGTCATCGACTACGATGTCGAAGATGATCTACGTCGAGGCATCACAAGATCAAGCTCCCACTTCACCAAGTCATGAAACTTGTGAAGAAAACACCCTATACTACTTGGCAAGAGGTAGAGGATGAAGAAATAGGAGGTGGGTTCACTTTAGAATTGGATTTCTCACTCTTTTCATCAAGTTGCCATTGATAGAGGTAAGCTTCTTCTTGAAGAAGAAGAAGAAGAAGAAGATGAAGATAGAATATGATAAGTATTATGATAAGTTAATTAAAAATACAAAAGAAAATGAATACTTATCATAATATGAACCATGGTTAGGTGTAGAGAATTGACTAAGGTTTGATGAATTGTTAGGGTAAAGCATGAAGACAAAATGGTCACTTTGGTCAAAGCTTCATGAAGCTTCAACAAGCTTCAAGAATGAAAGCAACCATTTTGTTTTCTTATTCCATTTCTTTTTAATCCAAATTAAAAAGATAAATGAATGAATAAATAAAAACCCTAACCATTTACTTAACCAAGGTTTAATTCTTTACACAAACCCTAGCATTCATGTATCATCAAACATGATACAATCAAGTGCACAAAAGTATATCACATATACAACTTGTGCAATGCAAGTGAGAAAATCCATTTGAAGTGAACCGATACTAGTTAATGCAAAGTAATATATCAAATATATAATTATGCATTAAATCATTAAATCAATACTTGATTTAACGATCCGTTCATATCGCATATAACCGACTAATATCCAATGTATCGGTTTATCGAATCAATCCTTGATTCGATAACTAGGTTATATCACATACAACCTATCGATATATTCATCGCGAGAATGGAATACGGTATCACATACACGTATTATTCTCGGTCCCGCACATATCTCATATGCGCTCCTATTTCGTTTCGCTTGAGTCAGGAAACCTCTGTGTAGGACTCGAAAGACTCGTCAATACGCCGGCAGCAGGTGATGATCATATCAAACACCCACAAGCCGCAAGCGGTCTGCTAAACGTAACGGCTACCCGGGTATTGAGCGATCAGAAGATCGACGAGCAAGCCCGCTCACACTCCTGTGAATCCAACCAGTAATACTTACCGTACAGTCCGGTCTCGTCGTCTGATATGTCGCATATCTCGCCTAGGGGTGGTAAACGTCAGACCCCAATAGCTCGATAAGTCGTGTCCATATGAGGTCTATAACAGTTCGAGAAACTACTGGTAACACTTACCAGTATATCTCTGCAACCATGGCCAGGGATTTCCGGTTATAGCCAATCGAACACAGCGCAACATCAACTCCTTATACCGGGAGGGACGAATCCCCTCCCATCGCTCATTGCCTCCATGTGATTCGGGACTTTACCCAAAAGCCACCATTTTGCACGCCCTCTTGGACGTGGTAAGGTGGAAATCAAAGCACAGTGGGAACCACACAAGACTCTATGACGATCTCGGGTCAACAGACTACTCTGTACCAGTGTCACCAGAGAACTGCCATCTGACGTAAGGTATAATACCATTTGGGAGTTCTCGGCGAGTCCGTCCAGTGTACCCAGTCTTCACTGAGCACCCGTATATCATCTCCGATGTCAAACACCAATGGATATGGGATCATCCATCGCCCATCTGTATGGGTCGAGAAGGTATACACTAGTCTACTCTGGTATATCGATGCCCTGTCTCGATACACCCACGACTAGGGACCTTGAAGGATGTACTTATGGACTACCATGTCCCCACTAGTATGATCCGCATCATAGTCCAGGTAATCAAGTACACATCCTAAGGGCTTTACCAACATGTAACAGAGAGACAATCAGTATACACGTTAAGGTAAAGTGCAACCAGATAGCATACTATCATGTCGAGCAAGAAAGTCCTCCCTATATATGTCCCAGCATCCACTACAATATACATCCTATGTATAGTAATGGACTCTAAGGCATACATATAACTAACAATCTCCCACTTGCACTAGGGTCATCTGATAGCAGTGGTTGTAGTATCCCATACTCAACCATACCATAATAGTCTCTTTTTGGGAATAGGCCTTCATGAGTGGATCCGCCGTGTTATCCTCTGAGTCTGCTCTCCTAACCTCGATCACCCTGGAGATCAACTATCTCCATGATCAGATGATACTGCCTTAGAATATGTCTGGATCACTGATGGGACGGACGTTCCTGGCATAAGTCACAACTCCATTGTCACACAATGGGAGGAACGAAGTTCATCTCATGAACTAATATACACCCAAACAGCCTCTTTGGTAGCATCATTAGTAGCGATGTATCCAGCCTTTATCGTCTAGTATGCCACGGTATCTAGCTTAGAACTCTTCCAACATACCGTCCCTTTACTGAGGGTAAAGACAATGCCTGTGACTGACATTCAGTCGTCTTTATCACCCTGGAACACTTCCAGTGATTCTCCCCTGGATCGATTGATACCATCTCACTACTACTAGTGAGATTCCTAACATCCAATTAGATCTATCTCATAGATCCAAAATCCAGGATTTAGTAAGTATCATTTTGATCCTATATGGAGAATCATTGTGATAAGCGGAGATTGACCGAGCGTAGCGTAGGAAACTCCTTCCCTATCAAGAGTATGTCATCCACGTACTCTACGAGGATCACTACCATACTCCCTACTACCTTTTCGTATATACAAGGTTCATCTACCATTTTGATGATGTCAAACTGTTTGACTAATTCATCAAAACAGATGTTCCAAATCCGCGATTCCTGCTTTATCACATAAAACATCTTGCACACGTTTCCGCTGCTCCCACTGTCTACGAAACTCTCTGGCTGTGTACTTATAGACGTTCTCTTCTAAATCAGTATTTAGAAAAGCAGTCATGACACCCAACCACCAGATATCGTAGTCATGGTATATAGTCATGGCAAATAGGATCTGGATGGACTTAAGCATAGCTCCTTAGAAAAGGTTTCATCATTATCCACGCCTGGTCGATGACGAAAACCTTTAACAAGTCTAGCTTTGAAAGTCTTAACTTTTCCATGTACACCAAGTAATCTTCTCAATATATACTTGCTCCTTTTGGGAATTTAACCCTTCAGATATAGCAACTAAAGTCCATACTTTGTTGGTGTATAAGGATTCCATTTCAGATCGCTAAGCATCCAGCCATTCTTACAGAGTCCCACTCTTGATGGCCAGCTCGAAACTAGTCGGGTCATCATCTCATGATGCAATCCCCACTCCCACTATCATAGAGAAACCGAAGTAACTCTCAGGTGGGTGAGGAACCCTACTAGATCGGTGGAGAGGCTGAGGTTCGTTGGAATCTACTGAATCCTTTGGTTTTGTCAAATCATCAGCTGTAGTTTGTATAGCTGGAACCATTCCAGTTCTACAAAACTGAACTTGCCTCGATCTTGTCCGGATTTTGCTTTCCACATAGGCCGGACAACCCCAAATCTTAACAAACTTAAGATATGGGCTCTTCCCTTATCATATCAAATATGAAGTGGTAGGCAACTGATTTGACTTGAACCCTATTCAATAGGTATGCAGCTTCTCAAGTGCATAACTCCTAAAAGGAAATAGGTAACTCAGTAGTACTCATCATAGAGCACACCATATCTCATATGGTGTATCTGCTCCGCCCCGATATACCATCGTGCTATGGTGTATACGGAGGAGTAATGCTGAGAGAGAATCTCATTCTACTTTAGAATAGTCCAAGAATTCCGTGCTGAAGTATTCTCCTCCCTGATCACATCAAAGGACATAATACTTATACCCGTATTTTGGTTCTCTACTTCTAACTTATATTCCGTGAATATCTCAAAAGGTTCGGACTTGTGTTTCAACAGGAACATATGTCTGAATCTTGAGAGATCATCAGAGAATGTAATGAAGTACAAAGAACCGGTCTTGGCATGTGTAGACAGGGGACCTACATACATCAACATGTATCATCCCAAGAGTTCACTAACTCTTTCTCTGTTTCCATTAAACAGAGCTTGTGTCATTTTATCTTTGTGACATGACTGGTAAGTTTTTCACAAGATGTAAATTCAAACTTATTTAAATATGCATCTATATGTAACTTGGCTAGTCGGGTCGCATTGATATGACCTAGTCTACAATACCTCAAGAAGGATCCATTCATTTCTGAACTCTTCCTCTTGTGTGTGTTCTGTATACTAAGAACTGTAGTTTGATTTAGAACATCAATGCTTTTAGATAACGTACCTGAACCGATCAACTTTTGATATAGGAAATGTTCAAAACATTATCCAACAATACAAAATTTTATCATTTCTTTACTTATAAAGAGACTGATATGATTTTGTATATCAGGTTCGGTATCTAATAACATTCGTTCAGAATCAATGTATTTGTAATACAGGGTGACAGTGACCAACAGACTTGGCTGCAACACTTGCCCCGTTTTCTGCCTCATGAAACTTATCACCCGTTCTCAGTTCTCTACCTATCTGTAGCCCTATGTAACAGATTACATATCTGGGATCCTGATCCGGTATCAAATACCCAAGACGTAGAGGATACAGAGAAACAGTTCTTTGTAACGAACACACCCGAAGATGATGCATCAACATGTACTTTCTTCTTTTGGGTGGCACGGGAATTCTGGTAATCCCCAATTTCCTGCTCTGTCTTATAACAATTATAAGTTGGAGCGGGACCAACGTTCCCCAGCTCAGTATAACAAGCGGGTTCGGTCAATATTCCGTATTATTATCTTGATTAAGGCGTGATATGGTCGCTACCAGGAGAGAGAGATAAGAAAACACTCAGCGTGCGCTCTTGCAAGATCAGATTGGTTATTTATTTTATCTAATCAGGATGGCTCCCACTGTTTTTATCAAATCTTCCTTCAAACCCTAAAAGGAAAGACTAGCCGGGATTAATTACACGCTACAGGTTCACCAATCTTTCAGCCAGGCCAGTGTCTGTACTTTGAGGGAGGTTCCCCGTGATTTCGCACGAACCTAATTAATGTAAACCTCGTTTTCCCAGAGGTGTAACCTCGTTAACACCTTTCTAGTCACCTACTTGATCGGCTAATTGTAATGTGTAAAACTCTCCCAGGAGTAACTCTTACTCGCAGCGGGTATCGGGATCCAACTATCTCATAGAAGGTATGCAATCTCATTGCAAATTTCAACACTTGAAATTCCCGATAATATTTTGCCCTTAGCGTGCTATGACCTTGACGCATGCCAAACAACCCATAGTCCGCTAGTCAAGTTCAACCCGTACATTTCTTGATTGAATTAAACCCACCCGCACGACCCTTGACGCATGCCAAACAACGCCGTACGAATACCCTAATCCAATCACATCGTATGCTAGTAGATAAGCACTAGTTAGCTACCGTACACTATGCCTTGACGCATGCCAAACAACCGCAGCACGAATACTAACTAGTACTTATCTGAAATGACGGAGGGCTACGACTGGTTTTTCTGAAAACCTATTGCGTAATGAACTTGATATCGTTGTAGAATCGAATGATATTTGAAATGGAGTGTTTTTGAGGCTTTTCTAGTTTTGCTAAAGGAGTCACTCCCGGTGAAGGGATCGTCGGTCCTTTCCTCGTCGAATGAGGTGCGGGATATATCATATATATCACTGTGCAAAGAAGAAACTCTTAAAAGCAATCAAAAGACAAACCGAGTGTGTAGCATTTGCCAGTTATTGCTAAAGGAGTCATTCCCGGTGAAGGGATCTCGGTCCTTTCCTTATCGAATAAGGTGCAGGATATATCATATATACCGCTGTGCAAAGCAAGAACTGTAGCTACCTGTTTTATTTTTGAAATTCGATTCTAAAACATCTTAGGTTTCTTTTATTTCATTAATATCATTAATGAAGTCCCATCATTTAAATACCTAAACATCACAGATAAATACGACGTACACTTATGCCATCCGCATTCTCCTCGATGTCCCCTCGTTTACCGTTAGGTTAGGTGACTAACGGCAGAGCGGGGCAGGGCTAGAGCGGATGTAAAACATAAGTAACGTCTATATAATATATCATATATACTATATACTGTATCTATCACAGAACATATCACATGATCACATCACAGATATGGCAGCAGAAGAAACATATGAAATATTGGAATACTAGGACGTCCGTGTTTTCAATACGAGCCAGTATAAAACACGGATTCCACGGTCGTGATGAATAGCCAAACCCACACCCCTAGACCCCTACGAGAGCGGCATGCAACCCTACCAATTCTAGAGTTAGGAAACCCGGACTCGACTCCTCGAGTTGTTCTCCCACTGGACTCCAGAACCCGGTTACTTGTGCCCTCCTCCTTGGGTCTATCCTAGTGCGGAAAAGTAAATAATATACAAAAGGTGACATCTTCCGTAACCTTGAAGTGCCCCAAAAAAAGAATATTACATACAAGTTTTTACATGAATGAAAATGTAAAACACTCATCTCATATAAAAACCCCCGGCTATTCATATACGACGATCCAATATAACATATCCAGCAACACATAACATCACATGTCATCAACGTAAGTAAATATGCGCATCCCAATTGTCGTTGACATATAGCAACAAAACCGGCGATATCACATATTACACTTACGGTCACAGCAAAGAAAGTGTAAAACTACAACAGTTGGAATCCGCAACTGCTAGTGTATATGCCCTAGAGGCCATTACTGTATCATACTAGTTTGTATATTACTTAATGGAAGCTTGGGATATTCACCTTGTATGTACAATCTTGCTCAAAATAGTAGTATGCTACTTGGTTTGATTCTACTTCAATGTGTACATGTGTTTATTTTAGTATATCGCCTATACACATTAGTGGAGCCCTTAGGATCTTTGCTTGATTACCAGCGATGTGATGGCCGTCACACTAGTGGGGCTGGGTAATCTATAAGCACATCCTTATGCAGGTCCCTGGTCGCAGGACTATCGAGACAGGGCATCGATACTCCGGAGTAGACTAGCGCATGCGCTTCTCATCCCAGTGTGGGAGACGGTCTGTCCCACAGCCGTCAGTACGTCGTACTTGAGATAGTATGCGAGTGCTCGTTAGGTTACGGGTACACTGGACAGGACTCGTCGGGAACTGACTAGTTGGTATTATGCCTATCGTCAGTTATCAGTTCCCAGGTGACATGAGTACAGCTTAGTCCGCTGACTTGACACTGTCACTTCGCCTCGAGTGTGTTCCTACTGCACTTTGATTACTACCCTACCACGGCTCAAAGTAGTCGTGCAAACAGGTAATAGTTGGGTGCAGTCCCGAAGCACTTGGAGGCAGTGACGGCTAGACAGGATTCGTCTCTCCCGGTATTGGGGGTTGACATCGCGCTGTGTCTAGGAGAGCCATTACACGAGTAGTCCCTGGCCAGGGCAAACGAGATATACTGGTAGGCTTCCAGTGTTATCTCAGGGTGTTTTGGGCTTCGCTCCGGCACGACTTGTACCGCTATTGGGGGACTGACGTTTACCGCCCCCTAGGCCCGCCATGCGATGTATCAGACGAACAGACCGGACTGTACGGAGAATGTCACACTCAGGCTCAGTAGGAGTTCAGATGGGTTTCGCCTCGTCGGTCTTCTTGTCGGCATTCCCTGGGGACCGTTACGCACAGCTAGTGCCGCTTGCGGTCTGTGGTTAAACCCACTGCCAGCGTAGTGTCGAGTCTTTAGAGTCCCACACAGATAGCTTTTCGCCTTTAGGCAAAAGAGTAGAGGTCACATGGTATTGCGACAGGTCGCATGGTTTTGCGACAGGGTTCAGTCACATCCGTGCACTTGTGCACGTACAGTGTCCGGACAGTTTACACTAGCTGGCTTTGGTTTAAGCCAGATCCTAGTATACCTTTTGGGATTGGATTTATCCAGTATGCATTCGTGTTCCTCGGAACGCGGATGCGGGTGTGTATGCACAGTTGACAGGGAGACAGAGGCAGCGGATTCTCATTAGGGTTGTTGACAGTTGACCGTTGACTTTTTGACTTTTTGCTCAACCCTAATGAGAATATGATATGTGATTAACTATTATATTAATTAAGTATTATGGTGACATGGTTGTTGACTTTTGTTGACTTTGTTGACTTGTTGACTTTGTTGACCGGTTGACTAGGCTTGACTAGTTGACCATCATGATAACCATAGCCAACATTTCATGGCAAAGACTTTTGCTTTCTTGCTCATTTGTGCAAAATGAGTGCATGAAATGATATGGTTATGGTTGCTTCAACCATCACATAACACTTGATTTGGTATAATGAGTTATGATGGCTTTGGATTATGAGAGGGTGAGAGACAAAAGACTTGCTCATTTTTTTTCCTTGCTCATTCTCTCTCTTGTTCTTGAGCTCTCTTGTTTTGCTCTCACCCTCTTGCTCTTGCTCCCTCTCTTGACTCTATGGTTCTCTTGTCTCATGAGTTGAGAATCAAGAACCATAGATAAAATCCCATACAAACTCTTCTCTACTCACTCTAGTTCACAAGGTTTAGCAAACCGAGTGAACTAGTTTCTTCAAAGTTCGAAGAAGGAGCCAAAGGTTGGAGCTTTCAGGTGGATCTATCTTCGGCGTACGGAGACGACGGGAAGAAGCCAATCCGGACCACCATCGGAGCTTGAAGACGAAGGAGTTCAAGACAAGCAAGGTATAACCCCCTAACCGAGTAGCTAGAAACTCGTAGTTAGGTTGTTAGTTAGATGTTTAACCAAGATCCGGGTTACAGGTCCATGTTACCACCTCTAGAAAAATCGTTTTTTACCAAATTCCGCATTCCCGAAAGTACCGGGAGAGGTAGCATGGACTTACAGTGGTATCAGAGTCAGGTTAAACTCTATCTAACATGTTAGCAAGTAACTAGAAGATCGATCAAAGAAAAAGTCCCGAAAACGAACCCCAAAATTCGAAGTTTCTGTCGATTTTTACACTGTTCAAAAGTTGATTATTTTCACACCTAAAATCGACTCAGGGTTTTCTGTGAATACTGTAGAAATTTGGTCCAGTGATCCCATCAAAGAGCCGCGGAAACGCGGCAATAGCTTGCTATTGCCGCGGTTCCGCGGCCGACTTGGCTCCTCTCTGTTCTTTCTTTGCTACAGTATTCTCATAGGGGTATTTTGGGATTTTTGGTATATGTGTTTTCTGCCCAGATTTTCCAGAACGAAAATTTTATTTTTGGGGTCCCGAAAATCCGTATTTTTGATCGAACTTCTAAAAGACTTAAGCTAACGGGTTTTTCTGTAATGTGATATTTGTATTGAACGTCTACTAATCGCTATATGTCGATTAGTGGGGGTTATACAAATCTGTGATCTGTAATGTTGCTGGAATGTGTATATGAATATGTTGGATTGTCGCGGGTGAATAGCCGGGGGTTGTGAGACGAGAGTTTTCTTTTCTTTCAATTCATGTAAATTTGTAAATTGATGTAATAATTATTTGTATGGCCGCACAACCGGGTCGGGGTTGTAGCCGTCATTGTATAATTTCTTTTTACTGTTTTTGCTCCTAGGATAGACCCATGGAGGGGGTGCACAAACTACCGGGTATGCCGAAGTGTCCAGTGGCCTACTCATGGAGATGAGGGAGGTTGCTACGCTTCGGGTACTTGGCGGGTAGTTTGCCGCACCCGTAGGGGTCTTAGGTGGGGTATTGGCTATTCACCGCGACCGTGTAATCTGTCTTTCGTTACAGGCTCGTACGAATTACAGATTCCTAGTATATCCAATGTATTCATCTGTGATCTGAAATGTTTATCATTGCAGTATATCTATATATGATATTATTTAGGCGTTGCTTATGTTTTTCAGACGCGCTAGCCTAGCCCCCGCTCTGTCGTTAGTTAAGTAACCTAACAGGTAATGACGGGGCCCAGTGGCGAATGCGAATGGCATAAGCGTACGTCATATTTTGGTTGTTTTCTGCAATGGTAGGATTAAATGATGGGAGGCATTAAAAGAACTAATGCAAGAATATCACGCATTAAAAGAACTAATGCAAGCAAAACATGCATTAAAAGAACTAATGCAAGAAAATAAACCAAGTATAAGTCGTTGGAACACTTTCGAAAAACCACTCGGTTCTTTTCAAAACAAACTTTTAAACTGCGGAGTTTGAGCCACTCCATTTAAAAGCTATCTCGTTCCATCGACTAAATCAAGTTCACTATGTTCACGGTTTCGCCAAAACCATTCGTAGCCCTCCGTCGTTTCATATGAATATTCAACAGTATTCAAGCTGTGTTTGTTGGCCTTAGTCAAGGCACAGTGATTGGTAGCTGGTGGATATTCATATGTTGCATAGATAGATGCGTTGGTCTGGGACAGTCGTATTACTTTGTTGGCCATAGTCAAGGGTATATACGGATGGGTTCAAATTAACCTGGACAACGACGGGTAGAACTTGACAATCGACTTATGATTTGTTGGCCTTACTCAAGGTCATAAGAGCATGGGGCAAAAATCCACATCGGGAGTTTCAAAAGAACTGAAACTTGCTAGCACTGCATACCATTTGGAGTGTGATGATTCTGGTAGGATTCCTTTAGTTTTGTCACGCAATGATATTTGGATCCCGATCCTACTGTGAGTATATGCTACTCCTCGGGAAATTTCTCACTAAACGATCAATGCTATAAACCTAGTAGGTGCCTAGAAAGGTGTTAGCGGGGCTACGCCCCCAGGGAAAAGAGGTTATTTAATTAAGGAACTTCGCGAATGCGTTGGAAAACCTCCCTCGAAGTACCGACACCGGCCTGGCTGAACGGTTAAGCAAGTATTGTGCGGTGGGATTGATCCCGACTAATTCTTCCTTTATGGTTTGAGGAGGGATTCGAGAAACAGTGGGAGCCATCCTGTTTAGACAAACTAAAAACCACTCTAAACTTGCAAGAGCATCATGCTGAGTGTTTTCTTCTCTCTCTCTTAATTGCAGCGACCGTGTGACCACGCCTAGGTTACATCTAGATAAAAATATGACTGAACCTGACTGTTATGACTGGCAAAGGTCTGTCCAGATGCCCATTGCCCATGACAAGCTGGGACACCTCTTATCTAATCAAAACCCTGCTGTCTCAGGTCCAGTTTCCCCTGTCACGGATGTTCACATCCGGAGGACATCGGAAAAGGATTGTGCGAAAGCCAAGTGCCTCGTGTTAGCCTCAGTTGATGGTGCAAACCAGAGGCAGCACGAGAAGAAGGACTCAGTTTCTATCTTCCTCCATAACAAAGTTTTATATGGAGAGCAATCCCGTATCGCAAGATATGAGACCTCGAACGAATTGCTTCAAGCGAGGTTGGCTGTCGGGTCATCTGTAGGGGGCAACGTCCTTACAGAGACCAGCTATATTGAGCTCACGGACCTGGAGACCACGTTGGAGAATGGGTCAAGTACTGACCTAATTCTACAGTCCCTGCCCTCTGCTTATACCCTGAAAGAAACCAGGGAAGAAAAAGGAAAAGCAAGGGCAAAAGTTTCAGGACTGGATATAGTAAAAGAGGGACGTTCCTATTCTAACGGGAATGAACTATGGCAGAAAGATTGCAGGGCTTGTAAAGCCAGTAGCCAGAATTCGAAGCATGTTGTGGCATCGGCTTCGAGTGTGTTTGTAATTGAGAACTGTTTGTCAGTTAACCCTACTTCCTGGGTATTGGATACCGGATCAGGATCTCATATCTGTAATTCGTTACAGGGTCTCAGAAACCGTAGGGTTATCAGGAAAGGTGATATGACTCCCAGGGTTGCTAACGGAATGAGCATGGATGCTGTATCCGTAGGGGAATATCACCTAGGACTGACAACTGGGCAGATATTGATTCTGCGTGACTGTTTGTATGTACCAGGTGCGACTTGCAATATCATATCTGTTGGAGATAGTGCCCTCATAGTCAATTATTGGATCGCAGGTACGTGATTGCAATGATTGCGGAGGACCTATCCCGGTAGGACAGTCTTACTCGAGATGATAGTATGCTATCTGGTTTGCCTTTATCAGTCGTGTACATGTTCAGGTGACTGATTGCATGTTACACTTTGATAGAGCCCTTAGGATCTTGCTTTACTACCAACAGTATGATGGCGATCATATACGTGAGAGTTGGGTAGTTTATATGCATATCCTTAATTGTGGTCCCTAGTCGTGGGAGTTTCGAGACAGGGCATCGATACTCCGGAGTAGACTAGTGTGTACAGTCGAGACCCCGACGAGGGGCGGTGGCCGGTCTCACAATCCACTGGTGTCAGTTGGATCACCTAAGATGTATACAGGTGCTCATTGGGTTATGAGTACACCGGACAGGACTCGCCGGGAATCTGCTAGTTAGTATTATATCTACCGTCAGATAGCAGTTCCCTGGTGACATGTGTACAGGTTAGTTCATTGACCTGAGGTCGTCATTTGTCTCGTGTGAGTTCCCACTGTGCTTTGATTTCTACCCTACCACGGCTCAAAGGAGTCGTGCAAACAGGTAGTTTTTGGGTACAGTCCCGAGCCATATGGAGGCACGTGAGCGGATCGGCAGGGGATTCGTCTCTCCCGGTATTGGGGGCGAGGTCGTGCTGTGTCTAGGAGAGCCATTACACAAAGTCCATGGCCATGGCAGGAGATTTACTGGTAGGTACTCCAGTAGTATCTCAGGGTGTATTGAGGCTTCACTCCGACACGACTTATACTGCTATTGGAGGTCTGATGTTACTAGCCCCATAGGCAGATATGCGATACTCATTGACGAACGGACCGGACTGTATATACATTGTCACTGTTAGGCTCAGTAGGGTTTTCCGGATGAGTGCGCTCATCGGCATCCCTTGAGGTCAATCCATGGGCAGCCGTTACGCATTGCTAGTGCCGCTGACGGTTTGTGGTTAAACCCACTGCCAGGGTACTGACGAGTCATTAGAGTCCCCCACAGTCAGTTTCCCAAGTTCGGGTGAAACGTTGTAGAGGCCGTATGGTTTTATGGCAGGGTTCGGAAAATGCACGTGCGTTTACGCACGTGTTATTTTTCGGGCAGATAATACTGGTCGGCTTTGGTTTAAGCCGGATCCGAGTATTATATTGAGTAGGTATAATATCTTTGTCTCAGTTGCATTTGTATTCGGTCGTAATACAAATGCGGGTATATTTATACAGTTTCGGGGTTTTCCTGAAAGTCGTTTCAGGATCACTTTAGGAAGTTGCCAGTTTCCAGTTTTCTATCAGCCGTCTTTTAACATTTGGTTAAAGACGGATTTATCTTTTCTTCAGATATGATGAGTCAGTATTCTAGAAGTTTCTAGATATAATGACTAGGATGGTGGCTAGGCTAGTGACTCATCTTAACATTAATGGTTTCATTAATGGCTTGATGATGTGTTTAGTGATTCATGCTTTTTCATTAAAGCTTTTTGTTTTCCTTAGGATATTTTGAAGTGAGAAGCTTTATGCTTAAGGTCACCCCCTTCTCCTACGGTTACCTCCCTCTTGCTATATATGGCTGGCCCTCTCTCTCTCTCCTCATTCTCTCTCTCACTTGAGTTTTTCATGGTTGTAAAAAGATATGATAGTATTTGGGGTGCATGGAATTTTACAGTTCATTTCATTCCATCACCCAATTCCCTCGGCAACTTCATTAACCGATCGTCCACGGATTTGGACGAAGTGAGACAAAGTCATCTACTCATTCTCTACATCATTCTTGGTCGTCTCTTTTAGCAAACTTGACGATCGAGTTGCCTCGAGTCAGAGGCGGGAGCCCGTTTAAAGAACCGATCATGTGGTGCCACCTCGACGGAGGAGATCGGAGATCGACGAGATCGGAGCAGCCGCAATGGAGCGTGGGATGATGGTTGAAGAACGAAGGACTCGGATCGTTCGGTATAACATTCCTACACTCTTTACAGTTTGTTAGTTTAGCAATAATGGCAGATCCGGGTTAAAGTATACGATAGCGCCAGTTAAAAGTTTTTGTTCCGCATTTTGGCGTCTGTAGACTGCCGGGGCGCTAGCGTAGACTTACAGTGGTATCAGAGCCTAACCATTTTGCTATACTAACTTGTGCTAACGCGTTTAAAACATCGATCCGACCGGAAATCGAAAACTACAAAATTCCTAGCTCGACAGTTCTGTTAATTTTAAATGGTCTCAAAAATTAATTCTACACATCTCAGAATACTGTGCAGGCTTTTCTAAGAACCACGGCAAAATTTGGGCACGTGACCCCACCAAACCGCCGCGGAAACGCGGTCAAACCCATGGTTTGACCACGCATCCGCAGCCACGTGGTGAGCTCGTGCTCCCAAATTTTTCCAGTGGCTTCTCTGTTGGATTTTGGGGTTTTTGGTAAATATCGTTTTGGCCCAGATTTTGTTACTGTTCACCAGTAAGCAGTGGGGCCCACTTTTTGATATTTGGTCTTTGGTCGATCGAAATTTAAACACGTTAGTTTACAGTGCTTACATTATATCTCCGACCGGGAATGTCATTTGATCGGTAAACCGCGTTTAATTGCTATAGTTCTTTTAGACGGGTTTGCGAACGTGACATTCGCGTTGATGTTCTGTGTTGTGCTGTGATATTGCGGATTTGTCGTGGTGGATAGCAGTGTGCAATGGTAGTACAGTTTGTGTTTATTTGTACATTTGATATTGCGGGGCGAGCGTCCAACTTGTGGACTGCCGTCACTGCCTGTTGTATAATATTCTTTTGGGACACGACCAGGTTGCGGTCGATGTACCTATTGTACTATTTTTCATTACTGTACTAGGTTTTGCCCCGAGACGGAGTGCACGGATAGCCGGGTTCGGGAAGGCAACGGGTCCGCATCTCATGGCTTTGAGAGGCAGAGGGGTCCCACTCTAGAATTGGCAGACTATTCGCCGCACTCGTAGGGGGTACAGGTTGACCCAAGGAGGGGTGCTCAATTTACCGGATTCCATGAAGTGCCGGGTGTTCCATTCACTATGCTGTGGGGACTACCTCGCTTCAGGTTTTGGCGGGTAACTTGCCGCACCCGTAGGGGTCTAGGTTTCATTGCACAGGCTATCCACACGACAGGGGAACGTCGTGTTTCAGCAGCGGCTCTGTGAAACTCGGGGATCCCAGATTATCTGTATTGTTCTGTGATGCTTATTACTTTTCTGTAATGTTGCATACTATCACGCCTGGAGCGATTATGTATATTGGTTTATATACTATTAGATGTTGTATATGTTTTACACCCGCGCTTGTCCAGTCCCCGCTCTGTCGTTAGTTAAGTAACCTAACGGGTGATGACGGGACCCAGTGACGAATGCGGATGGCATATACGTACATTTTATTTTCGTTCTTTTCTGGTGTGATTAATTGATGGGACTGCGTTGATTCTGATCAACGCAAAGTAAAACAAACCTGTATACAGTTGTTGGAACAATTTAAAAAGTGTTATTACAAAGACGTTTTCTTTTGTTATGCATAGCGGTATTCAGTGGAATATCCAGCACCTCATTCGACGAGGCAAGGGCCGATATCCCTTCACCGGGACCGACCCCTTGGACAGAAGTTTGCGTCAGGGTAATAACTTCACTATAGTCGATTACAAGTTGCTTTGCATAGCGGTATTCAGTGGAATATCCTGCACCTCATTCCACGAGGAAAGAGCCGAGATCCCTTTACCGGGAGTGACCTCTTTAGTAAATGGTTTTCGCCACTATATTTTAAAAAGCTATCAGGTTCCTTCAGCGATATCAAGTTCACTACGCTAAAGGTTTTTCGCCAAAAACCAGCCGTAGCCCTCCGTCATTTCATATGGATGGTCAGTAGTATTCAAGCTATGTTGGTCTAGCCCTTAGCTAGGACATAGTGATTGGTAGCTGCTGGGGTATTCACATGTTGCATAGATAGATGAGTTGGTTTGGGACAGTCGTACAGCCTTGTTGGCCCTTAGTCAAGGGCGAGTACGGGTGGGTTCAAATTAACAAGATAATGATGGGAAGAACTTGACATGTGACTTATGGTGGGCTGGCCCTTAGTCACGATCATAAGAGCATGGGGCAAAAATCATATCGGGAGTTTCTAAAGAAACTGAAACTTGCCAAGTATGCGCATACCTTCTGGAGTATGAGTAACGTGGATGCATTCCATCACGTTATCATGCGATGAGAGTTGGATCCCGATTCCCACTGATGAGTTGGTTTACTCTTCGGGTGATCCCGATTGATTCTTCTTTATGTTTGGAGGAGAATTTGACAGGACAGTGGGAGGTTTCCGGATTAGATAAAGTTATGACCATTCTGATCTAGGTTAGAGTGCACACAGAGTGTTTCTTTTCTCTCTCTCTCTTTGGCAGCGACCTTTGACCGACCCTAGACTATGACTCAGTGACCAGGTTGACCGAACCTTCTTAAAATACTGGCTTTTGGATTGTCTGAGTTGCATAAGTCATTGTCACTCCTTCTTTTACCCTTTGCATTTCTCAGAACACCCGTATTACTACGGATATCCACTTCCATTGGATAGATCCATCGTATGGTTATATACGAACTCGAAGGGACTTCTTCGGGGATGGATCCAGGTTCAGGAGAAATAGAATTGGTTTATTCAGTTGTCTTTTATTATCACCTTCTCTCAGGTTGCGAGAGCTCCTTGGTTTAGGAAAGTACACCTATTACGCCTATTGGATAGTCTTATTCCAAACCATAAGCTGGTGTCGAAAGGTAGGGAATGAAGAAAACCAATTAGCCTAAGTAGGGTGTGCAGAAGGTAATATGTAAAGACAAAATAAAGGGATTAGAAAGAGGGCAAAGTAAATTGCGACTGATATCATTCACGACCAAAACCGCGTACTTCATCGCCACTCCTATTTCACCTTTAAAAAGAATAAGGTATTATTCAGTTGTCTTTTATCGTCACCTTCTCTCGAGATGCGAGTACTCCTTGGTTTAGGAGGGTACACCTATTATGCTTACTGGATAGTCTTCTTCCAAACCATAGGCTGGTGCCGAACGGTAGGGAAGGAAGAAAACCATTTAGCCTAACGATGGTGTACAGAAGGTAACGACTAAAGACAAATAAAGGGATTTGGAGAGATGGCAATAAAATATACGGTTGAAGTCATGAATTGGATTATGGAAGAGGCATTGCTATGAATACCAGGATATCCCTACGAAACATTTTCATGTTTCAGTGCATTGTTAAAGAAAAACTGTTTTTCCCGATTAGACACTTACTCCAAGGGTATGTATTTACCAGGTTTCATTCTCATATCTGTATGGTTTTACAGATGATGAGTGGGAGTAAGATATTGGGAATTAGGTGATTATCCTCATTATATAGGAATTCGTTGTAATTGGTGATATTTGAGGAAATCGCCAGGGTACAGTTTTCCACCTACAACGCACAGGTTTTGAGTTGTTTAACTCAGCGGACTTATACAGAGTATTGTATGTTGTCCAGTGTCCATCAGGACAAAGGGGTAGGTCCTCGTACTATGTTCTGTTTACTTATAACTTCTCTAGTATTTAGACGAGTGTTTCGTAGAATACATGGTCTAAGTTTTGAGAAGTTGTGGGTATAAGAATAAAGTAGAGAACCAGGTATCATAAGTATCGGGATTCTTCAAAAAGATCGAAGATGTAGATTCTTATGATTGGTATTCAGATGATAGTGATGGTTTTGAGAAACGTGTTTCTCTTTCAGGTTACTCTTAATTGGATGGATTCCTAAGTTGAGTAATGATTAGCCTCTTTCCATTAAAGTTGATATGCACTGGAGACAGCTGCATGGTTTGAATATGGTTCCAATTAAATAAGTGCCAAAGTTTCTGTATTGGATATAGAATAGTACGTACCTTAAAATAAACTAAGGTACGGGGAGTTGTCCAGCTTATGATTAAAACCAGACACTGGATAACTCAGGGCACGTTTCTGTAGTGGCTGTTTGTGGGTTGACCCTGGCTATGACGAGGGTTGATATTCTACCATTTGGAAGATCATTAGTGATATTGTTCTTGACTCGCCACAGTTTTGGTAAAAATGGATCTTTTTCAGAAAACAGTAGTGGGAGTATGGTAGAACTGGAAGTGATTCCAGAACCGCGAACGATTACGGAAAATTTAATAGGACCTATATATTCGATCAGGTTTGACATTCCAATAGCCACTCCGCAGGTATGGAAGGTAACCTCAGACACCCGAGAGGTACTTCGGTAGCCTCAAGGACGGTGACAGGGAGGTTCTTATCTACCAAGACTTGACACTACTGTTGTTCCAGGATATGAGAACCGGTAGGAGGGTTGTCGAAGTCAGTGGGAGCAGCGGAAGCATAGTGGGCAAGATGCTTATGTCTATTTATAGACTTGAGCAGTTATAGCGGAGATAGATCATCTAATTTTTGATGTGACAGTTATGGGTTTGACTTCAATCAGAATAGGGGATGGATCAGTTAAGAAGGTAGTAGGGTGTGATGTCATGGTATCTGGATGACATACACAGAGTAGGAAGTAAAATTCCTATACTACGACCGGTTGAACTATGGTCGTCACACAGTTTTTTCTCCAGACAGGATATGGATATAATATTTGACATTCTGGTTTCTGGATCTATGGTTTTAGATCTGGATTTGGGTAGTTTCCCAATGTGGGTACTTTGACAGATATTCTAATGGTTTTTGGAATAGTTGACTCCTAGCATGGTGGTGTACCTGCAGGTGATGGAGTCACCCTCTCTAAAGGTGTCTTACAGACTAAAGGGGAGAGGGATGTGCATGATTGGCAGATCACTTGCTTAGGCAATTGAGTCAATCATGAGATGTCAAGTACCACACCAAATGTTGGTTTTGCACTAGATGCAATAAGTTTGTATTAATCCAATCCTGGAGAAACATAAGGAAGCAGGTTTAGAACATAAGTACATGTTCTACGAATTTGATGACGGCAGCCTCCTTCGAGAGACGGTTATCATTCCAAGCTTCAAAGGTGACATAGTTGACAGAGAGATTGTCAGAGTTATAGTTTTTCCCTCTGACGAAGAGGGACAGTATTATGGACAGGTGGTCCAAGAGGATACTGTGGGAAGCAAGGTGCCCGATACTGATTAGGTTCAGTGATCGATTCAGTCTAAGAAGTTTGGATATGGAGTTCATTTATGAACTAAGGTCCCATCAGATATCAGACATGTTCTAAGACAGGTATTACTCAATTCGGGAGATGGTTTTCTCCGCGAACTTGAGATTAAGAGAGATATAGAAAGATACTTCTAGGCGGATCCACTCACTAAGGCTATTTCTCGAACACAATAGTTTTACAAACGGGCTTTGTGAAACTGATTAGTAGAGGAGTTGGATGTTCGGTTTCACACGGGCTGTGAGTAGTCGACTTCGCAATATTAGCCTTGAGTGCAAGTGGGAGATTGTTGGAGATAGTGCCCTCATAGTCAATTATTGGATCGCAGGTACGTGGTTGCAATGATTGCGGAGGACCTATCCCGGTAGGACAGTCTTACTCGAGATGATAGTATGCTATCTGGTTTGCCTTTATCAGTCGTGTACATGTTCAGGTGACTGATTGCATGTTACACTTTGATAGAGCCCTTAGGATCTTGCTTTACTACCAACAGTATGATGGCGATCATATACGTGAGAGTTGGGTAGTTTATATGCATATCCTTAATTGTGGTCCCTAGTCGTGGGAGTTTCGAGACAGGGCATCGATACTCCGGAGTAGACTAGTGTGTACAGTCGAGACCCCGACGAGGGGCGGTGGCCGGTCTCACAAGCCACTGGTGTCAGTTGGATCACCTAAGATGTATACAGGTGCTCATTGGGTTATGAGTACACCGGACAGGACTCGCCGGGAATCTGCTAGTTAGTATTATATCTACCGTCAGATAGCAGTTCCCTGGTGACATGTGTTCAGGTTAGTTCATCGACCTGAGGTCGTCATTTGTCTCGTGTGAGTTCCCACTGTGCTTTGATTTCTACCCTACCACGGCTCAAAGGAGTCGTGCAAACAGGTAGTTTTTGGGTACAGTCCCGAGCCATATGGAGGCACGTGAGCGGATCGGCAGGGGATTCGTCTCTCCCGGTATAGGGGGCGAGGTCGTGCTGTGTCTAGGAGAGCCATTACACAAAGTCCATGGCCATGGCAGGAGATTTACTGGTAGGTACTCCAGTAGTATCTCAGGGTGTATTGAGGCTTCACTCCGACACGACTTATACTGCTATTGGGGGTCTGACGTTACTAGCCCCCTAGGCAGATATGCGATACTCATTGACGAACGGACCGGACTGTATATACATTGTCACTGTTAGGCTCAGTAGGGTTTTCCGGATGAGTGCGCTCATCGGCATCTATTGAGGTCAGTCCATGGGCAGCCGTTACGCATTGCTAGTGCCGCTGACGGTTTGTGGTTAAACCCACTGCCAGGGTACTGACGAGTCATTAGAGTCCCCCACAGACAGTTTCCCAAGTTCGGGCGAAACGTTGTAGAGGCCGTATGGTTTTATGGCAGGGTTCGGAAAATGCACGTGCGTTTACGCACGTGTTATTTTTCGGGCAGATAATACTGGTCGGCTTTGGTTTAAGCCGGATACGAGTATTATATTGAGTAGGTATAATATCTTTGTCTCAGTTGCATTTGTATTCGGTCGTAATACAAATGCGGGTATATTTATACAGTTTCGGGGTTTTCCTGAAAGTCGTTTCAGGATCACTTTTGGAAGTTGCCAGTTTCCAGTTTTCTATCAGCCGTCTTTTAACATTTCGTTAAAGACGGATTTATCTTTTCTTCAGATATGATGAGTCAGTATTCTAGAAGTTTCTAGATATGATGACTAGGATGGTGACTAGGCTAGTGACTCATCTTGACATTAATGGTTTCATTAATGGCTTGATGATGTGTTTAGTGATTCATGCTTTTTCATTAAAGCCTTTTGTTTTCCTTAGGATATTTTGAAGTGAGAAGCTTTATGCTTAAGGTCACCCCCCTCTCCTACGGTCACCTCCCTCTTGCTATATATGGCCGGCCCTCTCTCTCTCTCCTCATTCTCTCTCTCACTTGAGTTTTTCATGGTTGTAAAAAGATATGATAGTATTTGGGGTGCATGGAATTTTACAGTTCATTTCATTCCATCACCCAATTCCCTCGGCAACTTCATTAACCGATCGTCCACGGATTTGGGCGAAGTGAGACAAAGTCATCTACTCATTCTCTACATCATTCTTGGTCGTCTCTTTTAGCAAACTTGACGATCGAGTTGCCTCGAGTCAGAGGCGGGAGCCCGTTTAGAGAACCGATCATGTGGTGCCACCTCGACGGAGGAGATCGGAGATCGACGAGATCGGAGCAGCCGCAATGGAGCGTGGGATGATGGTTGAAGAACGAAGGACTCGGATCGTTCGGTATAACATTCCTACACTCTTTACAGTTTGTTAGTTTAGCAATAATGGCAGATCCGGGTTAAAGTATACGATAGCGCCAGTTAAAAGTTTTTGTTCCGCATTTTGGCGTCTGTAGACTGCCGTGGCGCTAGCGTAGACTTACAATATCTGTATCCTTACTTTCTAAGGAAGGATATGATTTTGCTTTTGTAAGCGATGTAGTAAACATCCACCTAAATCAAGCACTGATTGGGTCAGGTACATTAAATAATGGTATATACGTATTGAATCAAGCTCAGATATTCAGTGTCCAGAACACACTTAAAAGAAAGTCTCCAGAATTAAATCAGGCTTTCTTATGGTATTGTAGACTGGTCACATCAATGAGACACGGTTGACTAAGTTACATAAAGAAGGATACTTGGATCCGTTCGAGTACCAGTCTTATGCCACTTGTGAATCTTGTCTCATGGGAAAGATGACAAAGACTCCATTCACTGGACACGGAGTAAGAGCGAGCGAGCTCTTGGGACTTATACACAGTGACGTATGTGGTCCAATGTCTACACATGCGCGAAGCGGTTATTCATACTTCATTACTTTCACAGATGATTTCTCAAGGTTTGGACATGTCTTCTTAATGAAGCACAAATCAGAGGCCTTTAAGAAATTTCGAGAATATAAGAATGAAGTAGAAAAACAAACAGACAAAAGTATCAAGATCCTAAGATCGGATCGAGGTGGTGAATACTTGAGTGCCGAGTTTCTGGACTAATTAAAAGAGAATGGAATTCTCTCACAGCGTACTCCTCCATACACACCACAACACAACGATGTATCGGAAAGAAGGAATCGAACCCTATTAGATATGGTTCATCCATGATGAGTAAGGCTGAGTTACCGCGATCTTTCTGGGGTTATGCACTAGAAACAGCTGCACATCTCTTGAACCAAGTTCCTACTAAGACAGTGCCTACCACACCATATCAGATGTGGAGTGGGAAGAAACCCTGTCTTAAATCCTTTAAGACATGGGGATGTCCGGTTTTTGTAAAAAAGCAGCATGCGGACAAGCTCGAGGCACGCTCAGTACAGTGCAAGTTTGTGGGATACCCAAAGAACTCCAAGGGGTATCTTTTCTATTACGCAGAGGAGCAAAAAGTCCTTGTTTCTCGTCATGCCCGCTTCTTGGAAACTGAGTTTTTAGAAAATCAGATAAGTGGGAGCGCAATAGAACTGGAAGAAATTCCAGAACCACAAGCTATTACTGAAACCTTAGTAGAACCAGAAGGTTCAGGGGAACCGAACATTCCTACGCCGCTCCGCAGGAGTAGTGGCAGTCTTATCCGCCCGAGAGATACTACGGTTTTCTCATAGACGGGGATAGAGAGGATTGCATCATAGATTATGATGAGACTACTAGCTTCCAGCAAGCCATTCAGAGCGGTGACTCGGTAAAATGGCTGGATGCAATGCGGACCGAGATGGAGTCCATGTACACCAACAAAGTTTGGACTTTGGACTTTGCTCCACAAGGGGTAAAACCCGTAGGCTGCAAATGGATCTTCAGAAAGAAGATTGGTGTAGATGGGCAGGTTGAAACCTATAAAGCTAGGCTCGTTGCAAAGGGTTTTCGTCAAAGACCTGGTTTGGACTATGACGAGACTTTTTCTCCGGTAGCCATGCTTAAATCCATTCGGATCCTTCTTGCCATTGCTACCTTCCACGATTATGAGATCTGCGAGATGGACGTAAAGACGGCTTTCCTAAATGGAAATTTGGAAGAGTGCGTCTATATGGATCAGCCAGAGGGATTCATTCAGAGTGGGAGCAGCGGTAAAGTATGCAAGTTGCTCAAGTCCATCTATGGACTTAAGCAGGCATCGCGGAGTTGGAACATCTGCTTTGATGATACTGTCAAAGAATTCGACTTTGTCAAAAACCCAGATGAACCATGCATTTACAGAAAGATTGTAGGGAGAAATGTGGTATTCCTCGTCTTGTACGTCGATGACATTCTCCTAATAGGAAATGATATTCCTATGCTACAGTCAGTCAAAGGATTCTTGTCACAGAGGTTCTCCATGAAGGACCTGGGTGATGCCAACTACATTCTGGGGATCCAGATCTATCGTGATAGATCTAAGAGGATGTTGGGACTTTCACAGTCAAGGTACATCGACACCATACTGAAACGATTCAGTATGGAAGATTCCAAGCGCGGTAATCTACCGGCTTGTCACGGAATCACCCTCTCCAAAGAGATGTCTCCCAAGACTGATTTGGAAAGGGCTCGCATGTCATCAATACCCTACGCATCTGCGGTAGGCTCTATTATGTATGCGATGTTATGTACCAGACCAGATGTAGCATATGCATTGAGCGTTGTAAGCCGGTATCAGTCGAACCCAGGGGAGAAATACTGGATAGCAGTAAAGAACATTCTCAAGTACCTGAGAAGGACTAAGGAGATGTTCTTGGTGTATGGCGGAAAAGACCTCCAGATTGAGGCCTTTGCTGACTCCAGCTTCCAGAGTGACAAGGATGACTCCAAGTCCATGTCGGGTTATGTCTTTAACCTCAATGGAGGGGCGGCTTGCTGGAAGAGTTCCAAGCAGGAAACCGTTGCTGACTCAACCATGGAAGCGGAGTACATAGCTGCTTGCGATGCCGCAAAGGAAGCTATCTGGATGAAGATGTTCCTCACGGAACTTCAGGTGGTTCCAACCAGTGTTGATCCAATACCGCTGTATTGTGACAACTACGGCGCTATAGCTTTAACAAAGGAACCAAGGTCCCATCAGAAGTCCAGGCACATTTTGAGGCGGTTCCACCTGATCAGGGAGATCATTGATCGCCGGGAGATCGAGGTAAAGAGAGTAAATTCAGAAGATAACACTGCAGATCCATTCACCAAGGCCTTGCCCCAGACTCAGTTCGAGCGGCTGATCGAGATGTTAGGTCTTCGATACGCCAGTAGATGGCCTTAGTGCATGTGGGAGATTGTTAGTGTATATGCCCTAGAGGCCATTACTGCATCATACTAGTTTGTATATTACTTAATGGAAGCTTGGGATATTCACCTTGTATGTACAATCTTGCTCAAAATAGTAGTATGCTACTTGGTTTGATTCTACTTCAATGTGTACATGTGTTTATTTTAGTATATCGCCTATACACATTAGTGGAGCCCTTAGAATCTTTGCTTGATTACCAGCGATGTGATGGCCGTCACACTAGTGGGGCTGGGTAATCTATAAGCACATCCTTATGCAGGTCCCTGGTCGCAGGACTATCGAGACAGGGCATCGAGACTCCGGAGTAAACTAGCGCATGCGCTTCTCATCCCAGTGTGGGAGACGGTCTGTCCCACAGCTGTCAGTACGTCGTACTTGATATAGTATGCGAGTGCTCGTTAGGTTACGGGTACACTGGATAGGACTCGTCGGGAACTGACTAGTTGGTATTATGCCTATCGTCAGTTATCAGTTCCCAGGTGACATGAGTACAGCTTAGTCCGCTGACTTGACACTGTCACTTCGCCTCGAGTGTGTTCCCACTGCACTTTGATTACTACCCTACCACGGCTCAAAGGTGTCGTGCAAACAGGTAATAGTTGGGTGCAGTCCCGAAGCACTTGGAGGCAGTGACAGTTACACAGGATTCGTCTCTCCCGGTATTGGGGGTTGACATCGCGCTGTGTCTAGGAGAGCCATTACACGAGTAGTCCCTGGCCAGGGCAAACGAGATATACTGGTAGGCTTCCAGTGTTATCTCAGGGTGTTTTGGGCTTCGCTCCGGCACGACTTGTACCGCTATTGGTGGACTGACGTTTACCGCCCCCTAGGCCCGCCATGCGATGTATCAGACGAACAGACCGGACTGTACGGAGAATGTCACACTCAGGCTCAGTAGGAGTTCAGATGGGTTTCGCCTCGTCGGTCTTCTTGTCGGCATTACCTGGGGACCGATACGCACAGTTAGTGCCGCTTGCGGTCTGTGGTTAAACCAACTGCCAGCATAGTGTCGAGTCTTTAGAGTCCCACACAGAAAGCTTTTCGCCTTTAGGCAAAAGAGTAGAGGTCGCATGGTATTGCGACAGGTCGCATGGTATTGCGACAGGGTTCGGTCACATCCGTGCACTTGTGCACGTACAGTGTCCGGACAGTTTACACTAGCGGGCTTTGGTTTAAGCCAGATCCTAGTATACCTTTTGGGATTGGATTTATCCAGTATGCATTCGTGTTCCTCGGAACGCGGATGCGGGTGTGTATGCACGGTTGACAGGGAGACAGAGGCAGCGGATTCTCATTAGGGTTGTTGACAGTTGACCGCTGACTTTTTGACTTTTTGCTCAACCCTAATGAGAATATGATATGTGATTAACTATTATATTAATTAAGTATTATGGTGACATGGTTGTTGACTTTTGTTGACTTTGTTGACCTGTTGACTTTTGTTGACTTGTTGACTTTGTTGACCGGTTGACTAGGCTTGACTAGTTGACCATCATGATAACCATAGCCATCATTTCATGGCAAAGACTTTTGCTTGCTTGCTCATTTGTGCAAAATGAGTGCATGAAATGATATGGTTATGGTTGCTTCAACCATCACATAACACTTGATTTGGTATAATGAGTTATGATGGCTTTGGATTATGAGAGTGTGAGAGACAAAAGACTTGCTTATTTTTTTTTCTTGCTCATTCTCTCTCTTGTTCTTGAGCTCTCTTGTTTTGCTCTCACCCTCTTGCTCTTGCTCCCTCTCTTGACTCTATGGTTCTCTTGTCTCATGAGTTGAGAATCAAGAACCATAGATAAAATCCCATACAAACTCTTCTCTACTCACTCTAGTTCATAAGGTTTAGCAAACCGAGTGAACTAGTTTCTTCAAAGTTCGAAGAACGACCCAAAGGTTGGAGCTTTCAGGTGGATCTATCTTCGGCGTACGGAGACGACGGGAAGAAGCCAATCCGGACCACCATCGGAGCTTGAAGATGAAGGAGTTCAAGACAAGCAAGGTATAACCCCCTAACCGAGTAGCTAGAAACTCGTAGTTAGGTTGTTAGTTAGATGTTTAACCAAGATCCGGGTTACAGGTCCATGTTACCACCTCTATAAAAATCGTTTTTTACCAAATTCCGCATTCCCGAAAGTACCGGGAGAGGTAGCATGGACTTACAGCAACCTCCTCAGACATCGCATGCCTGACCAAATGAATTCCTTAAACATCACATGCCTAACAATTATAAACCCCGCATTTTAGTCTCAAAATCGAAAACACTTTTCAATATTTCGTCGGGCAATTCCATAAGATTCCCGATAACCTGATTGAATGCTCGTCGCAAACTTTAGTAGGCGGCCGCACCCCTGATACCATCGACGAAGTGCACCAAGGCGGAACACCGCTACCGCGAGCACCCAAACGGATGCTTTCGGCGACGGGGTTCTCCTACAGTCACTTAGTCGGGGCTATGGAGTGAGGCTGTCTATTATGTTTACCCGGCGAGTATCCGCGTACACTACGTGATTACGACGGACTTTTGATCACATCAAAATTCCGTGGCAACCGATCAAGTGAGACTAAAGTGCTATGTTTATAACATTCATTCCGGTTATCTCATAACTACTTGTGAATTCCAATTATTGTATCAAATTCCAGATAAACAGAAAATGTTAAACTTTCCGATCTAACAGTCAAACACCCAAGTTTTCCCGAAACAGATCAGCACATGAAACAAGTTTAAAAAACATCCAGTTCATGCCTCAGTACCAACGGTCCAGCCGTAGAAGGGTCAAGCCAACGCCTCACATGTGGCACGCCGTACTGCCCCAAACCCTAAGGTTCAAAGGGCAGTTCAAGAAGGTCACATAATCGAGTTACGGTTTGTTGTCTTCTAGAGGGACCATCGCGTTACTTGCACTACTTAGAACGTTATTAAACCACGGAAAGATCCAACACTTGGAAATTTCCCGACAGGGGAAAAGATGGGTATTTATATCCGGTCGAACTTTTTAACATATTCTAAAAATACCCGGAAAGCCACATAGACAAAATCTGATAATCCGATCGAATCTACGAACTCCCAATACAACCCAGAAAACTCAACTCTTGAGTGCATATTAAAAATTCCCAGAAAATTCAACACTAAAAAATAGGAATTACTGTGCAATTTTCAAGAGGTGATGTGACAACTTTGCCGCGGAACCGCCGCACGAGGCATGCTCGTGCCGCGGTTCCGCCGCACTTTAGACGAATTGGCCGCTCGAATTTCATAGTAATTCTTAAAAACTCCTGCTGAGTTTTCTGCATATTTTTAATATAGAAAATCTCACTGTTTTAAAAAATGTACTGAGAGCAAATTGGATTGGGGTTTCGATGTTCGTTCGGATTTCAAACGTCGTCTACACTTCGCCTAAGGCTCTAGCTAGGCTCTGATACCACTGTAGGGTTCCTAGGCACACTAATGAGGTCTCACAAGGCATCAACCATGCCAATTTCAAATTTTACGGGTGCCGAGAAACCCAAATACGGATCGTTAACTAGAATTTTAGGCGAAACAAGCAACTAGTTAACAATTTAACTAAGTGAACGGAAATACAACCTTTGTAGATCCGGTCCTCCACCTCCACAGCTCCGTGATGAAGTCCTCTCCGCTGTCCAAATCGAATCCATGACTGAAGCATCGGCTTCATCGGAGAAATGGGCGGGCTAGGTCATCGACTACGATGCCGAAGATGATCTACGTCGAGGCATCACAAGATCAAGCTCCCACTTCACCAAGTCATGAAACTTGTGAAGAAAACACCTTATACTACTTGGCAAGAGGAAGAGGATGAAGAAATTGGAGGTGGGTTCACTTTAGAATTGGATTTCTCACTCTTTTCATCAAGTTGCCATTGATAGAGGCAAGCTTCTTCTTGAAGAAGAAGAAGAAGAAGAAGATGAAGATAGAATATGATAAGTATTATGATAAGTTAATTAAAAATACAAAAGAAAATGAATACTTATCATAATATGAACCATGGTTAGGTGTAGAGAATTGACTAAGGTTAGATGAATGGTTAGGGTTACGGATGAAGACAAAATGGTCACTTTTGTCGAAGCTTCATGAAGCTTCAACAAGCTTCAAGAATGAAAGCAACCATTTTGTTTTCTTATTCCATTTCTTTTTAATCCAAATTAAAAAGATAAATGAATGAATAAATAAAAACCTAACCATTTACTTAACCAAGGTTTAATTCTTTACACAAACCCTAGCATTCATGTATTATCAAACATGATACAATCAAGTGCACAAAAGTATATCACATATACAACTTGTGCAATGCAAGTGAGAAAATCCATTTAAAGTGAACCGATACTAGTTAATGCAAAGTAATATATCAAATATATAATTATGCATTAAATCATTAAATCAATACTTGATTTAACGATCCGGTCTTATCGCATATAACCGACTAATATCCAATGTATCGGTTTATCGAATCAATCCTTGATTCGATAACTAGGTTATATCGCATACAACCAATTGATATATTCATCGCGAGAATAGAATACGGTATCACATACACGTATTATTCTCGGTCCAGCACATATCTCATATGCGCTCCTATTTCGTTTCGCTTGAGCCAGGAAACCTCTGTGTAGGACTCTAAAGACTCGTCAATACGCCGGCAGCAGGTGATGATCATATCAAACACCCACAAGCCGCAAGCAGTCTGCTAAACGTAACGGCTACCCGGGTATTGAGCGATCAGAAGATCGACGAGCAAGCCCGCTCACACTCCTATGAATCCAACCAGAAACACTTACCGTACAGTCCGGTCTCGTCGTCTGATATGTCGCATATCTCGCCAAGGGGTGGTATATGTCAGACCCCAATAGCTCGATAAGTCGTGTCGATATGAGGTCTATAACAGTTCGAGAAACTACTGGTAACACTTACCAGTATATCTCTGCAACCCTGGCCAGGGATTTCCGGTTATAGCCAATCGAACACAGCGCAACATCAACTCCCTATACCGGGAGAGACGAATCCCCTCCTATCGCTCATTGCTTCCATGTGATTCGGGACTGTACCCAAAAGCCACCATTTTGCACGCCCTCTTGGACGTGGTAAGGTGGAAATCAAAGCACAGTGGGAACCACACAAGACTCTATGACGATCTCGGGTCAACAGACTACTCTGTACCAGTGTCACCAGAGAACTGCCATCTGACGTAAGGTATAATACCATCTGGGTGTTCTCGGCGAGTCCGTCCAGTGTACCCAGTCTTCACTGAGCACCCGTATATCATCTCCGATGTCAAACACCAATGGATATGGGATCATCCATCGCCCATCTGTATGGGTCGAGAAGGTATACGCTAGTCTACTCTGGTATATCGATGCCCTGTCTCGATACACCCACGACTAGGGACCTTGAAGGATATAATAATGGACTACCATGTCCCCATTAGTATGATCTGCATCATAGTCCAGGTAGTCAGGTACACATCCTAAGGGCTTTACCAGCATATAACAGAGAGACAATCAGTATACACGTTAAGGTAAAGTGCAACGAGATAGCATACTATCATGTCGAGCAAGAAAGTCCTCCCTATATATGTCCCACATCCATTACAATATACATCCAATGTATAGTAATGGCCTCTAGGGCATACGTATAACTAACACCAGCTTTGAGCGCTCCAACATTTGAACGTTCTTAGTCAGTTCTTGGAACGTCTTGAGACCTGCGGTGCATAGAAACAGGGCCATCCAATTGTTGAGATTTCCGACGAGGAGGCTGATAGATTGGTCATGCTCTATCGGCGGTTCACATTTGACGGAGAGATTACGCCATCGGGTTATAAAATCCGTGCTGCTTTCATTGTTGTTTGGCTTGGTCCTTACGAGGTCGGCAATGGTGATCTTATCGCTGACACTCATGAGCCTTTGTCAAAACAGAGATTCCATTTAGACGAAAGTAGTAACGGAGTCATCCGGTATGCTTGCGTACCAGTCGAAAGCGACATCTGTTAAGCTATTAACGAACTGGTGGAGGAAAAGCATGTCATTGCCCCCAGTATTCCCCCATGAAGCTTTAAAGTGGGCGATGTGCTGATTCGCATTTACCGTCCCATCAAATCTTCCGAACTTAGGGATGATATAGCCACTAGGAAACTCTACCAGATCATATTGAGCAGGATATGGTCTCCCGCTACTATTGACATCTCTTTGCGCTCCAGCTTCGGCTACCAATGTTTTAACTTTTGTTGGAGACCAAATCCATGATTTGATTTTGCGTTAGCGGGTTGCTGTCATCGGTAGTCATGACATTTTCCGAGATAGGATGCGGCCGACTTTCTTGCAGCTCGCCCACCTTTGGATTTGAGGGAATAGGCGTCGGCTGCATCGGGACTGTTAGTAATATGTATGCCCGAGAGTCCATTACTGTGCATACGATGTATATTGTAGTGGATGCTTGGACATATATAGGGAGGACTTTCTTTCTCTACATGATAGTATGCTATCTGGTTGCACTTTATCTTAACATGTACATTTGTTGTCTCTCTATTACATGTTGATAAAGCACTTAGGATGAGTACTTGACAACGAAGATTATGATGCAGATCGTACAGTGGAGCAGAGGTAGTCGGTAAGTACATCCTTCAATAGTTCCTAGTTGTGGGAGTATCGAGACGGGGCATCGATATTCCAGAGTAGACTAGCGTATGCGCTTCTTGACCCATATGATGGGCAATGGATGATCCCACATCCATTGGTGTTAGACATCAGAGAAGGTATACGGGTGCTCAGTGGAGACTGGGTATACTGAACGGACTCGCTGAGAACTCCTAGATGGTATTATACCTATCGTCAGATAACAGTTTTCTGGTGACACTGGTACAGGTTAGTCTGTAGACCCGAGATCGTCATAGAGTCTTGTGTGATTCCCACTGTGCTTTGATTCCCATCTTACCACGTTCAAGAGATCATGCAAAACGGTGTTTTTTGGATACAGTCCCGAGTCACATGGAGGCAATGAGCGATAGGAGGGGATTCGACTCTCCCGGTATTGGGGGTTGATGTTGCGGTATGCTCGATTGGCCATAACAGGAAATCCCTGGCCAGGGTTGCTGAGATCTTCTGGTAAGTGTTATTAGTAGTTTCTCGAATCGTTATGAGCTTCACATCGGCATGACTTATCAAGCTATTGGGGTCTGACGTATACCACCCCTAGGTTGAGATATGCGACATATCAGACGAAGAGACCGGACTGTACGATAGTCTTACTTATTGGATTCGCAGGAGTATGAGCAGGCTTGCTTGTTGATCTTCTGATCGCTCAATACCCGGATGGCCGTTACGTTTAGCAGACCACTTGCGACTTGTGGGTGACTGATATGATCACCACCTACTGCCGGCGTATTGACGAGTCTTTAGAGTCCTACACAGAGGTTTCCTGGCTCAAGCGAAATGAAGTTGGCGCATATATGTGATATGTGCAGGACCGAGCTTAATACGAGTATGTGATACCGTATTCTATTCTCGCGATATGTGATATCGGTCGTCTATATGTCATATAACCGGGCTGTTGAATCATGTGTTGATTCGAAAAGTTGATACATTTGATATTAGTCAGTTGTTTGTGATATAGCCGGATTATTAAATCAAGTGTTGATTTAATAATTTAATGTATAATTATATATATTTAATATATTAATTTACATTAACTAATATTAGCTCACTTGACCATTTCTTTTTCTCACTAGTGTATACTTAATATATATGTGATATATATTATTGTGTCATGCATGTTGCAACATGCTACATGGGTGTATGAGACTCACACCATGTTTATAATAATGATGGGTTTTATTTATTTAAAGTAAATCAAATTAGTTGCAAATTAGTCACATGGTTGAAGCTTGTGGAACCATTGACCAAGTCCACTAATTTTGTTTTGCTTGTAGATATTTATTAACCTAACCATTATTGTTAGCCATGGTTTAATCTCTACATGAGTTTGTATATGATATTAACTCACCCATGGTTGCTATTCTCACAACTTGATTCATTCTTCACTTGCTTCATTCCATGGTTTCTTTCTTCATCTTCTTCCTCAAGCTTTCTAGCTTTTTTGGAGGTGAAGAAAATTAGTGAGAAAATTATTTCTAAAGTGAGCAAAAATCCTACTTCATCATCCTCTACTATACTAGCCATTTAGTTTAGGGTGTTTGCTTCACTAATTCCATATTAGTGAAGAGGTATCTTGAGTTGGTGTCTCCTCGACGTAGATCATATTCGGCCTCGAAGACTTCAAGCAAGCTTGTTCCTTTCATCTTGTGGAGCCTTTCTAGAGTCCGAGAGTTCACTACTTGGAGCGAAGGGACTACTACATGGAGCTATTGAAGTGAAGGACCGGTCTACAAAGGTTGTATTTCTTGAATGTAAAGTTGTTTACATGATTGTTCGTCTAATTCACTAGTTTAGATTTTAGCGTTATGGTTCTTTAGCGCACCAATTTTTTGAAAAAGGCAAGGTCGATTCCTCCCGAAACCCAGCGGCCGCCCTAGGGAACCCTACAGGGACACCGTTTCCTGGCTCATGAATAGAGCCCTGCGCTTGATTGGATGGCTGAGAGGCAACTTGGGCCGTAAGCTGTAAGACGGCGTTTGTCAAGTCATCAATCTTCGAGTAGAGCATGGCCATCTCCTTGTCTTTGTTTCTGAGATGCTTTTGGAGCTCTTAGAGAAGTTGCTGCTCTGCAGTCTTGAGACGGAAGATTGGCTCCTGTTCGCTTTCCAAGCCCGAATCCTCATGAACCAAGGGATCTCTCTACTTATTAGCCTCACTGGAAGGGTTTTCATTATCTTCCAGAGAATGCTGGTCTTGGGAAGTAGCAGCCACATTCATACCAGATTGGATTTGAAATATGGTGGCCCCGTCCTTGCTCTTGCTGCACATGCCCACCATGTAGACAGTGTGGACCACATATCCATCCATCTTTTTATCTTTGGCGGCTGATTTTCCGGATCGTCGTCGTGGCCCTTCCTTTTCAGGAGGGAACAGGTGACTTAAGATGGTTGGCCTGGCTGGGTCCTTGGGTGGCACGGTTCGGATCGCAGTTTTCTTGATTCTTGCGGTCATGGTGCTCTTTTGAACCAATTTCAGCGGTTCGAAAGAGTTAGAGAGCCTTACAGCCGATTTAGCTATTGTTGCGGGGTAACCTCATTCTTGGAACCCCACGATGTTCAGACTAGCAGGAGCCCTAGCCCTTTTGTTGGCTCTGTAACTGAGCCTTTTTTGTCTTAGCTTCTCGATTTTGAGGGCTTGGCGGGCATCCGTTATCCAGGAAGCCATCGTGAGTCGATTGGCGGGGAGCTTAGAGAAGATACCCGATCGAGCAGTTGTTAGGGGAACCGCTAGAGCTTGCCCGAGATGCCTTATTGCTTTGTTGGTGTTGATTGCTTTTCCCCCAGCTGGAGCAACGAAGAGTCGTTCGGAAATGGATTTGTGCTTGAGCTGAGGTGCCTTCGCGACTATGACTTAGGGCCTTTTCCCTTTTGACGCCGGTTTATCTATCACCGGGGCTTGAGGAGCAGGGATAGCGTTAGCTGGTACGAATAGAATAGAGCTAAATAGTAGCAGCGGCTCTTCCTACTGTCGCCCGAGACTGGCCGGGAGGACCGTCCTGACGTCCATCTTCATCGTGTAGGAGATGTGAGCTGTGTTGAGAGCTGAGCTTATCCTTGGAGACTTATTGTTGTGTCCGAAGATTGCAATTGGAAAATAATAACCTGCACAAAGAAGCGTGATTTTAGTACAGGAAATCGATATATATGTTGATTGAGTTCGCATGAATGTTTAACCCGAAATATGGGAGGCAAGATAGATCCCACCGGACGTGCCAGAATCTGTAGGGTGTTTTTCGTCATCCCATAGAGATAGAAAATACGCGCCGCTTGTCAGGCGCATTACAAATTACCCTACCTAGGATAGGCAAGGGTTTATTGATTTTGGGATCTGAATCTCTGGCAGCCACGGACTAAGTTGCCGTTGATTAACCCTCGCCTTTGATGCGAAGGAACCTCCGATTGACGGGTCAACTAGTCATGCGAACTAAATGTGCAGTATTCGTATGTGTGTCTTGAAGGGTTTTGGGTATATCGAGGTCCTCACAGAGTTCACGGGGGTCCCGCTACTCGGATAGCTGGTTGGGGGTCAAGGGGGATAACAGCCTCCTTGCGTGGTGCGGGGCAGCGCCCCGTTAGAATTTTTTTAGCAGGGGACGTGTTTTGAGTGTGGAATATATGAAAAAAAGAAAGAAGAAAAGAAAAAATGGTATATAATGTCCTAAAGACGTGTGGGCGCTGGGCGCCAGCGCCTCACGTGCCCGGCACATTGGCGCTGGGCGCCAGCGCCTCACGTACCCGGCACGTTGGCGCTGGGCTCTAGGTACTGGACGCCAGTGCCTCATGCGCCTGGCATGTGGGCGCTGGGCGCCTGCAGAAAGAAGGGGCTTAGCCCCAGAATTAGGAATTGAACTCCCGAAAAGGATTTTTATCTATGGAGTTGAACTCCAAAAGATTTTGAGTGGAGTTAAACTCCCAAAAAGGATTTTTTTTATTTATGGAATTAAACTCCAAAAAATTTTGAGTGGAGTTAAACTTTCCAAAAGGAATTTTTATTTTTGGAGTTAAACTCCAAAAGATTTTGAATGGTGTTAAACTCCTAAAAGGGTTTTATTTATGGAGTTGAACTCCAAAAGATCTTGACAAATGGAGTTGAACTCCCAGAAATCCTTGGAGATGATCAAAGGGGACCCCTTTCTTCTCCTCTTTAGTCCTGGATCTTCTTTTGAGCCTTAGATCATCCTGAAGTAAGGTTTTTGGAGATGGATCTCCCTCTTCCTCCTCTCTATTGGCTGGATCTTGGAGAAAAGGGGGTGAGACTTAAAAATCTCCCTTTTTGGAGATTTGATGGAAAATTTGAGCTCCCCTTCAAACGTTTTATGGTGAAAAGCTGCTTCTTTTTTGAAAAAGAAGAGTTAAACTCTTGATTTATTTCAAAAGGGGAAGGAAGGTTTAGAACCTTGAGGAAGGAGAAGGAAGCACAGAAACCCTAGTTTTTGAGGGGAATGAATTATTATCCTTCATTTTGCCCATCGCATGCCCATGCGCTTATTTCTATTGCTCATGAGCCATGGGCTTTACAAAAATTTAGCTTTTTGCCCATTTATTTTACATTCATGCATGAAAATTACATCAAACTTATTTATTACGTAATTTTCTTCTTGGCATGGGGGAGGCCGATCGCTTCGTGTTTGGGCTTGACTTGGGCATGGGCTCACTTAACCTGGTCTTGGGCCCACTTGGCTTGGGGTTGGCTTTGACTTTGACTTGGTCAACCAGGGTGTAATTTTTTACCCCAACACTAACGATGCCACAAAAGAGGCAGTCTGGATTTCTGATGGGACCGTGGCTCTATTGTTATCGCAATACAAAGGTATTGGATCAGTAATGGATGGAACAACCACCTTAGGGTGGCCTACGGGGTGGGTATCCACCTTAGATGCCTCTTGGTCGACGTTAATTTTATGTCGGGGCCCTACGCGAAGTTTCAAATTAATCCGAGCTCATTTCGGACTCCTGGAGTGGGTTTTACCAAGGAATTTCTTGTCGGTTTTTAGCACACTTGATTTTTGGTGTTTTAGAAAATTGAAGAGTTGGCTATTTGTGTGCGGTGTTCGATTATCGTAGACTTTGTGATGGTTGCATGTATCTTAACACTTGGTAAAACGTCGTCTAATTGCTATATCTATTAATTAGGCGGGGTTACAGAATTGATACTCTTAAGTTTGCATGTTATGTGATGAATGATGCTTGTTATTTATGGTTATGTTGGATTTGTCGCGATGGATAGCCCGGTGCATGTAGTATTAGATGCTATTCTTTATGTTGTAATGTATATTCATATTGCATGGCGAGCGTCCGACAAGTGGACTGATGCCACTGCGGCTTGTATTATTCTTTGGGGCGTGTCCAGGTTGCTGACGTAGTCACCGTTGTATATTCAGGTTTTCATTACATACACTAGGATTACCCTGCGGCGGAGTTCTCAAGTAGCCGGGTTCTAGAGGGCAATAGGCATCCATCTCATGGCATTGACCGGGGTGCCTTACTCTAAAATTGGCGGTCTATTCGCCACACTCGTAGGGGTTTAGGTTTGACCCGCGGAGTGGAGCCCAAGTTATCGGATTTCGGAAGTGCTGGGTGGCCCACTCACTTTGTTGACCTTTCTTCTGGGATTAGAGGGTGGCTTGCCGCGCTTGTAGGGGTCTTGGGTTTGATACTACGAGCTATCCACACGACCGGGAAAATTGCATTTCATATTTGGTTCCACTGAAATGTTCTTTTCCTAGATTATCCGCATTTCCATATTATGTTTGCTTCTATGCTTCTGCTGTGATGCTTCTGTGATGTTACATGATATCATACATGAGACGAATGTTCATATATATTATATAAATATTTAGTAGATGCTATATATGTTTTGGATCCGCGCTAGTCCTGTCCCTACCCTGCCGTAAGTTAAGTAACCTTACGGTGAAAACCCGGGACCCTGTGGCGAATGTGGATGGCATATATGTGTGTGCCTATTTTCGTTTCTTTCAGGAATGATATGATTAATTGAGGGACTGCATTAATTCTGATTAATGCAAGGAAAACAAACCTAAATGATGTTGTTGGAACCAATTTTTTAATCTATAGGTGTTTCCTTTTGCTTTTTGCGTCAAGGTATCCATTTAGGAACATCTTGCACCTCATTCGATAAGGAAAGAGCCTAGATCCCTTCACAGGGTGTGACCTCTTTGGCAACAGTTTACGTGACTATAAACTACTCGGTTTTCTTCAAAACCATCGGTTATCTACAAAACCACTTGTTTAAAAAATGCGGAGCCTAAACCACTCCTTTTCAAAATTACTCGGGTTCTATAACAACTGGGAATATATTAGTAGCTAATTATATTTTATGTTAGTTATATGTATACCCTAGAGGCCATTACTGTACATTGGATGTATATTGTAGTGGATGCTGGGACATATATAGGTAGGACTTTCTTGCTCGACATGATAGTACGCTATCTGGTTGCTCTTTATCTTAACATGTATACTTTCTGTCTCTCTGATTACATGTTGATAAAGCCTTTAGGATGTGTACTCGACTTTCAGGACTATGATGCAGATCATACTAGTGGGGCCTGGGTAGTCAATGAGTACATCCTTCATTGTTCCTAGTCGTGGGAATATCGAGACGGGGCATCGATATTCCAGAGTAGACTAGCGTATATCTTCTCGACCCATGCCATGGGCGATGGATGATCCCATATCCATTTGTGTTTGACATCGAAGATGGAATACGGGTGCTCAGTGGAGACTGGGTACACTGAACGGACTCGCCGAGAACTCCCAGATGGTATTATACCTCACGTCAGATGGCAGTTCTCTGGTGACACTGGTACAGCTTAGTCTGTTGACCCGAGATCGTCATAGAGTCTTGTGTGTCTCCCACTGTGCTTTGATTTCCACCCTACAACGGCTCTACTGAGTTGTGCAAACAGGTGGTTTTTGGGTACAGTCCCGATTCACATGGAGGCAATGAGCAATAGGAGGGGATTCGTCTCTCCCGGTATTGGGGGTTGATGTTGCGCTATGCTCGACTGGCCATAACAGGAAATCCCTGGCCAGGGTTGCAGTGATATACTGGTAAGAGTTATCAGTAGTTTCACGAATGTTATGGACCTTACATCGGCATGACTTATCGAGCTATTGGGGTCTGACGTTTACCACCCCTAGGCGAGATATGCGACATATCAGACGAACAGACCGGACTATACGGTAAGTGTTACTGGTTGGATTCACAGGAGTGTGAGCGGTCTTGCTCGTCGATCTTCTGATCGCTCAATACCTTGGTGGCCGTTACGTTTAGCAGACCGCTTGCGGCTTGTGGGTGTTTGATATGATCATCATCCGCTGCCGGCGTATTGACGAGTCTTTAGAGTCCTACACAGAGGTTTCCTGGCTCAAGCGAAACGAAATAGGAGCGCATATGAGATATGTGCGGGACCGAGAATAATGCGTGTATGTGATACCGTATTTCATTCTCGCGATGAATGTGTCGAATGGTTGTATGCGATATAACCTAGTTATCGAATCAAGGATTGATTCGATAAGCTGATACATTGGATACTAGTCGGTTATATGCGATATGACCGGATCGTTAAATCAAGTGTTGATTTAATGATTTAATGCATAATTATATATATTTGATATATTACTTTGCATTAACTAGTATTGGTTCACTTTAAAAGGATTTTCTTACTTGAATTGTGCAAGTTGTATATGTGATATACTTTTGTGCACAAGATTGTATCATGTTTGATGATACTTGCTCTTTTGGGTTTGTGTAAAGATTAAACCATGTTTATTGAATGGTTAGGGTTTCTTTTCTATTATTTATTTATCCATTTATTATTGTTTTGGAAAAGATAAAGAGAAAAAGAAATGGTGGCTTAGTTTGTTTTTTCTTTAAAGCTTCTTGAAGCTTTGAACAAGTCAACCATTCTTGTCTCTTCTTTAACCCTAACCACTCATCTAAACCTTGGTTAAATCTCTACACTAAACCATGGTTGAAGTTATGATAAGTATTCTTTTTATTTTCCTTTTTAAAATAACACTTATCATATCTTCTTCTTCTTCTTCATCTTCTTCAACATGAAGAAAAGCTTTCTACACCAATGGCAACTTGAGAAATCAAGTGAGAAATCCAATTCTAAAGTCTACCCACTTCCTATTTCTTCATCCTCTACCACTTGCCAAGTTGTATAGGGTGTTTCCTTCACAAGTTTTCATGGCTTGGCGAAGTTGGAGCTTGTTCTTGTGATGCCTCGACGTAGATCATCTTCGGCATCGAACCGACGATCAAGCCCGCCCATTCTTCGATGATACCGATGCTAGAGTCATGGGTTCATTTTGGACAGCGGAGGGACTTCATCACAGAGCCTAGGAGGTGGTGGACCGGATCTACAAAGGTTGTAGCCCCTTCCCTATTTCTATATTTCCGTTTACTTGCTTGCTTCGCCTATTTATCTAGTTAACGATCCGTATTAGGGTTTGTAGGCACCCGTAAAATTTGAATTAGCCGTGTTTGATACCTTGTGAGACTTCATTAGAGTGCCTAGGAACCCTACAGTGGTATCAGAGCCTAGCTAGAGCCTTAGGCGAAGTCCAGACGGAATTAGAACTCCGATCGAATCAAAACCCAAACCCTAATATTGCTCTCTGGACTTTTTCTGAAATCGTGGTTTTTTCGAAATTAAAAATATGCAGAAAATCCAGCAGGGAATTCTAAGAATTACGATGCAAAAGTTTTTCATTGATACCTCTATTGCGCGGCGGAACCGCGGCAGAAGCCTGGCTTCTACGGCGGTTCCGCGGTCACGTGACATGATTAGACTTCAAACTTTGCACAGTAATTCTTGTTTTCTGGTGCTGGTTTTCCTGGGAATATTTTAATATTTATTCCAGAGTTGTATTTTTTGGGTTGTATTGGGGACTCGGTGTATTCGATCGGACTGTCTAATTTTTGTCGGTGTGCTTTTCCGGGTATTTTTAGAATATGTTAAAAAGTTCGACCGGATATAAATACCCACTTTTTCCCCTGCCGGGAAATTTCCAATTGTTGGATTTTTCCGTAGTTTAACGACGTTCTAAGTAGTGCAAGTAACTCGATGGACCCTCTAGAAGACAACAAACCTTAACTCGATTATGTGACCGTCTTGAACTGCCCTTTGAACCTTCGGGTTTGGGGCAGTACGGCGTGCCACATGTGAGGCGTTGGCTTGACCCTTCTACGGCTGGACCGTTGGTACTGAGGCACGAACTGAATGTTGTTAGACTTATTTCATGTGTTGAGCTGTTTCGGGAAAACTTGGGTGTTCGATTGTACGATCGGAAAGTTTAACATTTTCTATTTATCCGGAATGTGATACAATAATTGGAATTCACAAATAGTTATGAGATAACGGAATGAATATTATAAACATAGCAGTTTAGTCTCACTTGATCGGATGCCACGGAATTTTGATGTGATCAAAAGTCCGTCGCAATCACGTAGCGTACGCGGATACTCGCCGGGTAAAACTTAATAGACAACCTCACTCCATAGCCCCGACCAAGTGACTGTAGGAGAACCCCGTCGCCGAAAGCATCCGTTCGGGTGCTCGCGGTAGCGGTGTTCCGCCTTGGTGCACTTTCTCGACGGCGTTGGGGGTCCGGCCGTCTACTGAAGTTTGCGACGATCATTCGATCAGAATGTCGGGAATCCTGTTGAATTGCCCAACTTGATATTGAAAAGAGTTTTCGATAATGAGACTAAAATGCGGGGTTTATAATTGTTAGGCATGCGATGTCTAAAGAATTCATTTGATTAGGCATGTGATGTCTAAAGGAGTTGCGGATTCTAACTGTTATAGTTTTACACTTTCTTTTCTGTGACCGTAAGTGTAATATGTGATATCGCCGGTTTCGTTGCTATATGTCAACGACAATTGGGATGCGCATATTTACTTACGTTGATGACATGTGATGTTATGTGTTGCTGGATATGTTATATTGGATCGTCGTGTTTGAATAGCCGGGGGTTTTTATGTGAGATGAGTGTTTTTCATTTTCATTCATGTAAAATCTTGTATGTAATATTCTTTTATTGGGGCACTTCCAGGTTGCGGAAGTTGTCACCGTTGATGTATATTATTTACTTTTCTGCACTAGGATAGACCCAAGGAGGGGAGCACAAGTAACCGGGTTCTGGGGTCCAGTGGGAGACCAACTCGAGGAGTCGAGTCCGGGTCTCCTAACCCTAGAATTGGTAGGGTTGCTTGCCGCTCTCGTAGGGGTCTTGGGGTGTGGGATTGGCTATTCATCACGACCGTGGAATCCGTGTTTTATACTGGCTCGTATTGAAAACACGGACGTCCTAGTATATCCAAAATTTCATATGTTTCTTCTGCTGTGATTTATCTGTGATGTGATCATATGATGTTCTGTGACAGGTATTATATATAGTATATATGATATATTATATAGACGTTGCTTATGTTTTACACCCGCGCTAGCCCTGCCTCGCTCTGCCGTTAGTTACCTAACCTAACGGTGCAGACGGGACATCGAGGCGAATGCGGATGGCATAAGCGTACGTTATATTTATCTGTGATGATTAGGTGGACTTAAATGATGGGATATTCATTAATGAGATTAATGAAAGAAAATAAATCTAATTGATGTTGTGGGAATTTCAAAATAAAACAGGTAGCTACAGTTCTTGCTTTGCATCGCGGTGTTCATTATAGAACATCCTGCACCTTATTCGATAAGGAAAGGACCGAGATCCCTTCACCGGGAGTGACTCCTTTAGCAATAACTGGCAGATGCTACAACCCTCGGTTTGTCTTTTGATCGCTTCTATAGTTTCTGCTTTGCACAGTGATATATATGATATATCCCGCACCTCATTCGACGAGGAAAGGGCCGACGATCCCTTCACCGGGAGTGACCCCTTTAGCAAAACTAGAAAAGCCTAAAAAAACATTCCATTTAAAAAAACCATTTGATTCCGCAACGAGATCAAGTTCAAAGCGTTAAAGGTTTTCACAAAAACCATTCGCAACCCTCCGTCATTTTAGGAAGTAGAGTACTTAGTATTCGTGCTTTGTTTGTTGACTTTAGTTAAGGCACAGTGTACGGTAGCTAAGTGATGTCTTCCTACACCGCATATGATGCGATTAGTTAGGACAGTCGCGTGACTTTGTTGACCTTAGTTAAGGGTCATGTGGGTGGGTCTAATTAATCACGAAATGACGGGTAGAACTTGACTAGTACTTATGATTTGTTGACCATAGTTAAGGTCATAGGTGCTAGGGGTAAAAACCTTTATCGGGAGTTTCAAGAGTTGAAATTTACAATGAGATTGCATACCTTCTATATGATAGTTGGATCCCGATACCCACTGCGAGTAATTGTTACTCCTGGGAGAGTTTTGCACTTTGCAATTAGCCGATCAAGTAGGTGTCTAGAAAGGTGTCAACGGCGTTACGCCTCTGGGAAAACGAGGTTTACTGTAATTAGGTCCGTGCGAAAGCACGGGGAACCTCCCTCAAAGTACCGACACTGGCCTGGCTGAAAGATTGGCGAACTTGTAGGGTGTAATTAATCCCGGCTCGTTTTTCCTTTTAGGGTTTGAAGGAAGATTTGATAAAAACAGTGGGAGCCATCCTGATTAGATAAAATATATAACCAATCTGATCTTGCAAGAGCGCACGCAGAGTGTTTTCTTCTCTCTCTCTCCAGGTAGCGACCATATCACGCCTTAATCAAGATAATAATACGGATAATTGACCGAACCCGCTTATTATACTGAGCTGGGGAACGTTGGTACCGCTCCAACTTATAATTGTTATAAGACAGAGCAGGAAATAAGGGAATGCCAGGATTCCCATGCCGCCCAAACGAAGAAAGTGCATGAGATGCATCTCCTTCGGGTGTGTTCATTACAAAGAACTGTTTCTCAGTATCCTCTGCATCCTGGGTATATGATACCGGATCAGGATCCCAGATATGTAATATGTTACATAGGGCTACAAAAAGGTAGAAAAACTTAGAACGGGTGATAAGTTTCATGAGGCAGAAAACGGGGCAAGTGTTGCAGCCAAGTCTGTTGGTCACTGTCACCCTGTATTACCAATACATTGATTCTGAACAAATGCTATTAGATACCGAACCTGATATACAAAATCATATCAGTCTCTTTATTAGTAAAGAAATGATATAATTTTGTATTGTTGGATAATGTTTTGAACATTTCCTATATCAAAAGTTGATCGGTTCAGGCACGTTATCTAAAAGCAATGACGTTCTAAATCAAACTACAGTTCCTTGTATACTGAACACACACAAGAGGAAGAGTTCAGAAATGAACGAATCCTCCTTGAGGCATTGTAGACTAGGTCACATCAATGCGACCCGACTGGCTGAAGTTACATTTTAGATGCATATTTAAATCAGTTTAAATTTACATCTTGTGAAACTTGCCAGTCATGTCACAAAGATTAGATGACCATAGCTCTGTTTATTAGAAACAGAGAAAGAGTTAATAAACTCTTGGGACTGATACATGATGATGTATGTAAAGTCTCCTGTCTACACATGCCAGGACTGGTTCTTTATACTTCATTGTATTCTCTGATAATCTCTCAAGATTCAGTCATATGTTCCTGTTGAAACATAAGTCTGAAGCTTTTGAGGTATTCACAGAATATAAGTTAGAAATAGAGAACCAAAATACGGGTATAAGTATTATGTCCTATGATAAGATCAGGGAGGAGAATACTTGTGCATAGAATTCCTGGACTATTCTAAAGGAGAATGAGATTCTCTCTCAGTGTTACTCCTCTGAATACACCATAGCACAACGGTGTATCAGGGCGGAGCAATTGCACAATATTAGATATGGTGTGCTCTATGATGAGTATTACTGAGTTACCTATTTCCTTTTGGGGCTATGCACTTGAGAAGCTGCATACCTATTGAATTAGGTTTGAATCAAATCAGTGCCTACCACTCCATATGAGATATGGTATGGGAAGAACCCATCTCTTAAGCGAGTTAAGATTTGGGGTTGTCCGGCCTATGTTTAAAGCAAAATCCGGACAAGATCGAGGCAGGATCTGTTCTGTAGAACTGGAACGGTTCCAGCTATACAAAACTGCAGTTGATGATTTGACAGAACCATAAGATTCTATAGTTCCCGACGAACCTCAGCCTCTCCGCCGATCTAGTAGGGTTCCTCATCCGCCTGAGAGATACCTCGGTTTCTCGATGAAAGTGGGAGCAAGGATTGCATCATGAGATGATGACCCAACTGGTTTCGAGCAGGCCATCGAGAGTAGGGACTCTGTAAGAATGGCTGGATGCTTAGCGATCTGAGATGGAATCCATGTACACCAGCAAAGTATGGACTTTAGCTGCTATATCTGAAGGGTTAAATCCCCATCAGGAGCAAGTATATCTTGAGAAGATTACTTGGTGTAGATGGAAAAGTTGAGACTTTCAAAGCTAGACTTGTTGAAGGTTTTCGTCATCGACCAGGCGTGGATAATGATGAAACTTTTTTCCAGTAGCTATGCTTAAGTCTATCCAGATCCTACTTACCACGGCTACATACCATGACTACGATATCTGGCGGTTGGGTGCCATGACTGCTTTTCTAATTACTGATTTAGAAGAGAATGACTATAAGAACACAGCCAGAGGTCTTCGTAAACAGTGGGAGCAGCGGAAACGTGTGCAAGTTGCTTTACATAATGAAGCAGGCGTCGCGGAGTTGGAACGTCTGTTTTGATGTGACAGTCAAAGTGTTTGACTTCATCAAAATGGTAGACGAACCTTGTATATACAAAAGGGTAGTAGAGAGTAAGGTGGTCATCTTCGTATTGTACGTAGACAACATACTCTTGATAGGAAAAGAGTTTCCTATACTACGATCGATCAATCTCCTATTATCACAAGGATTCTCCAAATAGGATAATGATGATACCTCCTAAATCCTGAGATTTGGACCTATGAGATAGATGTAATTGGATGCTAGGATTCTCACTAGATGTAGTGAGATGGTATCAATCGATCCTGGGGAGAATCACTGGAAGAGTTCCAGGGTGATAAAGACGACTGAATGTCAGTCACGGGCATTGTCTTTACCCTCAGTAGAGGGACGGTATGTTGGAAGAGTTCCAAGCTAGATACCGTGGCAAACTAGACGATAAAGGCTGGTAACATCGCTATTGAAGACACTACCAAAGAGGAAGTTTGGGTGTATATTGGTTCATAAGATGAACTAGGTTCCTGCCATTGTATGACAATGGAAGTGTGGCTTCGGCCCTGGAACCCTGGTCCCATCAGTGACCCAGACATATTCTGAGGCAGCATCACCTGATCATGGAGATAGTTGATCTCCAGGTTGATCGAGGTTAGGAGATTAGACTCAGAGGACAACACGGCGGATCCACTCACGAAGGCCTTTTCCCAAAGAGAGACTTTTAGGGGATAGTTGAGTATGTGATACTGCAACAACTGCTACAGATGGCCCTAGTGCAAGTGGGAGATTGTTAGTTATATGTATGCCTTAGAGGCCATTACTGTACATTGGATGTATATTGTAGTGGATGCTGGGACATATATAGGTAGGACTTTCTTGCTCGACATGATAGTACGCTATCTGGTTGCTCTTTATCTTAACATGTATACTTTCTGTCTCTCTGATTACATGTTGATAAAGCCCTTAGGATGTGTACTCGACTTCCAGTACTATGATGCAGATCATACTAGTGGGGCCTGGGTAGTCAATGAGTACATCCTTCATTGTTCCTAGTCGTGGGAATATCGAGACGGGGCATCGATATTCCAGAGTAGACTAGCGTATATCTTCTCGACCCATGCGATGGGCGATGGATGATCCCATATCCATTGGTGTTTGACATCGAAGATGGTATACGGGTGCTCAGTAGAGACTGGGTACACTGAACGGACTCGCCGAGAACTCCCAGATGGTATTATACCTCACGTCAGATGGCAGTTCTCTGGTGACACTGGTACAGCTTAGTCTGTTGACCCGAGATCGTCATAGAGTCTTGTGTGTCTCCCACTGTGCTTTGATTTCCACCCTACCACGGCTCTACTGAGTTGTGCAAACAGGTGGTTTTTGGGTACAGTCCCGATTCACATGGAGGCAATGAGCGATAGGAGGGGATTCGTCTCTCCCGGTATTGGGGGTTGATGTTGCGCTATGCTCGACTGGCCATAACAGGAAATCCCTGGCCAGGGTTGCAGTGATATACTGGTAAGAGTTATCAGTAGTTTCACGATTGTTATGGACCTTACGTCGGCATGACTTATCGAGCTATTGGGGTCTGACGTTTACCACCCCTAGGCGAGATATGCGACATATCAGACGAACAGACCGGACTATACGGTAAGTGTTACTGGTTGGATTCGCAGGAGTGTGAGCGGGCTTGTTCGTCGATCTTCTGATCGTTCAATACCCGGGTGGCCGTTACGTTTAGCAGACCGCTTGCGGCTTGTTGGTGTTTGATATGATCATCATCCGCTGCCGGCGTATTGACGAGTCTTTAGAGTCCTACACAGAGGTTTCCTGGCTCAAGCGAAACGAAATAGGAGCGCATATGAGATATGTGCGGGACCGAGAATAATGCGTGTATGTGATACCGTATTTCATTCTCGCGATGAATGTGTCGAATGGTTGTATGCGATATAACCTAGTTATCGAATCAAGGATTGATTCGATAAGCCGATACATTGGATACTAGTCGGTTATATGCGATATGACCGGATCGTTAAATCAAGTGTTGATTTAATGATTTAATGCATAATTATATATATTTGATATATTAATTTGCATTAACTAGTATTGGTTCACTTTAAAAGGATTTTCTCACTTGAATTGTGCAAGTTGTATATGTGATATACTTTTGTGCACAAGATTGTATCATGTTTGATGATACTTACTCTTTTGGGTTTGTGTAAAGATTAAACCATGTTTAGTGAATGGTTAGGGTTTCTTTTCTCTTATTTATTTATCCATTTATTATTGTTTTGGAAAAGATAAAGAGAAAAAGAAATGGTGGCTTAGTTTGTTTTTTCTTTAAAGCATCTTGAAGCTTTGAACAAGTCAACCATTCTTGTCTCTTCTTTAACCCTAACCACTCATCTAAACCTTGGTTAAATCTCTACACTAAACCATGGTTGAAGTTATGATAAGTATTCTTTTTATTTTCCTTTTTAAAATAACACTTATCATATCTTCTTCTTCTTCTTCATCTTCTTCTACATGAAGAAAAGCTTTCTACACCAATGGCAACTTGAGAAATCAAGTGAGAAATCCAATTCTAAAGTCTACCCACTTCCTATTTCTTCATCCTCTACCTCTTGCCAAGTTGTATAGGGTGTTTCCTTCACAAGTTTTCATGGCTTGGCGAAGTTGGAGCTTGTTCTTGTGATGCCTCGACGTAGATCATCTTCGGCATCGAACCGACGATCAAGCCCGCCCATTCTTCGATGATACCTATGCTCGAGTCATGGGTTCGTTTTGGACAGCGGAGGGACTTCATCACGGAGCCTAGGAGGTGGTGGACCGGATCTACAAAGGTTGTAGCCCCTTCCCTATTTCTATATTTCCGTTTACTTGCTTGCTTCGCCTATTTATCTAGTTAACGATCCGTATTAGGGTTTGTAGGCACCCGTAAAATTTGAATTAGCCGTGTTTGATGCCTTGTGAGACTTCATTAGAGTGCCTAGGAACCCTACATTTTAATAAGTGGAATTTTTAATAAAAGTTTACCAAATTAACTTTCAAATATTTTATCCAAATTAATAAAGATTTTTCTAGAATTTTCCTAAGCTCGTACAAACATGTGCATGTAACCTAGGGTTAAAATTTGGGTTAAACCATGTTTAGGCAACCATGGTGGTCTAACCCCTCTTGTTAAGCAAATTAGTTTTAAATTAAGAATTTGGTTTTCAAAAAAAAATAAAGGGACTAATATTGGTTTTGGGGTTGACGTGGGTTGAGGAGAGAGAGGGCATGATGGGTGTCTTGTTAGCATTAAATGAGAGAGAGAGAGGTGGCTCTAGGATTGTGTCACACCCTATCCTTTTCAAAACTTTTTAATTACATTCCAAACCCTTCTCACTCACACACCTCACCAATGCAACATTAGCTGATGTTTCAGCAGCAGCCCCATCTTCAAATCAGCCATTTCATCATTTCAAACAACAGCTACAGTCTTGAATCCAGCAGTAGCTGCAGCTATACTTCAGCCCTAAACACATCAGCATACTATAACATCAGCATCAGCTGCATCAGCAGCAGCACTCCCTTAACAAACAGCCCCAACTCCATATACAACACTCACACAACACAACAACAACACACCACCAACACCACAACAAACACAATCACAAAAACAACAGCAACTGCATCAGCACTGCAGCAGCCAGAACAGCAGCTCCTGCTTCTGGAGCAACAGCAGCAGCTCGGCTGGGGCAGCAGCACCCCAGCAGATCCACCTCCTCTTCTTCTTCTCCTTCTCCTTTTTTATGAGGTTCCTAGTAGGGTATAACTTCTAAACTCCTTCCTTGTTTGCTTAGTTGTGTAGAAATAGCTTCGTTTAGCGATAATTATACGTTTTTGTGCTTGTTTGGGTGATTTATGTGAAAGTGTGTTAAGGTGAGATTGGTGTTGGGTAGACTAGCCTAAGTAAGTGTTGTTAAGGCCAAGTTAACCTAGGATAACCCCAGATTACACCAAAATACCCTCAGTTTTCAAATTGTGCAAAACTTGACGTTTTTGAGCAAAACATAGCTTTTTGAGATATGCTGTTACCCCTGTAAGTTCAGAATAAAATTGAGTGGACCATAGCCTACTGGTGACACCCTGACCCCACTAACAGAGCCCGACCCCACCACTTCAACCCACGGCCGCCGGAATATTCGTTCTAGCCGCAAATTGCGGCCAGACCTGGGAGTTAGGAGCTAGGGTTTTTGGTACAGGTGTCTGTTACTTTTTATGGGTCCATGCTATATATAGTTTTGTAATATTCTAACCTGGGTAAAATCTGGGGCAGTATGTCGTTTTCTGGAATTTTAGTTTGCACGATACGCGCGATACGCGAGTGGATTCTGTGATTCAGCGTATCGCGACGTATCGGATCGAGTTCTGGACACACACACACGTTCCAGCGTATCGCGCGCACGCGCGTTAATTCACGACGCGAGTTTCTCGTTTCGTTCCGATATCGCGTTTTACGAGATTTTGATATATTAGGATTCTTGTGTAAATTCGAGGTTCGCAGGCGGGTACGTCAGACGCCGCCAGGAAAGGGAAGCAGGTGGTCGGCTATACTTAGCACGCGACCAGGTGAGTAGATTTAACATCTATGGGGAAATCGCCTGTATGGCATTAAGCGTCAGGGCGTGATAGGATGTTAGTTTTATGTGTTCATGTAGACATACTATAGTCGCATACCTCCTTATATATATAGAAATAATGATAGTATAGAACACCGCACTGTCACTAACGGTCCAAGTTGCACGAGCATGATTTATATGCTACACTCACACCGTTAGTGATTGCCATGACACTCACATTATAGGGTTGCTATAAACCGCATATTTGATTCTGCTTATTTGACGTTGTCATGATTTGCCGCATGCTAGCATATAGTTATTCATACCAAGCACACTGTATATGCACTTTCGTGAGTACCTTCATTGATATAACCCTACTTGGGCACATATGCATCATATGTCTACAGTTGTGCACATGTGCATTGCTATATTCACCTTGCATACTTATCCTTGCACACATCCATACCGATACACATATTCATATGCTATATACATGGATGATATAGACTTGATTTAAAACTAAGGGACCGCATGCGATATTTTCAAAACTAGATCTTTCAAAAGAGCGGTTTTCCCTTTATTTTAATCTTAGCGTCATACGACAGGTTGCATGGATTATACATTGTATTTGATTATGTGATTTCTGGATTTGGGAACCGGAGTACTAATTGAAGAAAATACGCACTGTTTAAAAACCCGGTTTCCCTTGAAATGATATTTTAGTGCGTCCACCATGAGTTTTCTCGGTTCCAGAGAGCTTGTATGAGTATACCCGATTCGAGAAGAGGTTGGCACCGATTGCGGGTATATGGTGGACCCGCTATGGTACCCCGGGGCGAGAAGACTCGTATTGTTAGACTGTGAGCCCGGCGGAGGGAATACTACCTACCGTTGATTGGATAGACCTGGCGATTATCCGGAGGATACCGACCAGAGTCAATAGATGGATTCGGGACGACGCGTACTGCCGGGAGCCGAGGGCCGATTATGCAGACGGAGCCCGTGGGCAGATCCAACGGAAGGACGCCCCTTACTGGAGGATTTGCGTGTCGATGCTGGACACGGCTGATTTAATGAGATTTGGGTGCCGATGTTGGGCACTCACGATTATATGAGATTTTCATAGGATTTGAGGGCCGATATGGATGACGACGCCTGAGTTTTACTGGGATTTGGGTTTATTGATGGACACCGGTCATTTTTCCACGTTGATATTCCGTGTAGACACTATTTGTTCCCATGCTCAACATTTAGTATTTGACATCTCATCCTGTACCTATTGTACCTGATATAGTACACATGCTATATGATTATTGCACACCTGCTCAGGTTATTTAGGGTTGTTAGATTCCATATCAGATATGATTATTGCATATCTTGCACATCATATGGAAAGACTTTTAGATTGCACTTATTGCCTGATGTGAGCATTCAGTTCATCATATAGATGTTATCGGTTGGCATAGGTTAGAGTATCACAGCACGTGCATACTCGCGATTACCTTTATATGTTATCTACTATTCACGAGTTGGAAACTCACCCTCATTGTGCCACAGTGCTTGCAGGTTGCCCTTGGGAGTAGTCGCGGCTGGCTGTTTACCGCATCTTTTGACACAGATACCATTGCTGAGGCGTGTTAGCCCTTTTTCTATTAGGTGGGTTTTGTACAGTATCTGTTAACTTTTCAGTTACATCTTGATGTATCTAGTACTCTCCATCTACTTTCATGTATTGACTTAGAGACAGTTGTGAGGACAATGTATGTTATTTGTACTCTGGTGTCGAGCTCGTTGTGAGCCGACTTTATTATGCAGTTTTACCACTTATGATATTTGTTTTCACATTACTGCTCATTCTTCGCTTCGGCGTCGTATATTATATTGAGGTGATTTCTCCGCCGTTGGGCGCGATCCTCCCATTGAGATACTCTATTTATTTCACATGTTACTTTTACTTATATCTCGCCTCTTACCGGATTTCGGGACGAATTTTTGGAAAAATAAATATTGTTAAAATCATTTAAATAATAACTTGAACCAAAAAGGATTGCTACTAAACAAATTAAAGTTTTCTAAATGTTTTAACACTCCAAATTTTAATGGTTTTGTTTTCTGGGTTCGGCTTACTTAGTCATGTTACGCCTGTAGACGTTGCGTGGTTAAGTGCCGGTCACGGGCCGAACTTTGGGTCGTGACAAAGTTGGTATCAGAGCCGGGTTTTACCTTCGGAGTGTAGGATAACCCTGGTATGATGGAGTAGGTAGCTGCAGCAGAGTGGCGTGGCGTGTGTATGTTCCGCGGCATACTCACGACACGGTACCCCGCCTAAGCGACCTTAGGACTTATTGATTAAAATTCCTTCATGACTGTATAAATTCTTGCGATTCGATTTCCGTATCCTTATCGAATCCTACCTTCCTTTTCAGCTACTATGCCGCCAAGGACTATGAGGGCACAGAGAGCGGCTGCGAGAGCCGAGGCTCGTGTTGACTCGTCCGAGACGAGGACTGATCCGGGCTGTGCACCTGTTGCACCCGAGCAGACTATTCCTCCTATGACAGATCAGATCGCCACACTAAGGGCTGGTATGCAGGAGATGCGCCAGACGGTGGGATCCAGCATGCAGGAGATGCGTCATATGATAGGGTCGCTAGTTTTGAGACGCTTCGAGCGCAGCGACCAGAGGTAGCTCCACCAGTCACGGAGACCGCGATGGTATCTACAGCACCAGCAGTTGCCCCTGCAGCCACGGAGGTGATTACAGTATTGTTAGCAGAATTCATGAGGCTGAAGCCTCCGGTCTTCACAGGCACCGACGCAGCCGAGGACTCGCAGTCCTTCATTGATAGGATGGCCCGGATATGTCGTTCCCTTAGATGCTCAGATACGAGATGGGTCGAGTTCGCGAGCTTTCGCCTGGAAGGACTTGCGTAGAAATGGTGCGAATCGGTCGAGAAGGGCAGAGCAGCAGGTTTTTCTCCTATGACCTGGACAGAGTTTGTGACGATCTTTATAGCCCGCTTCCTTCCCCAGAGTGTCAGGGATGCCCGAGCACGCAGATTTGAGTCCTTGCGCCAGACGCCAGAGATGACCATGACGGAGTACGACGTGCTATTCACCGAGCTATCAGTTTATGCTCCGTACCTAGTGTCTACTGAGGAACTGCGAGTCAAGAGATTTGTCCGAGGCTTGCTTACCCCACTGATCCTTGCGATCAGCGCACAGCATTATGAGACATATGCCACTGCTGTAGATGCGGCCCAATTAGTCGAGGAGCGCCTTGCCGAGACTTCAGTAGTCCCAGGGCCGAAGAGGGTTTGTACTGACACAGCAGCTTATAGACATCCGTTCAGACGCCGTGATAGACGTTATACTTGTGGCAGAGACTCGGGGCGAGGTCAGATGTTTAGCTCATACCCCCAGGAGGGTCAGGAGACGTCTCATGGATGCTTTGGATGTGGTAGTCCTCATCACCGCGTCAGAGATTGTACAGAGACACGCCAGAGGGAGCCAGCCGTACCGCATGTCACACTTCCACCTTCTCCACCCCTGAGGGCGTTACCTGTTGTACCCACAGTTGCTCCGTGTCAGACTCATGCACAGAAAGGCCATGATCGCGGAGGGTTTGTTCCTAAAGGGCTAGGCGGTCGAGGCAGAGGACAGCCAGCCACCGGCAGAGTACAGCCCGCTGCTAGTAGGGGACCGCCAATTATAGGTGGAGGACATGCACGGGTTTTCGCATTGACGCATCAGGACGCGCAGGCGTCCAATGCGGTGGTCTCAGGTACTTTATTAGTATATACTGTTGATGCACACGTATTATTCGATCGGGGATCCATGCACTTGTACGTTTCCACACATTTTGTACCGAGATTGGGTAGAGAGTCTGGGTTGCTTGATCAGCCGCTTGTTGTGACCACTCCCATGGGAGAGTCGTTTGTTGCTAGGCACGTATTCCGATCCTGTGTTGTACGTATTGGCGAGAGGGATTTGCCTTTCGACTTGATCCTTCTGGAGATGTTGGACTTCGACGTTCTTTTGGGAATGGATTCGTTGGCCACGTGCTATGCGTCTGTGGACTGCCGCGAGAAGACAGTTAGGTTTTGTTTTCCCGGCGAGTCGACTTTTGTTGTGCAGGGTGACCGTGGTGCCACCCCCCACCTTTTGATTTCTTCTCTTCGCGCTGGACAGCTTCTGAGGAAGGGATGTCAGGGATTCCTAGCCTATGTTGGTGAGATTAGGGCTACGGATGTTCCACTGGACCAGGTTCCGAGTGTATGTGAGTTCCCTGACGTATTCCCTGACGAGCTTCCTGGGTTACCGCCTGAGCGTGACGTTGTGTTCCGTATTGATTTGATTCCCGGCACGGGGCCTATTTCTATACCACCTTATCGGATGGCCCCGGCGGAGCTTAGTGAGTGGAAGAGTCAGTTGCAAGATTTGCTGGACAAGGGACTCGTTCGACCTAGTGTTTCTCCTTGGGGTGCTCCGGTCCTGTTTGTTAAGAAGAAGGACGGCAATTTGCGTCTGTGTATCGACTACCGGCAGCTGAATCGGGTGACCGTGCGGAACAGATATCCGTTACCACGCATCGACGACTTATTTGACCAGCTTCAGGGGGCAGGATATTTTTCGAGGATCGATTTGCGATCAGGCTATCACCAGCTGAGAGTTCGACAAGAGGACATTCCGAAGACAGCTTTCCGTACGTGTTATGGCCATTATGAGTTTTTGGTGATGTCGTTCGGACTCACCAACGCGCCAGCAGCCTTCATGGACATGATGAACCGTATATTCAGGTCGTATCTTGACTTGTTCATCATCGTATTCATTGAAGATATCTTGGTGTATTCCCGGAGCACGGAGGAGCACGAGCAGCACTTGTGGATTACACTGCAGACCTTGAAAGAACACCGGCTTTATGCAAAATTCTCCAAGTTCGCATTCTGGCTGGATAGCGTTGACTTCTTGGGTCACGTGATTACACGGGATGGTATATGTGTAGACCCGAGGAAGGTCGAGGCCATGCGGAGTTGGCCCAGACCTACATCCGTTACTGAGATACGTATCTTTCTCGGACTGGCCGGCTACTTCAGGCAATTTGTGCAGGATTTCTCCCGTATTGCTGTACCTTTGACCGGTTTGACCCGGAAGGGGGTTCCTTTCGTTTGGATGAAGGAGTGCGAGCACAGTTTCCAGCAGCTACGGACTTGCTTGACTACGGCGCCAGTGTTATCTTTGCCTTCAGGATCAAGCGGGTTTGTAGTCTATTGTGACGCTTCACGAGTAGGGCTAGGGTGCGTTTTGATGCAGCATGACAGGGTGATCGCATATGCTTCCCGGCAATTGAAGAAACATGAACAGAACTACCCCACTCACGATTTGGAGATGGCTGCAGCGGTCTTTGCCCTTAAGATCTGGCGACACTACCTCTATGGCGAGTCGTGCCAGATATTCACTGATCACAAAAGCCTAAAGTATATATTTCAGCAGCGAGACCTGAATCTCCGACAGCGCCGTTGGATGGAACTGGTGAAAGACTATGACTGCGAGATCTTATATCACCCGGGCAAGGCTAATGTATTTGCAGATGCTTTGAGCAGGAGGCCCGAGGGTAGTCTATCGTGTTTGAGTGCAGTACAGAGGCAGTCGTCAGCAGATTAGCAGATACTATGCGACGGCCGAGTGCAGATCGAGTTCACACAGATCGGGGGGCAGCTAGCGCACGTTCGTGCATGCCCACAGTTGCTTGACTGTATATATGAGGCACGGCGCAGGGATGACCGTTGCTCAGAGATCGTGGCACAGATTGGACAGGGCAGATTCTCTGAGTTCAGGATCAATGATCAGGGGATATTACGATTTGGGTCTAGACTGTGCGTACCAGATGCTGAGGGATTGCGGCGCGATATTTTCGAGGAAGCACATCGATCGGTGTACAGTGTCCACCCCGGTTCCACCAAGATGTACCATGATATGAGAGAGGTCTACTGGTGGGACGGAATGAAGAGGGACATCGCAGATTTCATATCAAGATGCCTGACTTGTCACCAAGTCAAGGCCGAGCACCAGAGGCCCGCAGGAGAGCTACGGCCGTTACCCATTCCGGAGTGGAAATGGGAACAGATTTCGATGGATTTCGTTGTGGGTCTACCCAGGACTAGGCGGGGGTATGACTCCATTTAGGTGATGGTGGATCGTCTGACAAAAGTGGCTCACTTCCTACCAGAAAAGACGACTTTCGGATTTGCTCAGTACGCCCAGATATATATCGACGAGATTGTACGACTACATGGGGTCCCGACGTGTATCGTGTCCGACTGAGGCACCCAGTTTACCAGCAGATTATGGCAGAAACTTCAGGAGGCTTTGGGCACTCGTTTGAGTTTCAGCACAGCATTTCATCCGCAGACCGACGGACAGTCAGAGCGAACCATTCAGACTCTCGAGAACATGCTCCGAGCTTGCGTTTTAGACTTTGGTGGTAGCTGGGATCATCACTTACCCTTGATAGAGTTCTCCTACAACAATAGCTTCCAGGACACTATTCAGATGGCACCTTTCGAGGCTTTGTATGGGAGGAGATGTAGATCGCCCGTCTGTTGGACAGAGCTCAGTGAGAGCAGTATTTTGGGGCCACATAACGTACAGGAGACGACCGACAGCTCAGAGCAGGCAGAAATCGTATGCTGACAGACGCCGCCGCAGATTAGAGTTCGCAGTTGGTGATCACGTTTTTCTGAGGGTCTCTCCGATGAAGGGAGTGATGAGGTTTGGACGGAAGGGTAAGCTTAGCCCCAGATTCATAGGTCCTTTCGAGATCCTCGAGTGTGTCGGCACAGTAGCATATCGTTTAGCTCTTCCACCCAGTCTTTCGGATGTCCACCCCGTCTTCCATGTATCGATGCTACGCAGATATCTTCATGACCATTCCCACACGATCCAGCATCCGATAGTACAGCTTGAGCCTGACCATTCTTTCACCGTGCAGCCAGCGGAGATATTGGATCGGCAGGTGAAGAAACTTCGATCTAGGGTCCTGCCGTTGGTGAAGGTTCTTTGGCGCGGCCCGAACGGTGAGGAGATCATTTGGGAGACTGAGGGGGAGATGCGGAAGAAATTCCCTCATCTCTTTGAAGGTACGCGTAATCATATATTTTAAATTCGGGGACGAATTTTCTTAAGGGGGGAAGACTGTAACAACTCGGAATATATTAGTAGCTAATTATATTTTAATAAGTGGAATTTTTTATAAAAGTTTACCAAATTAACTTTCAAATATTTTATCAAAATTAATAAAGATTTTTCTAGAATTTTCTTAAGCTTGCACAAACATGTGCATGTAACCTAGGGTTAAAATTTGGGTTATACCATGTTTAGGCAACTATGGTGCTCTAACCCCTCTTGTTAAGCTAATTAGTTTTAAATTAAGAATTTGGTTTTCAAAAAAAAATAAAAGGACTAATATTGGTTTTGGGGTTGACTTGGGTTGAGGAGAGAGAGGGCATGATGGGTGTCTTGTTAGCATTAAATGAGAGAGAGAGAGGTGGCTCTAGGATTGTGTCACACCCTATCCTTTTCAAAACTTTCTACTTAAATTCCAAACCCTTATCACTCACATCCTTCTTACTCACACACCTCACCAATGCAACAGTAGATGATGTTTCAGCAGCAGCCCCATCTTCAAATCAGCCATTTCATTATTTCAAACAACAGCTACAGTCTTGAATCCAGCAGTAGCTGCTGCTATACTTCAGCCCCAAACACATCAGCATACTGTAACATCAGCATCAGCTGTATCAGCAGCACTCCCTTAACAAACAGCCCCAACTCCATATACAACACTCACACAACACAACAACAACACACCACCAACACCCTAACAAACACAATCACAAAAACAACAGCAACTGCATCAGCACTGCAGCAGCCAGAACAACAGCTCCTGCTTCTGGAGCAACAGCAGCAGCTCCACTTCCTCTTCTTCTTCTCCTTCTCCTTGTTTGTGAGGTTCCTAGTGGGGTATAACTTCTAAACTCCTTCCTTGTTTGCTTAGTTGTGTAGAAATAGCTTCGTTTAGCGATAATTATACGTTTTTGTGCTTGTTTGGGTGATTTATGTGAAAGTGTGTTTAAGTGAGGTTGGTGTTGGGTAGACTAGCCTAAGTAAGTGTTGTTAAGGCCAAGTTAACCAAGGATAACCCTAGATTACACCAAAATACCCTCAGTTTTCAAATTGTGCAAAACTTGACGTTTTTGAGCAAAACATAGCTTTTTGAGATCTGTTGTTACCCCTGTAAGTTCAGAATAAAATGGAGTAGACCATAGCCTACTGGTGACACCCTGACCCCACCAACAGAGCCTGACCCCACCACTTCAACCCACGGCCACCGGAATATTCGTTATGGCCGCAAATTGCGGCCAGACCAGGGAGTTAGGAGCTAGGGTTTTTGGTACAGGTGTCTGCTACTTTTTGTGGGTCTATGGTATATATAGTTTTTTAATATTCTAACCTGGGTAAAATCTGGGGCAGTATGTCGTTTTCTGGTATTTTAGTTTGCGCGATACGCGCGAAACGTGGGTGGATTCTGTGATTCAGCATATCGCAGCGTATCGGATCGAGTTCTGGACACACACACACACACAGGTTCTAGCGTATCGCGCGCACGCGCGTTTATTCGCGACGCGAGTTTCTCTTTTCGTTACGATATCGCGTTTCACGAGATTTTGATATATTGGGATTCTTGTGTAAATTCCAGGTTCGCAGGCGGGTACGTCAGACGCCGCAAGGAAAGGGATGCAGGTGGTCAGCTATACTTAGCACGCGGCCAGGTGAGTAGATTTAACATCTACGGGGAAATCTCCCGTATGGCGTTAAGCTTAAGGGCGTGATAGGATGTTAGTTTTATGTGTTCATCTAGACATACTAGAGTCGCATACCTCCTTACATATATCGATATACTGATAGTATACCGCACTGTCACTAACGGTCCAAGTTGCACGAGCACAATTTATATGCTACACTCACACCGTTAGTGATTGCCATGACACTCACATTATAGGATTGCTATAAACTGCTTATTTGACGTTGTCATGATTTGCTGCATGCTATCATATGGATATTCATACCAAGCACACTGTATATGCACTTTCGTGAGTACCTTCATTGATATAACCCTACTTGGGCACATATGCATCATATGTGTACAGTTGTGCACATGTACATTGCTATATTCACCTTGCATACTTATCCATGCACACATCCATACCAATACACATATTCATATGCTACATACATGGATGATATAGACTTGATTTAAAACTAAGGGACCGCATGAGATATTTTCAAAACTAGATCTTTCAAAAGAGCTGTTTTCCCTTTCTTTAACTCTTAGCGTCATACGACATGTTGCATGGATTACGCATTGTATTTGATTATGTGATTTCTGGATTTGGGAACCGGAGTACTAATTTAAGAAAATACGCACAGTTTAAAAACCGGGTTTCCCTTGAAATCATATTTTAGTGCGTCCACCATGAGTTTTCTTGGTTCCAGAGAGCTTGTGTGAGTATACCCGATTCGAGGAGAGGCAGGCACCGATTGCGGGTACATGGTGGACCCGGTATGGTACCCCGGGGCGAGAAGACTCGTATTGTTAGACGGTGAGCCCGGCGGAAGGACTACTACCTACCGGTGATTGGTTAGACCTGGCGATTATCCGGAGGATACCGACCAGAGTCGATAGTTGGATACGGGATGACGTGTACTGCCGGGGGCCGAGGGACGATTCCGCAGACGGAGCCCGTGGGCAGATCCGATGGACGGACGCCCCATACTCGAGGATTTGCATGTCGATACTGGACACGGCTAATTTTATGAGATTTGGGTGCCGATGTTGGGCACTCACGATTGTATGAGATTCACAGGATTTGAGGGCTGATGTGGATGACGGCGCCTGAGTTTTACTGGGATTTGGGTTTATTGATGGACACCGGTCATTTTTCCACGTTGATATTCCATGTAGACACTATTTGTTCCCATGCTCAGCATTTAGTATTTGACATCTCATCATGTGCCTATTGTACCTGATATAGTACACAAGCTACATGATTATTGCACACCCTGCTCATGTTATTTAGGGTTGTTAGATTCCATATCAGACATGATTATTGCATATCTTTCACATCATTTGGAAAGACTTTTAGATTGCACTTATTGCCTGATGTGAGCATTCAGTTCATCATATAGATGTTATCTGTTGGCATAGGTTAGAGTATCGCAGCACGTGCATACTCGCGATTACCTTTATATGTTATCTATTATTCACGAGTTGGAAACTCACCACCATTGTGCTACAGTGCTTGCAGGTTACCCTTGGGTGTAGTCGCGGCTGGCTGTTTACCGCATCTTTTGACACAGATACCATTGCTGAGGCGTGTTAGCCCTTTTGCTATTAGGTGGGTTTTGTATGGTATCTGTTTACTTTTCAGTTACATCTTGATGTATCTAGTACTCTCCATCTACTTTCATGTATTGACTTAGAGACAGTTGTGAGGACGATGTATGTTATTTGTACTCTGGTGTCGAGCTCGTTGTGAGCCGACTTTATTATGCAGTTTTACCTCTTATGATATTTTATTTTCACATTACTGCTCATTCTTCGCTTCAGCGTCGTATATTATATTGAGGTGATTTCTCCGCCGTTGGGTGTGATTCTCCCATTGAGATACTCTGTTTATTTCACATGTTACTTTTACTTATATCTCGCTTCTTACCCGATTTCGGGACGAATATTTGGAAAAGGAAATATTGTTAAAATCATTTAAATAATAACTTGAACCAAAAAGGATTGCTACTAAACAACTTAAAGTTTTCTAAATGTTTTAACACTCCAAATTTTAATGGTTTTGTTTTCTGGGTTCGGCTTACTTAGTCATGTTACGCCTGTAGATGTTGCGTGGTTAAGTGCCGGTCACGGGCCGAACTTTGGGTCGTGACAGGTTCCCTCAACGATATCAAGATCATTACGTTAAAGGTTTTTCTACAAAAACCAACCGTAGCCATCTGTCATTTCCAACGAGTAGTATTTAGTATTCGTGCTGCGTTTGTTGACTCCATTATGGTAGCTAAGTGGTGCTTGTTTGTAGCATACGATGCGATTGGTTAGGATAGTCGTGCGGCCTTGTTGACTCCGTCAAAGGCTCGTGCGGATGGGTTTAATGGATTCAAGATAATGACAGGTTGAAATTGACTAGGACTCTTTGATTTGTTGACTCCGTTAAGGTCACTAGGGTCCTAGGGGAAAAACCATATCGGGAGTTTCAAATATAAAGGAAACTTGCCAGGCATGCGCATACCTTCTGGAGTGTGGTGACTTGAGTGGCTTCCGTGAAGTTATCTTGCAATGATAGTCATGTCCCGATTCCCACTGATGGGTAGGTGTTACTCCTCGGGTGATTTTCAGATGATCCCGACTAATCCTCCTTTTAGGGTTTGAAGGAGAATTCGAGGAAACAGTGGGAGCCATCCGATTAGATAAAGTGATTAACCAATCTAATCTAGGTTAGAGTGCACGCTGAGTGTTTCTTTTCTCTCTCTCTCTTTGGCAGCGACCATGACCTGACCTTAAACTAAAACTCATGAACCAAGTTAACCGAACCTTCTTACAAACTTTGGTATTGGATTGTCGTGATTCACGACAAAGCCGCATATATCCCTGCCACTCCTACATCCCCTTTGCATTTCTCCAGAACACTCCGTATCACTACGAAGATCCATATTTCTTAGGTATGCCATCGTATAGTTACATATGAACTCGAAGAAATTTGTTTCAGTTCGAGGATGGATTTCGGTTTTGGAGAAATTGAATAGGATTATTCGGTTGTCTTTTCTCTTTACCTTCTCTCAGGTTGTGAGGGCTTCTAGTATTAGGAGAGTACACCCATTACGCTTATTGGATAGTCTTTTTCCAAACCATAAGTAGGTGCCGAAAGGTAGGGAAGGAAGAAAACCAATTAGCCTAAGTATGGTGTACCGAAGGTAAGATATAACGACATATAAAGGGATTGAAGCGAGGACAAGGAAATTGCGACTACTGTAATGAATCTGGATAGTGGAAGATGCATTACTTGGAATACCCGGCCACCCCCTCGAAACATTTTCATGTTTCAGATTTACTGTGCGGTGTTAATTGAAAACTGTTTTTCCAATTAGATTCTGACTCTAGGGTATATATTTACCAAACTTGATTCTCACATCTGTATGGCATTACAGATGCTGAGTGGGAGTAGAATATTGGGAATTGGGTGATAAGATCCTCAATATCAGAATTTTTTGTAATTGGTGATATTTGAGGAAATCATCTGGGTTTTGCCTAACGACAAATATTTCGTTTTGAATATCCGTTGTTATGTACCAATTTTAAACTGATATATCTGTACGTTTATTTTATAAAGTGAGATATAACATTTTGAAATTATGTTTATGACATTTACCTATATCAGTTGATGATTAGGTAAGGTGCATACAACAACGGTGTAATTCTTCTTAACCATAACACGGTTTTCAACTTACGACGCACAGGGTTTGAGTTATTAAACTCAGAGGACTTATACAAAGTACTGCATGTTGTCCGATATCTATTAGGACAAAGGGGTTGGAACTCGTACTATATTCTATTTATTTATGACTTCTCTGGTTTTACATACGCATTTCGTTGAAATACAAGATCCAAATTTTGAGAAGTTATAGGTATAAGATTAAAGTAGATAACTATGCGTTGCAAGTATTAGGATTCTTTGAGGTGATCAAAGATGTAGATACTTATGCTTGGTATTCCGTCGTAAGTAATATATTTGAGAACTTACTTCTCTCTCAGATTACACATCTGTGGGTGCGCTTCTTGATGAGTAATGCTGCATGGCCTTCTTCCATCTAGTCGATATGCACTGGAAACAGCTGCATGATTTTTGAATCTGGTTCAAATTAAATTAGTGCATTTGTTTCTATATTGGATATAGAATGGATTCATATCTTAACTATGTTAAGGTATATGGAGTTGTCCGTCCTATGCTTAAAACCAGAATCCGGATAAACTTAAGGCACGTTTCAGTAATGGCAGTTTGTGGGTTATCCCGGGCTTTGACGAGGGTTAACATTCTACCATTTGCAGGATCAATAGTAATATTGTTCTTGACTCGCCACCCATTTTAGTAAAATGAATTCTTTTTAGAAAACATTAGTGGGAGTATGGTAGAACTGGAAGTGATTCCAGAACCACAAGCGATTACTAAAAATTTAGTAGAACCTAAGAATTCAATTGGATTCGATAATCCATTAACCACTTCGCATATTTGGTGGGTAATCTCAGCCACCCGAGAGGTATTTCGGTCTCTTCAAAGGCGGTGACATAGAGGTTTTGATGACCCAAGCTTACCACTACTGCTGTCCTAGACTATGATACCTGGCAGGTGGAATACTTTAACGTCGTTCTAAATTAGCTTAAGAAGTGCACGTATATATGACTCTGCCAGAGGGTTGTAGTAGTCAGTGGGAGCAGCGGAAGCATAGTGAGCCAGTAGCTTATGTCTATTTATAGACTAAAGCAAGAAGAGTGGAGACGAATCATCTGTTTTGATGAAACAGTCATGGAGTTTGTGTTAGTGATATATGCCCTAGAGACCATTATTGTATAGTACTGGATTGTAAATTACATTTTGGAAGCTTGGGATATACACAGATATAATAACTGTCTTGCTCAATATGATAGTATGCTATCTGATTTGATTCTAACTTAATATGTGTATATGTTTCTTTTAGCATATCGCTAATACATATTGATAGAACCCTTAGGATCTTTGCTTGACTACGAGCGTTGTGATGGAAGTCATACTAGTGGGGGCTGGGTAGTCTATAACACATCCTTAAGCTTGTCCCTAGTCGTAGGATTATCGAGACAGGGTATCGATACTCCAGAGTAGACTAGTGTATACGCTTCTTATCCCCAGTCAGGGGAGGTGGCCTATCCCGCAGCCATTGGTATATGGTAGCAGATATAGTATACAGATGCTCATTGGGTTATGAGTTACACTAGACGGACTCGATAGGAAATGCTGGTTGGTATTATTCCTATCGTTAGTTAGCAGTTCCTGGGTGACATGAGTACAAGTTAGTCCGTTGACTTGACATCACTATTTGTCTCTAGTGTGTTCCCACTGTACTTAGATTACTACCCTACCACAGCTCAATAAGTCGTGGAAACAGGTAGTAGTTGGGTGTAGTCCCGAAGCACTTGGTTGCAGGAGTGTATAGAAAGGATTCGTCTCTTCCGGTATTGGGAGTTCATATCGCGTTGTGTTCGGATAGCCAATACACAAAGTTCCTGGCTAGGGAAAGTGAGATTTACTGGTAGGTACATCAGTAGTTTCTCAGGATGTATTGGGCTCTACACCGACACGACTTATTGCGCTATTAGGGGTCTAACATTTACCACCACTCTAGGCCCTATATGCGATTTTCTTAGACGAACAGACAGGACTTTAAGGAGATTGTCTCGGATAGGCTCAGTAAGGGTTCGGATGAGTTTGCTCGTCGGCCTTCTTTTTGACAGGTACCTGGGTAGCCGTTACGTACAGCTAGTGCCGCTGGCAGACTTGTAGTTAAAACCACTTCCAGCATATTGTCGAGTCTTTAGAGTCCTACACAGAGGGTTTCCCTGGTTGAGGAGAAACGATGTAGAGGCCGTATGGTTTTACGTGCAGGGTTCCGATCATATACGTGTACTGGATACATGGATGTTGGTCGGATGGATAATACTAGTATGCTTTGGATTAAGCTGGATTCTAGTATTATATTATTGGATTATTATTATCTCATCGTATTCATATTTTCACAGTACGAATACATGTATGTATATACGGTGAGGGCATTCTTGTAATTTTACAAAAGATGCTTCTAGAAGGGGACACCTCATTATTGGATTTATCTATTTTTGGAAAATAGATTAATGAGGTGGAAATAGAGATATTTGTGGCATGGTGAAGCATGACTTATTCCTTCAGTTTATTAGTTTGCCTTTACTATTCAAGCATGGTTGTTATTTATTTATGAAAAATATTGCATGCTTGATCATTGAGAGAGGATGAGCCATTCTCCACTTGCATAAGACTTGTTCATTTGTTCATTCTTTTTCTCTCTCTCCATTGTTTTTCTCCTTCTTCCTCACGACCCTAAACCCTCACATGCGTTGTGAACCCTAGGGTCATTTAAGATAAAATACTCCAATAAACACTCTACATCTCCTAAGCTACATAGATTAGCGAACTAAGTACTTTAGTTACCTCGGTTTTAAGGTTGGAGCTTGAACCATATACTCTCGGGTGGATCGTCTTCGACACGAGGAGGCCGACGACCAAGCTATATCCGCAACTTCGAGGAGCTCAAGCTAAGGAGAGAAGAAGACCCGAAGGACTTGAATATGTTGTATATGTTTTGCATCCGCGCTAGTCTAATCCCGCTCTGCCATTAGTTAAGTAACATAACGGTGCATGAAGGGGCCCCGTGGCGAATGCGGGTGGCATATACGCACATTCTATTTTCGTTCTTTTTCTGGTGTGATAATGTTAATTGATGGGTCCACATTAATCTTAATTAATGCAAAGCAATAAACCTAAAATTTGATGTCGTGGGAACAATTGCAAAACCACTCGGTTTTCTTCAAAAGCAACTTTTAAAAGCGGAGCTTAAACCGCTCCTTTTCAAAAGCTCTTCGGTTCATTCAACTATATCAAGTTCATTACGTTAACGGTTTTCGCCAAAACCAGCCGTAGCACTCCGTCATTTCAGATAGGTATCAACTAGTATTAATGGTATGTGTTTTGACCTTCGCCAAGACATAGTGATTGGTAGCTAGTGGGTGCTTATATGTAGTATAGATAGATGCATTAATATAGGATAGGCGCACAGGTGTTTTGACCTTCATCAAGTGCTTTTACGAATGGATCTAGATTAATCTGAACAATAACGGGTTGAACTTGACTTGCGAATTATGATGTTTTGACCTCCATCATGGTTATAAGCCTTTGGGGCAAAAACCACATCAGGAATTTCAAACATACAAGAAACTTGCTGGTGTTGCATACCTTCTGGAGTGTGGTAGTTTTGGTAGGCTTCCTTCAAAATTATCACACGGTGAAAGTTGTTTCGATCCTACTGTGAGTATCGGCTACTCTTCGGGAGAGTTTTTTCACTTTGTAATTAGCTAATCAAGTAGGTGTTTAGAAAGGTGTTAATGGGGCTACGCCTCTGGGAAAACGAGGTTATTTAATTAGGTCCATGCGAAAAAACGGGGCACCTCCTTCCGAAGTACCAATACTGGCCTAGATGAAAGATAAGTGTGTTGGAGATAGTGCCCTCAGAGTCAATTATTGGATCACAGGCACGTGATTGCAATGATTGAGGGAGGACCTATCCCGATAGGACAGTCTTACTCGAGATGATAGTATGTTATCTGGTTTATCTTTATCATCGTGTACTGCTTTAGGTGACCTGACAGGTCGCTATTGCACGTTGATAGAGCCCCTAGGATTCTTGCTTGACTGCCAGCAGTATGAGGGCGATCATATAAGTGAGAGCTGGAGTCCGTAAGCACATCCTTAAAAGGTCCCTAGTCGTGGGAGTTTCGAGACAGGGCATCGATTCTCCAGAGTAGACTAGTGTATACAGTCAAGACCCCGACGAGGGGCGGTGGCCGGTCTCACAAGCCACTGGTGTCAGTTGGTTCACCTAAGATGTATACAGGTGCTCTTTGGGTTATGTGTACACCGGACAGGACTCGCTGGGAACATGCTAGTTGGTCATATACCTGACGTCAGATAGCAGTTCCCAGGTGACATGTGTACAGGTTAGTTCATCGACCTGGGGATCGTCATTTGTCTCGTGTGAGTTCCCACTGTGCTTTGATTACTACCCTACCACGGCTCAAAGGAGTCGTGCAAACAGGTTTTAGATGGGTACAGTCCCGAGCCAGATGGAGGCAGTGAGCGGATCTTCAGGGGTTCGTCTCTCCCGGTATTGGGGGTCAGGTCGCGCTGTGTCTAGGAGAGCCATTACACGAAGTTCTTGGCCAAGGCAGGAGATTTACTGGTAGGTATTCCAGTAGTATCTCAGGGTGTTCTGGGCTACACTCCGACACGACTTGTACCGCTTTTGGGGGTCTGACTTTTACCAACCCCCTAGGCCCGCCATGCGATGCTCATAGACGAACGGACCGGACTGTACGGATATTGTCACTGACAGGCTCAGTAGGGTGTCAGGATGAGTTCGCTCATCGACATCCCTTTTGGTCAATAGCTGGTGGCCCGTCACGTATTGGCTTATACCTCTGACGTGATAGTGGTTAAATCCACAGCCATAGTATTGACAAGTCTTTAGAGTCCACCACACTTTCAGTTACTCAAGCTTTCGGGCGAAACGCTGTAGAGGCCGTATGGAGATATGGCAGGGTCCGATCAGATACGTGCGGTATTGTACGGATCAGGATCGGACGGATTTTACTAGCCGGCTTTGGTTTAAGCCGGATCCTAGTTTAGTACAGTGTAGATTTTGTCTCATTGCATTTGTATCCGGACGGAATACAGATGCGGGTGTGTATGCACAGTATCGGGGTTTTCCTGTAATTTATTACGGGACCAGTTTTCTGGAGTTGCCAGTTTACATTCCGTTCCGGCCGGTTTTCCTTTGTTCTTTCCCGGCCGGACTTTTCCGATGGAGGGGGTTATTTGCAAGTTTGCAAATAACAATTGTGGAGGGAGTTTCTTGCAAATGTTTTGATTATGATGGCATCTTTTCTTTTCAACCATCATTTGATTCTCTTTACATCAACCTTTTGCATTAATGGTGATTAGGGTTGATTTGGAGTTGATGTGAGTTTTGTTATGATGATGTTTGGTTGTGGTCACCCATTCTCTTCTGCTACACTCACCTCCCTTCTTGTTATGTTTCATATATTCTTTCCTCCACCATTCTTACATGATAAGGTTTCATTTTGAGAAAAGAGAAGAAGAGGTTTTCATTCTTGAGAGTTTCATTCTTGATCTCATTTCATGCTAGAAAAATGCAAGCACCATTTTTCTTATCTTGATTCCTCCATCATCTTCAAAGGCAACAAAACCCCAAATGAGACATAGCCTCTACACTACACATTCTACAGCAAATCTTGGACGCGTCGGCCAGCCAACTTCGCGCCCGAGTTGCCTTGGTATTGAGGTGGGAGCCCGTAAAAGATGCAGGCGATGTGGTGCCCTTCCGGCGAGGAGGTGACGACCGGAGTTTCCGCAGGAGATCGGGACGACGACGAGAAGACCGGAGGACTCGGATCACTCGGTATATCTCTTCCCCTTCTTGTAGTTAGCTTAGACTAGTAAATGGTTCGATCCGGGTGTTTAGTGCGCGGTGGTGCCGGTTTGCTAAGTTCGCAAAATTAAAGTTTAACACCGCTTCCGCATTTAGCCGTCGGATTGACGGCCGTGGCGCCGCCGTGCACTTACAGTGGTATCAGAGCCTCGCCATTAACTTCGTCTGGCTTTGTTTGATGTGTTTGCATTTCCGATCGACCAAAATTCCAAAAACCCGCGTTTTCTTCACATCAGTTTTCTGTCGATTTTTTCCCTGCTCTAAAAAATTTTCAGGTTGTAGAAAACTGATGTACAAGAATATCTAAGAATTATGGAGAAACTCTAGACAGTGATCCCTCAAGGGGAGCGCGGAACCGCGGCCAAACCCTACTTGGCGCCGCGGTTCCGCCGCCGTATTGGTTGATCACTGTGTCCAATTTCTCCAGTGGGCTTCTGGGATGATTTTAGAGGTTTTGGAATATTAAAATTGGGCCCAGAATTTCTGTGAGTGCTACAGTATTGCTTGGGGGCCCACTTGTTAATTTTTTATCGATCGGATATTTTAAACACATTATTTCACAGTATTTACATTATATCTGCAACCGTGAATGTCACTTGATCGGTAAATCTTGTCTAACTGCTATAGCCCGGTTAGACGGATTTGCGAACGTGACTTTCACGTTGATGTTCTGTAACTTTGCTGTGATGTTGCGGATCGGTCGTGGGGGATAGCCTGGATGCAATGCTAGTACAGTTTTGTTGTATTATGTACATTTGATATTGCGGGGCGAGCGTCCGACATGTGGACTGCCGTCACTGCCTGTTTGTATTATTATTTTTGGGACACGGCCAGGTTGCGGTCTATGTACCCGTTGTATGTATATTTTACTTTCTGTACTAGGATTACCCCGCGGAGGGGTGCACGGATAGCCGGGTTCTGGAGGGCAACAAGCCCGCATCTCATAGCATTGGGACGGAGGGGGCTTCACTCTGGAATTGGCGGGCTATTCGCCACACTCGTAGGGTGTACAGGTTGACCCAGGAGGGGTGCCCAAGTTACCGGATTCCGTGAAGTGCTGGGTGGTCCATTCACGGCGCTGAAGGGGGCTGCCTCGCTTCAGGTTTTGGCGGGTGACTTGCCGCGCCCGTAGGGGTCTAGGATCTCATTGCACAGGCTATCCACACGACCAGGGGAACGTCGGGTTTCAGTAGTGGCTCTGTGAAAACCGGGGATCCCAGATATCTGTATTGTTCTGTGATGCTGTACATTTCTGTGATGTTGCATTTTTTATCACGCCTTGAGCGAATATAATATATTGGTATATATTTTAGTAGATGTTGTATATATTTTACATCCGCGCTAGTCCAGTCCCCGCTCTGTCGTTAGTTAGCTAACCTAACGGGTGATGACGGGACCCAGTGGCGAATGCGGATGGCATATACGTACGTCAGTATATTTTCGTTCTTTGTGGTGTGATCAATTGATGGGACTGCGTTGATTCGGATCAATGCAAGTTAAAACAAACATATTCTGATGTTGTTGGAACACTTTTCAAAAAGCTGTTATTGCAAGGACGTTCACTTTTGTTTTGCATCGTGGTATTCATTTGGAATACCCTGCTCCTCAGTCGACGAGGCAAGGGCCGAGATCCCTTCACCGGGACTGACCCCTTGGACAGAAGTTTGCGTCAGGGCATTAACTTCACTATAGCCGATTACTTTTGCTTTGCATCGTGGTATTCATTTGGAATATCCTGCACCTCATTCTACGGGGAAAGAGCCGAGATCCCTTCACCGGGAGTGACCTCTTTAGCAAAGGTTTTCGTCACTATATTTTTACAAAGCTATCCGTTCCTTCAACGATATCAAGTTCATTACGTTAAAGGTTTTCGCCAGAAACCATTCGTAGCCCTCCGTCGTTTCATATGGATAGTCAATAGTATTCAAGCTGTGTATGTTGGCCAAAGTCAAGGCACAGTGTTTGGTAGCTGTTGGGTATTCATATGCAGCATAGATAGATGCGTTGGTTTGGGACAGCCGTACTGCCATTTTGGCCAAAGTCAAGGGTAGGTGCGGGTGGGTTCAAATTAACCTGGAGAATGACGGGTAGAACTTGACATGTGACTTATGATATGTTGGCCAAAGTCAAGGTCATAAGAGCATGGGGTAAAAATCCACATCGGGAGTTTCAAAAGAACCGAAACTTGCCAGATATGCGCATACCTTCTGGAGTGTGATAGCGTGAGCGGATTCCGTCACGTTATCATGCGATGATAGTTGGATCCTGATTCCCACTGATGAGTTAGTTTACTCCTCGGGTGACCCCGACTAATTCTTCTTTCAGGTTTGGAGGAGAATTTGAGATACAGTGGGAGGTTTCCAGATTAGATAAATTGGTAACCATTCTGATCTAGGGTAGAGTGCACGCTGAGTGTTTCTTTTCTCTCTCTCTTTGGCAGCGACCATTGACCCGACCCTAGACTATGACTCAGTGACCAAGTTGACCGAACCTTCTTAACACTGACTTTTGGATTGTCAGAGTTGCAGACCTCATTGCCACTCCTACTTTTACCCTTTTCTCCAGGACACCCCGTATTACTACGAACGTCCACTTCCATTGGACAAAACCATCGTATGGTTAGATACGAACTCGAAGGAATTTATTCGAGGATAGTTTCCGGTTCTGGAGAAAACGAATAAGACTATTCAGTTGTCTTTTCCTTCTACCTTCTCTCAGGTTGCGAGTACTCCTTGGTTTAGGGGTAGTACACCTATTATGCAAATTGGATAGTCTTCTTCCAAACCATAGGCAGGTGCCGACCGGTAGGGAATGAAGAAAACCAATTAGCATAACGATGGTGTGCAGAAGTTATTAAGATTAAGACAAAGCAAGGGATTAGTAAGAGGGCAAAGTAAATTGCCACTGATATTCACGACCAAACCAAATATTTCTTCGCCAATCCTAAATCACCTTTGTATTTCTCCAGGACACTCCGTATCACTACGAAGATCCACAGTTTATTGGATACTCCATCGTATGGTTATATACGAACTCGAAAGGAACTTGTTCCAGTTCGGGGATGGATTCTGGTCCAGGAGAAATAGGAATAAGGTTTATTCGGTTGTCTTTTATCTTCACCTTCTCTCGCATTGCGAGTGCTCCTAGGATTAGGACAGTACACCCATTATGCTTATTTGATAGTCTTCTTCCAAGCCATAGGCTGGTGCCGAACGGCAGGGAAGGAAGAAAACCAATTGGCCTAAATGGGTGTGCAGAAGGTAATGACTAAAGACATATAAAGGGATTTGGAGAGGTGGCAAAGAATTATACGGTTATAGTTGTGAATCTGGAAAATGGTAGAGGCATTACTAGGAATACCAGGATACCCCATCGAAACATTTCATTGTTTCAGTTCAGCTGTGTACTGTTAAAAGAAAACTGATTTCCCGATTGGACACTTGCTCCAGGGTATGTATTTACCAGGTTTGATTCTCACATCTGTATGGTTTTACAGATGGTGAGTGGGAGTAAGTTATTGGGAATTGGGTGATCATCCTCATTATATCGAGATTCGTTGTAATCGGTGATATTTGAGGAGATCGCCTGGGCTGTTTGCCGGTCGACAAATATTTGGTTTTGAATATCCGCTGTTGTGCACCAATTTCAAATTGATATATCTGTACGTCTATTTTCATAGAGTGAGATATACCTTTTGAAATTATGTCGATGACATTTACCTATAACAGTGGATGGTTAGGTAAGGAGCATTAAACAGCGGTGTAATTCATCTTGACCATAAGTACAGTTTTCAACCTACGACACACAGTGAAAGAGTTTTTAGACTCAGCAGTCTTATACAGAGTATTGTATGTTGTCCAGTGTCCATTAGGACAGAGGGGTTGGTCCTCATACTATATTCTGTTTACTTTTAACTTCTCTAGTTTTTAGACATGTGTTTCGTTGAAACACAGGGTCTAAGTTTTGAGGAGTTATAGGTATTTGAATAGAGTAGATAACCAGGTGTAGCAAGTATCGGGAATCTTCAAAGTGATCGAAGATGTAGATACTTGTGTATGGTATTCAGTTGATAGTAATGATAAAGAGAAATTACTTCTCTTTCAGGTTACTCATAATTGGAAGCATTCCTAAGTTGAGTAACGCTGATCGGCCTCCTTCCATTTAGTTAACATGCACTGGAGACAGCTGCATGATTTGAATCTGGTTAAATTAAATCAGTGTCTCTGGTTCTATATTGGATATAGTACAGTTCATATCTTAACATTGTTAAGGTACGGGGAGTTGTCCGGCTTATGATTAAAACCAGACTCTGGATAACTCAAGGCACGTTTCTGTAATGGCTGTTTGTGGGTTGACCCAGGCTATGACGAGGGTTGACTTTCTACCATCTGACAGATCAATAGAAATATTGTTCTAGACTCGCCACAGTTTTATTAAAAATGGATTTTTTCAAAAACAGTAGTGGGAGTATGGTAGAACTGGAAGTGATTCCAGAACCGCAAACGATTACTGAAGATTTGATAAGGAACCTAAAGATTCAATCTGTTTTGACATTCCATTGGCCACTCCGCAGATAAGCTGGGTAACTTCAGGCACCCGAGAGGTACTTCGGTAGCCTCAAGGACGGTGACAGGGAAGTTCTTGTTTACCCACACTTGCCATTGTTGTTGTTCCAGGCTGCGAGACCCGGCAGGAGGATGAGTATAGCGTCGTTCTAAACTAGCTTTAGAAGTGCACGTCTATATGACTCTGCCAGAGGGTTGTCGTAGTCAGTGGGAGCAGCGGAAGCATTGGTGGACATCAGGCTCATGTCTATTTATAGACTAAAGCAGATATAGCGAAGATAGATCATCTATTTCTGATGTGACAGTCATAGGTTTGGCATCATCAGAATAGGGGATGGATCTGTTGAGAAGGTAGTAGGGTGTGATATCCGGGTTTTGGATGACATACACAAAGTAGGAAGTGATATTCCTATACTACAATCGGCTGTACTTTGGTCGTCACACAGTGGTTTCTCCACAAAGGACTTGGACATTATATCAGACATACTGGTTAATAGATCTATAGTTTTAGATCTAGATTTGGGTTGTTTCCCAATCTGGGTACTTAGACAGCATTCTAAAAGTATTTAGAATGGACGACTCCTGGCATGGTAGTGTACCTGTAGGTAATGGAGTCATCCTCTCTAAAGGTGTCTTACAGACTAAAGAGGAGAGGGATGTGCATGATTGGCAGATCACTTGCTCAGGCAATTTAGTCAATCATGAGATGTCAAGTACCACACCAGATCTTGTTCTTGCACTAGATGCAATAAGTTGACATTGATCCAATCCTGGAGAAACAGTCGGAAGCAGTTTTAGAACATAAGTGGATGTTCTAGGGATATGATAACGGCTGCCTCCATTAGGAGACGGTTATCATTCCAGGCTTCCAAGGTGACCTGGACGACAAGGAGGTTGTCAGAGTTATAGTTTTTCCCTCTGACGAGGGGCAGTATTTTGGAAAGGTGGTCCAAGGCAATACTGAGGGTGGCATGGCGCAGGATACTGATTAAGTTCAGTTGACGATATAGTCTAAGAAGTTTGGATTTGGAGTTCATTTATGAGCTCGGTCCCATCAGACATCCAGACACTCTAAGACAGGTATTGCTCATTTCGGGAGATGGCTTTCTCCGCGAACTTGAGATATAGAGAGACATAGAAAGAAACATCTGGGCGGATCCACTCACTGAGGCTATTCCTCGACCGCAATAGTTTCACAAACGGGATTTGTGAGACTGACTAGTAGAGGAGTTGGGTGTTCGGTATCACACGGGCTGTGAGTATGCGACATCGCAATAATTAGCCTTGAGTGCAAGTGAGAGATTGTTGGAGATAGTGCCCTCAGAGTCAATTATTGGATCACAGGCACGTGATTGCAATGATTGAGGGAGGACCTATCCCGGTAGGACAGTCTTACTCGAGATGATAGTATGCTATCTGGTTTATCTTTATCATCGTGTACTGCTTTAGGTGATCTGACAGGTCGCTATTGCACGTTGATAGAGCCCCTAGGATTCTTGCTTGACTGCCAGCAGTATGAGGGCGATCATATAAGTGAGAGCTGGAGTCTATAAGCACATCCATAAAAGGTCCCTAGTCGTAGGAGTTTCAAGACAGGGCATCGATTCTCCAGAGTAGACTAGTGTATACAGTCAAGACCCCGACGAGGGGCGGTGGCCGGTCACACAAGGCACTGGTGTCAGTTGGTTCACCTAAGATGTATACAGGTGCTCATTGGGTTATGCGTACACCGGACATGACTCGCCGGGAACATGCTAGTTGGTCTTATACCTGACGTCAGATAGCAGTTCCCAGGTGACATGTGTACAGGTTAGTTCCTCGACCTGGGGATCGTCATTTGTCTCGTGTGAGTTCCCACTGTGCTTTGATTACTACCCTACCACGGCTCAAAGGAGTCGTGCAAACAGGTTTTAGTTGGGTACAGTCCCGAGCCACATGGAGGCAGTGAGCGGATCTTCAGGGGTTCGTCTCTCCCGGTATTGGGGGTGAGGTCGCGCTGTGTCTAGGAGAGCCATTACACGAAGTCCTTGGCCAAGGCAGGAGATTTACTGGTAGGTATTCTAGTAGTATCTCAGGGTGTTCTGGGCTACACTCCGACACGACTTGTACCGCTTTTGGGGGTCTGACTTTTACCAACCCCCTAGGCCCGCCATGCGATGCTCATAGACGAACGGACCGGACTGTACGAATATTGTCACTGACAGGCTCAGTAGGGTGTCAGGATGAGTTCGCTCATCGACGTCCCTTTTGGTCAATAGCTGGTGGCCCGTCACGTATTGGCTTATACCTCTGACGTGCTAGTGGTTAAATCCACAGCCATAGTATTGACGAGTCTTTAGAGTCCACCACACTTTCAGTTACTCAAGCTTTCGGGCGAAACGCTGTATAGGCCGTATGGAGATATGGCACGGTCCGATCAGATACGTGCGGTATTGTACGGATCATGATCGGACGGATATTACTAGCCGGCTTTGGTTTAAGCCGAATCCTAGTTTAGTACAGTGTAGATTTTGTCTCATTGCATTTGTATCCGGACGGAATACAGATGCGGGTGTGTACGCACAGTATCGGGGTTTTCCTGTAATTTATTACTGGACCAGTTTTCTGGAGTTGCCAGTTTGCATTCCGTTCCGGCCGGTTTTCCTTTGTTCTTTCCCTGCCGGACTTTTCCGATGGAGGGGGTTATTTGCAAGTTTGCAAATAACAATTGTGGAGGGAGTTTCTTGCAAATGTTTTGATTATGATGGCATCTTTTCTTTTCAACCATCATTTGATTCTCTTTACATCAACCTTTTGCATTAATGGTGATTAGGGTTGATTTGGTGTTGATGTGAGTTTTGTTATGATGATGTTTGGTTGTGGTCACCCATTCTCTTCTCCTACACTCACCTCCCTTCTTGTTATGTTTCATATATTCTTTCCTCCACCATTCTTACATGATAAGGTTTCATTTTGAGAAAAGAGAAGAAGAGGTTTTCATTCTTGAGAGTTTCATTCTTGATCTCATTTCATGCTAGAAAAATGCAAGCACCATTTTTCTTATCTTGATTCCTCCATCATCTTCAAAGGCAACAAAACCCCAAATGAGACATAGCCTCTACACTACACATTCTACAACAAATCTTGGACGCGTCGGCCAGCCAACTTCGCGCCCGAGTTGCCTCGGTATTGAGGTGGGAGCCCGTAAAAGATGCAGGCGATGTGGTGCCCTTCCGGCGAGGAGGCGACGACCGGAGTTTCCGCAGGAGATCGGGACGACGACGAGAAGACCGGAGGACTCGGATCACTCGGTATATCTCTTCCCCTTCTTGTAGTTAGCTTAGACTAGTTAATGGTTCGATCCGGGTGTTTAGTGCGCGGTGGTGCCGGTTTGCTAAGTTCGCAAAATTAAAGTTTATCACCGCTTCCGCATTTGGCCGTCGGATTGACGGCCGGGGCGCCGCCGTGCACTTACAAAGTGAACTTGTAGGGTGCGATTAATCTTTACTAATTCATCTTTTAGGGTTTGAAGGAGAATTCGAAAAAATAGTGGGAGCTATCCTGTTTAGAAAAACTAATAACTAATCTAAATTTGCAAGAGCATATGCATGCTGAGTGTTTTTTGTCTCTCTCTCCTAGTTGCAGCGACCATGACATGACTTAAGCATATATTAGATAAAACCAAACTGACTGGGCCGAACAATAAAGACTGGCCGAGGAATGTCCATATGGCCCTTACATATGATAAGGTTGCATACGTCCTCATGTCTAAAGCCCCCCTGTTCCAGGTCCAAAATTCTCGGTCGTAGACATTGAAGTCCGTAAGACTTAGGATCTGGATTGCGCGAAAGCCAAGTGCCTCGTGCCCCATGGATAATGAACATCAGAAGCGACACGAGAAGATGGACCTTGCTTCTATCTTCATCCATACAAAAGATTTATATGGAGAGCAATCTCGTATCACAAGATACGAGACCTTGAAGAAATTTTTTCAAGCGAGGTTGGCTGTCAGATCATCTGTCGGGGACCACGTGTTGAAGATGATTAGTCTCATTGAAGAGCTCACGGACCTGGGAACTACGTTGGATAATGAGTAGTATACCGACTTGATTTTAGAGTCCTTTCCCTCAACCTATGCCCAATTCGTATTGAACTTCAATTTGTAAAAGACGGAAGTTACACTTCCTGAGCTCCTCAACATGTTGAGGCTGGCAGAGAGCACCTTGAAGAAATCCAAGGAAACACCCGCTCTGTTTTTCGGGGAATCTTCTTCCACTAAATCCAAGGCTAGGCCAAGGGGAAGAAGAAGAAGGCACCCACTAAATTGAGAAGAGGTGTGCAGAAGGTGTAGGGTAAGGGAAAGGAAAATATCGGGGTTTAGTCAAAAAGGAAGAATTTTTCTACTGTCAGAAAAAGGGATGTTGGAAGAAAAATTGTCGGGCTTTAAAAGCCAAGAATTAGGACACGAAGCAAGTTGTAGCTTCGGCTTCAGGTTTGTTCGTGATAGAAAACTGTTTCTTTATTAACTTTATTTCCTAGGTATTGGATACCGGATCAGGATCTCACATCTGTAATTCTTTGCAGGTGCTGAGAAACCGTAGAGTTTTGTGAAAAGGTGATATGACTCTCAGGGTTGGTAATGGAACAAGTGTGGATGTTATTGCAGTGGGAGAATATCACCTTAGATTGGCGAGTGGACATATTTTTTTGTTGCATAACTGCTTTGGTGTACTCAGTATAATGTATAATATTATATCTGTATCTTTGTTATCTAATGAAGGATATAATTTTTCACGTGAAAGTAATGTCATAAAAATTCACCTAAATCATGAAATGATTGGGCCGGGTATACTGAATAACGGAATATACGTTCTCAATCAATATCAAGTTTTCAATATCTAAAACACGCTAAAAAGAAAGACTCCAGAATCAAATCAAGCTTTCTTATGTTATTGTAAACTTGGTCATATCAATGAAACACGATTGACTAAGTTACATAAATATGGATATTTTAGATTCATTTGAATATCAGTCATATGCAACTTGCCAATCATGTATCAGAGGAAAGATGACCAAAACTCCGTTCACTAGACACGGAGAAAGAGCCACTGAGCGCCTGGGACGCATACATAGCGACGTGTGTGGGCCAATGTCTACATATGCAAGAAGTGGCTATTCCTACTTCATCACTTTTATCGATAATTTCTCAAGGTAAGGACATGTATTCTTGATGAAATATAAATCCGAGACCTTTGAGAAATCCCAGAGTATAAGAATGAAGTGGAAAATCAAACCGGCAAAAGTATCAAGATACTCTGATCTGATCGGTGTGGTGAATACTTAAGTGCTGAGTTCCTGGAATATCTAAAAGAGAGTGAGATTCTCTCTCAGCTTACTCCTCCATACACACCACAATACAACGGTGTATCAGAAAGTCAGAATCGCACCTTGCTAGATATGGTGCGTTCCATGATGAGTAATGCTGAGTTGCCGCCATCCTTCTGGGGTTATGCACTAGAATTTGTTTTATAACTATTGAATAAAGTTCCAACTATGTCTGTGCCTACTACTCTATATGAAATGTGGAGTGGGAAGAAATCTTGTCTTAAGTATCTTAAGATACAGGGATATCATGCTTTTGTCAAAAAGGTTCATCCGGACGAGCTCAAGGCACGCTCAATATTGTGTAAGTTTGTTGGATACCCAAGAATTCAAGAGGGTATTAGTTCTATCACGCTGAGGAACAAAAGGCCTTTGTATCTCATCATGCCCGCTTTATGGAAACTAAATTTCTTGAAAAAGAAATTAGTTGGAGCGTAATAGAGCTGGAAGAAATTCCAGAACCATAAACTATTGCTGAAGAATTAGTTGAACCTAAAGTTTCAATCGAACCAGATGTACCTACGCCATTCTGCAGATCTAGTAGGAAGTCTCATCCGCCCGAGAGATACTGCGGTTTATCGTAGATGGGGATCAAGAGGATTGCATCATCGATGATGATGAGCCTACTAGCTTTCAGCAAGACATTACGAGTAGAGACTCGGTGAAGTGGTTAGATGCTATGCGATCCGAGATGGAATCCATGTAAACCAATGAAGTATGGACTTTGTATGTTGCTCCTCCTGAGGTAAAACCCGTTGGATGAAAATGGATCTTCAAAAAGAAGATTGGTGTAGATGACAGGTAAGAACCTACAAAGCTAGACTTGTTGCTAAAGGTTTTCATCAAAGACTAGGGTGGGACCATGACAAAACTTTATCACCAGTGGCTATGCTTAAATCCATTCGGATCCTACTTGCTATTGCTGCCATCCATAACTATGACATCTGGCAGATGGATGTTAAAAAAGCTTTTCTAAATGAATGTTTAGAAGAGTGTGTTTACATGGATCAACAAGAGGGTATCATAGATAGTGTAAGTCTATATTGCACACTCTATGGTGTTTGTAGAGAAGCGGAATTTTTAAAAAACAATTTTTGAAGCATGCAACAAAGACTGTAACCCAAAATCTACCATAAGCCCTAAATAGCAAAAACTTCATAGGAGTTTACTCTAATATGATAGGAAGTTATACCTATGAGATTCGTGTCCTTCGGGTCATTGTTCCTCTTCTTATGCTCCTTTACGATCCTAGATCAAGCTTTGGCTTCGGCCTTCTCGAATCTTGATGATCCACCTGAAAGTTCTTGATTCAAGCTCCTACCACTAAAAGAAGCAAACTAATTTGCTAGTCTAGTTTGCTTAGAAGATGTGAAGATATTTAGTAGTAAATTTTTCTATCTCAAGACCCTTGGTTCTCAACACATGAGAATGATAGGGTTGAGAAAGAGGAGAGGAGAGAGATTAGCAACCAAAGAATGAGATGAAGAATGGCTTAACTAAAGATATCAAGCATTTTTCTTTTTCAAAAAAAACTAGTCATACTTCAACAGTATCACAAATAAATGCTAAATCCATACTTCATGCCATGCTTGAAGCCATATCATCTTTACACCACAATTTTCTATTTATTAATAAATAGAAATACACATTATGAAGTGTCACCTTCTAGAAGGTATTTTGTATAAATAAAAAATACTTTCTACCGTATATACATACCTGTATTCATATCAAAATACGAATACCCAAGAGATAGAATATTACCACTAAAATAATACTAGCATTAAATCAATATCTAATTTAATGAACCGGATTAATCCTAAGCCCTCCAGTATTAAAGTCTGTCCGATTAAAATCTGCGCAACTAGTACACGCAATCGATCAGAACACTGCATGTATAAACATACGGCCTCCACATCGTTTCGTCTGAACCAGAGAAACCCTTTTTATGGGACTTTAAAGACTCGTCAGTATGGTAGCAGTGGGTTTAACTACAAGAGCGTCAGCGATATTAGTTGTACGTAACGGCTGCCCAAGCACCGCTCGAAAAGAAGGACGACGAGCAAACTCATCTGAACCCATACTGATCCTAACCGTGACAATATCCTGTTGGGGTTCGGTGCCCGTGCCGCGGAGGCTGCAGCCGAGGTAGAAGCGAAAACAAAAAAATTACACGAGCATCAAACACCGTATAACCCAGGATACGATCCATACACCTAAACCAACAAATTAAAATATGCAAAGGGTATGAAACTACAACCTTCGACATATGTCCACCTAATTGTGGAAGACCCCTCCAAGCACGTAACTGCCGGCATCACGCTTGAAAGTCGGCCACCCCGAAGTAGATCCACCCGAGGGAAACCGGAAGAGGCTCTGACCGACGATACAAACATGCTAAGGAAGGATGATGGGTGATGTAAGAATTTTTCCACTAAACTTTTTCTCTCTAAACCATGCTCAAGAAAGAGCAAGAAGAAGAAGGAGAAGAGAGGTGAGAAAATATGGCCAAGTCTTGAGCCATGAAGCATGAACTCAAGAAGCAAGCGAAGAAAAAAATTCCACCTCAATGTAGAAGTGAATGGCTTCTATTTGCAATCATGGATCAATAGTGAACCAAATCATATCAACATTAAACACCAAAGCCCTTCCTTTCTACATGTGTAGCCATGCTTCTGTCATGACCCGGAAATTGGCACGTGACCGGTACGAGAATTACGTGAAGTCTATTGGACCCCGTCGTAATTCAAGTAAGCCGAAACCGAGAAATCTAAACCTTTTTGCGAAAAAATAGTGGAGGTGCAGTTTTGGAACATTGGCATAATGAATTCAAGCCTTTCTTTCAAAGTATAAGTAATATCATATGGAAATACAACAGTTTACATCTTTGAAAATGTTTTTGTCCTTGAAATTTGGGGAGCACATCCCTTGTATATTTTGATCCAAAACCACATACATGCAATAATATAGGCATCCCCAAGCGTGAGCTAGCTCTTCTCCAATTGGCGGAATCACCACCACGTACAATAGCATATATATACAATGCCCTACAGCGAAGATGAATCATAGAATGAAAGAAAAGGAGACCAAGACATCATCAGCTCAAAATAAAGACAAACGCCCATCTCGCTCCATGTCTCAAGAATATACAAGTCTGTGTCTAGGTCTACCAAATATACAAAGTATGGTTTCTGGTTGATGGAACTTTAACTGGATACAATAGAAATAAGTAGGTACAAGGGTGGTCACGATCCAAATGTATATCCCACCTACCGAAGCAAAATACACTGAAGAAAGCTGTGTGCCATCGAGCCGCAACTGATCCGAGCGGTCGAATCTACAAGAAAACTATGGCACAACGGGGGTGAGTTGCCAACTCGTGAGTAGAAAATATCAGCAGGTAGAAATCGAATGAACAATGATCCCTAGGTCATACTGTAACATGAAGGTAATATTATGGTATCTAGGGTGATCGTATATGCATATGTATCAACAACAATACCGTTCTAGTAATCAGTATGTAATATCCTATCATCTATAATATATGCCTGTATACATGTGTGTCATCCAACGTGTGTCCTTCAATGACACATCAATCATCATGAAACCTGAGTGTCCAACATCGACACTCAAAAAAATCATAAAACCCATGTCCAGCATCGACACGTAAATCCTCATATCTCAGGTGCCGCATCCTCGGATCGACCCTCATATCCATCTGATCTTACGACTCCGGTTGGTATCCTCCGGATAACCGCCGAGCCAAAACTATCACCGGTAGGTAGTGCATCCTTTGCTAGGGTCATCATCTATCTATACAATATTCTTGCCCCAGGGTACCGTACCGGGTCCACCATGTACCTTCTGCCAGTGCCTCCTCACTCCTTGAATCGGGCATCACATAGCTCAGAACCGAGAAAACTCATGGTGGACGCCACAAATCACATCACGAGAAACCACGTTTTTAAAACAATTCATAATTTCCTTTGAAATATAATCGCGGTTCTCAAATCCAAATATCTCATGAAAACAACATCTTAATGCATGTAACCATAAAGTGCAGTATATGCAAGCATGGAACAGTTCTGTAAGCATCTCAAGTATTATCATGTAAGCATGTCATGTGATAATTACATAACAATGATTGTACTTTTCAATCAAGAGCAATACAGTGATATAGCAGTTCGACTGTGTAAGTGGCATAGCATACCGATGATGATTGTGTGAGACGACAAATCTGTGTAAGTGTAACATGCACATCATCGGTAATAGTGTAGGTGTCCTAACAGACGAATCCATAACAGGTAAGTGCTAGGAACATAGTACGTATGTTACAAGGAAAAGATACAATCTAAGTATGAACGGTATAAGGTACACAGCTACACCTAGATTCATCAATATAAACTATTATCTATCAAGGTGTTTAGAAATCAATGATTCTCCAAATCTGGACAATCCGAAAGTCGGCGATCCAGCCTCATAGTATCAGATGTGGCGCTATCATCGAACATCATCATCAAGTCACGAGTGTGGACCAATCATCCGGTATATCTTATCGTGTACAGTAATCCATCGTACGGTGTCATCAAACAAAATAAGGATCTATCGTCCTATATATACCATCTCTTATTCTCATATATATATCTCGGCATAAGTATATGTGTATATATATCGCCTAGCATCCGTTTATCAACATATCAATCCAAGTCATCTTGTTTCATCATATTCTCATTTCATTATATCAACATCTCAATTCAAGTCATCTTGTACTTATCATTATGATTATATCCATAGGTAGTTAAGCTTTGGTTTCTCCAATTATATTCTACATATCAGATCTCCCATTACTATGGTTGCGCGGGTGCTATACGTCATCTAACCGACTTCCCCCGTAGATATAGATTTACTCACCTGCAATATCCTTGCTTAGCCGAAGTCGATGAACTTTTTGTTCTCCTTCATCGTTTCGGAAGCCCATGCGAAGGTACCTACAAATAAATACTATCAAAACCAAATCTGAAACCGATACGGCACCAGAAGTGCCCATAGGTTAGAACCTGTAGCCCTCACATGCAAGAACAACCAAATAACCCTTAGCGTTGACGTACAAACGTCCAACGACCGTGCCAAAACTCAAATACCAAAACCAAGTTTTCAGAAATCGGAAACCCGAAATCAGCAACATGGAGAAACACTCCCAGATTCTACCTTAGGTGAAATTTGGAGATTTTGCATATAGGGTATGTCTATTCATCAGATAAGGGAACCATGGACGAAGAACCAACTCCAAACACCCCAATGTGGCCGCAATTTGCGGCCACAATCATGCTCGTGTTTCACGGGTCGGGTTTCATGGGTAAATTCTAGGTGGCCTGCATATCTCACTGTGATGGCAACATATTTTATAGAGCTCTCAGGTCATAGCAGATTCTACAAAGTCATCACAATTCGTCAAAAATAGATATCGGGAAAATTCTATGTTCTTGTTTTGGGGTTCTAGTCTCAATTCTGGCCAGAATATCATTACTAATGGCTTGGGGTCACTAACTAAACCTCAATTGCATCTCTACTACTCAAATCATTCACTAAAAACATCCTAGAAATTTTCAAGATCACTAATCTAGCTTAATCGAACTCTAAACATAAATAGAAGATGAAGAAACTTGATAACAAGAAGAAAAGTGAAGGGTTTACCTCTTGGAGCAATTGAAGAAAATTCCAAAATGGTGCAAGTTGCTCAAAATCCAAACTTGAGCTTGCTATGGAATGTAGTATCAGGTTTTGCACCTTTTTTGTGAAGGTGAGGTGAGGTTTTTGAGGTGTTTGTGGAGGAGGTAGTGGAGGTGGAGGATTAGGTGAAGAAGAAAGATGAAGGAAGAGATGAAGATAAGAAGAAGAGATGAAGGAAATTGGATGAGGGATGAGATGTGCCATGGTATAGGATATGATTCCCCCCCTCTCTCTTTAGCCCATGCCTCAATGTCCCCTCTTATGTCATCTTGTCTTCCATGTCTCCGTTATATTTTTATTTTTATTTCTCTTTTCTCTTTTGAAAACCAATTACCACAATACAAGAAGCCATGCATGAATCAAAAACAATGTGTCATGGTGTACCAGCCATGGCTAACAAAATGGATTTGGCTTAGAGCATTATTAGTAGTGCACTAATCAAGTTTAATATAAACTTGTATATAATTAATTGCATAATTATTTATGAAATATCCAAATCTAATAAATACCTTTATAATTAATAATTCATATTAATATCCAAATATTTTCCAAAAATTGGTATATATAATTATACCATTTTACGAAAACCCCAAATTCATACTCGAATATTTTTCGTGAAATTTATTGTTTTATTATTTAAATTCCAATAATATTATTTTATATTTCTAAAATATTGCAATCTTCCCCCCTTAAATAAATTCAGTCCCCGAATTTAAATTTAAACCCCCAAATACTAAAACATTTCAGTAATCGGTCAAATCAACGGGGCTTCGAAATCATGGAATACTCACATGTAACACAGCGCATCGCGTGCGCATGAAAATGAGTGCGAAACTCAAAATCGAAACTCTATCAAGCGTCACGCAATCACGGGAGTTATAATGGAGATGCAAGTATCGAAATCCACTGCTATTTTCAAATATACTATAATCAAGAACTCAATACGAATATAGTACGCATCCTTGTAAAACCGTCTAAAAAGATGAATAAAATACATGCAAAATCCTTTCCAAACTGTCATGTGATGCGTAACTCACGGTACAAGTGGCAGACGCTCATTTTATAAAGAAATAAATATATGTTCATATATGTTTTGCTCAAAATATACGTCCCACTTTTTTGAAATATCCCAAAGGGTTCCCTCATAAAAGTCATGTCACTATGGGCACGTAGGAAATAGCGAGACTATAGCTCCTTTTTTATAACCTTTTGGTAAATACTGATGCATGCAAAAATACTCAGGTACTGTCCTCAGACCAGTCCTGCTCGGCTACTATATAATATTGTACATATCAAAAAATATGATACTAATAATTAAATCAGCCTAAAAAGGTGTATCCAATATCACGTGCGTCTTGTGCACACGGAAATCCAAGTCAAATATAAGTGCCACGAATATGCACAAAACCAAAAACTAAGCGCAACGAGTGTGCACGAAAGCATCTGTCAAGTGCAACGGGTGTGCACGACACCAACATCAAGTGCATCTGGAGTATACGAAAATCTCAACCAAGTGCAACTAAAATGCATGAATAAAAATCTCGATCAAGTCCATCCGGTGTGCACAAAATCACATCCAGTGTGCCAGATGTGCGTGAAAATCCAAATCAAGTGCGTTAGGTCCGCACAAAAACATCTAGTGCAATAGAGTGCACAAAAGCAAATATCAGTTGCACTAGGTGCCCGAAAACTCGTTAATGTCCTAAAAGCGAATAAAAACGACATTGAGCATATCAAGGTCTATAAAATCATAAAAGTATGCAACTACATGCACAATACCCATATCAATGCACTGCAAGCACATGTGAACTATACCGACTGCATAAGTCAAAGTCAAGTGCATACAACATACACGAAGTCAAATCAACAGTATCGAAATTCACAGTCATAAATATGTGCAACAAATGCACAAAATCGATATCTAGTGCAATAAACATGCACAAATCATAAACCAATGTAATAGATATATCAAACATAAATCAAGTGCATCAACTGTGCACAAAGAAAATATCCAGTGCAGCTACGGTGCACGAAAACAAATATCACAAAACCAAATCATCGAAACTCAAAGTCCAAATGATACAAGCGTGATACTTGGATCACTAAACGCAAATCGCAATAAATGACATTGAGGTACACCTCCTTCAATGTCGAAAATGTCGGTGCGCCCAAAGCTAGCAGAGTAAGAACATCTACTTGCCTCCTGCTCACGGTCTGGCGTCCTCTGCCTCTGGGTCCTTGTTTTTCTCTGTGGATCACCAATCCCACAATCTTTCTGCTCGTCGACCCAGTTAGGTATAATGACGGAAACAGTTCCACTCTGGCACTCCTCTGATCATCTCTTGGCCAATTAACATGACCACTCATAAGATAGCACGTTACTGATGGCGACATCTGGCCCTCTGATTATACGTAATACAACTGATCCTGGGTACGAATCCTTCTCGCTATGGCATCTTGGAATGAACCCGCTTATGGTCTCTTCCGATCTCACCTATGCTGAACTATATGGAGGTTAGCACTCATTACTTAATCCTTTTCTCATTTCCGGACAGCTGCGTTCTCAGCACGCCTTTCCTCTGGAATTTGACTGTATCCAATGCCTCTGTATACATATCAATTCTTTGGTATCAACGGGGAGTAACAACAGCTCGTTAATATCTCGCACGAACCTCCTGTTCCACATGTCTTCATTATCGTCCACTTCGAAATCAAGTCTTGCTAGCTACGTACTGCAATTCATTTTCGTCTACAATTAACCCGGAGTCTCTCATAAGGACTCGAAGTTGCGAACTCGTTAAGTTCAACACTCTGTGGAAGATATTTAGCCGATCACGTTATCGGGAACTCGTCAAAGTTGTCGGAGAAATATGCTTCATTCGTCCTTTCTCGATCAATTCACAACACTTCTAGGTGAGGTCCTTCTATCTGAAGCTGGTCAACTTACTGATCTCGCATCGGAGCTTCCAACGACTAAATTTTCCTCTCTTGATCAATTCACTCCAGGTCCGAGCAAAATCCTTCAAACTGGCATTCTTCAACTCAACTGAGCCTGCGTCGCGGCATCTGAATGGACGAATCATCTTAGTCACTCTATTCAAGATGGACTAGTGATCTTCTGTCACATCCCTGCCTATAAGCTCCCGTGGTTTCAGCTTAAAAACCTAGGGGCAACATCCCTTCAATCTCAGCAATAGCTGGGTCATCTGTCTGCACGGTAGACAACATCGCGATCTCTGGGGTAGGCTGTATATTAACAGTCCTCTCAATCTGGCAGCCTCTATCATTGTCCCGATCATCCTGTATAGATCCGAACACTCACCTCAAACGAGAGATCTCAACCCAAACAATACACCGATACGTTCTTTCGTCACCGGAAGAATATCATGGTCAGTCCTCGTCCGTGACGAGTTTGCTTTGACCGCAACTTAAGTCGCAGCTCTATCGACTCTCGTAGCCATGGTGACAGGAACCTCAAGCAAATATCGATGAAGATAGATCAAAGGAACAAGTGGAATCGATAGGTCTGAAATGGAAATATGATCATAGAAAAGAATGGAATCAATAGGAGTATGATCATAGGAACGGATAGAAGCATGGATCTCAGGAAATGTACATCCTAAGGTTACTTAATCGGATCAGCATGTCGTAAGTATGCTACAGAACATACACACGGTACGTCATTTTACTCAAGTTACCTACTCCATCAACCAAGGTCAACCTATGAGATTAAAACTCGGCTCCCCAAAACCCCCTTTAGTAAAGTCTAGGTTCCATAAGGTCAAGCCTAGACTCGAACCAAGGTTAAACCTAATGCTCTGATACCAACTTTGTCATGACCCGGAAATTGGCATGTGACCGGAATTAGAATTACGTGAAGTCTATAGGACCCCGCCATAATTCAAGTAAGCCGAAGCCCAGAAATCTAAACCTTTTTGCGGAAAAATATTGGAGGTGCAGTTTTGAAACATCGGCATAATGAATTCAAGCCTTTCTTTAAAAGTATAATTAATATCATATGGAAATGCAACAATTTACATCTTTGAAAACGTTTTCGTCCTTGAAATTTAAGCAGCACCTCCCTTGTATATTTTGATCCAAAACCACATACATGCAATAATATAGGCATCCCTAAGTAGGAGCTGGCTTTTCGCCAATTGGCGGAATCACAACCATGCACAATAGCATATATATATGACGCCCTACAGTGAAGATCAATCACAGAATGAAAGTAAAGCAGACCAAGACATCATCATCTCAAAAGAACGACAAATACCCATCTAGCTCTAAGTCTCGAGAATATACAAGTCTGTGTCTAGGTCTACCAAATATACAAAGTCTGGTTTCTGGTTGATGGATCTTTATCTAGATACAATAGAAATAAGTAGGTACAAGGGTGGTCATGATCCAAATGTGTATCCCACCTACCGAAGCAAAACACCCTGAAGAAAGCTATGGGCCAGCGAGCCGCTACTGATCCGAGCGGTCGAACCTGCAAGAAAACTATGGCACAACGGGGGCGAGTTGCTAACTCGTGAGTAGAGAACATCAGCAGGTAGAAATCGAATGAACAACGATCCCTAGGTCATACGGTAACATGAAGGTAATATTATGGTATCTAGGGTGATCGTATATGCATATGTATCAACAACAATGTCATACCAGTAATCAGTATATAATATCCAGTCAGGCACAATATATACATGTATTCATGTGTGTCATCCAACGTGTGTCCATCAACGCCACATCATTCATCATAAAACCTGAGTGTCCAACATCGACACTCGAAAATATCATAAAGCCCGTGTCCAATATCGACACGTAAATCCTCATATCGCAGAAGCTGCATTCTCGGATCGGCCCTCATATCCATATGATCTTATGACTCCGGTCGGTATCCTCCGGATAACCGCTGAGCCCAAACTATCACCGGTAGGTAATTCATCCCCTGCCGGGCTTATCGTCTATCTATACGATCTTCTTGCCCCTGGGTACTTTACCGGGTCAATCATGTACCCGCAGATGGTGCCTCCTCACTCCTCGAATCGGGCATCATATAGCTCAGAACCGAGAAAACTCATGGTGGACGCCACAAATCACATCACGAGAAACCGCGTTTTTAAAACAATTCATTATTTTCTTTGAAATATAACCACGGTTCTCAAATCCAAGGATCTCATGAAAACAGCATCTCAATGCATGTAACCATAAAGTGCAGTATATGCAAGCATAGAACAGTACAGTAAGCATCTCAAGTATTATCCTGTAAGCATGTCATGTGATAATTACTCGATAATGATTGTATTTTTCAGTCAAGAGCAATACAGTGATATAGCAGTTCTACTGTGTAAGTGGCATAACAATTACCGATGATGAATGTGTGAGCCGACAAATCTGTGTAAGTATAGCATGCGCATTATCGGTAATAGTGCAGGTGTACTAGCAAACGAAGCCATATACAGGTAAGTGCTAGGAACATAGTACGTATGTCATAATGAAAAGACACAATCTAAGTATGAACGGTATAATCTACACAGCTACACCAAGATTCATCAATATAAACCAGTATCTACAAAGGTGTTTAGAAATCAATGATTCTCTGAATCAAGACAATCCGAAAGTCGGCGATCCAGCTGTTGGATATATGTATGCCCTAGAGGCCATTATGTGATGGTGGTTGTATCTATAAATGTATATATATATATTCAGTATGCATTCTTGCTCGACATGATAGTATGCTATCTGGTTCTTCTTTATCTGACATGTTGATTTGATCATGCTTTTATTCATTCATACATGCTGATAAAGCCCTGAGGATATCGGCTTGACTACTTTGATTATGATGGAGATCATACTAGTGGGACATCTGTAGTCTGTAAGCATATCCTGGAATGTCCCTAGTCGTAGGTATATCGAGTCGGGGCATTGATATACCAGAGTAGACTAGCGTATATGATACTAGACCCATACGATGGGCGATGAATGTTCCCACATTCATCGATGTTTGACATCAAGATCATATACGGGTGCTCAGTGGTGAGTGGGAACACTGGACGGACTCGCCGAGAACTCCTATATGGAATTATATCTATCGTCGGATAGCAGTTCTCAGGTGACACTGGTACAGGTTTGTCTGTAGACCCGAGATCGTCATAGAGTCTTGTGTGTTCTCCCACTGTACTTTGATTGCCACCCTACCACGGCTTTACCGAGTCGTGCAAACAGGTGGCCGTTGGGTACAGTCCCGAGACACACGAAGGCGATGAGCGATAGGAGGGGTTTCGTCTCTCCCGATATTGGGGGTTGATGCTGTGCTGTGTCCGACTGGTTATATCAGCAAGTCCCTGGCCAGGGCTGCTGAGAATTGCTGATAAGTGTTATCAGTAGTTTCTCGATCTGTTATAGACCATTCACCGGCACGACTTATTGAGTTATTGGGGTCGACGTGACCATCCCTAGGCTCGATATGCAGCATATCTGACGAAGAGACCGGACTGTACGGTAGTGTTGCCGGTTGGCTCGACGGGAGTTGTAGCAGGTTCGCTTGTTTTCTTCTGATCGCTCAATACCCGGGTGGCCGTTACGTTTAGCTGACCGCTTGCGGCTTGGGGGTACTTGATGTGATCATTACCCACTGCCGGCGTATTGACGAGTCTTAGAGTCCCACAAAGGAGTTACCTAGTCCAGGCGAAACGTTGTGGTGCGCGTATGCGATATGCGCTTGGACCCGATTAAGATGCGCGTATGGGATACCGTATATTAATTGGGCGGATTGCTTATGGTCGGGTCGTATGTGATATGACCGAATTAGTAAATCAAGTGTTGATTTATCATTAGCTTCTCACTACAAATCATATCTTGTTTATTTTGGATTTATGCATGCATGTATGCATTCATTCTTGTTCATGCACATATGGATGTGCATGCACACATGCATACATACATCATTTTATCATGGTTGCTTACACATGGAAATGGTGGCAATATAAGAATCACACCATGGTTATTTTTATGGATTATTATTGCTTTTGAATTAAAACAAAATGGAAATGAAAATGGGTTAAATCATAAAAGGTTTCTACACTCTTCTTAACCTTACCATGCTCACCTACCATTTAACCCATGGTTTATTTTCTTTTTGTGCTTTTAACTTCAATTCAATAATATCTTTAGAATTAACCATGGTTGGATATGAGAGATGAAAAATATATATATGCTTATTTTTCATTTTTCTTTCAAGGGTTCTTTTTCTCCTCTTCACAAAAGACCATCATCTTCATCAACCTTGATCCTTTGCTTTCTAGTTCTTTCAAGAGAGCAAGATACTCATAAAAATAGGATTTTGAAGTGAGATTCTAAACCACAACATCATTCTACACAAGTTTAGCCAACTTGTTTAGAGTGTTCTCTTCGATTCTCGAAGTTGCGAGCTTGGACGGCGAACTCCGGGTGGATCGTCGTGGACGTAAGAGGACTTCAAGAGGACCTTCTTCCAACACCCAAGACACCAAGGAGTCCAGTGAAAGGGAGCTACAAAGGTTGTAGTCTCGAAACCCTAGTTTTGTTCGCTTTAAGTTTCGTAACCCTAATTTTCTGGGATCGATTCCTTTGCATGCTTGTTTAACACCATCAAAATCCAAACTTTGACACATGTGATGCTTCAAAACTCTACATAGGGTGCTAGACAAAGCTTTCATTGGTATCAGAGCCGACCTAGAACATTAGGCGATGCTTTTACGAAGTAAAAATCCCGATCGGACAAAAATACGACTTTTTGGACCCTCTCTGGACAAATTCTTAAATCTGACCTTTTTCAGAATTAAAAATACTTAAAAATTACTGCAGAGAAACTAAGAATTATGGTGAAATACGATGCCATGAACAGTTCATATGGCCGCGGAACCGCGGCAATTCCTTGCTTAGGCCGCGGCTCCGCGGCCGTACAATGGTATCATTGCATGAAAATTGCACTATAATTCTTATGTCTGCTTGTACAGTGTTTTAGGTATGTTTAATCTGAATATAGTACTGTATTTTTTGGAGATGGTTTTGGACGCATAGATTCGATCGGTATTTTCATTTCGTAGTTTTTCCGGGTAAATTAGAAAGTATTGAAGTGTTTGAACGAGTATCATTTGCTTAATATTAACGGGGTTTAAATACTTTGGAGATACGTGCAAGTCTTTTTGTGGTGGACCCTGTAGAAGACAACAAACCTTAACTCGATTATGTGACCGTCTTGAACCGCCCTTTGAACCTTAGGGTTTGGGGCAGTACGGCGTGCCACATGTGAGGCGTTGGCTTGACCCTTCTACGGCTGGACCGCTACTACTGTGTCACACTCCGGATTTTTGAACCCTGCTCAAGTGTAGAGCTTTAGTGAATCTTGGGTTCTTGATCGTTCGTTCGAAAACTTTAATACTGTCTGTTTATCTGGAATTTGATACAATATGTGGAATTCATATAGTTTAGGCATGAAATACGAAATATGTGATATTTCGCATTTATGATGTCTAAAGAGAATGTGAATTCCAAATATTGTAGTTTTACACTTTCTTTTCTGTGACCGTAAGTGTAGTATGTTCGATATCGCCGGTTTCGTTGCTATACGTCAACGACAATTGGGGTATGCATACTTACTTACGTTGATGATATGTGATATTATGTGTTGCTGAGATATGATGTGCAGGATTGTCGCGATTGAATAGCCGGGGGGTTTTATGTGAGATGAGAGTTTTATATTTTCATTCATGTAAATTCAAATGTAATGTAATATTCTTTTATTTGGGGCACTTTCGGGTTGAGGTTGTGTCACAAGTGTTGTATATTATTTACTTTTCCGCATTAGGATAGACCCAAGGTGGGGAGCACAAGTGACCGGGTTCTGGGGTTCAGTGGGAGGCCATCTCGAGGAGTCGAGACCCGGTCTCCTAAACTCCAGGATTGGTAGGGTCGCTTTCCGCTCTCGTAGGGGTCTAGGGGTGTGGGCTTGGCTATTCATCGCGACTGTGGAATCCGTATTTTCTATTATTTGCTAAATACTAAATACGGACATCCTAGTATATCCCACATTATATATATGTTTCTGCTGCCTGTGTTCTGTGATATCTGAGACGAATGACATATTATATATATGATATATAGTAGATGTTGCTTATGTTTTACACCCGCGCTAGTCCTGTCCCGGTATGCCGTTAGTTAAGTAACCTAACGGTGCAAAACGGAACATTGCGGCGAATGCAGATGGCATAAGCGTACGTGTTATTTTCGTTTCTTTTCTGTGATTGGCTTAAGGACTTAAATGATGGGATTGCATTAATATGATTAATGTAAAGAAAATAAACCTAAAAAGATGTTGTAGAATCAGATTTGAAAAACCACTCGGCTCTTTATGAAAAAGTTATATTTCAAAACTGCGGAGCTTAAGCCACTCCTTTTGAAAACTGTTTGATTCTACAACGATATCAAGTTCAAAGCGTTAAAGATTTTCTTAAAAATCATCTGCAACCCTCTTTCATTTTAGGAAGTAGAGTACTTAATATTCGTGCTACGTTTGTTGACTTTAGTTAAGGCGTAGTGTACGGTAGCTAAGTGATGTCTTCCTACACTGCATATGATGCAGATTAATTAGGACATTCATGCGACTTTGTTGACCATAGTTAAGGGTCATATGGGTGGGTCTAATTGATCAAGAAATGACGGGTAGAACTTGACTGGTACTTATGATTTGTTGACCATAGTTAAGGTCATAAGTACTAGGGGTAAAAAAAAATTACATCGGGAAATTCAAGTGTTGAAATTTGCAATGAGATTGCATACCTTCCATGTGATGGTTGGATCCCGATCCCACTGTGGGCAATAGTTTCTTCTAGGAGAGTTTTGCAGTTTACAGTTAGCTAACTCATTAGGTGTCTAGAAAGGTGTTAACGGGGCTACGCCTCTGGGAAAACGAGGTTTACTTTAATTAGGTCCGTGCGAAAGCACGGGGGACCTCCCTCAAGTACCGACACTGGCCTGGCTGAACGGTTAGCGAAGTTGTAGACTGTAATTAATCCTGGCTAGTTTTCTTTTTAAGGTTTGAAAGAAAAACTTGATTAAAGCAGTGGGAGACATCGATTAGACAAGATAATAACCAATCTGATCTGTGCAAGAGCTTTCGCTGAGTGTATTCTTTTCTCTCTCTTAATGGCAGATACCCATGACTGGACTCAAGCTTCTACTAGATAAAAACAAACTGAATGGGACCAATTATAAAGACTGGCTGAGGAATCTAAAAATCGCCTTGACTTATGATAAAGTATCATATGTCCTCACGGCTTCAGCCCCGCCCGTCCCAGGTCCAAAATCCTCAGTTGCGGACGTTGAAGTCCGCAAGACATGGGACGCTGACTGTGCCACAGCAAAATGCATCGCGCTTGCATCGATGGACAATACACATCAAACGCAGCACGAGAATATAGGCATTCAAACCATATTTCTCCATACAAAGGAGTTGTATGGAGAGTAATCCCGCGTATTACGATACGAACCATCAAAGAAATTGTTTCAGATGCGAATAGCCCCTGGCACACCAGTAGGAAACCATGTTCTGAAGATGATAGCTCTTATAGAAGAGCTTGAGAACCTAGGATGGAAAATGGACAATGAACAGTATGTAGATATTATTCTGCAGACCCTCCCCTCTACCTTTGCTCAATTCATAGTGAACTTCAACATGCACGGCATGGAGAAGAAACTCCCTGAACTCCTTAACATGTTAAGGAGTGCAGAGAGCACTATGAAGTCAGCAAAAACTCCCGTTATGACTATTGGACAGTCTTCCTCTTCTCGCCCGAAAGCCAAGGCCAAGGGAAAGAAAAAGAAGAAGCCCACTAATCCTAAGGGTGGAGTTAAAAAGGTGAAGGGAAAGGAAAAGTCCAAGGCTGGAGACTCGGGGAAAGGCAAATGTTTTCATTGCCACAAGACAGGACATTGGAAGCGCAACTGTACGGAGTACTTAAGTCTCAAGAAGAAGCATGTTGATGTTTCTGCTTCAGGTGCGTTTGTGACAGAAAACTGTTTTTCAATAAACTCTGCTTCCTGGGTATTAGATACCGGTTCAGGTTCTCACATTTGCAATTCTATGCAGGGGCAGAGAAATAGCAAGGTTTTGAAGACAGGTGACCATACTCTCCGCGTTGGAAATGGTTCCAATGTACATATAGCCGCAGTGGGAGAGTATCACTTGGGGTTGCTATCTGGATGTATTTTGATTTTGAATCCATGTTATTTTGTACCAAGTATGCTATGTAATATAATATCCGTTTCTTTGTTGGATAATGAAGGATATAATTTTATACTACAGAACAATGTTATGAACATTCACCTAAATCAAATATTGGTTGGGTATGGTACGCTTAATAACGGAATATATGTCCTAAATCAACACACAGTTTTCAGTATACAACACACTAATAAAAGAAAACTTTCAGAATTAAATGAAGCTTTTCTTTGGCATTGTAGACTTGGTCATATTAACGAAACAGGACTAAACAAGTTACACAAAGATGGATATTTAAACTCTTTTGAATATAAATCTTATGCAACTTGCCAGTCTTGTATCAAGGGTAAAATGACCAAAACTCCGTTTACCGGACACGGAGAAAGAGCTACTCAGCTCCTAGGCCTCATACATAGTGATGTATGCGGGCCAATGTCTACACAGGCTAGAGGCGGTTTTTCATACTTCATTACATTCACTGACGATTTCTCAAGATTCGGTCATGTATTTTTATTAAAACACAAGTCCGAAGCTTTCGAGAAATTCAATGAATATAAACAAGAAGTAGAAAAACAAACCGGCTTGAGTATCAAAATTCTTCGATCAGATCGAGGTGGTGAGTATCTCAGTACAGAATTTGCAAACTTCCTAAAAGAGAATGGGATTCTCTCTCAGCTCACTCCTCCTTACACACCACAGCACAACGGTGTGTCAGAACGACGGAATAGGACCCTATTAGATATGGTCCGGTCCATGATGTGTGACGCTGAGTTACCAGTCTCGTTTTGGGGGCATGCATTGGAGACTGCAGCGTTTCTACTAAACAGGGTTCCAACCAAAGCCGTGTCTACCACGCCATATGAGATATGGCATGAGAAGAGACCATCTCTTAAGAGAATTAAGATTTGGGGTTGCCCGGCCTATGTTAAAAAGCAGAATCCGGACAAACTCGAGACACGGTCAGTCATGTGTAACTTTGTAGGATATCCAAAGAATTCTTATGGATATCTATTCTACCACAAAGAGGAACAAAACGTGTTTGTTTCTCAGTATGCCACTGATCGCACGCTTTTGGCGTGTCGGATGTTCAAAGAATTTAAGTGTAACCGCGATCAGGACGGTGTCGCTTTGCAGCTAGCCGGTTGAGCACGGGTCAGTCCACAGGGAGATGGTGTTATCTTACCTTCTTGTTTTAGACGAGTTAATAAAGAATCTGTATGAGTGTTTGATCTAACCTATGTGTTTATCTGCAAGTATAAAGTTGTTAAGAAAAATACGAGATTGTAAGCTAAGAAATCCGTACTCAAAACCTTTGAGCCGAGTCTTGACCAATTGAAGCTAGACAATCGGCAACAACGTGGATTAGGGGATTTAAGCGCGGTATTCGTGGAATCCGGCTTATTTACCCTTGTCCTTCCGTTCTTGTCTCTTTCTTTCGCCTCCGGCCAAACCGAACGCAACCGGTCGCGATTAGGAATCACCGTTACCTTGTCAGGGTACGGTGCCTAACGGAGCGCTTGCGTATGGTTTGGGCGAAGTTCAAATGGAAAATAACGGGAAAAGGAATTGGCAAAGAAATGTTAACTTATAATGCCGTATTTTATCTTAACAACAATAATTACATTCATTCACAAAAGAGAACCAAAAAGAGAGGACAAAAAGAAAAGAACAAAGAAAAGAAAAGATACAAGTATTAAAGAGCATGAATAAAATTGCAAGTAATTAAAGACAAGGTAATAAATTGTGAATAATAAAAAGCGATAAAAAGAATACGAAACTAGGACTCAAGACAAGCATGTGATCAATAGCCAACCCTTAAACTTGCAAGCTCAATGAAGAGGTTGCAAGATCAAGGGAAGGATAGAGAACGCATGTGAAATGAAGTGCTAGTCCCGTGAGAAAATACGACCCTTGAGATCAATAACTAACCCTTAACCATTCAAGCTCAATGAAGAGGTTGAATGAGCAAGAGAAAGCAAAAATCTCAAGGGGAAGAAGAAACACAAGAGAATGATACAAAACCCTCATCTTCATTAATCTCCCACTCAAAAGCACTCACTACAATTTCATGGAAAAAGAATGAAGAAGAAGAAGAAAAACTATACAAAAAACTACAAAAGAGTGGACACAAAATTGGACCCTTGGCTTAGCTCAAAACTGCTGTATTTATAGGCAGGAGAATGGAGTTCTAGGGCAACCACCAGACCCAAAATAAGATTACCAAAAAGCCCCTGAAAAACGACAGAACAAGGCCACTGTACGGCCGCGGATCCGCCGCCTATAGCCCCCTATGGCCGCGGATCCGCGCCCCTACTGTGGGTTTAGGGTGTGGGCTTTTCAGTGCGGCCCTGGTCTGCTGTCCCCTGTTGTCTGGTACATGTATTTTCTGATAATATTTCCAGAATATCTTCAGAATTCCTAGTCCAAGATTGCTATCTTTTCTTCACTTTTTGACTTTATCTCTCTTGAGCTCCGCGCACCCATTGATTCTTGTGCTGCCCCCCTCGTGCTCTGTGCTTGTCCCAGACACGAATGGCCACTGTCATATGACTTGTCTCAGGAACTGGTACTCGGCACTGGACGGATATGGATGACCGGAACCCGGCTTTTATCTGCAGTGACAGATGTTCTGTATTTGGTGTAACTGTGGAGATTTTGTCTTGATTTGCAATATTTGGCCTAAAAACCTGTACTCTGTAAATATGTAACAAACACGGATTAAAAGTACCTACCTATAAACAACCGAGCGTAAGAATGGGCGGTATAAAATGCAGTATTCTGTGATGAACAAATACCCCCAAACTTAACCTTTTCTCGTCCCGAGCAAAAACTAATTATTCACAAAAATAAAATCCTAACCGCACTTTCGCAGGGAACGCGATTGCACTGAGCGCGTGCAACAAGCCGTTAAACCTCTAGGTGTCCCTAGTAGGAGGAGTGTTGTCTCCTGATGGTTTTCAGCGGATACTACCCACAAAATCCGGTCAAGTTAGTTTTGTAAAATAACTAAGATTCAAACCCCTAAAGTTTTGTTTCAGAAAATAATAATTCTATTATCCTAAGTCTAGACTATCGAACCTTTATTTTTCACACCTCGCTTCTTATTTAACTACAGATTTTATATGTCTTTACGTGCAGTGCAAATAGTGTCGTTAAGTTCCCGAAAGGTCGATTAAAGTCATCATGTCGCACAATAAAGCCCAGATAACAATTTTAAAAGGATCACATAAGTTTTATAAAGAGTTAAGCATTTTTCAAGTTTCGTTTTCCAGTAAGGTTTCAACTTCAGAATTTCTATCTTCCTTAACATGAAACTAAGTCGTATTTTTCACTCCACCTTTTTCTTGTTTTCATTTCATACACACCTCTGTGAACGTGCAATAGTCTTTATCAAAGAATAAAACCTTCATATCTCCGTTAAAATTTTTTTTATAAAAGCTTGTCTTTTATCAAGATTATTCTCACACAAAGAACCGTTAGGAATTTTAACTCGGAGAGAACACTTCCTTGACTTTGTTTTTATCTGGACTTTCTAGGCTTCTTAGCGAGCTTTGGGCCAATGCACCCAAACCAGTTGGTTTTAGGGCATTAGGTGTAGAAACACCCCAGCGGACTTAATTACTCAAGTTACCTAGGTCCAAAAACAAAAGACAGTTTGGCGTAAAAAACATGATGATTCAATACGAACGGAGATATAACCGGTAGTTCAATTATTTTTTGGATAAAAGACGTGTTTAGTGGGTTCGGTGTGTAATCATTCCAATCAAGTTTCAGATGGGTTATTTTTCAGACTTAGTTCCAGTTAAGGCATCAATAACATTCCTTCATATTCACTTACTTCATAAACTATTCTTGATATATTACTTATTTCAGAACAAACCTATTTGATCCTCAGAAAATCATTTATCTATTTAAAAGTTTTTAAACATAAAAGTCTTGTCATCTAATTCCCAAAATCTTACGACACGTGTAGTGTGATGTAAAGACGTATATCAGCTATAGTTAACTTCAAAGGAGAGTTATCTTTCAGGTTTTCAAAATCTAAACATAAGATTTAGTTATTCCTATTTTTTTTTCAAACAAAAACCGTCGAATGTTGAATCAGAGTTCTTCTTACTAGCTAACTTGACAAAAAAGTTTTTATATTTTTAGAAAATTTTCAAATTTTTATGGATTTTATGGATAAGGTATGCAAATGCAAAATATACAAATGAATGCGAAGGAATAAAGCTTACCGAGCACACCCCCAAACTTAAACTTGACAGTGCCCTCACTGTCAGGCTATACCAAGAGGGTCAAAATTGTCGGCGCTTCCTAAAAACAAATTATATACAAAACAAAAAAAAAAGGAAAACCAAAAATATATACAAAAAAAATTGTCCCCCCCAAACTTAAGTAAAACAGTGTTTCCACTGTTAAGCGTTGAAATTCAGAATTAGGGCGGAAAGAACAGTATCCATCTATACAAGGCCTTACACAGGCCAAAAGTTAACACCAACCATTCAAAGATTTTATCATGGTAAAGCAGTGGTTGGTGAAAGAAGGTGAAGAGGAAAGAGATGGAAAATACGCGAGACCGCCTGTGGAGAGAAGTGGAATGCGGTCTCGGTAGATGAGAAGAAGAATGGCGGAAGGGAAAAAGAAGTGGAGTACGAACTTGAGGGTGCAAATGGAGCAAATAGGTTAGCACAATTTGTGATGAGCGATGTGTAAAAAGCGATTGTGCTAATATATTTACCCATCGAGAGATTGGGTCAAATCCCTCAAGGTTCGTGAGAAACCATGGGTACGCCGAACTTGGTAAACCAGACATATGAAATGAAAATGATACGGGTTCTTGCAAGGTCGGAACGACGGACATGATGGAGGGAAGTGGTTGAGGAGGGGCATCGGTTAGGGTTTCGGGAGGGTGTACACAGTCAATGAAAGGAACAGGATGAATTGGAAAATCCGACTCATCAATTAAAACTGTTTCATCCTCAAAACTATCCTCAATATTCTCCTCAAAATTTATCTCATCCATGCCTTTATCATTAATATCAAGACGCATATGAAGTTCGGGAAAAATAGTTAAAGACTCGGGATGATGATTTGAAGAGACAACCTCAGCCAAATCTACGGGTTCATCATCCAAAATGTTCCTTGCGTCAATATCCTCAATCAAGTGAAAGTTTATTTTCTCAGACACCTCATCAAAAGCATGGATATTAATCGATTCTGGTTCTAAGATGGAGGTGTAGAGGTCAAAAGGATTGGGGTTGGTTTCACTTGGAAGGGACCCTTCACAATCGGGCAAATCAAACACTACAAAGTTGCACAACTCATTAACCATTCTATCTTCAACTGATAATTCATTTGGGACATTTGATAAACAGGAGTTGTGGGACTCAATTTGGACGGGGTAGGCTTGATTCGGAAGGGGGTACAGCTTACTCTCTCCACTCAAATTCACAGCCTGTCCTGCCGCCTCATCATACATTGAAAAATTAGGAGCTAGTTGAAAACTAGCTACCGGATCACTAGGTTGTATGAGGGCGGCCATGGACACATTCAAATCCATCGTCTGTTGTGAAGCTACCCTAAATTCTTCCAAGGACTGTTCTAAGCTAGACATAGGTTGTGATGGGGTTTCAGTAAAAAATTCGAAGTTGGTTGGATACTGGAAACCCCCAAATGGCTGTGTAGAAGCAATGTCTAGGGAAGGCGCAAAAGTCGGGTAGGACTGGTAGGAATTGAATGGCTGGACAGGAGTGGGATCAACATTGGGATAAGAAGGTGAATGGATTTGTTGGTCCCAAGAATTTGTAGTGGTGAAAGGAGTGAAAGATCGAATACGGGATTGTTCAATACGTTCAGCGATGGACAAAGGACGACTTGCAGAAGGGGTATCAACATTAGCGGGTGCGGGAGGTTGAAAAGGTTGATACAAAGTGGAATGAGGAGTGCAAGTGTTTGTCCTAGACGCTGCTATCCGATCTCTCAATGAAATTTTTGGCATGGAGGGGTCGTTCGATGTTCGGCCAAAACAAGAACCGTATGAAGTAATGTCTGGTTGTGGGTACCAAAGTTCGGCAAGAGTTTTGCGAGGTGGAGTACCCAGGATATGAAGAGAGAGAGAAAGAAAGGAAGAGAAGAGGAAGGGAAAAATGAATTTTTTATTTTTTTTATATTAACAAAAGAAGGAAGTATACACAAAAAGAATATGGACAAAAACAATCACGACACAAAAATACCACACACTTAATCGTTCTAGGGTTCACCTAGGTCAACTAGACCTGCTCAAGAACTTGATTGTTGAAGTTAAACTGTGTCGAGAAACAGACTCAAGATACACTGATCACGAGGCCAGGTAAGTGCAGAGATAAGGGGAGGTTTTCCAACGCTTTCGCGAAGTTCCTTAATTAAATAACCCTTTCTCTTTTGGCGGTTTCGCCGTTAACACTTTCCTAGACACCCCGTAAACAATATACCGTTAAGTAAGCTTCTAAATACTGTTAACTTCTCCTAGTGAGCGCGAAGTCCTTAAGGCTTAAAGTCTAGTTTCTTTTAAAATTTGTGCGGGTTATCGTTATGCTCAAGTTCGTAATTTGTGGGCCACGGAAAAGGTGATGAAATCCTTTACCGTATGTTGTGGGGTTCGCTTGCCCTTAAGTCCGTATTAATTGATGCAATGCGCAATTCAAAAAATTCTATAAAGAATCAAACATTCGTTTTTTATTTTAAGCGCGGCGCTGCAACAAATACGGGTTAGTCAATTTTGGCGTTTGCTAGCGAACTTGCAAAGAATCCTGCAAAAGAATAGTATATTGGAAGCGTCGGATTTGAGAAGAAGGTGTTAGTAAAGTACGTACCGTTTAAGTTTTGGGTTAAGAAACCCCCGTTGAATCGAGTCCGGTAAGCTTGAAAGGTTCGCTTGCGCGGGTCAAACTACCCGGATCTTTGGCACTGTACTCCGTAATCACCTTAACTTTGAATGTACACTTTGCTCCCACAATCGCAGTTTGCGAATCTGCAAAAATCTGCACACTTGCCCACAAAAATATTATCCAAAAAAAACAAAAAGAATATTTTTTTTATATATATACAAAAAGAATATTAACCCGAATAACAAGAAAGAAAATACGCTACCGTCTCCCCGGCAACGGCGCCATTTGATCGCACGCTTTTGGCGTGTCGGATGTTCAAAGAATTTAAGTGTAACCGCGATCAGGACGGTGTCGCTTTGCAGCTAGCCGGTTGAGCACGGGTCGGTCCACAGGGAGATGGTGTTATCTTACCTTCTTGTTTTAGACGAGTTAATAAAGAATCTGTATGAGTGTTTGATCTAACCTATGTGTTTATCTGCAAGTATAAAGTTGTTAAGAAAAATACGAGATTGTAAGCTAAGAAATCCGTACTCAAAACCTTTGAGCCGAGTCTTGACCAATTGAAGCTAGACAATCGGCAACAACGTGGATTAGGGGATTTAAGCGCGGTATTCGTGGAATCCGGCTTATTTACCCTTGTCCTTCCGTTCTTGTCTCTTGCTTTCGCCTCCGGCCAAACCGAACGCAACCGGTCGCGATTAGGAATCACCGTTACCTTGTCAGGGTACGGTGCCTAACGGAGCGCTTGCGTATGGTTTGGGCGAAGTTCAAATGGAAAATAACGGGAAAAGGAATTGGCAAAGAAATGTTAACTTATAATGCCGTATTTTATCTTAACAACAATAATTACATTCATTCACAAAAGAGAACCAAAAAGAGAGGACAAAAAGAAAAGAACAAAGAAAAGAAAAGATACAAGTATTAAAGAGCATGAATAAAATTGCAAGTAATTAAAGACAAGGTAATAAATTGCGAATAATAAAAAGGGATAAAAAGAATACGAAACTAGGACTCAAGACAAGCATGTGATCAATAGCCAACCCTTAAACTTGCAAGCTCAATGAAGAGGTTGCAAGATCAAGGGAAGGGTAGAGAACGCATGTGAAATGAAGTGCTAGTCCCGTGAGAAAATACGACCCTTGAGATCAATAACTAACCCTTAACCATTCAAGCTCAATGAAGAGGTTGAATGAGCAAGAGAAAGCAAAAATCTCAAGGGGAAGAAGAAACACAAGAGAATGATACAAAACCCTCATCTTCATTAATCTCCCACTCAAAAGCTCTCACTACAATTTCATGGAAAAAGAATGAAGAAGAAGAAGAAAAACTATACAAAAAACTACAAAAGAGTGGACACAAAATTGGACCCTTGGCTTAGCTCAAAACTGCTGTATTTATAGGCAGGAGAATGGAGTTCTAGGGCAACCACCAGACCCAAAATAAGATTACCAAAAAGCCCCTGAAAAACGACAGAACAAGGCCACTGTACGGCCGCGGATCCGCCGCCTATAGCCCCCTATGGCCGCGGATCCGCGCCCCTACTGTGGGTTTAGGGTGTGGGCTTTTCAGTACGGCCTTGGTCTGCTGTCCCCTGTTGTCTGGTACATGTATTTTCTGATAATATTTCCAGAATATCTTCAGAATTCCTAGTCCAAGATTGCTATCTTTTCTTGACTTTTTGACTTTATCTCTCTTGAGCTCCGCACACCCATTGATTCTTATGCTGCCCCCCTCGTGCTCTGTGCTTGTCCCAGACACGAATGACCACTGTAATATGACTTGTCTCAGGAACTGGTACTCGGCACTGGACGGATATGGATGACCGGAACCCGGCTTTTATCTGCTGTGACAGATGTTCTGTATTTGGTGTAACTGTGGAGATTTTGTCTTGATTTGCAATATTTGGCCTAAAACCTGTGCTCTGTAAATATGTAACAAACACGGATTAAAAGTACCTACCTATAAACAACCGAGCGTAAGAATGGGCGGTATAAAATGCAGTATTCTGTGATGAACAGCCACATTCTTAGAAAAAGTGTTTTTCACAGATAAAGATGATGGCAAGGTAGTGGATCTAGAAGAGGTCCTAGAAACACAAACTACTAATGACGATTTGGTTGAACCGGCTGTTGCAACAGAAACTGAGGAACCTCGGCCACTCCGAAGGTCTGGTAGGACTTCTCGCCCACCGGAGAGGTACTACGGTTTCCTCATTGATGGTGACGGAGAAGATTGCATCATGGATGATGATCCTACCAGTTTTCAGCAAGCTATCACGAGTGGTGACTCTGTGAAGTGGCTGGATGCCATGATATCCGAAATGGAGTCTATGTACACGAACAAAGTATTGACTTTGGACGTTGTACCCCCTGGGGTAAAACCTGTAGGGTGCAAATGGATCTTTAAAAGAAAGATTGGTGTGGATGGGCAGGTAGAGACCTATAAGGCAAGACTTGTGGCGAAAGGTTTTCGTCAAAGACCAGGTTTGGACTATGACGAAACTTTTTCGCCCGTAGCCATGCTTAAATCCATTCGGATCCTACTTGCTATTGCTGCTCACTACGACTATGAAATCTGGCAGATGGACGTTAAAACAGCATTTCTAAATGGAGATTTAGAAGAATGCGTTTATATGGATCAGCCAGAGGGCTTCATTGACAGTGGGAGCAGCGAGAAAGCATGTAGACTGCTTAAATCCATATATGGGTTAAAGCAGGCATCTCGGAGTTGGAACATCTGTTTCGATGATGTTATCAAAGAGTTTGATTTCATCAAAAATCCAGATGAACCTTGTGTTTATAAGAAGGCTGTAGGAAGAGCTGTCGCATTCCTCGTATTGTACGTGGATGACATTCTTCTGATAGGAAATGATATTCCTATGCTACAGTCGGTCAAATCATTCTTATCACTAATGTTCTCCATGAAGGACCTGGGTGATGCCACATACATCCTGGGCATAAGGATCTATAGGGATAGATCCAAAAAGTTATTGGGATTGTCCCAAACCAGGTACATCAACACCATCCTAAAAAGGTTTAGTATGGAAGACTCCAAGCGGGGTGCCTTACCCGCTTGCCATGGAGTCACTCTCTCCAAGGATTCTTGTCCAAAGACCGATGAAGAGAGAGCTCGCATGAGCATTATACCTTATGCTTCGGCAGTAGGATCTATAATGTATGCGATGTTATGTACACGCCCAGATGTAGCTTATGCACTTAGTGTTGTGAGCAGGTATCAATCCAACCCAGAGGAGAACCACTGGACAGCTGTGAAGAACATTCTTAAGTACTTACGAAGGACTAAAGAATTATTCTTGGTGTATGGTAATACAGATCTCCAAATGGAGGCCTTTACCGATTCGAGCTTCCAGAGCGATAAGGATGACAGTAAATCTATCTCAGGGTTTGTATTTACCCTCAATGGAGGGGCGGTAAGTTGGAAGAGTTCCAAACAGAATATCGTTGCAGACTCTACGATGGAGGCTGAGTACATTGCGGCAAATGATGCCGCCAAGGAAGCCGTCTGGATGAAGAAGTTCGTCTCGGAGCTAGGAGTAGTTCCAACCATTATTGATCCAATACCCTTGTATTGTGATAATAATGGGGCTATGGCGTTAGCTAAGGAGCCCAGGTCCCATCAGCGGTCCAGACACATCCTGAGGCGCTTTCATTTGATCCGGGAGATTGTAGATCGCCGCGAGATCGAGATTAAGAGAGTAGACACAAAGAATAACGCCGCGGATCCACTCACCAAGGCCATCCCTCAGCCACAGCATGAGCGACTATTTGAGATGTTGGGTATGAGATACGCCAATAACTGGCCTTAGTGCAAGTGGGAGATTGTTGGATATATGTATGCCCTAGAGGCCATTATGTGATGGTGGTTGTATCTATACAAGTATATATATATATATATATTCAGTATGCATTCTTGCTCGACATGATAGTATGCTATCTGGTTCTTCTTTATCTGACATGTTGATTTGATCATGCTTTTATTCATTCATACATGCTGATAAAGCCCTGAGGATATCGGCTTGACTACTTTGATTATGATGGAGATCATACTAGTAGGACATCTGTAGTCTGTAAGCATATCCTGGAATGTCCCTAGTCGTAGGTATATCGAGACGGGGCTTTGATATACCAGAGTAGACTAGCGTATATGATACTAGACCCATACGATGGGCGATGAATGTTCCCACATTCATCGATGTTTGACATCAAGATCATATACGGGTGCTCAGTGGTGACTGGGTACACTGGACGGACTCACCGAGAACTCCTATATGGAATTATATCTATCGTCAGATAGTAGTTCTCAGGTGACACTGGTACAGGTTAGTCTGTAGACCCGAGATCGTCATAGAGTCTTGTGTGTTCTCCCACTGTACTTTGATTGCCACCCTACCACGGCTCTACCGAGTCATTCAAACAGGTGGCCGTTGGGTACAGTCCCGAGACACACGAAGGCGATGAGCGATAGGAGGAGTTTCGTCTCTCCCGATATTGGGGGTTGATGCTGTGCTGTGCCCGACTGGTTATATCAGCAAGTCCCTGGCCAGGGCTGCTGATAAGTGTTATCAGTAGTTTCTCGATCTGTTATAGACCATTCACCGGCACAACTTATTGAGTTATTGGGGTCGACGTGACCATCCCTAGGCTCTATATGCAGCATATCTGACGAAGAGACCGGACTGTACGGTAGTGTTGCCGGTTGGCTCAACGGGAGTTGTAGCAGGTTCGCTTGTTTTCTTCTGATCGCTCAATACCCGGGTGGCCGTTACGTTTAGCTGACCGCTTGCGGCTTGGGGGTACTTGATGTGATCATTACCCACTGCCGGCGTATTGACGAGTCTTAGAGTCCCACAAAGCAGTTACCTAGTCCAGGCGAAACGTTGTGGTGCGCATATGCGATATGCGCTTGGACCCGATTAAGATGCACGTATGGGATACCGTATATTAATTGGGCGGATTGCTTATGGTCGGGTCGTATGTGATACCGGATTAGTAAATCAAGTGTTGATTTATCATTAGCTTCTCACTACAAATCCTATCTTTTTTATTTTGGATGTATGCATGCATGTATGCATTCATTCTTGTTCATGCACATATGGATGTGCATGCACACATGCATACATACATCATTTTATCATGGTTGCTTACACATGGAAATGGTGGCAATATAAGAATCACACCATGGTTATTTTTATGGATTATTATTGCTTTTGAATTAAAACAAAATGAAAATGAAAATGAAAATGTGCTAAAGCATAAAAGGTTTCTACACTCTTCTTAACCTTACCATGCTCGCCTGCCATTTAACCCATGGTTTATTTTCTTTTTGTGCTTTTAACTTCAATTCAATAATATCTTTAGAATTAACCATGGTTGGATATGAGAGATGAAAAATATATATATGCTTATTTTTCATTTTTCTTTCAAGGGTTCTTTTTCTCCTCTTCACAAAAGGCCATCATCTTCATCAACCTTGATCCTTTGCTTTCTAGTTCTTTCAAAAGAGCAAGATACTCATAAAAATAGGATTTTGAAGTGAGATTCTAAACCACAACATCATTCTACACAAGTTTAGCCAACTTGTTTAGAGTGTTCTCTTCGATTCTCGAAGTTGCGAGCTTGGACGGCGAACTCCGGGTGGATCGTCGTGGACGTAAGAGGACTTCAAGAGGACCTTCTTCCAACACCCAAGACACCAAGGAGTCCAGCGAAAGGGAGCTACAAAGGTTGTAGTCTCGAAACCCTAGTTTTGTTCGCTTTAAGTTTCGTAACCCTAATTTTCTAGGATTGATTCCTTTGCATGCTTGTTTAGCACCATCAAAATCCAAACATTGACACATGTGATGCTTCAAAACTCTACATAGGGTGCTAGACAAACCTTTCACCAGCCTCATAGTATCAGATGTGGCGCTATCATCAAACATCATTCTCAAGTCACGAGTGTGGACCAATCATCCGGTATATCTTATCGCGTACGGTAATCCATCGTACGGTGTCATCAAACAGAATAAGGATCTATCATCCTATACATACATCATCTCTTATTCTCATATATATATCACGGCATAAGTATATGTGTATATATACCGCCTAGCATCCGTATATCAACATATCAATCCAAGTCATCTTGTTTCATCATATTCTTATTTCATCATATCAACATCTCAATTCAAGTCATCTTGTACTTATCATTATGATTATATCCGTAGGTACTTAAGCTTTGGTTTCTCCAATTATATTCTACATATCGGTTCTCCCATTTCTATGGTTATGGAGGTACTATACGCTATCCACCCGACTTCCCCCGTAGATATAGATCTGCTCACCTGCAATATGCTTGCTTAGCTAAAGTCGATGAACTTCTTGGTCTCCTTCATCGTCTCGGAAGCCCACGCGAAGGTATCTACAAATTAATACACATCGTAATGATATCAAAACCAAATCTGAAACCGATACGGCACGTGAAGTGCTTATAGGTTAGAACCTATAGCCCACGCATGCAAGAACAACCAAATAACCCTCAGCGTTGACGTACAAACGTCCAACGACCGTGCCAAAACTCAAATACCAAAACCAAGTTTTCAGAAATCGGAAACCCGAAATCAGCAACATGGAGAAACACTCCCAGATTCTACCGTAAGTGAAATTTGGAGATTTTGCATATAGGGTAGGTCTATTCATCAGATAAAGGAACTATGAACCAAGACCTAACTCCAAACTCCCCAATGTGGCCGAAATTTGTGGCCGCAATCAATAAATCTGCGGCCATTGTGAGGAGGTAGGGGCTTGTGTTTCAGGGGTAAATTCTAGGTGGCCTGCACATCTCACTGTGATGGCAACTTATTTTATAGAGCTCTCAAGTCATAACTGATTCTACAAAGTCATCACAATTCGTCAAAAATCGACATCAGGAAAATTCTAAGTTCGTGTTTTCGGGTTCTAGTCTCAAGTCTGGCCAGAATATCATCACTAATGTCTTGGGGTCACTAACAAAACCTCAATTGCATCTCTATTACCTAAATCATCCATTAAAAATATCTTAGAAATTTCCAAGATCACTAATCTAGCTTAATCGAACTCTAAACAAAATAGGAGATAAAGAAACTTGATACAGAGTCATCACAATTCGTCAAAAATCGACATCGGGAAAATTCTAAGTTCGTGTTTTGGGGTTCTAGTATCAAGTCTGGCCTAAATATCATCACTAATGACTTGGGGTCACTAACTAAACCTCAATTGCATCTCTATTACTCAAATCATCCACTAAAAATATCCTAGAAATTTCCAAGATCATTAATCAAGGTTAATCGAACTCTAAAAAAAATAGGAGATGAAGAAACTTGATAACAAGAAGAAAAGTGAAGGGTTTACCTCTTGGAGCAACTGAAGAAAATTCCAAGATGGTGAAAGTTGCTCAAAATCCAAACTTGAGCTTGCTATGGGGTGTAGGATGAGGTTGTGCACCTTTTTTTGTGAAGGTGAGGTGAGATTTTGGTGAGGTTTTTGAGGTGTTTGTAGAGGACGTAGTGGAGGTAGAGGATGAGGTGAAGAAGAAAGATAAAGGAAGAGATGAATATAAGAAGAAGAGATGAAGGAAATTGGATGAGGGATGAGATGTGCCATGATGTAGGATATGACCCCCCTCTCTCTTTAGCCCATGCCTCAATGTCCCCTCTCATGTCATCTTGTCTCCCATGTCTCCGTTTTATTTTTATTTTTATTTTTATTTTCTCTTTTAAAAACCAATTAACACAATACAAGAAGCCATGCATGAATCAAAAACAATGTATCATGGTGCACTAGCCATGGCTAACAAAATGAATTTGGCTTAGAGCATGATTAATAGTGCAGTAATCAAGTTTAATATTTTATATTTTTGAAATATTACAGCTTCATGCGCCTCATCTCTACCTCATTTCCATTTTTTTCAACATAGAAAAATAAATATGATGTAACGTTTTGAAAATCGTTTCGGTGAAATTTCGAAAAAATCGGTAAAATAAGAGGGTTTTCTGTAAAAAGTCAAAATACAAATATCTTTATTATAAAATTAAATATTCATATTCTAGCTATTTAATTGCTATTATTTGTTGTTTATTGAGCTACTGGTAAAATTTCTAATTTTCTGATATTTTTCCGAAATTAATTATTTTAATATTATTTTAAGCCGTCACTAATACATTTAATTAGGGAAAATTACAAAATGGAATGGGTTGAAACAAATTTTGTGCATCATAAAAAATTAAAAAAAAATTTAACATGTTGTTTTTGAAATGAAATGAAGCTGCCAAACGGTTTTAGAAACTATCGAAGAAAAAGGCTTAAATAGTGAAATTAGTGTAAATAGATATTGGGGTATAACATTTATCATTTTTCCCTCACCCACACTCACCCACACCCTCTCTCCTCTCCCCAAATTAGCAGCAGCCCCATGGTTGCTCTCATTTCCCCACTTGAATTTGCTAAAAGAAAACAAAAGAAAAGAAAGGAAATGAAAGAAAATAGTTAATTACGTATGGGCTTTGACTTTTGGGGTTGACCTACTACTTTTCTCACCTCATTCTCTCTCCCCACTCTGTCCCCATTCCTTGGCCGACCCTCTCTCTCCCTCAACAGCAGCCCCTCTCTTTTCTCCCCTCATTTCTCTTGAAAAAAAAAATTCATCAAAAATTGCCTCAAAATCGATCAAAAAAATCTCAAAATCCAAATCCAACTCTTACCCATTTTAGTTTAGCCTATAATGCATGGATTGTGGGGAAAAGTGAGCATTTTGGATGGCTAGATTTCAAGTGAGATCTACAAAATTGTGGAGGTATAATTTTAACCTTGTAGTTAAATTGTTGATTAATGCTTATGTTAGCTTAATTAAGTGTTAATTAGGTTTTATATGGGTTCAAATTGCATGATTGAAAATTCAAGAGAGGGGGTTGTGATCAAATTTGAGTTTTGGGTATTTGGATCATGATTTGTGTATTGTAATTTGAGATCTTAAGTCATGTAAGGAAAAGCTAGTTACTAGTTGCTATTTGTTAGTTTAAAATTTTGCTAATTGTGTTAATTTTGTTAACTAGGTTTTGGGAATTTAATTAATCAATTGGGATAAAAATCTAATTAGGGTATTAATGGTATTATTAACATTTTAAATTTTATTTTAATATTTTAGATCATGCAAATCCAAGCTAAATTGTTGTTTATGCATTTTTGATAAAATGGTTGAAATTTGGGTAAAATTGCAAACTAGTTTTTTATGAACGTATATAGTTTGGTGAAATTAAATTATGGAAATGGTTTGTATGGCTTATTTAAGTTATTTAGTAAATATTATGGCCATTAGTTTTGTTTAAACATTAAGATTTGTATTAAAACGGTTAACGACCGCTAACTAGATTTTTAGGAAATAAAACGATTTGTTTACTTTTAATGGTTTTGATGATTTTAACCTATTCCATATATATGTTTAGTGTTTGTGAATGTGAAAATGGGTGTATTTGGGTTTTTCTCGATGGTTTGGCGTTTATACGCCGACGTCGAGTGTTTTTAGGTTTATTTGTGAAAGCAACCATAGGTTTTAACCTATGTGGGATCCGTGTGTCGTTTTGGTCATGAGTCGGACTTTAATGCGATACGGTGCGTTATGATATGTAAGTACCCCATGTGGACTTCAAGACGACAAGCAAGCGCGTGGCGACGTCGGCACTAGCGAGTGAGGACCAAGTGAGTAGATTTATATCTAAGGGGAGAAGTCGGGTGGATGGCATATAGCATCCCCGCAGTTCGCAGTGATGTATACGAATACGTATACACTTATATATATTATGTTGATATGAGACATTGATGATAAAGGTAGGTTCTAGGTGTTCATGGATTAGTTTAATGTTAGTTGCGAAACCCTAGAGTAGTTGTTACACCCACACACGCACACATACACATGCATACATCTATGTTATTACCAGTGCGTATATGGGGATATGTGTTTATGTGTTCACATGTGTATGGGACTATGTGTTCACATACTGGATTTGAGGATAGTATTTGGGATTTTAGGTGAGTCGATGAGATTTGATTTGAGACCAGGAGATCGGTGATTTGGCAGAATTCGTATTAGAGATACGTCATGATATTATAGCGGATTGTTAGACGACGATACCATGTGAATAGTGATATCAATAAAATGATCGACATGTGATCGTGTTATGAGATATGATATGTTAGGATGTTTATGATAGGCCGCATTAGGCGATGTACACTTCCTTATGATGAGATGTACTGATGATATCGGTTTGTACGAGATTATCGATTAGTTGTCAGATCATGATTATATTGATGATATTAGTATTGTACTAGACATAGATCAGTACCCGTATTATGATCTTGATAAAGAGGATACCAGCTGAATAATATGATGAATGTGATATTGACCGTACCCAGATTTGGGATGTCGTACGACGGATTTACGTACGATCTATATATTGATGTTTGATCCGCACTCTTGACTTGGGAATATTGATTATAGATATGGTATCAGATGTGACATTATCGAGGCGGGATCACCGACTAATATATATATACATATGTATCGTCTCAGGTGTTAGGCGGTTTCCTTACCTTCCATTTAGCTTGATAGCTTAGCCATATAGTTTAGGGTAGTTGTTAGACCATATTAGTTATCGTTGTGTCTAGTATTTAGCACCCGCTCATTATTGATGTTCGCTCCGCATCGCATGCTTATATTATGCTTCACATTCTATTGTTGATATCATGCTGTTAGAACACCAGCACCATTACCGATGATGCGTACGTACACTTACTTGCCGGCTGACACATCTTCATCGGTAATTGCCATGTCACACTTTAGAAATACTATTGCCTTGACATAGGTAGTTAGCTACTAGTTTAGACATGATATTAATGTACTTGTCTTATATGCTAGTTTAAACATTGTAGTTATTACTCGCTACTTCATGCATGTTATTATTCACTGTTATGCCGCATTCATGGATTTTTATGCATATATTCACTGTTTACATGCTATTGATGATTTGGATTCGGATTTTCATGAGATTTCCTGGATTTGGGGGAAAACCGAAAAAACATTTATAAACTTCTTTCTCTCTTTTTAAAGGAAAAGCGTTGTTTTCCCATGATGTATAAGCCGTCCACCATGAGTTTGCTGATGGATTTCGAAGCCCGATTCGAGGAGTTGGATGAACCGTTTTGGTTACATGGTGGACCCGTTAAGGTACCCCTGGGCAAGAAGCGCGTGGTGATGACGATGTGAGCCTGGCAGGGGAGACTACCTACCGGTGATTTTACCCGACGCGTCGGATATCCGGAAGATACCGTCGTGGTCTTGAGTTGGATGTTAGCGGCCGGTCTGGACTGACGGCGCCCTAGATATTGAGATTGAGACATTGAGATTTCGAGATATTGAGGTACTGATATTTGATGATACAGGCCAGTCCGGATAGCCGGAGCCTGAGATTTTGAGACATTGAGATTTATGTTTTGTGTCTATACTAGACACTGTTGATGCTGATTTCATTTATGATAACTCGTTTAAAAAATACAAAGGAAATCTCACTAAATTATGAAAGCAGTTTCTTCATTTATATGTATTCTGTTTTCATGCATTCATGCCTCATCCATATGATACATTGCTACCTGAGGCACTGACACGAGCACTTGGTGTTACTGTTGTTTAGAGGTATACCCTAGCCATTGTTATAGGCTGCTGGTTATATATTTGAGGATATATTATGATCGTATGACCTAGGATTGCGTTGTTCATGCGATTTCTGTTCGTAGATGTTTTTCTACTCACGAGTTGGCAACTCACCCCCGTTGTGCCACTGTTTCTTACATGTTTTGCCGTACAGGTTTCACTACGGCTTTGCTGGCACTGTTTCTTTTCGGGTGATATGCTAGTAGGTGGGTTTATTTGTATCGTACCCATCATTATACTTTGTATATTATTATTCTGTTGTATCTAGAAGTTCCATCAACCAAACATGTATTTATTTCAGATATAGAGACTAGTGATGTTATTCTTTCAACCTTAGAGTCGCGCGTTGCATTTCTATGGATTTCTTGCTATTTTGAGTTCCTTTGAGTTTTGATCCTCGCCCTTGGCGTTGTTTATTATATTGCTTGCGTGGTTGTGACCGTCGATTGACGAAGAGCTAGCTCCCGCTTGGGGATGCCTTTATTCATTTCGTATACTATTCATGCTGTATCCCGTTTGGGGGCCAGTATTTACAAAGGAGACTCTGCCGAAATTTTCAGGAAATATTTGATGTTTTAAAAAAAACGCATAATTCGGCTTATGCTATTAAAACTACTTGATTTAAAATGGTTTTTCCTTCACTCCACTACTTTTCTTGGTTTGGATTTCTGGGTTTTCAGCTTACTTAGATTACGTACGCCTCTAGACGTTTCGTAGTCTAAGTGCCGGTCATGTTCCGTACTTTCGGGTCGTGACAAAGTTGGTATCAGAGCGTTAGGTTTACCTTCGGAGCGTAGGATGACACTTGGTTGATGGAGTAGGTGACTAAAGTAGAGTGATGTACCGTGGGTATGTTCTGCGGCATACTTGCGACACGCTCCTCCACTTAAGAAGCCTTAGGATGAACATTTCTTTGCTCGGTATTATATTCTTTTCTATGATCTAGCCTCATCGGTACCAGTTATGGTTTGCTGCCATGATCATGGGCAGGGAGAGCTACGGCTGGAGTTGCGTTAAGCATGAGCTCGTCACGAACGAGGACTGACCAGGGCGTAATTCCGGCGACACACGATTGCAGAGATGTGACTTTTTGTTGTGTTTTCACGCCACGAGCGTGGGATGGATCACTGTATGAGGTTACTCGGATATGCTGATTGGCACCAAAGGATTGGGCCACTGATAGAGGCCAGCCAGATTTTGATGACCGTTGATGTATGTCTTATTCATGATGATTGAGGCACTGTTCAGCGTGCAGACGAGTGAGCCAGTTGTTGCTGCGAACGACGAGATATCGCCCCAGAGGTTGGAGCTATTGCAGTATGAGTTGTACTAAGAGATGATAGAAGGTCGCTAGTCACCGAGGATGAATGACTAGGACATGTGGATCGTTCGTCTACCCGATGCGAGGTTATCAGATAGATTGATTCCAGCTAGAGACGACTTCACGCGGAGACGTTGAGAGTCGACAAAGACGATCGAATGTCAGAAACCTATTATTCCAAGTTTAAAGTATTCGGAAAGACATGCAGGCAATTCTATGGACCCTCTAGAAGAATGAAACCCCAACTCGACATAATGACCGTGTGAAAGCCTTTGAACCTTAGGGGTTGCGGCAGTTCCACGGCGCCATTAGTGAGGCTTGGGTTTGCCCTTCTACGGCTGGACCACCGATACTGTGGTATGTACTCGATACTATTAAACTGTACCGAAGATGTTGAGCTCTTGGGGGATTATGAGGTTTTGACAAATCGATCCGATGGTTCGACTTCTTTCGGATGCTAGGTGGTGAGATGCATTTCTTGGGAGATTCCAGATACGAGGATAGCCGTTGGAGCTCAGTCCATGCAGCCACGACGAGACGAGTCTGAAGCAGTCGACATTAGAGAAAAGTGGAGTAAGAGGTTGTACCAGATATGGATGAGATGACGTTCCACTCCGCCGACATCAGAGATGCGATACGCATGCCGAGGCATTGTACTTGGATATACCTTCCAGCAGGAGTCACGATGAGTATGTAGCCGTTCCAAAACAAGAATACGATATAGTAAGGGACGATGACTTCCGGACAGTTCGGCAGAGACGAGATTTGGGAGAGACCTCGACAAGACCTTTCTGGAATAAATTACGAGAAGGCTTGGACCCAGGAGTAGTCATGTTATGCACACCAGTAGGCCAGAGTTCAGGATCGTCGACGAGACATGCAATGATTGACCACGACAGTTGACCAGAGGTTCTTGGAGGATGTGCTCGAGCGGGACTATTCCGCCATACTTGATTTCGGTATTTTGGGTGATCTATTTGCATGACTATTGCACCTACTGAGTATTTATGATTTCTGCACAGTGTCGCACTTAATATCGTTTTCGTGCCTTGGTTTCTCATGTTTATGATTTTATGGGTTTCATACAGTTTAGTTGATTTTGTGCGTATGTATGCACACGATTTAGTTTTTGCACTCGGTATAGTTCATATATGCTTGCAGTGCAGTGATACGCATTTTGTGCACTTAGATGTACTGGACTTCGATTTCGATTGTGATGTTCGATATTTGTTTTGTGCACCTTATGCACTTGATTGGATTTTGCGCATGTTCTGTGCTTGATATTGGATTTCATGATTTCGTGCATGATGGATGAACCTGATTTGGGTTTTTCGCGCATGTTGGGCGCATGTTATGAGATACGATTTTGGTGCACACCAGATGCACTAAATCGAGATTCTTCGTGCATGTCAGATGCACCTGTTTTTGCTATCAGGCACACCTGTTGCCCTTGACATATGTTTCGTGCACACCCGATGCACTTAGATGTTGTTTCTATGCATATGTATGGCACATCCATGGATTTTGATTTCCGTGCGCACCAGACGCACGTAGTATTCATATGCATATTTTGGGATTGATTTCTTATGGAGCAGTACGTTTTTATGATATTTGCTATGTGTTTTCATACTGAGCAGGACTAGTCAGAGGACAGTACCTGAATATATTTTACATGCATTGATAGCTATCGAAAGGAATTCCAAAAAGCGAGCTATAGTCTCATTATTTACCTACGTGTCTGATATGGCACGAAACGTTTAAAACAAGGAACCCTTCTAAATTGTTTCCAAAACGCCGGAACGTACATATTAAACAAAAGGTATATATGTATATGGTTATTTTCTTATGATAGACGTCCGCCACTGTACAGTGTTATGCGTATTGCACAGCGACTTTAAAAGATTTGGCATGCATTTCCTTCAGATATTTACATATATAGATTTGATATTTACATGTATAGTTTCGAGTTATATCATATTGGTTTTGTATTGGATTTGACATTTGTGTCCTTACCATGACTCCGATGATTGCGGGATGCTTGACGGAGTTTTGATTTTGAGTTATATGCTCATTTTTCATGCGCATGCGCTGCGCTACGATTTGTTTTATGTATTTATAATTTCCGAGCCCCGACAACATGATGGTTTTGCTTAGATGTTTTAGTATTTGTGGGGGAGTTTTAATTTAAATTCGGGGACCGAATTTCTTTAAGGGGGGATGATTGTAACGTTTTGAAAATCGTTTCGGTGAAATTTCGGAAAAATCGGTAAAATAAGCGGGTTTTCTGTAAAAAGTCAAAATACAAATATATTTATTATATAATTAAATATTCATATTCTAGCTATGTAATTGCAAGTATTTGTTGTTTATTGAGCCACTGGTAAATTTCTAATTTTCTGAAAAAATTTCCGAAATTAATAATTTTAATATTATTTTAAGCTGTCACTAATACATTTAATTAGGGAAAATTACAAATTGGAATGGGTTTAAACAAATTTTGTGTATCATAAAAAATTTAAAAAAAACTTAACATGTTATTTTTGAAAAGAAATGAAGCTGCTAAACTGTTTTAGAAAATATCGAAGAAAAAGTCTTAAATAGTGAAATTAGTGTAAATAGATATTAGGGTATAACATTTAACATTTTTCCCTCACCCACACTCACCCACACCCTCTCTCCTCTCCCCAAATCAGCAGCAGCCCCATGTTGGCCCTCATTTCCCACTTGAATTTGCTAAAAGAAAGAAAAAAGAAAAGAAAGAAAATGAAAGAAAATAGTTAATTAAGTATGGGCTTTGATATTTGGGGTTGACCTACTACTTTCCTCACCTCATTCTCTCTCCCCACTCTCTCCCCATGCCTTGGCCGACCCTCCCTCTCCCTCAACAGCAGCCCCACTCATTTCTCCCCACATTTCTCTTGAAAAAAAAAATTCATCAAAAATTGCCTCAAAATCCATCAAAAAAATCCCAAAATCCAAATCCAACTCTTACCTATTATAGTTTAGCCTATAATGCATGGATTGTGAGGAAAAGAGAGCATTTTGGATGGCTAGATTTCAAGTGAGATCTACAAAATTATGGAGGTATAATTTTAACCTTGTAGTTAAATTGTTGATTAATGCTTATGTTAGCTTAATTAAGTGTTAATTAGGTTTTATATGGGTTCAAATTGCATGATTGAAAATTCAAGAGAAGGGGTTGTGATCAAATTTGAGTTTTGGGTATTTGGATCATGATTTGTGTATTGTAATTTGAGATCTTAAGTCATGTAAGGAAAAGTTAGTTACTAGTTGCTATTTATTAGTTTAAAATTTTGCTAATTGTGTTAATTTTGTTAACTAGGTTTTGGGAATTTAATTAATCAATTGGGATAAAAATCTAATTAGGGTATTCATGGTATTATTAACATTTTAAATTGTATTTTAATATTTTAGATCATGCAAATCCAAGCTAAATTGTTGTTTATGCATTTTTGCTAAAATGGTTGAAATTTGGGTAAAATTGCAAACTAGTTTTTTATGAACGTATATAGTTTGTTGAAATTAAATTGTGGAAATAGTTTGTATGGCTTATTTATGTTATTTAGTAAATATTATGGCCATTAGTTTTGTTTAAACATCAAGATTTGTATTAAAACGGTTAACAACCGCTAACTAGATTTTTGGGAAATAAAAATATTTTTTACTTTTATTGGTTTTGATGATTTTAACCTATTCCATGTATATGTTTAGTGTTTGTGAATATGAAAATGGGTGTATTTGGGTTTTTCTCGATGGTTTGGCGTTTATACGCCGACGTCGAGTGTTTTTAGGTTTATTTGTGAAAGCAACCATAGGTTTTAACCTATGTGGGATCCGTGTATCGTTTTAGTCATGAGTCGGATTTTAATGCGATACGGTGCGTTATGATATGTAAGTACCCCATGTGGACTTCGAGACGACAAGCAAGCGCGTGGCGACGTCGGCTCTAGCAAGCGAGGACCAAGTGAGTAGATTTATATCTAAGGGGAGAAGTCGGGTGGATGGCGTATAGCATCCCCGCAGTTCGCTGTGATGTATACGAATACGTATACACTTATATATATATTATGTTGAAATGAGACATTGATGATAAAGGTGTAAGTGCACGGCGGCGCCCCGGCCGTCAATCCGACGGCCAAACGCGGAAACGGTGATAAACTTAAAAATTTGCGGACTTAGCAAACCGGCACCACCGCGCACTAAACACCCGGATCGTAACCATTAAACTTATTCTAGCAAACAAGAGAAGGGTTAGAGATATACCGACTGATCCGAGTCCTCCGGTCTTCATCTCCACTCCGATCTCCTCGCGGGATCTCCGGTCGTCGCCTCCTCGCCGGAAGGGCACCACGTCGCCTGCATCTTTTACGGGCTCCCGCCTCTATACCGAGGCAACTCGGGCATGAAGCCGGCAACTCGACATGCCCAAGGTTTGCTGTAAGATGTGTAGAGTCTTTGTCTCATTGGGGTATTGGAGTTGCCTTGATGGAGGAATCAACAAGATATCAACTTGGGGTTTTATGGTAGCAATGAAAAAGAGATAGATGATTAATTTCCCACACCAAAATGAAACCTCTCATTTTCTCTCCTCATTACAAGATGTGGCCGGCCCTTTTCTTGAATGGAAATGGTGGAGGGATTATGAACAAAACACAAGAGGGAGGTAAGTGTAGGAAAAGAAAGAGGTAACCATAAACAAACATCAACCATGCTTCTCACTTTAATCAACCCATACCCATTCAAATCATAATTAATGCAAGTGATGGATGAAAGAAGCTAAACATGTCATAATCCCACAATTGCAAGAAACCCCTTCCCCAAATGTAATTTGCAAAACTGCAAATTACCCCCTCCATCGGAAAAGTCCGGCCGGGAAAGAACAAAGGAAAACCGGCCGGAACGGAATGCAAACTGGCAACTCCAGAAAACTGGTCCCGTAATAAATTACAGGAAAACCCCCATACTGTGCATACACACCCGCATCTGTATTCCGTCCGGATACAAATGCAATGAGACAAAATCTACACTGTACTAGACTAGGACCGGCTTAAGCCAAAGCCGGCTAGTAATATCCGTCCGATCCTGATCCGTGCAATACCGCACGTATCTGATCGAACGCTGCCATATTCTCATACGGCCACTAGTACAAAACTGTCCGATCCTGATCCATGCAATACCGCACGTATCTGATCGGACCCTGCCATATCTCCATACGGCCTCTACAGCGTTTCGCCCGAAAGCTTGAGTATCTGAAAGTGTGGTGGACTCTAAAGACTCGTCAATACTATGGCTGTGGATTTAACCACTAGCACGCCAGAGGTATAAGCCAATACGTGACGGGCCACCAGCTATTGACTAAAAGGGACGTCGATGAGCGAACTCATCCTGACACCCTACTGAGCCTGTCAGTGACAATATCCGTACAGTCCGGTCCGTTCGTCTATGAGCATCGCATGTCGGGCCTAGGGGGTTGGTAAAAGTCAGACCCCCAAAAGCGGTACAAGTCGTGTCGGAGTGTAGCCCAGAACACCCTGAGATACTACTGGAATACCTACCAGTAAATCTCCTGCCTTGGCCAAGGTCTTCGTGTAATGGCTCTCCTAGACACAGCGCGATCTCACCCCCAATACCGGGAGAGACGAACCCCTGAAGATCCGCTCACTGCCTCCATGTGGCTCGGGACTGTACCCAACTAAAACCTGTTTGCACGACTCCTTTGAGCCGTGGTAGGGTAGTAATCAAAGTACAGTGGGAACTCACACGAGACAAATGACGATCCCCAGGTCGATGAACTAACCTGTACACATGTCACCTGGGAACTGCTATCTGACGTCAGGTATAAGACCAACTAGCATGTTCCCGGCGAGTCCTGTCCGGTGTACTCATAACCCAATGAGCACCTGTATACATCTTAGGTGAACCAACTGACACCAGTGGCTTGTGAGACCGGCCACCGCCCCTCGTCGGGGTCTCGACTGTATACACTAGTCTACTCTGGAGAATCGATGCCCTGTCTCGAAACTCCTACGACTAGGGACCTTTTAAGGATGCGCTTATAGACTCCAGCTCTCACTTATATGACCGCCCTCATACTGCTGGCAGTCAAGCAAGAATCCTAGGGGCTCTATCAACGTGCAATAGCGACATGTCAGGTCACCTAAAGCACTACACGATGATAAAGGTAAACCAGATAGCATACTATCATCTCGAGTAAGACTGTCCTACCGGGATAGGTCCTCCCTCAATCATTGCAATTACGTGCCTGTGATCCAATAATCGACTCTGAGGGCACTATCTCCAACAATCTCCCACTTGCACTCAAGGCTAATTATTGCGATGTCGCATACTCACAGCCCGTGTGATACCGAACACCCAACTCCTCTACTTGTCAGTCTCACAAAGCTTGTTTGCTAAACTATTGCGTTCGAGGAATAGCCTCAGTGAGTGGATCCGCTCTGGTGTTACTTTCTATGTCTCTCTATACCTCATGTTCGCGGAGAAAGCCATCTCCCGAAATGAGCAATACCTGTCTTAGAGTGTCTGGATGTCTGATGGGACCTAGCTCATAAATGAACTCCAAATCCAAACTTCTTAGACTGTATCGTCAACTGAACTTAATCAGTATCCTGCGCCATGCCACCCTCAGTATTGCCTTGGACCACCTGTCCAAAATACTGCCCCTCGTCAGAAGGAAAACTATAACTCTGACAACCTCCTTGTCGTCCATGTCACCTTGGAAGCCTGGAATGATAACTGCCTCCCGAATGAGGCTGTCGTTATCATATCCTTAGAACATTCACTTATGTTCTAAAACTACTTTCGACTGTTCCTCCAGGATTGGATCAATATCAACTTATTGCATCTACTGCAAGAACAACATCTGGTGTGGTACTTGACATCTCATGATTGACTCAATTGCCTAAGCAAGTGATCTGCCAATCATGCACATCCCTCTCTACTTTAGTCTAAAAGACACCTTTAGAGAGGGTGACTCCATTACCTGCAGGTATACTACCGTGCCAGGAGTCGTCCATTCTAAATAATCTTAGAATGCTGTCAAAGTACCCTGATTGGGAAACCACCCAAATCTAGATCTAAAACCATAGATCTAGTAACCAGTATGTCTGATATAATGTCCAAGTCCTATGTGGAGAAACCACTGTGTGACGACCAAAGTATAACCGATCGTAATATAGGAATATCACTTCCTACTACCTTCTCAAAAGATCCATCCCCTATTCTGATGACGTCAAACCTATGACTGTCACATCAGAAATAGATGATCTATCTCCGCTACATCTGCTTTAGTCTATAAATAGACATAAGCCTGATGTCCACCAATGCTTCCGCTGCTCCCACTGACTACGACAACCCTCTGGCAGAGTCATATAGACGTGCACTTCTAAAGCTAGTTTAGAACGACGCTATACTCATCCTCCTGCCGGGTCTCGCAGCCTGGAACAACAACAATGGCAAGTGTGGGTAAACAAGAACTTCCCTGTCACCATCCTTGAGGCTACCGGAGTACCTCTCGGGTGCCTGAAGTTACCCACCTTATCTACGGAGTGGCCAATGGAATGTCAAATCAGATTGAATCTTTAGGTTCCTTATCAAATCTTCAGTAATCGTTTGCGGTTCTGGAATCACTTCCAGTTCTACAATACTCCCACTACTGTTTTTGAAAAAATCCATTTTTAATAAAACTGTGGCGAGTCTAGAACAATATTTCTATTGATCTGCCAGATGGTAGAAAATCAACCCTCGTCATAGCCTGGGTCAACCCACAAACAGCCATAACAGAAACGTGCCTTGAGTTATCCAGAGTCTGGTTTTAATCATAAGCCGGACAACTCCCCGTACCTTAACATCGTTAAGATATGAACTGTTCTATATCCAATATAGAACCAGAGGCACTGATTTAATTGAACCAGATTCAAATCATGCAGCTATCTCCAGTGCATGTCAACTAAATGGAGAGAGGCCGATCAGCGTTACTCAACTTAGGAATGCTTCCAATTATGAGTAACCTGAAAAGAGAAGCAATTTCTCTTTATCATTACTAGCAACTGAATACCATGTACAAGTATCTACATCTTCGATCACTTTGAAGAATCCCGATACTTGCCACACCTGGTTCTCTACTCTATTCAAATACCTATAACTCCTCAAAACTTAGACCCTGTGTTTCAACGAAACACATGTCTAAGAACGAGAGAAGTTAAAAGTAAACAGAATATAGTATGAGGACCAACCCCTCTGTCCTAATGGACACTGGACAACATACAATACTCTGTATAAGTCCGCTGAGTCTGACAACTCTTTCACTGTGCGTCGTAGGTTGAAAACTGTACTTATGGTTAAGAAGAATTACACCGCTGTTTAATGCTCCTTACCTAACCATCCACTGATATAGGTAAATGTCATCGACATAATATCAAAAAGTATATCTCACTCTATGAAAATAGACGTACAGATATATCAATTTGAAATTGGTGCACAACAGCGGATATTCAAAACCAAATATTTGCCGACCGGCAAACAGCCCAGGTGATCTCCTCAAATATCACCGATTACAACGAATCCCGATATAATAAGGATGATCACCCAATTCCCAATAACTTACTCCCACTCATCATCTGTAAAGCCATACAGATGTGAGAATCAAACCTGGTAAATACATACCCTGGAGCAAGTGTCTAATCAGGAAATCAGTTTTCTTTTAACAGTACACAGTTGAAACTGAAACATTGAAATGTTTCGGTGGGGTATCCCGGTATTCTTAGTAATGCCTCTTCCATTATCTAGATTCACAATTATAACCGTATAATTCTTTGCCACCTCTCCAAATCCCTTCATATGTCTTTAGTCATTACCTTCTGCACACCCCTTTAGGCCAATTGGTTTTCTTCCTTCTCTACCGTTCGGCACCAGCCTATGGTATGGAAGAAGACTATCCAATAAGCATAAAGGGTGTACTGTCCTTATCCTAGGAGCACTCGCAATACGAGAGAAGGTGAAGATAAAAGACACCTGAATGTACTTTATTCCTATTTCTCCTGAACCAGGATCCATCCCCGAACTGGAACAAGTTCCTTTCGAGTTCGTATATAACCATACGATGGATTATCCAATAAAATGGGATCTTCGTAGTGATACGGAGTGTCCTGGAGAAATACAAAGGTGATTTAGGATTGGCGAAGGAATACTTGGTTTGGTCGTGAATAGCAGTCGCAATTTACTTTGCCCTCTTACTAATCCCTTGCTTTGTCTTAATCTTAATACCTTTTGTACACCGTTTAGGCTAATTGGTTTTCTTCATTCCCTACCGGTCGGCACCAGCCTATGGTTTGGAAGAAGACTATCCAATTTGCGTAATAGGTGTACTACTCCTAAACCAAGGAGTACTCGCAACCAGAGAGAGGGTGAAAAGAAAAGACAACTGAATAATCCTATCCGTTTTCTCCAGAACCGGAAACCATCCTCGAATTCCTTCGAGTTCGTATCTAACCATACGATGGTTTTGTCCAATGGAAGTGGACGTTCGTAGTAATACGGGGTGTCCTGGAGAAAAGGGTAAAAGTAGGAGTGGCAATGAGGTCTGCAACTCTGACAATCCAAAAGCCAGTGTCAAGAAAGTTCGGTCAACTTGGTCACTGAGTCATAGTCTTAGGGTCGGGTCAATGGTCGCTGCCAGAGAGAGAGAAAAGAAACACTCAGCGTGCACTCTAACCTAGATCAGAATGGTTACCAATTTATCTAATCTGGAAACCTCCCACTGTACCTCAAATTCTCCTCCAAACCTGAAAGAAGAATTAGTCGGGGTCACCCGAGGAGTAAACCAACTCATCAGTGCGAATCGGGATCCAACTCTCATCGCATGATAACGTGACGGAATCCGCTCACGGTATCACACTCCAGAAGGTATGCGCATATCTAGCAAGTTTCAGTACTTTTGAAACTCCCGATGTGATTTCTGCCCCATGCTCTTATGACCTTGGCGTGAGGTCAAAATATCATAAGTCACATGTCAAGTTCTTCCCATCATTATCCAGGTTAATTTGAACCCACCCGTACATACCCTTGACGTAGGCCAAAATAGTAGTACGACTGTCCCAAACCAACGCATCTATCTATGCTGCAGATAAATACCCGGAAGCTACCAAACACTATGCCTTGGCGTGAGGTCAAAATACATAGCATGAATACTACCGAATATTTAACTGAAATGATGGAGGGCTACGAATGGTTTCTGGCGAAAACCTTTAACGTAATGAACTTGATATCGTTGAAGGAACGGATAGCTTTTTAGAAAATATAGTGACGAAAACCTTTACTAAAGAGGTCACTCCCGGTGAAGGGATCTCGGCTCTTTCCCCGTAGAATGGGGTGCAGGATATTTCAAATGAATACCACGGTGCAAAGCAAAAGTAATCGGCTATAGTGAAGTCATTGCCCTGACGCAAACTGTTTGTCCAAGGGGTCACTCCCGGTGAAGGGATCTCGGCCCTTGCCTCGTCGACTGAGGAGCAGGATATTCCCAATGAATACCATGATGCAAAACAAAAGAGAACGTCCTTGCAATAACAGCTTTTTGAAAAGTGTTCCAACAACATCAGAATAGGTTTGTTTAACTTGCATTGATCCGAATCAACGCAGTCCCATCAATTGATCACACCACAAAGAACGAAAATATACTAACGTACGTATATGCCATCCGCATTCGCCACTGGGTCCCGTCATCACTCGTTAGGTTAGCTTACTAACGACAGAGCGGGGACTGGACTAGCGCGGATGAAAAACATATATAACATCTACTAATATATATACCAATATATAGTATTTCGCTCAAGGCGTGAAAAGAAATGCAACATCACAGAAATGTACAGCATCACAGAACAATACAGATATCTGGGATCCCCGGGTTTCACAGAGCCACTGCTGAAACCCGACGTTCCCCTGGTCGTGTGGATAGCCTGTGCAATTAAATCCTAGACCCCTACGGGCTCGGCAAGTTACCCGCCAAAACCTGAAGCGAGGCAGCCCCCTTCAGCTCCGTGAATGGACCACCCAGCACTCCACGGAATCCGGCGACTTGGGCACCCCTCCAGGGTCAACCTGTACCCCCTACGAGTGCGGCGAATAGCCCGCCAATCCTAGAGTGAAGCCCCCTCCGTCCCAATGCCATGAGATGCGGGCTTGTTGCCTTCCAGAACCCGGCCATCCGTGCACCCCACCGCGGGGTAATCCTAGTACAGAAAGTAAAATATACATACAACGGGTACATCGACCGCAACCAGGTCGTGCCCCAAAATAATAATACAATCAGGCAGTGACGGCAGTCCACATGTCGGACGCTCGCCCCGCAAAATCAAATGTACATAATACAACAACACTGTACTAGCATTGCATCCAGGCTATCCCCCACGACCGATCCGCAACATCACAGCATAAACATAGAACATCAACGTGAAAGTCACGTTCGCAAATCCGTCTAACCGGGCTATAGCAGTTAGATGGGATTTACCGATCGAGTGACATTCACGGTCGCAGATATAATGTAAATACTGTGAAAAATGTGTTTAAAATTTTCCGATTGACCAAAAATTAACAAGTGGGCCCCCAATCAAAACTGTAGCACTCACAGAAATCCTGGGCCCAATTTTAATATTCCAAAACCCATATTTTAAGCCCAGAAGGCCTCTGAAAAAATTTGGTGAAGTGATCTCCACAGTGTGCGGCGGAAGGGCGGCGGAAAGGGGGTTTTCGCGGCGCTTCCGCGCTCCCACTGTGGAGTTACTTCGTCGAATTTTTACAGAGTTCTTAGATTTTCCAGTACATCAATATTTTACAACCTGAAAAATTTTTAGACTTCAAAAAATTTCAACAGAAACTGATGTGAAGGAAAAATACGGTTTTTGGAATTTTGGTCGATCGGAATTGAAAAACACATCAAACCAAGCTAGACGAAGTTAATGGCGAGGCTCTGATACCACTGTAAGTGCACGGCGGCGCCCCGGCCGTCAATCCGACGGCCAAACGCGGAAACGGTGATAAACTTAAAAATTTGCGGACTTAGCAAACCGGCACCACCGCGCACTAAACACCCGGATCGTAACCATTAAACTTATTCTAGCAAACAAGAGAAGGGTTAGAGATATACCGACTGATCCGAGTCCTCCGGTCTTCATCTCCACTCCGATCTCCTCGCGGGATCTCCGGTCGTCGCCTCCTCGCCGGAAGGGCACCACGTCGCCTGCATCTTTTACGGGCTCCCGCCTCTATACCGAGGCAACTCGGGCATGAAGCCGGCAACTCGACATGCCCAAGGTTTGCTGTAAGATGTGTAGAGTCTTTGTCTCATTGGGGTATTGGAGTTGCCTTGATGGAGGAATCAACAAGATATCAACTTGGGGTTTTATGGTAGCAATGAAAAAGAGATAGATGATTAATTTCCCACACCAAAATGAAACCTCTCATTTTCTCTCCTCATTACAAGATGTGGCCGGCCCTTTTCTTGAATGGAAATGGTGGAGGGATTATGAACAAAACACAAGAGGGAGGTAAGTGTAGGAAAAGAAAGAGGTAACCATAAACAAACATCAACCATGCTTCTCACTTTAATCAACCCATACCCATTCAAATCATAATTAATGCAAGTGATGGATGAAAGAAGCTAAACATGTCATAATCCCACAATTGCAAGAAACCCCTTCCCCAAATGTAATTTGCAAAACTGCAAATTACCCCCTCCATCGGAAAAGTCCGGCCGGGAAAGAACAAAGGAAAACCGGCCGGAACGGAATGCAAACTGGCAACTCCAGAAAACTGGTCCCGTAATAAATTACAGGAAAACCCCCATACTGTGCATACACACCCGCATCTGTATTCCGTCCGGATACAAATGCAATGAGACAAAATCTACACTGTACTAGACTAGGACCGGCTTAAGCCAAAGCCGGCTAGTAATATCCGTCCGATCCTGATCCGTGCAATACCGCACGTATCTGATCGAACGCTGCCATATTCTCATACGGCCACTAGTACAAAACTGTCCGATCCTGATCCATGCAATACCGCACGTATCTGATCGGACCCTGCCATATCTCCATACGGCCTCTACAGCGTTTCGCCCGAAAGCTTGAGTAACTGAAAGTGTGGTGGACTCTAAAGACTCGTCAATACTATGGCTGTGGATTTAACCACTAGCACGCCAGAGGTATAAGCCAATACGTGACGGGCCACCAGCTATTGACTAAAAGGGACGTCGATGAGCGAACTCATCCTGACACCCTACTGAGCCTGTCAGTGACAATATCCGTACAGTCCGGTCCGTTCGTCTATGAGCATCGCATGTCGGGCCTAGGGGGTTGGTAAAAGTCAGACCCCCAAAAGCGGTACAAGTCGTGTCGGAGTGTAGCCCAGAACACCCTGAGATACTACTGGAATACCTACCAGTAAATCTCCTGCCTTGGCCAAGGTCTTCGTGTAATGGCTCTCCTAGACACAGCGCGACCTCACCCCCAATACCGGGAGAGACGAACCCCTGAAGATCCGCTCACTGCCTCCATGTGGCTCGGGACTGTACCCAACTAAAACCTGTTTGCACGACTCCTTTGAGCCGTGGTAGGGTAGTAATCAAAGTACAGTGGGAACTCACACGAGACAAATGACGATCCCCAGGTCGATGAACTAACCTGTACACATGTCACCTGGGAACTGCTATCTGACGTCAGGTATAAGACCAACTAGCATGTTCCCGGCGAGTCCTGTCCGGTGTACTCATAACCCAATGAGCACCTGTATACATCTTAGGTGAACCAACTGACACCAGTGGCTTGTGAGACCGGCCACCGCCCCTCGTCGGGGTCTCGACTGTATACACTAGTCTACTCTGGAGAATCGATGCCCTGTCTCGAAACTCCTACGACTAGGGACCTTTTAAGGATGCGCTTATAGACTCCAGCTCTCACTTATATGATCGCCCTCATACTGCTGGCAGTCAAGCAAGAATCCTAGGGGCTCTATCAACGTGCAATAGCGACATGTCAGGTCACCTAAAGCACTACACGATGATAAAGGTAAACCAGATAGCATACTATCATCTCGAGTAAGACTGTCCTACCGGGATAGGTCCTCCCTCAATCATTGCAATCACGTGCTTGTGATCCAATAATCGACTCTGAGGGCACTATCTCCAACAATCTCCCACTTGCACTCAAGGCTAATTATTGCGATGTCGCATACTCACAGCCCGTGTGATACCGAACACCCAACTCCTCTACTTGTCAGTCTCACAAAGCTTGTTTGCTAAACTATTGCGTTCGAGGAATAGCCTCAGTGAGTGGATCCGCTCTGGTGTTACTTTCTATGTCTCTCTATACCTCATGTTCGCGGAGAAAGCCATCTCCCGAAATGAGCAATACCTGTCTTAGAGTGTCTGGATGTCTGATGGGACCTAGCTCATAAATGAACTCCAAATCCAAACTTCTTAGACTGTATCGTCAACTGAACTTAATCAGTATCCTGCGCCATGCCACCCTCAGTATTGCCTTGGACCACCTGTCCAAAATACTGCCCCTCGTCAGAAGGAAAACTATAACTCTGACAACCTCCTTGTCGTCCATGTCACCTTGGAAGCCTGGAATGATAACTGCCTCCCGAATGAGGCTGTCGTTATCATATCCTTAGAACATTCACTTATGTTCTAAAACTGCTTTCGACTGTTAGGGCAGAATTCGTATTTGAGATACGTCGTGATATTATAGCGGATTGTTAGACGACGATACCATGTGAATAGTGATATCAATAAAATGATCGACATGTGATCGTGTTATGAGATATGATATGTTAGGATGTTTATGATAGGCCGCATTAGGCGATGTATACTTCCTTATGATGAGATGTACTGATGATATCGGTTTGTACGAGATTGTCGATTAGTAGTCAGATCATGATTATATTGATGATATTAGTATTGTACTAGACACAGATCAGTACCCGTATTCTGATCTTGATAAAGAGTATACCAGATGAATAATATGATAAATGTGATATTGACCGTACCCAGATTTGGGATGTCGTGCGACGGATTTACGTACGATATATATATTGATGTTTGATCCGCACTCTTGACTTGGGAATATTGATTATAGATATGGTATCAGATGTGACATTATCGAGGCGGGATCACCGACTAATATATATATATATACATATGTATCGACTCAGGTGTTAGGCGGTTTCCTTACCTTCCATTTAGCTTGATTGCTTAGCCATATAGTTTAGGGTAGTTGTTAGACCATATTAGTTATCGTTGTGTCTAGTATTTAGCTTCCGCTCATTATTTCTGTTCGCTCCGCATCGCATGCTTATATTATACTTCACATTCTATTGTTGATATCATGCTGTTAGGACCCCGGCACCATTACCGATGACGCGTATGTACACTTACTTGCCGGCTCACACACATCTTCATCGGTAATTTCCATGTCACGTACACTTTAGAAATACTATTGCCTTGACATAGGTTGTTAGCTACTAGTTTAGACATGATATTAATGTACTTGCCTTATATGCTAGTTTAAATATTGTAGTTATTACTCGCTACTTCATGCATGTTAATATTCACTGTTATGCCCCATTCATGGATTTTTATGCCTATATTCACGGTTTACATGCTATTGATGATTTGGATTCAGATTTTCATGAGATTTCCTGGATTTGGGGGAAAACCACAAAAACATTTATAAACTTCTTTCTCTCTTTTTAAAGGAAAAGTGCGGTTTTCCCATGATGTATGAGTCGTCCACCATGAGTTTGCTGATGGATTTCGAAGCCCGATTCGAGCAGTTGGATGAACCGTTTGTTAGTTATATGTATGCCCTAAAGGCCATTACTGTACATTGGATGTATATTGTGGTGGATGCTGGGACATATATAGGTAGGACTTTCTTGCTCGACATGATAGTACGCTATCTGGTTGCTCTTTGTCTTAACGTGTATACTTTCCGTCTCTCTGTTACATGTTGATAAAGCCCTTAGGATGTGTACTCGACTTCCAGGACTATGATGCAGATCATACAAGAGGGGCCTGGATAGTCCATGAGTACATCCTTGAAATGTTCCTAGTCGAGGGAATATCGAGACGGGGCATCGATATTCCAGAGTAGACTAGCGTATATCTTCTCGACCCATGCGATGGGCGATGGATGATCCCATATCCATTGGTGTTTGACATCGAAGATGGTATGCGGGTGCTCAGTGGAGACTGGGTACACTGCACGGACTCGCCGAGAACTCCCAGATGGTATTATACCTCACGTCAGATGGTAGTTCTCTGGTGACACTGGTACTGCTTAGTCTGTTGACCCGAGATCGTCATAGAGTCTTGTGTGTCTCCCACTGTGCTTTGATTTCCACCCTACCACGGCTCTACTGAGTTGTGCAAACAGGTGGATTTTAGGTACAGTCCCGATTCACATGGAGGCAATAAGCGATAGGAGGGGATTCGTCTCTCCCGATATTGGGGGTTGATGTTGTGCTATGCTCAACTGGCCATAACAGGAAATCCCTGGCCAGGGTTGCAGTGACCTACTGGTAAGTGTTATCAGTAGTTTCACGAATGTTATGGACCTCACGTCGGCATGACTTATCAAGCTACTGGGGGCTGACGTTTACCACCCCTAAGCGAGATATGCGACATATCAGACGAACAGACCGGACTATAGGTAAGTGTTACTGGTTGGATTCACAGGAGTGTGAGCGGGCTTGCTCGTCGATCTTTTGATCGCTCAATACCCGGGTGATCGTTACGTTTAGCAGACCGCTTGCAGCTTGTGGGTGTTTGATATGATCATCATCCGCTGCCGGCGTATTGACGAGTCTTTAGAGTCCTACACAGAGGTTTCCTGGCTCAAGCGAAACGAAATAGGAGCGCATATGAGATATGTGCGGGACCGAGAATAATGCGTGTATATGATACCGTATTTCATTCTCGCGATGAATGTGTCGAATGGTTGTATACGATATAACCTAGTTATCGAATCAAGGATTGATTCGATAAGCCGATACATTGGATACTAGCCGGTTATATGCGATATAACCGGATCATTGAATCAAGTGTTGATTTAATGATTTAATGTATAATTATATATTTGATATATTACTTTGCATTAACTAGTATTGGTTCACTTTAGATGGATTTACTAACTTGGTTTGTACACATTGTATATGCGATATATTTTTTGCACATGATTGTATCATGTTTGATGATACATGCAAGCTAGGGTTAGTGTAAAGAATTAGACCATGGTTAAGTTTATGATTAGTGTTTTCTTTTTAATTACTTATTCATTTATTTATTCTTTTTGTTTATTTTGGAAAAAGAAAATGATAATGAAAATGGAATGGTGGCTTGATTTGTTTGTAGTTGAAGTTTCTTGAAACTTTGACTAAGTCACCATTCTTGTCTCATCCTTAACCCTAACCATTCAAGTTAACCATGGTCCATTCTCTACAACTAACCAAGGGTTAGTAAATGATAAGTATTGATTTATTTATCATTTACAAAACACTTATCATATTCTTTATCATCTTCTTCTTCAACTTCAACTTGAAGAAAGCTTGCACCATCAATGGCAACTAGACAAAATGAGTGAGAAATCCAAATCTAAAGTCTACCCACTTCCTATTTCTTCATCCTCTACCTCTTGCCAAGTTGTATAGGGTGTTTCCTTCATAAGTTTTCAAGGCTTGGTGAAGTTGGAGCTTGTTCTTGTGATGCCTCGACGTAGATCATCTTCGGCATCGAACCGACGATCAAGCCCGCCCATTCATCGATGATGCCAATGCTAGAGTCAAGGGTTCGATTTGGACAGTGGAGGGAGATCATCGCGGAGCTTAGGAAGTGGTGGACCGGATCTACAAAGGTTGTAGTCACTTTCCCTTAGCATTTAATTCGATTACATGCTTGCTTCGCCTATATATCTAGTTAACGATCCGTATTAGGGTTTGTAGGCACAAGGAATTTTTGATTTGTGCTTATTTGATCACTTGTGAGACTCCATTAGAGTGCCTAGGAACTCTACAGTGGTATCAGAGCTACTAGGCATTGGATGTCGACCTATGGGGGGTTCTCACTATATGACAGTGTGGCGAAGCATAGGCTCTTACCCCCAGGGTGTCCCGAGACCGGAAGGTGTTCTGGCGGGTTGTAGTCCTCGCGAGGGGGCATGCGTAAAAAGTAGCGGCTGAGGGACCCGTTGGTGCCACGGCGACCCCATTGGATGGGGTGGCTGCCTGACCTACAGTGGTATCAGATCCTAGCTAGAGCCTTAGGCGAAGTCCAGACGGAATTAGAACTCCGATCGAATCAAAACCCAAACCCTAATATTGCTCACTGGACTTTTTCTGAAATCGTGGTTTTTTCGAAATTAAAAATATGCAGAAAAATCAGCAGGTAATCCTAAGACTTACTGTGAAATTCGAGAGCATGATTCCTCAATCGTGCTGCGGAACCGCAGCACGAGCATGGCTTGTGCGGCGGTTCCGCGGCCAAGTTGTCCCATCATCTGTTTAAATTTTCATAGTAACTGCTAGTTTTTAGTGCTGGTTTTACTGGGAATATTTTAATATTTATTCCATAGTTTTATTTTCTGGGTTGTATTGGGGACTCGGTGTATTCGATCGGACTGTCTAATTTTTGTCGGTGTGCTTTTCCGGGTATTTTTAGAATATGTTAAAAAGTTCGACCAGATATAAATACCCAATTTTTCCCTTGTCGGGAAATTTCCAAGTGTTGGATTTTTCCGTAGTTTAACGACGTTCTAAGTAGTGCAAGTAACGCGATGGACCCTCTAGAAGACAACAAACCTTAACTCGATTATGTGACCGTCTTGAACCGCCCTTTGAACCTTCGGGTTTGGGGCAGTGCGGCGTGCCACATGTGAGGCGTTGGCTTGACCCTTCTATGGCTGGACCGTTGGTACTGAGGCACGAACTGAATGTTGTTAGACTTATTTCATGTGTTGAGCTGTGTCGGGAAAACTTGGGTGTTCGATTGTTCGATCGGAAAGTTTAACATTTTCTATTTATCCGGAATGTGATACAATAATTGGAATTCACAAGTAGTTATGAGATAACTGAATAAATGTTATAAACAAAGCAGTTTACTCTCACTTGATCGGTTGCCACGGAATTTTGATGTGATCAAAAGTCCGTAGCAATCACGTAGCGTACGCGGATACTCGCCGGGTAAACTTAATAGACAGCCTCACTCCATTGCCCCGACCAAGTGACTGTAGGAGAGCCCCGTCGCCGAAAGCATCCGTTCGGGTGCTCGCGGCAGTGGTGTTCCGCCTTGGTGCACTTTATCGACGGCGTCGGGGGTGCGGCCGCCTACTAAAGTTTGCGACGAGCATTCGATCAGAATGTCGGGAATCCTGTTGAATTGCCCGACTTGATATTGAAAAGTGTTTTCGACTTTGAGACTAAAATGCGGGGTTTATAATTGTTAGGCATGCGATGTCTAAGTAATTCATTTGGTCAGGCATGCGATGTCTGAGGTGGTTGCGGATTCCAACTGTTTTAGTTTTACACTTTCTTTTCTGTGACCGTAAGTGTAATATGTGATATCGCCGGTTTCGTTGCTATATGTCAACGACAATTGGGATGCGCATATTTACTTACGTTGATGACATGTGATGTTATGTGTTGCTGGATATGTTATATTGGATCGTCGTCTTTGAATAGCCGGGGTTTTTTTTTTATGTGAGATGAGTGTTTTTCATTTTCATTCATGTAAAAACTTGTATGTAATATTCTTTTATTGGGGCACTTCAAGGTAGCGGAAGTTGTCACCGTTGATGTATATTATTTACTTTTCCGCATTAGGATAGACCCAAGGAGGGGAGCACAAGTAACCGGGTTCTGGGGTCCAGTGGGAGACCAACTCGAGGAGTCGAGTCCGGGTCTCCTAACCCTAGAATTGGTAGGGTTGCTTGCCACTCTCGTAGGGGTCTAGGGGTGTGGGATTGGCTATTCATCACGACCGTGGAATCCGTGTTTTATACTGGCTCGTATTGAAAACACGGACGTCCTAGTCTATCCAATATTTCATATGATTCTTTCTGCTGCGTTATCTGTGATGTGATCATGCGATGTTCTGTGCTCTGTTCAAATAGATGTAGTATATAGTATATATGATATATTATATAGACGTTACTTATGTTTTACACCCGCGCTAGCCCTGCCCCGCTCTGCCGTTAGTTACCTAACCTAACGGTGCACGAGGGGACATCGAGGCAAATGCGGATGGCATAAGTGCACGTCATATTTATCTGTGATGTTTAGGTAATTTAAATGATGGGATATTCATTAATGAGATTAATGAAAGAAAATAAACCTAATAGATGTTGTAGAATCGAATTTCAAAAATAAAACAGGTAGTTACAGTTCTTGCTTTGCATCGCGGTGTTCCTTGTAGAACATCCTGCACCTTATTCGATAGGGAAAGGACCGAGATCCCCTCACCGGGAGTGACTCCTTTAGCAATAACTGGCAGATGCTACATCACTCGGTTTGTCTTTTGATAGCTTCTATAGTTTCTGCTTTGCACAGTGATATATATGATATATCCCGCACCTCATTCGACGAGGAAAGGGCCGACGATCCCTTCACCGGGAGTGACCCCTTTAGCAAAACTAGAAAAGCCTCAAAAACATTCCATTTAAAAACCATTTGATTGTGCAACGAGATCAAGTTCAAAGCGTTAAAGGTTTTCATAAAAACCAGCCGCAACCCTCCGTCATTTTAGGAAGTAGATTACTTAGTATTCGTGCTGTGTTTGTTGACTTTAGTTAAGGCACAGTGTATGGTAGCTAAGTGATGTCTTCCTACACCGCATATGATGCGATTAGTTAGGACAGTCGCGTTACTTTGTTGACCTTAGTTAAGGGTCCTGTCGGTGGGTCTAATTAATCACGAAATGACGGGTAGAACTTGACTAGTACTTATGATTTGTTGACCATAGTTAAGGTCATAGGTGCTCGGGTTAAAAACCATTATCGGGAGTTTCAAGTGTTGAAATTTGCAATGAGATTGCATACCTTCTATATGATAGTTGGATCCCGATACCGACTGCGAGTAATTGTTACTCTTGGGAGTGTTTTGCACCATGCAATTAGCCGATCAAGTAGGTGTCTAGAAAGGTGTCAACGGGGTTACGCCTCTGGGAAAACGAGGTTTACTGTAATTAGGTCCGTGCGAAAGCACGGGGAACCTCCCTCAAAGTACCGACACTGGCCTGGCTGAAAGATTGGCGAACTTGTAGAGTGTAATTAATCCCGGCTAGTCTTTCCTTTTAGGGTTTGAAGGAAGATTTGATAAAAACAGTGGGAGCCATCCTGATTAGATAAAATATATATAACCAATCTGATCTTGCAAGAGCGCACGCAGAGTGTTTTCTTCTCTCTCTCTCCAGGTAGCGACCATATCAAGCCTTAATCAAGATAATAATATGGATGTATTGACCGAACCCTCTTGTTATACTGAGCTGGGGAACGTTGGTCCAGCTCCAACTTATAATTGTTATAAGATAGAGCAAGAAATTGAGGAATACCAAAATTCCTATGCCACCCAAACAAAGAAAGTGCATATGCTGCATCTCCTTCGGGTGTGTTCATTACAAAGAACTGTTTCTCAGTATCCTCTGCATCCTGGGTATATGATACCGGATCAGGATCCCAGATATGTAATATGTTACATAGGGCTACAAAAAGGTAGAAAAACTGAGAACGGGTGATAAGTTTCATGAGACAGAAAACGGGGCAAGTGTTGCAGCCAAGTCTGTTGGTCACTGTCACCCTGTATTACGAATACATTGATTCTGAACAAATGCTATTAGATACCGAACCTGATATACAAAATCATATCAGTCTCTTTATTACTAAAGAAAGGATATAATTTTGAATTGATGGATAATGTTTTGAACATTTCCTATATCAAAAGTTGATCGGTTCAGGCACGTTATCTAAAAGCATTGAAGTTCTAAATCAAACTCCAGTTCCTAGTATACAGAACACACACAAGAGGAAGAGTTCAGAAATGAACGAATCCTTCTTGGGGCGTTGTAGACTAGGTCACATCAATGCGACCCGACTGGCTGAAGTTACATTTTAGATGCATATTTAAATCAGTTTGAATTTACATCTTGTGAAACTTGCCAGTCATGTCACAAAGATTAGATGACCATAGCTCTGTTTATTAGAAACAGAGAAAGAGTTAGTAAAATCTTGGGACTGATACATAATGATGTATGTAAAGTCTCCTGTCTACACATGCCAGGACTGGTTCTTTATACTTCATTATATTCTCTGATAATCTCTCAAGATTCAGTCATATGTTCCCGTTGAAACATAAGTCCGAACCTTTTGAGATATTCACTGAATATAAGTTAGAAGTAGAGAACCAAAATACGGGTATAAGTATTATGTCCTATGATAAGATCAGGGAGGAGAATACTTGTGTATAGAATTCCTGGACTATTCTAAAGGAGAATGAGATTCTCTCTCAGTGCTACTCCTCTGAATACACCACAGCACAACGGTGTATCAGGGCGGAGCAATTGCATAATATTAGATATGGTGTGCTCTATGATGAGTATTACTGAGTTACCCATTTCCTTTTGGGGTTATGCACTTGAGAAGCTGCATACCTATTGAATTAGGTTCGAATCAAATCACTGCCTACCACTCAATATAAGATATGGTGTGGGAAGATCCTATCTCTTAAGCGAGTTAAGGTTTGGGGTTGTCCGGCCTATGTTTAAAGCAAAATCCGGACAAGATCGAGGCAGGATCAGTTCTGTAGAACTGGAAAGGTTCTAGCTATACAAAACTACAGTTGATGATTTGACAGAACCAAAAGATTCTATAGTTCCCGACGAACCTCAGCCTCTCCGCCGATCTAGTAGGGTTCCTCATCCGCCTGAGAGATACCTCGGTTTCTCGATGACAGTGGGAGCAAGGATTGCATCATGAGATGATGACCCAACTAGTTTCGAGCAGGCCATCGAGAGTAGGGACTCTGTAAGAATGGCTGGATGCTTAGCGATCTGAGATGGAATCCATGTACACCAGCAAAGTATGGACTTTAGCTGCTATATCTGAAGGGTTAAATCCCCATCAGGAGAAAGTATATCTTGAGAAGATTACTTGGTGTAGATGGAAAAGTTGAGACTTTCAAAGCTAGACTTGTTAAAGGTTTTCGTCATCGACCAGGCGTGGATAATGATGAAACCTTTTTGCAGTAGCTATGCTTATGTCTATCCAGATCCTACTTACCACGGCTACATACCATGACTACGATATCTGGCGGTTGGGTGCCATGACTGCTTTTCTAAATACTGATTTAGAAGAGAACGTCTATAAGAACACAGCCAGAGGTCTTCGTAAACAGTGAGAGCAGCAGAAACGTGTGCAAGTTGCTTTACATAATGAAGCATGCATCGCGGAGTTGGAACGTCTGTTTTGATGTGATAGTCAAAGTGTTTGACTTCATCAAAATTGTAGACGAACCTTGTATATACAAAAGGGTAGTAGAGAGTAAGGTGGTCATCTTCGTATTGTACGTAGACAACATACTCTTGATAGGAAAAGAGTTTCCTATACTACGATCGGTCAATCTCCTATTATCACTAGGATTCCCCAACTAGGATCAAAGTGATACCTCCTAAATCCTGAGTTTTCATCTATGAGATAGATGTAATTGGATGCTAGGATTCTCACTAGATGTAGTGAGATGGTATCAATCGATCCTGGGGAGAATCACTGGAAGAGATCCAGGGTGATAAAGACGACTGGATGTCAGTCACGGGCATTGTCTTTACCCTCAGTAGAGTTCCAACGGTATGTTGGAAGAGTTCCAAGCTAGATACCGTGGCAAACTAGACGATAAAGGCTGGTAACATCGCTATTAAAGATACTACCAAAGAGGAAGTTTGGGTGTATATTGGTTCATAAGATGAACTAGGTTTCTACCATTGTATGACAATGGAACTGTGGCTTTGGCCCTAGAACCCTGGTCCCATCAGTGACCCAGACAAATTCTGAGGAAGCATCACCTGATCATGGAGATAGTTGATCTCCGGGGTGATCGAGGTTAGGAGAGTAGACTCAGAGGACAACACGGCGGATCCACTCGCGAAGGCCTTTTCCCAAAGAGAGACTTTTAGGGGATGGTTGAGTATGTGATACTGCAACCTCTGCTACAGATGGCCCTAGTGCATGTGGGAGATTGTTAGTTATATGTATGCCCTAGAGGCCATTACTGTACATTGGATGTATATTGTGGTGGATGCTGGGACATATATAGGTAGGACTTTCTCCCTCAACATGATAGTACGCTATCTGGTTGCTCTTTGTCTTAACGTGTATACTTTTCGTCTCTCTGTTACATGTTGATAAAGCCCTTAGGATGTGTACTCGACTTCCAGGACTATGATGCAGATCATACTAGCGGGGCCTGGATAGTCCATGAGTACATCCTTGAAATGTTCCTAGTCGAGGGAATATCGAGACGGGGCATCGATATTCCAGAGTAGACTAGCGTATATCTTCTCGATCCATGCGATGGGCGATGGATGATCCCATATCCATTGGTGTTTGACATCGAAGATGGTATGCGGGTGCTCAGTGGAGACTGGGTACACTGAACGGACTCGCCGAGAACTCCCAGATGGTATTATACCTCACGTCAGATGGCAGTTCTCTGGTGACACTGGTACAGCTTAGTCTGTAGACCCGAGATCGTCATAGAGTCTTGTGTGTCTCCCACTGTGCTTTGATTTCCACCCTACCACGGCTCTACTGAGTTGTGCAAACAGGTGGTTTTTGGGTACAGTCCCGATTCACATGGAGGCAATGAGCGATAGGAGGGGATTCGTCTCTCCCGGTATTGGAGGTTGATGTTGTGCTACGCTCGACTGGCCATAACAGGAAATCCCTGGCCAGGGTTGCAGTGACCTACTGGTAAGTGTTATCAGTAGTTTCATGAATGTTATGGACCTCACGTCGGCATGACTTATCAAGACGTTTACCACCCCTAGGCGAGATATGCGACATATCAGACGAACAGACCGGACTATATGGTAAGTGTTACTGGTTGGATTCGCAGGAGTGTGAGCGGGCTTGTTCGTCGATCTTCTGATCGTTCAATACCCGGGTGGCCGTTACGTTTAGTAGACCGCTTGCGGCTTGTGGGTGTTTGATATGATCATCATCCGCTGCCGGCGTATTGACGAGTCTTTAGAGTCCTACACAGAGGTTTCCTGGCTCAAGCGAAACGAAATAGGAGCGCATATGAGATATGTGCGGGACCGAGAATAATGCGTGTATATGATACCTTATTTCATTCTCGCGATGAATGTGTCGAATGGTTGTATGCGATATAACCTAGTTATCGAATCAAGGATTGATTCAATAAACCGATACATTGGATACTAGACGGTTATATGCGATATAACCGGATCATTTAATCAAGTGTTGATTTAATGATTTAATGTATAATTATATATTTGATATATTACTTTGCATTAACTAGTATTGGTTCACTTTAGATGGATCTACTCACTTGGTTTGTACACATTGTATATGTGATATATTTTGTGCACATGATTGTATCATGTTTGATGATACATGCAAGCTAGGGTTAGTATAAAGAATTAGACCATGGTTAAGTTTATGATTAGGGTTTTCTTTTTAATTACTTATTCATTTATTTATTCTTTTTGTTTATTTTGGAAAAAGAAAATGATAATGAAAATGGAATGGTGGCTTGATTTGTTTGTAGTTGAAGTTTCTTGAAACTTTGACTAAGTCACCATTCTTGTCTCATCCTTAACCCTAACCATTCAAGTTAACCATGGTCCATTCTCTACAACTAACCAAGGGTTAGTAAATGATAAGTATTGATTTATTTATCATTTACAAAACACTTATCATATTCTTTATCATCTTCTTCTTCAACTTCAACTTGAAGAAAGCTTGCACCATCAATGGCAACTAGCCAAAATGAGTGAGAAATCCAAATCTAAAGTCTACCCACTTCCTATTTCTTCATCCTCTACCTCTTGCCAAGTTGTATAGGGTGTTTCCTTCACAAGTTTTCGAGGCTTGGTGAAGTTGGAGCTTGTTCTTGTGATGCCTCGACGTAGATCATCTTCGGCATCGAACCGACGATCAAGCCCGCCCATTCTTCGATGATGCCAATGCTAGAGTCAAGGGTTCGATTTAGACAGTGGAGGGAGATCATCGCGGAGCTTAGGAAGTGGTGGACCGGATCTACAAAGGTTGTAGTCACTTTCCCTTAGCATTTAATTCGATTACATGCTTGCTTCGCCTATATATCTAGTTAACGATCCGTATTAGGGTTTGTAGGCACAAGGAATTTTTGATTTGTGCATGTTTGATCACTTGTGAGACTCCATTAGAGTGCCTAGGAACCCTACACCGTTTTGGGTACATGGTGGACCCGGTAAGGTACCCCGGGGCAAGAAGCGCGTAGTGATGACGATGTGATCCTGGAAGGGGGAGACTACCTACCGGTGATTTTACCCGACGCGTCGGATATCCGGAGGATACCGTCGTGGTCTTGAGATGGATGCTAGGGGCCGGTCTGGACTGACGACGCCCTAGATATTGAGATTGAGACATTGAGATTTCGAGATATTGAGGTACTGAGATTTGATGATACAGGTCAGTCTAGATAGCCGAGCCTGAGATTTTGAGACATTGAGATTTATGTTTTGTGTCTTTACTAGACACTGTTGATGCTGATTTCATTTATTATACCTCATTTAAAAAAATACAAAGGAAATCTCACTAAATTATGAAAGTAGTTTCTTCATTTACATGTATTCTGTTTTCATGCATTCATACCTCATCCATATGATACATTGCTACCTGAGGCACTGACACGAGCACTTGGTGTTACTGTTGTTTAGAGGTATACCCTAGCCATTATTATTGGCTGCTGGTTATATATTTGAGGATATATTATGATCGTATGACCTAAGATTGCGTTGTTCCTGCGATTTCTGTTCGTAGATGTTTTTCTACTCACGAGTTGGCAACTCACCCCCGTTGTGCCACAGTTTCTTGCAGGTTTTGCCGTACAAGTTTCACTATGGCTTTGCTGACACTGTTTCTTTTCGGGTGACTTGGTAGTAGGTGGGTTTATTTGTATCGTACCCATCATTATACTTTGTATATTATTATTCTGTTGTATCTAGAAGTTCCATCAACCAAACATGTATTTATTTCAGAGATAGAGACCAGTGATGTTATTCTTTCGACCTTAGAGTCGCACGTTGTATTTCTATGGATTTCTTGCTATTTTGAGTTCCTTTTGAGTTTTGATCCTCACCCTTGGCGTTGTATATTATATTGCTTGCGTGGTTGTGACCGTCGATTGACGAAGAGGCAACTCCCGCTTTGGGATGCCTTTTATTCATTTCGTATACTATTCATGTTGTATCCCGTTTGGTGGCCAGTATTTACAAAGGAGACTCTGCCGAAATTTTCAGGAAATATTTGTTGTTTTAAAGAAAACGCATAATTCGGCTTATGCTATTAAAACTACTTGATTTAAAATGGTTTTTCCTTCACTCCACTACTTTTCTTGGTTTGGATTTCTGGGTTTTCGGCTTACTTAGATTACGTACGCCTCGAGACGTTTCGTAGTCTAAGTGCCGATCATGTTCCGTACTTTCGGGTCGTGACATATGCGGTGTCCATCTTTTAGAAGTATTCCTGTATAAATACGGAATACTTCACCCGGTATATATATCGTTACTTATACGCTTATCCGTAAAAAAATACGGATAGCACCAAAGTGATAAAATGAATAGTGAATAATAATACTAAAATTTATGCATTAAAATACATATATAAATTATTAAATCAAAACATAATTTAATAATCTAGCTTTATCCTAAGCCGGCTAGTATTATCAACCGCTCGATTAAAGTCCGTGTATCCCATACATGTATTCAATCGGTCCACTACACGTATCAACATACGGCTCTTTCATCTATCGCCTAAACCGGGAAAACCCTCTGTGTGGGACTCTAAATACTCAACAATACGCTGGCAGTGAGTTTAACCACAAGCACGTCAGTAGCACTAGCTGTACGTAACAACTACCCAGGTACTTGCCAAAAGTGGGGTTGACAATCAAGTACGTCCATACCCTACTGAGCCTGAATGTGACAATCTCCGTACAGTCCGGTCTCTTCGTCAAAGAGTCTCGCATATCGGGTCTAGGGGGTGGATAACGTCAGACCCCTACTAACCCGAAAAGTCGTGTCTGAGTCAAGCTCATCAACAATAGAAATACTACTGATCAACTATCAGTAAATCTCGTCCACCATGGCCACAGATTTCTAATGATAGCCAACTGGACACAGCGCGACATCGACTCCTAATACCAGGAAAGACGAATCCCCAACAATCGGCCCCTGCCTTCATGTGGCTCAGGACTGTACCCAACTAAAACCTTTTTGCACGACTCTTTTGAGCCGTGGTAGGGTAGTAATCAAAGTACAGTGGGAAGTCACACGAGACAAATGATGATCTCGGGTCAAAAGACTAAGTTGTACTCATGCCCCTTGAGAATTTCCCTCTGACGATAGATATAATATGATCTAGAAGTTCTCAGCGAGTCCGTCCAGTGTACTTGTTAGTTATATGTATGCCCTAGAGGCCATTACTATACATAGGATGTATATTGTAGTGGATGCTTGGACATATATAGGGATGACTTTCTTGCTCGATATAATAGTATGCTATCTGGTTACACTTTATCTTAACGTGTACATTGATTGTCTCTCTGTTACATGTTGGTAAAGCCCTTAGGATGTGTACTTAACTACCTGGACTATGATGTGAATCATACTAGTAGGGGCATGGTAGTCCATAAGTACATACTTCAAGGTCCCTAGTCGTGGGTGTATCGAGACGGGGCATCGATATACCAGAGTAGACTAGCGTGTAGCTTCTCGACCCATACAGATAGGCGATTGATGATCCCATATCCATTGGTGTTTGACATCAGAGATGATATACGGATGCTCAGTGTAGACTGGGTACACTGGACGGACTCGCCGAGAACTCCCAGATGGTATTATACCTTACGTCAGATGGCAGTTCTCTGGTGACACTGGTACAGGTTAGTCTGTATACCCGAGATCGTCATAGAGTCTTGTGTGATTCCCACTGTGCATTGATTTCCACCTTACCATGTCCAAGAGGGCGTGCAAAACGGTGGTTTTTGGGTACAGTCCCGAGTCACATGGAGGCAATGAGCGATAGGAGGGGTTTCGTCTCTCCCGGTATAGGGAGTTGATGTTGCGCTGTGCTCGATTGGCTATAACAGGAAGTCCTTGGCCAAGGCTGCTTTAGGTATTTACTGGTAAGTGTTACCAGTAGTTTCTCGACCCGTTATGATCCTCATATAGACACGACTTATCGAGTTATTGGGGTCTGACGTTTACCACTTCTAGACGAGATATGCGACATATCAGACGAACAGACCGGACTGTATGGTAAGTGTTACTGGTTGGATTCACAGGAGTGTGAGCGGGCTTGCTCGTTGATCTTCTGATCGCTCAATACCCGGGTGGCTGTTACGTTTAGCAGACCGCCTGCGGCTTGTGGGTGTTTGATATGATCATCACCTATTGCCGGCGTATTGACGAGTCTTTAGAGTCCTACACAAGGGTTTCCTGGCTCAAGCGAAACGAAATAGGAGCGCATATGAGATATGTGCGGGACCGAGAATAATACCAGTATGTGATACTATATTCTATTCTCGCGATTTGTGACATTAATCGGTTGTATGCGATATAGCCGGGTTATTTTATTCGATAAGTTGTTACTATTGATATTAGTCGGTTATATGCAATATGACCGGATCGTTAAATCAAGTGTTGATTTAATGCTTTAATGTATAATTATATATTTGATATATTACTTTACATTAACTAGTATTGGTTCACTTATGATTGATTTTTTCACTTGAATGTGCACATTGTTTATATGAGATATATGCAAGTGTACATGTTTGTATCATGCTTGATGATACAAACAAGTTGTGTGTATGAGACTTGAACCAAATCAAGGTTAAATTAGGGTTTACTATTTTCCTAACAAATAACAAAAGAGTGAGACTTTGGTCAAAGTTATCAAGCTTCATGAAGCTTGATAAACATTGACAAAGTCAACTCTTTTGTCATTTGTTTAAAGATATTAGTTAACCCAACCTTTAACCTAATGCTTTGGTTAATTCTCTACATGAGTTAAGCATGAGGGCTTAACTCAACCATGGTGCCATAATTGAAAGGTTAAGTTTCATTTGGATTCATTTTTATTATTCTATTGATTCTTTTCTTCTTCTTCTTCTTCTTCTTCATCAAGCTCCACAAAAGCTTGCTAACTCCAATGGTGCCATGAGAAAAAGAGTGAGAAATCCAATTCTAAAGTGATCCCACTTCCTATTTCTTCATCCTCTACTACTTTCCATGTAGTATAGGGTGTTCTCTTCACAACGTTTTTGACCAAGTGAAGGAATAGCTTGAGTTTGAGTCTCCCCGACGTAGATCATCTTCGGCCTCGAAGTCAACGACCTAGCCCGATCATTTCTCCGACGAAACCATCGCTAGAGTCCGGGATCCGATGATCGCAGCGGAGGGACGTCAACACGGAGCTTTAGAAGTGGAGGACTGGATCTACAAAGGTTGTATTTCTATTCACTTAGTAGCAAAGTTGTATGCTAGCTTTTCGTTTCGCCTAATCTTTAGTTAACGATCTATATTAGGTTTTCTCGGCACCTAAATTTTTAATTCGGCATGGTCGATGCCTTGTAGAGCCTCCTTAGAGTTCCTAGTAACCCTACAGTGGTATCAAAGCCTAGCTAGAGCTTTAGGCGAAGTGTAGACGAAGCTAGAAGTCCGATCGAACCCGATATTTCCCGATTTCACCCCTCTCTGTACATTTTCTGAAACTGTGGAATTTTGTGAATTAAAAATATGCAGAAAAATCAGCAGGATTTTTTAGGAGTTACTGTGCAAAACGAGTGCCTAATTCAATCAAGGCGTCGTGGAACCGCGGCACGAGCATGGCTCGTGCGGCGGTTCCGCGGCCGTACGGTCACTTCATTCATCAAATTTTGCACAGTAATGTCACTAAGTTATTTCTGAGTTTTCTGGGAATTTTTAATTTGCACTCAAGAGTTGAGTTTTCTGGGTTGTTTTGGGGACTCTATGTTTTGATCGGATTGTTTAACTTTGTCTATGTGTTTTTCCGGGTAATTTTAGAACATGTTAAAATGTTCGACCGGATATAAATACCCAATTTTTCCCCTGCCGGGAAATTTCCAATTGTTGGATTTTTCCGTAGTTTAATAACGTTCTAAGTAGTGCAAGTAACGCGATGGACCCTCTAGAAGACAACAAACCTTAACTCGATTATGTGACCGTCTTGAACTGCCCTTTGAACCTTAGGGTTTGGGGCAGTACGGCGTGCCACATGTGAGGCGTTGGCTTGACCATTCTACGGCTGGACCGTTGGTACCGTGGCATGAAGTGAATGTTTTTAAACTTATTTCATGTGTTGAGCTGTTTGGGGAAAACTTGAGTGTATGATTGTTCGATCGGAAAGTTTAACATTTTCTATTTATCTGGAATGTGATACAATATTTGGAATCCACAAGTAGTTATGAGATAACTAATTTGGATGTTATAAACATTGCAGTTTAGTCTCAAATGATTGGTTGCCACGGAATTTTGATGCGATCAAAAGTCTGTCGCAATCACGTAGCGTACGCGGATACTCACCTGGTAAACTTAAAAGATAGCCATGCCCCATAGCCCCGACCAAGTGACTGTAGGAGAACCCCGTCGCCAAAAGCATCCGTTCGGGTGCTCGCGGCAACGGTGTTCCGCCTTAGTGCACTTCGTCGACGGCGTCCCGGGGTGCGGCCGTCTACTAATGTTTGCGACGAGCATTCGATCACTTATCGGGAATCTTGTTGAATTGCCCGACTAGATATTGAAAAGTGTTTTCGATATAGAGACTAAAATGTGGGGTTTATAATTGTTAGGCATGCGATGTCTAAGGAGGTTGCGGATTCCAACTGTTGTAGTTTTACACTTTCTTTTCTGTGACCGTAAGTGTAATATGTGATATCGCCGGTTTCGTTGCTATATGTCAACGACAATTGGGATGCACATATTTACTTACGTTGATGACATGTGATGTTATGTGTTGCTGGATATGTTATATTGGATCGTCGCGTTTTGAATAGCCGGTGGTTTTATGTGAGATGAGAGTTTTTATTTTCATTCATGTAAAAATAAATTGTATGTAATATTCTTTTATTGGGGCACTTCCGGGTTGAGGTTGATGTCACCATTTGTATATTATTTACTTTTCCGCACTAGGATAGACCCAAGGAGGAGAGCATAAGTAACCGGGTTCTGGAGTCCAGTAGGAGACCAACTCGAGGAGTCGAGTCCGGGTCTCCTAACTCTAGAATTGTTAGGGTTGCTTGACGCTCTCGTAGGGGTCTAAGGGTGTGGGTTTGGCTATTCATCGCGACCGTGGAATCCGTGTTTTATACTGGCTCGTATTAAAAACACGGACGTCCTAGTATATCCAATATTTCATATGTTTCTTCTGCTGCGATATCTGTGATGTGATCATTTGATATGTTCTGATGGATACAGTATATAGTATATATTGTTGGAGATAGTGCCCTCATAGTCAATTATTGGATCGCAGGTACGTGATTGCAATGATTGCGGAGGACCTATCCCGGTAGCACAGTCTTACTCAAGATGATAATATGCTATCTGGTTTGCCTTTATCAGTCGTGTACATGTTCAGGTGACTGATTGCATGTTACACTTTGATAGAGCCCTTAGGATCTTGCTTTACTACCAACAGTATGATGGCGATCATATACGTGAGAGTTGGGTAGTTTATATGCATATCCTTAATTGTAGTCCCTAGTCGTGGGAGTTTCGAGACAGGGCATCGATACTCCGGAGTAGACTAGTGTGTACAGTCGAGACCCCGACGAGGGGCGGTGGCCGGTCTCACAAGCCACTGGTGTCAGTTGGATCACCTAAGATGTATACAGGTGCTCATTGGGTTATGAGTACACCGGACAGGACTCGCCGGGAATCTGCTAGTTAGTACTATACCTATCGTCAGATAGCAGTTCCCTGGTGACATGTGTACAGGTTAGTTCATCGACCTGAGGTCGTCATTTGTCTCGTGTGAGTTCCCACTGTGCTTTGATTTCTACCCTACCACGGCTCAAAGGAGTCGTGCAAACAGGTAGTTTTTGGGTACAGTCCCGAGCCATATGGAGGCACGTGAGCGGATCGGCAGGGGATTCGTCTCTCCCGGTATTGGGGGCGAGGTCGTGCTGTGTCTAGGAGAGCCATTACACAAAGTCCATGGCCATGGCAGGAGATTTACTGGTAGGTACTCCAGTAGTATCTCAGGGTGTAATTGGGCTTCACTCCGACACGACTTATACTGCTATTGGGGGTCTGACGTTACTAGCCCCCTAGGCGGATATGCGATACTCATTGACGAACGGACCGGACTGTATATACATTGTCATTGTTAGGCTCAGTAGGGTTTTTCCGGATGAGTGCGCTCATCGGCATCCCTTGAGGTCAGTCCGTGGGCAGCCGTTACGCATTGCTAGTGCCGCAGACGGTTTGTTGTTAAACCCACTGCCAGGGTACTGACGAGTCATTAGAGTCCCCCACAGACAGTTTCCCAAGTTCGGGCGAAACGTTGTAGAGGCCGTATGGTTTTATGGCAGGGTTCGGAAAATGCACGTGCGTTTACGCACGTGTCGATTCTCGGACAGATGATACTGGTCGGCTTTGGTTTAAGCCGGATCCGAGTATTATATTGAGTATGTATAATATCTTTGTCTCAGTTGCATTTGTATTCGGTCGTAATACAAATGCGGGTATATTTATACAGTTTCGGGGTTGTCCTGAAATTCGTTTCAGGATCACTTTTGGAAGTTGCCAGTTTCCAGTTTTCTATCAGCCGTCTTTTAACATTCTGTTAAAGACGGATTTATCTTTTCTTGAGATGAGTGTGGAAGCTTCTAGAAGTTTCTAGATGAGGTGACTAGTATTATATGGTGTTGAGTTTTCATTGGACGCATTTAATGGTTCATTAATGCATGATGAGGTGTTTAGTGATTCATGCTTTGTTATTAATGGTTTTGGATTGCTTAAGATATTTTTGAATGAGAAGCTTTTTCTTAAGGTCACCCTCTTTGGTCCTACGGTCACCTCCCTCTTGCTATATAGATGGCCGGCCCTCTCTCTCCTCATTCTCACTCTCACTTGAGGTTTCATTTCGGTTAGAAAAGATTATGATAGTATTCGGGGTGTATGGAATTTTACAGTTCATTTCATTCCATCACCCGATTTCCACGGCAACTTCATTAACCGATCGTCCACGGACTTGGACGAAGTGAGACAAAGTCATCTACTCATTCTCTACATCAATCTTGGTCGTCTCTTTTAGCAAACTTGACGATCGAGTTGCCTCGAGTCAGAGGCGGGAGCCCGTTTAAAGAACCGATCATGTGGTGCCACCTCGACGAGGAGATCGGAGATCGACGAGATCGGAGCAGCCGCAACGGAGCGTGGGATGATGGTTGAAGAACGAAGGACTCGGATCGTTCGGTATAACCATTCTACACTCTTTACAGTTTGTTAGTTTAGCAATAATGGCAGATCCGGGTTAAAGTATACGATAGCGCCAAGTTTAAAAGTTTTTGTTCCGCATTTGGCGTCTGTAGACTGCCGGGGCGCTAGCGTAGACTTACAGTGGTATCAGAGCCTCACCATTTTGCTATACTAACTTGTGCTAACGCGTTTAAAATATCGATCCGACCGGAAAACTAAAAACTGCAAATTCCAAGCCGACAGTTTCTGTTGTTTTTAAACGGTGTCAAAATTGACTTCTGTACATCTTAAAAATCCGTGCAGGCTTTTCTAAGAACCACGACAAAATTTGGGCTCATGATTCCTCCATGGAAGCGCGGAAACGCGGCCAACCCTATTGTATTGGCCGCGCATCCGCGGCCACGTGGGAAGCACGTGCTCCCAAATTTTTCCAGAGGGTTCTTAGTTGGATTTTGGGGTTTTTGGTTAATATAGTTTGGGCCCAAGTTTTGTTACTGATCACCAGTAAGTCGTGGGGCCCATTTTTCTTGATATTTGGTCGATCGAAATTTAAACACGTTAGTTTACAGTGCTTACATTATATCTCCGACCGGGAATGTCATTTGATCGGTAAACCGCGTCTGATTGCTATAGTTCTTTTAGACGGGTTTGCGAACGTGGCATTCGCGTTGATGTTCTGTGTTGTGCTGTGATGTTGTGGATTTGTCGTGGTGGATAGCAGTGTGCAATGGTAGTACAGTTTGAGTTTATTTGTACATTTGATATTGCGGGGCGAGCGTCCAACTTGTGGACTGCCGTCACTGCCTGTTGTATAATATTCTTTTGGGGCACGACCAGGTTGCGGTCGATGTACCTATTGTACTATTTTTCATTACTGTACTAGGTTTTACCCCGCGACGGAGTGCACGGATAGCCGGGTTCGGGAAAGCAACGGGTCCGCATCTCATGGCTTTGAGAGGCAGAGGGTCCCCACTTCAGAATTGGCAGACTATTCGCCGCACTCGTAGGGGGTACAGGTTGACCCAAGGAAGGGTGCTCAATTTACCGGATTCCGTGAAGTGCCGGGTGTTCCATTCACTATGCTGTGGGGGACTGCCTCGCTTCAGGTTTTGGCGGGTAACTTGCCGCACCCGTAGGGGTCTAGGTTTCATTGCACAGGCTATCCACAAGACAGGGGAACGTCGGGTTTCAGCAGCGGCTCTGTAAAACCCGGGGATCCCAGATTATCTGTATTGTTCTGTGATGCTTATTACTTTTCTGTAATGTTGCATATTATCACGCCTGGAGCGATTATTGTATATTGGTTTATATACTATTAGATGTTGTATATGTTTTACACCCGCGCTAGTCCAGTCCCCGCTCTGTCGTTAGTTAAGTAACCTAACGGGTGATGACGGGACCCAGTGACGAATGCAGATGGCATATACGTACATTTTATTTTCGTTCTTTTCTGGTGTGATTGATTGATGGGACTGCGTTGATTCTGATCAATGCAAAGTAAAGCAAACCTGTTTGAGTTGTTGGAACAATTTTTTAAAAAAAAGATGTTATTACAAAGATGTTTCTTTTTGTTATGCATAGCGGTATTCGGTGTGAATATCCAGCAGCGACGAGGCAAGGGCTGATATCCCTTCACCGGGAAAGACCCCTTGGACAGAAGTTTGCGTCAGGGTAATACCTTTACTATAGTCGATTACATGTTGCTTTGCATAGCGGTATTCAGTGGAATATCCTGCACCTCATTCCACGAGGAAAGAGCCGAGATCCCTTTACCGGGAGTGACCTCTTTAGCAAAAGGTTTTCGCTACTATATTTTTAAAAAGCTATCAGGTTCCTTCAGCGATATCAAGTTCACTACGCTAAAGGTTTTTCGCCAAAAACCAGCCGTAGCCCTCCGTCACTTCTTTTGGGTATTCAGTAGTATTCAAGCTATGTATTTTGACCTAACGCCAAGGCATAGTATTTGGTAGCTGCTGGGTATTCAATTGTTGCATAGATAGATGAGTTGGTTTGGGACAGCCGTTCTGCCATTTTGACCTAACGCCAAGGGCATGTGCGGGTGGGTTCAAATTAACAAGATAGTGATGGGTAGAACTTGGCATGTGACTTATGACATTTTGACCTAACGCCAAGGTTATAAGAGCATGGGGCAAAAACTATATCGGGAGTTTCTAAAGAAACTGAAACTTGCCAAGTATGCGCATACCATCTGGAGTATGAGTAACGTGGATGCATTCCATCACGTTATCATGCGATGAGAGTTGGATCCCGATTCCCACTGATGAGTTGGTTTACTCTTCGGGTGATCCCGATTGATTCTTCTTTAGGTTTGGAGGAGAATTTGACAGGACAGTGGGAGGTTTCCGGATTAGATAAAGTGATGACCATTCTGATCTAGGTTAGAGTGCACGCAGAGTGTTTCTTTTCTCTCTCTCTCTTTGGCAGCGACCTTTGACCGACCCTAGACTATGACTCAGTGACCAAGTTGACCGAACCTTCTTAAAATACTGGCTTTTGGATTGTCTGAGTTGCATAAGTCATTGCCACTCCTTCTTTTACCCTTTGAATTTCTCAGAACACCCGTATTACTACGGATATCCACTTCCATTGGATAGATCCATCGTATGGTTATATACGAACTCGAAGGGACTTCTTCGAGGATGGATCCAGGTTCAGGAGAAATAGAATTGGTTTATTCAGTTGTCTTTTATTATCACCTTCTCTCAGGTTGCGAGAGCTCCTTGGTTTAGGAGAGTACACCCATTACGCTTATTGGATAGTCTTATTCCAAACCATAGGCTGGTGCCGAAAGGTAGGGAATGAAGAAAACCAATTAGCCTAAGTAAGGTGTGCAGAAGGTAATATGTAAAGACAAAATAAAGGGATTAGAAGGAGGGCAAAGTAAATTGCGACTGATATCATTCACGACCAAAACCGCGTACTTCATCGCCTTTCCTAATTCACCTCTAAAAAGAATAAGGTATTATTCAGTTGTCTTTTATCATCACCTTCTCTCGAGATGCGAGTACTCCTTGGTTTAGGAGGGTACACCTATTATGCTTACTGGATAGTCTTCTTCCAAACCATAGGCTGGTGCCGAACGGTAGGGAAGGAAGAAAACCAGTTAGCCTAACGATGGTGTACAGAAGGTAACGACTAAAGACAAATAAAGGGATTTAGAGAGACGGCAATAAAATATACGGTTGAAGTCATGAATTGGATTATGGAAGAGGCATTGCTATGAATACCAGGATACCCCTACGAAACATTTTCATGTTTCAGTGCATTGTTAAGGGAAAAACTGTTTTCCCGATTAGACACTTACTCCAAGGGTATGTATTTACCAGGTTTCATTCTCATATCTGTATGGTTTTACAGATGATGAGTGGGAGTAAGATATTGGGAATTAGGTGATCATCCTCATTATATCGGAATTCGTTGTAATTGGTGATATTTGAGGAAATCGCTAGGGTACAGTTTTCCACCTACAACGCACAAGGTTTTGAGTTGTTTAACTCAGCGGACTTATACAGAGTATTGTATGTTGTCCAGTGTCCATCAGGACAAAGGGGTAGGTCCTCGTACTATGTTCTGTTTACTTATAACTTCTCTAGTATTTAGACGAGTGTTTCGTAGAAATACAAGGTCTAAGTTTTGAGAAGTTGTGGGTATAAGAATAAAGTAAAGAACCAGATGTCACAAGTATCGGGATTCTTCAAAGAGATCGAAGATGTAGATTCTTGTGATTGGTATTCAGATGATAGTGATGGTTTTGAGAAACGTGTTTCTCTTTCAGGTTGCTCATAATTGGATGGATTCCTAAGTTGAGTAATGCTGAATAGCCTCTTTCCATTAAGGTGATATGCACTGGAGACAGATGCATGATTTGAACTTGGTTCCAATTAAATTAGTGCCAAAGTTTCTGTATTGGATATAGAATGGATCGTACCTTAAAAGAAATTAAGGTATGGGGAGTTGTCCAGCTTATGCTTAAAACCAGACTCTGGATAACTCAGGGCACGTTTCTGTAGTGGCTGTTTGTGGGTTGACCCTGGCTATGACGAGGGTTGATATTCTACCATTTGGAAAATCAATAGTGATATTGTTCTTGACTCGCCACAGTTTTAGTAAAAATGGATCTTTTTCAGAAAACAGTAGTGGGAGTATGGTAGAACTGGAAGTGATTCCAGAACCGCAAACGATTACGGAAAATTTAATAGGACCTATATATTCAATCAGGTATGACATTCCATTAGCCACTCCGCAGGTATGGTAGGTAACCTCAGACACCCGAGTGGTACTTCGGTAGCCTCAAGGACGGTGACAGGGAGGTTCTTATCTACCCAGAGTTGACACTACTGTTGTTCCAGGCTGTGAGACCCGGTAGGAGGGTTGTCGTAGTCAGTGGGAGCAGCAGAAGCATAGTGGGCTAGATGCTTATATCTATTTATAGACTTAAGCAGTTATAGCGGAGATAGATCATCTAATTTTGATGTGACAGTCATGGGTTTGACTTCAATCAGAATAGGGGATGGATCAGTTAAGAAGGTAGTAGGGTGTGATGTCATGGTATCAGGATGACATACACTGAGTAGGAAGTAAAATTCCTATACTACGATCGGTTGAACTGTGGTCGTCACACAGTTGTTTCTCCAGACAGGATATGGATATAATATTTGACATTCTGGTTTCTAAATCTATGGTATTAGATCTGGATTTGGGTAGTTTCCCAATGTGGGTACTTTGACAAATATTCTAATGGTTTTTGGAATAGTTGACTCCTAGCATGGTAGTGTACCTGCAGGTGATGGAGTCACCCTCTCTAAAGGTGTCGTATAGACTAAAGGGGAGAGGGATGTGCATGATTGGCAGATCACTTGCTTAGGCAATTGAGTCAATCATGAGATGTCAAGTACCACACCAAATGTTGGTTTTGCACTAGATGCAATAAGTTTGTATTAATCCAATCCTGGAGAAACATAAGGAAGCGGTTTTAGAACATTAGTACATGTTCTATGGATTTGATAACGGCAGCCTCTTTCGGGAGACGGTTATCATTCCAGGCTTCAAAGGTGACATGGATGACAGAGTGATTGTCAGAGTTTTAGTTTTCCCTCTGACGAGGGACAGTATTATGGACAGGTGGTTCCAGAGGATACTGTGGGTGGCATGGTGCCCGATACTGATCAGGTTCAGTGATCGATTCAGTCTAAGAAGTTTGGATATGGAGCTCATTTATGAACTAAGGTCCCATCAGATATCCAGACATATTCTAAGACAGGTACTACTCAATTCGGGAGATGGCTTTCTCCGCGAACTTGAGATTAAGAGAGATACAGAAAGAAACTTCTAGGCGGATCCACTCACCGAGGCTATTTCTCGAACACAATAGTTTTACAAACGGGCTTTGTGAAACTGATTAGTAGAGGAGTTGGATGTTCGGTTTCACACGGGCTGTGAGTAGTCGACATCGCAATATTAGCCTTGAGTGCAAGTGGGAGATTGTTGGAGATAGTGCCCTCATAGTCAATTATTGGATCGCAGGTACGTGATTGCAATGATAGCGGAGGACCTATCCCGGTAGCACAGTCTTACTCAAGATGATAATATGCTATCTGGTTTGCCTTTATCAGTCGTGTACATGTTCAGGTGACTGATTGCATGTTACACTTTTATAGAGCCCTTAGGATCTTGCTTTACTACCAACAGTATGATGGCGATCATATACGTGAGAGTTGGGTAGTTTATATGCATATCCTTAATTGTAGTCCCTAGTCGTGGGAGTTTCGAGACAGGGCATCGATACTCCGGAGTAGACTAGTATGTACAGTCGAGACCCCGACGAGGGGCGGTGGCCGGTCTCACAAGCCACTGGTGTCAGTTAGATCACCTAAGATGTATACAGGTGCTCATTGGGTTATGAGTACACCGGACAGGACTCGCCGGGAATCTGCTAGTTAGTACTATACCTATCGTCAGATAGCAGTTCCCTGGTGACATGTGTACAGGTTAGTTCATCGACCTGAGGTCGTCATTTGTCTCGTGTGAGTTCCCACTGTGCTTTGATTTCTACCCTACCACGGCTCAAAGGAGTCGTGCAAACAGGTAGTTTTTGGGTACAGTCCCGAGCCATATGGAGGCACGTGAGCGGATCGGCAGGGGATTCGTCTCTCCCGGTATTGGGGGCGAGGTCGTGCTGTGTCTAGGAGAGCCATTACACAAAGTCCATGGCCATGGCAGGAGATTTACTGGTAGGTACTCCAGTAGTATCTCAGGGTGTAATTGGGCTTCACTCCGACACGACTTATACTGCTATTGGGGGTCTGACGTTACTAGCCCCCTAGGCGGATATGCGATACTCATTGACGAACGGACCGGACTGTATATACATTGTCACTGTTAGGCTCAGTAGGGTTTTTCCGGATGAGTGCGCTCATCGGCATCCCTTGAGGTAAGTCCGTGGGCAGCCGTTACGCATTGCTAGTGCCGCTGACGGTTTGTGGTTAAACCCACTGCCAGGGTACTGACGAGTCATTAGAGTCCCCCACAGACAGTTTCCCAAGTTCGGGCGAAACGTTGTAGAGGACGTATGGTTTTATGGCAGGGTTCGGAAAATGCACGTGTCGATTTTCGGACAGATGATACTGGTCGGCTTTGGTTTAAGCCGGATCCGAGTATTATATTGAGTAGGTATAATATCTTTGTCTCAGTTGCATTTGTATTCGGTCGTAATACAAATGCGGGTATATTTATACAGTTTCGAGGTTGTCCTGAAATTCGTTTCAGGATCACTTTTGGGAGTTGCCAGTTTCCAGTTTTCTATCAGCCGTCTTTTAACATTCTGTTAAAGACGGATTTATCTTTTCTTGAGATGAGTGTGGAAACTTCTAGAAGTTTCTAGATGAGGTGACTAGGATTATATGGTGTTGAGTTTTCATTGGATGCATTTAATGGTTCATTAATTCATGATGAGGTGTTTAGTGATTCATGCTTTGTTATTAATGGTTTTGGATTGCTTAAGATATTTTTGAATGAGAAGCTTTTTCTTAAGGTCACCCTCTTTGCTCCTACGGTAACCTCCCTCTTGCTATATAGATGGCCGGCCCTCTCTCTCCTCATTCTCAGTCTCACTTGAGGTTTCATTTCGGTTAGAAAAGATTATGATAGTATTCGGGGTGTATGGAATTTTACAGTTCATTTCATTCCATCACCCGATTTCCACGGCAACTTCATTAACCGATCGTCCACAGACTTGGACGAAGTGAGACAAAGTCATCTACTCATTCTCTACATCAATCTTGGTCGTCTCTTTTAGCAAACTTGACGATCGAGTTGCCTCGAGTCAGAGGCGGGAGCCCGTTTAAAGAACCGATCATGTGGTGCCACCTCGACGAGGAGATCGGAGATCGACGAGATCGGAGCAGCCGCAACGGAGCGTGGGATGATGGTTGAAGAACGAAGGACTCGGATCATTCGGTATAACCATTCTACACTCTTTACAGTTTGTTAGTTTAGCAATAATGGCAGATCCAGGTTAAAGTATACGATAGCGCCAAGTTTAAAAGTTTTTGTTCCGCATTTGGCGTCTGTAGACTGCCGGGGCGCTAGCGTAGACTTACATATATGATATATTATATAGACGTTACTTATGTTTTACACCCGCGCTAGCCCTGCCCTGCTCTCTCGTTAGTTACCTAACCTAACGGTGCACGAGGGGACATCGAGGCGAATGTGGATGGCATAAGTGTACGTCGTATTTATCTGTGATGTTTAGGTGATTTAAATGATGGGAATTCATTAATATGATTAATGAAAGAAAAGAAACCTAAAAGATGTTGTGGAATCAAATTTTCAAAAACAGGTAGCTACAGTTCTTGCTTTGCATCGCGGTGTTCCTTGTAGAACATCCTGCACCTTATTCGATAAGGAAAGGGCCGAGATCCCTTCACCTGGAGTGACCCCTTTAGCAATGACTGGCAGATGCTACACCCCTCGGTTTGTCTTTTGATTGCTCCTATAGTTCTTGCTTTGCACAGCGGTATATATGATATATCCTGCAACTTATTCGATGAGGAAAGGGCCGACGATCCCTTCACCGGGAGTGACCCCTTTAGCAAAACTAGAAAAGCCTAAAAAACACTCCATTTTAAAATCATTTGATTCTACAACGATATCAAGTTCATTACGCAATAGGTTTTCAGAAAAACCTGTTGTAGCCCTCCGTCATTTCAGATAAGTCCTACTTAGTATTCGTGCTACGTTTGTTGACCTCCGTCAAGACGTAGTGTGCGGTAGCTAACTAGTATTTATCTGCTTATGTATATGATGCAGATTGGATTAGGGTAGTCGTACGACCTTGTTGACCTCCGTCAAGGCTCGTGCTGGTGGGTTTGATTCAATCAAGAAATGACGGGTTGAACTTGACTAGTAGCCTATGGTTTGTTGACCTCCGTCAAGGTCATAGGGTGCTAGGGCAAAATTATCGAGAATTTCAAGTGTTGAAATTTGCAATGAGATTGCATACCTTCTATGAGATAGTTGGATCCCGATACCCACTGCGAGTAATTGTTACTCCTGGAAGAGTTTTACACATTACAATTAGCCGATCAAGTACGTGTCTAGAAAGGTGTCAACGGGGTCACGCCTCTGGGAAAACGAGGTTTACTTTAATTAGGTCCGTACGAAAGCACCGGGAACCTCCCTCAAAGTACCGACACTGGCCTGGCTGAAAGATTGGCGAACTTGTAGCGTGTAATTAATCCCGGCTAGTCTTTCCTTTTATGGTTTGAAGGAAGATTTGATAAAAACAGTGGGAGCCATCCTGATTTGATAAAATAATAACCAATCTGATCTTGCAAGAGCGCACGCTGAGTGTTTTCTTCTCTCTCTCTCCAGGTAGCGACCATGTCACGCCTTAATCAAGATAATAAAACGGATACATTGACTGAACCCGCTTGTTATACTGAGCTGGGGAACGTTGGTCCCGCTCTAACTTGTAATTGTTATAAGACAGAGCAGGAAATTGGGGATTACCAGAATTCCCGTGCCGCCCAAACGAAGAAAGTGCATACCGATGCATCATCTTCGGGTGTGTTCATTACAGAGAACTGCTTCTCAGTGTCCTTTACGTCCTGGGTATGAGATACCGGATCAGGATCCTGCATATGTAATATGTTACATGGGCTACAGAAAGGTAGAGAACTGAGAACGGGTGATAAATTTCATGAGACAGAAAACGGTGCAAGTGTTGCAGCCAGGTCTGTTGGTCACTGTCACCCTGTATTACCTGAATACATTGATTCTGAACAAATGTCATTAGATACCGAACCTGATATACGAAATCATATCAGTCTCTTTATTAGTAAAGAAGGATATAATTTTGTATTGTTGGATAATGTTTTGAACATTTCCTATATCAAGAGTTGATCGGTTCAGGCACGTTATCTAAAAGTATTAATGTTCTAAATCAAACTACAGTTCTTAGTATACAGAACACACACAAGAGGAAGAGTTCAGAAATGAACGAATCCTTCTTGAAGCATTGTAGACTAGGTCATATCAATGCGACACGACTAGCTGAAGTTACATTAAGATGCATATTTAAATTAGTTTGAATTTACATCTTGTGAAACTAGCCAGTCATGTCACATAGATAAGATGACCATAGCTCTGTTTATTGGAAACAGAAAAAGAGTTAGTGAACTCTTGGGATGATACATATTGATGTATGAAGGTCCCCTGTCTACAAATGCCAAGACCGGTTCTTTGTACTTCATTAAATTCTCTGATGATCTCTCGAGATTCAGACATATGTTCCTGTTAAAACACAAGTCCGAAATTTATGAGATATTCACAGAATATAAGTTAGAAGTAGAGAACCAAAATACGGGTATAAGTATTATGTCCTTTGATGTGATCAAGGAGGAGAATACTTGATCACGGAATTCCTTGATTATTCTAAAGGAGAATGAGATTCTCTCTCAGCATTACTCCTCCGTATACACCATAGCACGATGGTATATCGGGGCGGAGCTATAACACCCTATGTGATATGGTGTGCTCTATGATGAGTACTACTGAGTTTCCTATTTCCTTTTGGGAGTTATGCACTTGAGAAGCTGCATACCTATTGAATAGGGTTCCGATCAAATCAGATGCCTACCATTTCATATGAGATATGGAAAGAGAAGAGCCCATATCTTAAGTTTGTTAAGATTTAGGGTTGTCCAGCCTATGTCTAAAAGCATAATCCGGACAAGCTTGAGGCAAAGTCAGTTCTGTGGAAGTTTGTTGGATATCCCAAGCATACGCAAGGGAATATCTTCTACCTAACCGAGGAACAAAAATGTTTTGTTTGTCAGCATGCCACCTTTGTGAAAGGGAATTTCTTGTGAAGAAATTAGTGGACATGAGGTAGAACTGGAAAGAGTTCCAGCTATACAAACTGCAGTTGATGATTTGGTAGAACCAAAGGATTCAATAGCAACCAACGAACCTCAGCCTCTCCGCCGATCTAGTAGGTTTCCTCACCCACCTGAGAGATACTCCGGTTTCTCTATGACAGTGGGAGCAAGGATTGCATCATGAGATGATGACCCAACTAGTTTCGAGCTGGCCATCAGGTGTAGGACTCTGTAAGAATGGGTGGATGCTTAGCGATCTGAGATGGAATCCTTGTACACCAACAAAGTATGGACTTTGGTTGCTTTATCTGAAGGGGTTAAATCCCCATCAGGAGCAAGTATATCTTGAGAAGATTACTTGGTGTACATGGAAAATTTGAGACTTTCAAAGCTAGACTTGTTAAAGGTTTGCGCCATAGACCAATTATGGATAATGATGAAACCTTTTTCTAAGTACCTATGCTTAAGTCCATCCAGATCCTACTTGCCACGGCTACATACCATGACTACGATATCTGGCGGTTGGGTGTCATGACTGCTTTTCTAAATAAAGATTTAGAAGAGAGAGTCTATAAGTACACAGTCAGAGGGCTTCGTAGATAGTGGGAGCAGCGGAAACGTGTGCAAGATGTTTTATGTGATAAAGCAGGCATCGCGGAGTTGGAACATCTATTTTGATATGGTAGTCAAAGAGTTTGACTTCATCAAAATGGTAGATCAACCTTGTATATACAAAAAGGAAGTAGGGAGTAAGGTGGTGATCCTCGTAGAGTACGTGGATGACATACTCATGATAGGGAAGAAGTTTCCTATGCTACGCTCGGTCAATCTCTGCTTATCACAAGGATTCTCCATATAGGATCAAAGTGATACCTCCTAAATCCTCAGTTTGGATCTATGAGATAGATCTAATTGGACCTTAGGATCCTCACTAGTTTTAGTGAGATGGTATCAATTGATCCTGGGGAGAATCGCTGGAAAGGTTCCAGGGTGATAAGGTTGACTGAGTGTCAGTCACAGGCATTGTCTTTACCCTTAGTAAAGGGACGGTATGTAGGAAGAGTTCCAAGCTAGATACCATGGCATACTAGACGATAATGGCTGGATACATCGCTACCAAAGATGCTACCAAAGAGGCAGTCTGGGTGTATATTAGTTCATGAGATGAACTTCGTTCCTCCCATTGTGTAACAATGGAGTTGTGGCTTATGCCAAGGAACGCCCGTCCCATCCGTGATCCAGACATATTCTTAGGCAGTATCACTTGATCGAGGAGATGGTTGATCTCCAGGGGACCGAGGTTAAGAGAGTAGACTCAGAGGAAAACACGGCGGATCCACTCACAAAGGCCTTTTCCAAGAGAGAGACTATTATGGGATGGTTGAGTATGAGATACTACAACCACTGCTATCAGATGGCCCTAGTGCAGGTGGGAGATTGTTAGTTATATGTATGCCCTAGAGGCCATTACTATATATAGGATGTATATTGTAGTGGATGCTTGGGCATATATAGGGACGACTTTCTTGCTCGATATGATAGTATGCTATCTGGTTTCACTTTATCTTAACGTGTACATTGATTGTCTCTCTGTTACATGTTGGTAAAGCCCTTAGGATGTGTACTTGACTACCTGGACTATGATGCAGATCATACTAGTAGGGACATGGTAGTCCATAAGTACATCCTTCTAGGTCCCTAGTCGTGGGTGTATCGAGACGGGGCATCGATATACCAGAGTATACTAGCGTGTAGCTTCTCGACCCATACAGATGGGCGATGGATGATCCCATATCCATTGGTGTTTGACATCAGAGATGATATACGGGTGCTCAGTGTAGACTGGGTACACTGGACGGACTCGCCGAGAACTCCCAGATGGTATTATACCTTATGTCAGATGGCAGTTCTCTGGTGACACTGGTACAGGTTAGTCTGTATACCCGAGATCGTCATAGAGTCTTGTGTGATTCCCACTGTGCTTTGATTTCCACCTTACCACGTCCAAGAGGGCGTGCAAAACGGTGGTTTTTGGGTACAGTCCCGAGTCACACAGAGGCAATGAGCGATAGGAGGGGTTTCGTCTCTCCCGATATAGGGAGTTGATGTTGCGATGTGCTCGATTGACTATAACAGGAAGTCCTTGGCCAAGGCTGCTTTAGGGATTTACTGGTAAGTGTTACCAGTAGTTTCTCGACCCGTTATGAGCCTCATATCGACACGACTTATCGAGTTATTGGGGTCTGACGTTTACCACCCCTAGACGAGATACGCGACATATCAGACGAACAGGCCGGACTGTACGGTAAGTGTTACTGGTTGGATTCACAGGAGTGTGAGCGGGCTTGCTCGTTGATCTTCTGATCGCTCAATACCCGGGTGGCCGTTACGTTTAGCAGACAGATTGCGGCTTGTGGGTGTTTGATATGATCATCACCTACTGCCGGCGTATTGACGAGTCTTTAGAGTCCTACACAGGGGTTTCCTGGCTCAAGCGAAACGAAATAGGAGCGCATATGAGATATGTGCGGGACCGAGAATAATACCAGTATGTGATATTGTATTCTATTCTCGCGATTTGTGACATTAATCGGTTGTATGCGATATAGCCGGGTTATTTGATTCGATAAGTTGTTACTATTGATATTAGTCGGTTATATGCAATATGACCGGATCGTTAAATCAAGTGTTGATTTAATGATTTAATGTATAATTATATATTTGATATATTACTTTACATTAACTAGTATTGGTTCACTTAAGATTGATTTTATCACTTGAATGTGCACATTGTTTATATGTGATATATGCAAGTGTACATGTTTGTATCATGCTTGATGATACAAACAAGTTGTGTGTATGAGACTTGAACCAAATCAAGGTTAAATTAAGGTTTACTATTTTCCTAACAAATAACAAAAGAGTGAGACTTTGGTCAAAGTTATCAAGCTTCATGAAGCTTGATAAACATTGACAAAGTCAACTCTTTTGTCATTTGTTTAAAGATATTAGTTAACCCAACCTTTAACCTAATGCTTTGGTTAATTCTCTACATGAGTTAAGCATGAGGGCTTAACTCAACCATGGTGCCATAATTGAAAGGATAAGTTTCATTTGGATTCATTTTTATTATTCTATTGATTCTTTTCTTCTTCTTCTTCTTCATCAAGCTCCACAAAAGCTTGCTAGCTCCAATGGTGCCATGAGAAAAAGAGTGAGAAATCCAATTCTAAAGTGAACCCACTTCCTATTTCTTCATTCTCTACTACTTTCCATGTAGTATAGGGTGTTCTCTTCACAATGTTTTTGACCAAGTGAAGGAATAGCTTGAGTTTGAGTCTCCCCGACGTAGATCATCTTCGGCCTCGAAGTCAACGACCTAGCCCGATCATTTCTCCGAAGAAACCATCGCTAGAGTCCGGGATCCGATGATCGCAGCGGAGGGACGTCAACACGGAGCATTAGAAGTGGAGGACCGGACCTACAAAGGTTGTATTTCCATTCACTTAGTAGCAAAATTTTTTGCTAGCTTTTCGTTTCGCCTAATCTCTAGTTAACGATCTATATTAGGTTTTCTCGGCACCTAAATTTTTTATTCGGCATGGTCGATGCCTAGTGGAGCCTTCTTAGAGTGCCTAGTAACCCTATAATACTCACCTCCAGTGAGCACCTGTATACTATCTTAGGTGACACAACACCAATGGCTTCTCAGACCGGCCACCGCCCCTCGTCGGTGTAGAAACGTATACACTAGTCTACTCCAGAATATCGATGCCCAGTCTCGATACTCCCATGACTAGAGACATTTAAGGATGTACTTATGTACTACCCAGCTCTCATATATATGATCACCTTCATAATGCTGGTTGTCAAGCAACAATCCTATGGGCTTCATCAATAATGAAGACAAACCAGATAGCATATTATCATCTCGAGTAAGACTGTTATACTTGTATAGCTCCTCCATCAATTATCATAATCACCTACTTGCGATCACAATAATTGCATGAGGGCACTATATCCAACAATCTCCCACTTGTAGTTAAGGCCAATTATTGCGGTATCGCATACCAATAGCTCGTGTGCTACCGAATACCCAACTTCTCTACTAATCTGTTTCGCAAAGCATATTTGTGAAACTTAATTTGTTCGAGAAATAGCCTCAGTGAGTGGATCCTCTACAATGTTCCAACTTCATCTCTCTATATCTCAACTTTGCGGAGATCAACAATCTCCTAAACTGAGCGATACCCCTCCTCAAGAATTTGTCTGGATACTTGATGGGACCAAGTTCATAAATGAATAACTCCATCCAACAAACTTCTTGAGATGTATCCTCTATTGAGTTATAACCAGCATCTTGCACCATGATTACCTCAGTATCTTTATTAAAACACTATCCAATATACTGATCCTCAGAAGTGGCTAAACTCATAACTCTTACAGCATCTCTGTCATCCAGGTCACCTTGGAAGCCTGAATCGATAACCTCTTCCCAGAATAGGCTGTCGTTATCTTATACCAAGAACATCCTCTTATGTTCATGATAGCTTCCCTTTGTTTCTTGAAGATTGGATTAATACATGCTTATTGCAGCTAGTGCAAAAGCAATATCTGGTGTTGTACAAGACATTGCATGATTGACTCAATTACATAAGCAAAAGATATGCCATCCATGCTAGCCCCTCTCCTCATTAGTCTAGAAGACATCTCTTTAGAGAGGGTGAATCCATCACCTTGCCAGGAGTCGTCAATTCTAAAATACTTTTGGAATACTGTCTAAGTACCCGATTAGGAAACATTCCAAATCTAGATCTAAAACCAGAATTATCTATCTGGTTTTGTACAAGACATTGCATGATTAACTCAATTTCCTAAACAAATGATATGTCATTCATGCCAGTCCCTTTCTCATCAGTCTAGAAGACATCTCTTTATAGAAGGTGACTCCATCACCTACGGGTACACCACCACACCAGGAGTCGTCCATTCTAAAATACTTTTAGAATGTTGTCAAAGTACCTGATTGGGGAACTTCCCAAATCTAGATCTAGTCACCAGAATTCCTAATATATTATCCATATCCAACGTGGAGAAAACACTATGTGACAACCAAAGTTTGACCAATTTTCGTATAGGAACATCACTTCCTATTTAGAGTATGTCATCCAAATCCTTGGTCAGTACTCCCTACATTCTTCTTACTAGGTTTATCTATTGTTTTGATGAAGTCAATCACCTTAACTGTCACATCAAAATAGATGATCTATCTTCGCTATCCTTGCTTTAGTCTATGAATAGACATAAGCAACTTGCACACCTTCCGCTTCTCCCATTGACTACGATAACCCTTTGGCAGAGCCATATACACGTGCATTTCCAAATTCCAATTTGGAAAGATGTTATAGTCATCCACCTACAAGATATCATAGCCATGAACAACATCAGCGCTAAATCATATCCATATGGACTTTGGCATAAATACTGATGTAAAAGTCATATCACAATCCACAACGGGTATTTGAAGAAAACTCTTTACAACAAGTCTAGCCATATTAGGTTAGTACCTTTCCACCTGCACAGATCCTGAAAGAACTACTTGCTCCTAATAGGCTTCACCCCTTCAGGTGCAACCAGCAAAGTCTAAAATCCATAATTTACTGAAGTGCATGGAGTCCATCTTGGATATGAAGTATCTGGTCATCTGGAAGTTACCACTTCCTATGACCTGCTGATAACAAGCAGGGGGAATAACAGTACTAAGTCATATCCCTATGGGGTTCAGCATAGATACTGAAGTAAAAGTCTCATCACAATCCATAACCGGTATTTGATGAAAACTCTTTACAACATGTCTACCCTTATTACGTTGGTACCTTTCCACTTGCACAGATCTCGAAAGATCTACTTGCTCTTAATGGATTTTACCCCTTCAGGAGCACCCAGCAAAGTCTAAAATCCATAATTTGCTGAAGTGCGTGGAGTCCATTTTGGATATGAAGTATCTGGTCACTTGGAAATTACCACTTCCTATGACCTACTTATAACTAGTAAGGCCATCATCACCATGATGCTGACCTCCCTGTCACCGTCTATAAGAAAACCGAAGTATTTCTTGGGTGTCTGAGATCACCTACTAAAATTGTTAGTTATATGTATGCCCTAGAAGCCATTACTGTACATACGATGTATATTGTAGTGGATGCTTGGACATATATAGGGAGGACTTTCTTGCTCGACATGATAGTACGCTATCAGGTTGTACTTTATCTTAACATGTACTCTGATTGTCTCTATGTTACATGTTGATAAAGCCCTTAGGATATGTACTCGACTACTGGGACTATGATGAGATCATACTAGTGGGGCTACGGTAGTCGATGAGTACATCCTATAACTGTTCCTAGTCGAGGGTGTATCGAGGCAGGGCATCGATACACCAGAGTAGACTAGCGTATACGCAATTTGACCCATATGATGGGCGATGGATGATCCCATATCCATCGGTGTTTGACAACAAGGATGGTGTACGGGTGCTCAGTAGAGACTGGATACATTGGATGGACTCGCCAAGAACTCCCAGATGGTATTATACCTCACGTCAGACGCCAGTTCTCTGGTGACACTGGTACAGGTTAGTCTGTAGACCTGAGATCGTCATAGAGTCTTGTTTGATTACTACTGTGCTTTGATTTCCATCATACCACGTCCAAGAGGGCATGCAAAAAGGTGGCTTTTGGGTACACTCCCGAATTACATGGAGGCAATGAGCAATAGGAGGGGATTCGTCTCTCCCGGTATAGGGAGTTGATATTGTGCTGTGTTCGATTGGCTATAACTAGAAATCCCTAACCAGGGTTGCTGAGGTTTACAGGTAAGTGTTATCAGTAATTTCTCGAACTGTTATAGACCTCATATCGACACAACTTATCAAGCTACTGGGGTCTGACGTTTACCACCCCTAGGCGAGATATACGACATATCAGACAAAGAGACCGGACTGTACGGGAGTGTTACTGATTGGATTCGGAGGAGAATGTACAGGCTTGGTTGTTGATCTTCTGATCTCTCAATACCTGGTTGGCTGTTACGTTTAGCTGACCGCTTGCAGCTTGTGGGTGTTTGATATGATCATCACCTACTGCCGGCGTATTGACGATTCTTTAGAGTCCTACACAGAGGTTTCTTGGCTCAGGAAAAACGGAGTAGGAGCACATATATGATATGTGCGGGACCGAGAACAATTCGTGTATGTGATACCGTACTAGATTTTCGTGATATGAGATATCGGCCGGGTATATGTGATATATCCGGGTCATCGGATCAAGTGTTGATTCGATGGACTAATACAGATTATATTAGTCTGTTATTTATAGCCGGATTATCGGATCAAGTGTTGATTTGATAATTTAATGTATAATTATATATTTGATATATTAAATTGCATTAACTAATATAAGCTCACTAAAAGATTCTTTTTCTCACTCGGGTAATACATTGATATATATGCGATATATGTTAATTGTATTATTTTATTTTGTTACAATAAATATTATATATGTGATATATAATATTGTAACATATTATGGTTATTAATGCAACATGATTAGTGGATATTAAACATGATTGAGGTTTGATTTGGGTTAATTTTTCTAGAAGTTTCTAGAAGCTTTCTTTTTGTTTTTGCAAAGATATTTTGCAAGATATTTACTTAACCCAACCCACACCCTTTACTATGGTTAGATCTCTACAATGGTTATGTCTTTTCTTGACTTAACTATGGTTGCATTTGTAATGATATTATCACAATTCATTATTCATCACAAAAGGATTATTCATTGTTCTTCTTCTTCCTTCTTCTTTTGGATGGAAAAGCTTACTAGCTTTTTCATTAGTGATGATTTTGAGTGAGAAATAGAAAACAAATGAGAGCTAAAATCCTACTTCATTATCCTAATCTATCCTTGCCATTTAAATTAGGGTGTTCACTTCATTTGTGAGTGAGAGCTTGTGTTAATGAAACTTCAAGGTAGATCATCTTTGTTATCGAAGATCGGAAGCAAGCATGCATCTTTCTCTTCGTCGAGCCTCTCTAGAGTCCGGGAACATGATAATCGCAGCGAAGGGACCTCAACACTGAGCTTATGAAGCGAAGGACCGGATTACAAAGGTTGTAATCCCAAACACTTAGATGTTAAAGTGTTTAACATGCTTTGTTTCGCCTAATCTCTAGTTTAAAGATCTTGGTTAGGGTTGTTCGGCACGTCTAATTTTTGAATCGGGCATGGTTGATGACTTATAGACCCTTGTGAGAGTGACTAGTAACCCTACAGTGGTATCAGAGCCAAGCTAGAGTTTTAGGCGGAGTCTAGACGAAGTTTAAAGTATGATCGAACTCTGAATATCCGTAAAACCCTAGTTTCTGGAAAAAAATTCAAACGTTGATTTTTTTCATATTAGAAATGCTCAGAAAAATCAGCAGGTCATTTGATGGATTACTGTGCAAAACGACCCTTTAATACCTTTAATGCGTCGCGGAACCGCGGCAATGACCTGGCTTGCGGGCGGTTCCGTAGCCAACCAGTACTATTGGGGTTAGGGTTTTACACAGCAACATCCATACTGATCTCCTGATTGTTCTGGGAATTTTTATTCTACTCAAGTGTTGAGTTTTCTAGGTTGTATTGGGAGCTCGTTGATTCGATCGGAAAGTTTAACTTCGTTTAATTTTTTCCGGGTAATTTTAGAATGTGTTAAAAATTTCGAACGGATATCAACAACTCACTTTTTCCCCTGTCGGAAAATTTTTCAAAAGTTGGATTTTTTTCTCGAGTTTGAAACTTCCAGAAAATCATGTAAGTAACGCGGTGGACCCTCTAGAAGAACACAAACCTTAACTCGATTATGTGACCGTCTGAACCTCCTCTGAACCTTAGGGTTTGGGGCAGTACGGCGTTGCCACATGTGAGGCGTTGGCTTGACCCTTCTACGGCTGGACCATTGGTACTGTGGCATGTGATGGATATTTTTGAACTCCGCTCAAGTGTTGTGCTATTTGGGAAATCTTGGGTGTTTGATTATTCGATCGAAAAGTTTAACTCTGTCTTTTTATCTGGAATGTGATACAATATTTGGAATCCACAGGTAGTTATGAGATAACTAATTTGAATGTTATAAATCTAGCAGTTTAGTCTCAGATGATCGGTTGCCACGGGATTTTGATGTGATCAAAAGTCCGTTGCAATCACGTAGCGTACGCGGATACTCGCTGGGTAAACTTAATAGATAGCCACGCCCTATAGCCCCGACCAAGTAACTGTAGGAGAACCCCGTCACCAAAAGCATCCGTTCGGGTGCTCGCGGCAGCGGTGTTCCGCCTCAGTGCACTTCGTCGACGGCATCCGGGGGTGCGGCCGTCTACTAAAGTTTGCGACGAGCATTCTATCAGGATGTCGGGAATATTGTTGAATTTCCAGACTAGATATTGAAAAGTGTTTTCGATATTAAGACTAAAATACGGAGTTTATAATAGTTAGGCATGCGATGTCTAAGGAATTCATTTGGTTAGGCATGCGATGTCTAAGGAGGTTGTGGATTCCAACTATTGTAGTTTTACGGTTTCTTTTCTGTGATCGTAAGTGTAATATGTGGTGTATCACTGGTTTCGTTGCTATACATCAACGACAATCGGGATACGCATACTTGCTTACGTTGACGATATGAGATATTATGTGTTGCTGTGATATGTTATATTGGATCGTCGCGTTTTGAATAGCCGGGGGTTTTATGTGAGATGGGCGTTTTTATTTTCATTCATGTAAAATTCATTTGCATGTAATATTCTTTTATTGGGGCACTTCCGGGCTGAGGATGATGTCACCATTGTATATTATTTACTTTTCCGCATTAGGTAGACCCAAGGCAGGGAGCATAAGTAACCGGGTTCTAGGGTCCAGTGGAAGACCATCTCGAGGAGTCGAGATCGGGTCTTCTAACCCTAGAATTGGCAGTGTTGGTTACCGCTCTCGTAAGGGTCTAGGGATGTGGGTTTGGCTATTCATCGCGACCGTGGAATCCGTGCTTTATACAGGCTCGTATTAAAACACGGACCTCCTAGTATATCCAATATTTCATATATGTTCTTCTGCTGCAATGTTCTATGATGAGATCATATTACTGCCTGAGAAGAATGTTTATATTATATATATGAGATATATGTTATATTGCTGATTTCGTTTCAAATATGATGCTTGTGAAGCATAATTAAAATGAGACTTCATTAATGAGATTAATGAAATAAAAGAAACCTAAAGATGTTGTAGAAACTTGTTTAAAAACTGGTAGCTCTAGTTCTTGGTTTGCATAGCGGTGTTCCTTGTAGAACATCCAGCACCTTATTCGATAAGGAAAGAGCCGAGATCCCTTCACCGGGAGTGGCCTCTTTAGCGAAACTCGCAGATGCTATAATCTCGGTTTGTCTTTTGATTGTTTTTATAGTTTCTTCTTTGTATAGTGATATTTGTGAAATATCCCGTACCTTATTCGATGAGGAAAGAGCGGGCGATCCCTTCACCGGGAGTGACCTCTTTAGCAAAACTAGAAAAGCCCTCAACAACATTCCATTTAAAATAACTCGATTCTACAACGATATAAAGTTCATTACGCAAAAGGTTTTCTTAAAAACCTGTCGTAGCCCTCCGTCATTTCAGATAAGTAGTCTTTAGTATTCGTGCTGCGTTTGTTGACTTAGTCAAGGCATAGTGTGCGGTAGCTGATTAGTGCTTATCTGCAAAGCATATGATGCGATTGGATTAGGGTAGTCGTGCGGCCTTGTTGACTTAGTCAAGGGTTGTGCGGGTGGGTTTAATTCAATCGGGAAATGACGGGTTGAACTTTACTTGCGGTCTATGGTTTGTTGACTTAGTCAAGGTCATACATATCTTGGGGAAAAATATTATTGGGAATTTCAAGTGTTGAAATTTGCAATGAGATTGCATACCTTCTATGAGATAGTTGGATCCCGATACCCGCTGCGAGTAAGAGTTACTCCTGGGAGAGTTTTACACATTACAATTATCCGATCAAGTAGGTGTCTAGAAAGGTGTCAATGGGGTTACGCCACTAGGAAAACGAGATTTATTTTAATTAGGTCCGTGCGAAAGCACGGGGAACCTCCCTCATAGTACTGGCACTGGCCTGGTTGAAAGATTGGCGAACTTGTAGAGTGTATTTAATCCCGGCTAGTCTTTCTTTTTAGGGTTTGAATGACGATTTGACTAAAACAGTGGGAGCCATCTTGATTAGATAAATTGATAACCAATCTAATCTTATAAAAAGCTCACGCTGAGTGTTTTCTTCTCTCTCTCCTGGTTGCGACTTTGTCACGCCTTAATCAAGATAATAATACGGATGTATTGACCAAACCCGCTTATTATACTGCGCTAGGGAACGTTGGTCCCGCTTCAACTTATAATTGTTATAAGACAGAGCAGGAAATAGGGGATTACCAGAATTCCCGTGCCGCCTAAACGAAGAAAGTGCATGTTGATGCATCTTCTTCGGGTGTGTTCATTACACAGAACTGTTTCTCAAATATCCTTTATGTCCTGGGTATTTGATACCGGATCTGGATCCCACATTTGTAATTTGTTACATGGGCTACAGATAGGTAGAGAACTGAGAACGGATGATAAATTTCACGAGATAGAAATGGTGCAAGTGTTGCATCCACGTCTGTTGGTAGTTATCACCCTGTATTACCAGAATACATTGATTCTGAACGAATGTTATTAGATACCAAACCTGATATACAACATCATATCAGTCTCTTTATTAGTAAAGAAGGATATAATTTTGGATTGTTGGATAATGTTTTGAACATTTCCTACATCAAGAGTTGATCGGTTCAGGCACGTTGTCTAAAAGCATAGACGTTCTAAATCAAACCACAGTTCTTAACATACAGAACACACATAAGAGGAAGAGTTCAAAAATGAACGAATCTAACTTAAGGCATTGTAGACTAGGTCATATCAATGTGACCCGACTAGCTAAAGTTATATTTAGATGCATATTTAAATTAGTTTGAATTTATATCTTGTTAAACTTGCCGGTCATCTCACAAAGATAAGACGACCATATCTTTGTTTATTGGAAACAAAGAAAGAGTTAGTGAACTCTTTGGATTGATACATGCTGATGTATGAAGGTCCCCTGTCTACACATGCAAAGACCGGTTCTTTATACTTCATTACATTCTCTGATAATCTCTCAAGATTCAGACATATGTTCCTGTTGAAACACAAGTCCGAAACTTTTGAGATATTCACAGAATATAAGTTAGAAGTAGAGAACGAAAAACGGGTATAAGTATTATGTCCTTTGATGAGATCAAGGAGGAGAATACTTGAGCAAGGAGATTCCTGGACAATTCTAAAGGAGAATGAGATTCTCTCTCAGCATCACTACTCCGTATACACCACAGCACGTCGGTGTGTCGGGGCGGAGCAATCACACTCTATTAGATATGGTGTGCTCTATGATGAGTACTACCGAGTTTCCTATTTCTCTTTGGGAGTTATGCACTTGAGAAGCTGCATACCTATTGAATAGGGTTCCAATCAAATCAGATGCCTACCACTCCATATGTGATATGGAATGGGAAGAGCCCATATCTTAAGTATGTTAAGATTTGGGGTTGTCCATCCTATGTCTAAAAGCATAATCCGGATAAGCTCGAGGCAAAGTCAGTTCTGTGAAAGTTTGTTGGATATCCCAAGCATTTGCAAGGGAATATCTTCTACCTGTATGTCCACGTTGCGACCCCCGGTTCTTGCGGGGAGGCGGAAACGGTATAAAAATCAAATTTTTTTGCGCATGGGGCAACATGGACTAACAAAGTCGGGATCTTTTCTAAACTAAACTAGCAAGAAAGCTAAAGAGAGTTAGCTACTCGGAAAGGAGGTTATACCTAATTTGAACTCCTTCTTCTTGAAACCTTTGTAGGGGTTGATGGTGCTTTCCTCGTTGCCTTCTTCCGTCAAAGATGGATCCACCTGAGGGTTCAACCTTCGGGCTTTTTCTCGGACTTTGAGAGAACTAGGATCTTCGGCTTGCTAAACGTCTAACCCTAGAGAGAGTAGAGAGTGTCTTTGGGGTGTTTTTATCTCAAGAAGAGGGATTCTCAACACATGAGAAGGATTCTCCTTGAACTAGAGGAGGAGGAAGAAGAAGTGAGGCGAGAGAAGAGTTATGATAGAATGAGCTCTCTTTTCTTTTACAACCATAACAAAAAGAAAAGAAATTATCAAATTAACAATAATAATAAAAATGAAATAGTTGATGGATGGTTTGGAATGACCATTATCATTACATTCATTAAATGAATTTTGCTAGAATCTAAGAGCATCTTTGTAAAGTAATGATGATGGTCAAACTTTCAACTATGGTCAACTAGTCAACCTTGGTCAACAAGTCAACAAACCCAACCATGACACAATTTCATTTAATTAATATTAATAATTGATAATTCATAAATCCATTAGGGTTTGGAAAAAGACGACTGTCAACTGTGCATACGCACCCGTTCCGAAACCCTAATGAAAATCTTCTTCCTTCGCCTTAATCAACTGTGCATACACACCCACATTCTTGTTCCGAGGAACATGAATACCAAGAGATAAAATCAACCCCAAAACATATACCAGTATCTGGCTCAAACCAAAGCCTACTAGTAATATCTGTCCGGACTCCAAACGTGCACAAGTGCGCGGATGAGAACGAACCCTGTCGCAAAACCATGCGACCTCTACTCTTTTTTGCCCAGAGGCGAATAGCCCTCTGTATGGGACACTAAAGACTCGACACTACGCTGGCAGTGGGTTTAACCACAGATCGCAAGCGGCACTAGCTGTGCGTAACGGTCCCCAGGTAGATGCCGATAAGAAGACTGACGAGGTGAACCCCATCTGAACTCCTACTGAGTCTGAATGTGACAGTCTCCGTACAGTCCGGTCTGTTCGTCTGATACATCGCATGTCGGGCCTAGGGGGCAGTAAACGTCAGTCCCCTAATAGCGGTACAAGTCGTGTCGGAGTGAAGCCCAAAACACCTTGAGATAACACCGGAAACCTACCAGTATATCTCGCTTGCCCTGGCCAGGGACTACTAGTGTAATGGCTCTCCTAGACACTGCGCGATGTCAACCCCCAATACCGGGAGAGACGAATCCTGTCTAACCATCACTGCCTCCAAGTGCTTCGGGAATGCACCCAATCACTACCTTTTTGCACGACTCCTTTGAGCCGTGGTAGGGTAGTGATCAAAGTGTAGTGGGAACACACTCGAGGCGAAGTGCCAGTGTCAAGTCTGCGGACTAAGCTGTACTCATGTCACCTGGGAACGGATAACTGACGACAGGTATAATACCAACTTGTCAGTTCCCGACGAGTCCTATCCAGTGTACTCGTAACCTAAAGAGCACCCGCATACTATCTCAAGTACGACGTACTGACGGCTGTGGGACAGAACGTCTCCCACACTGGGATGAGAAGCGCATGCGCCAGTCTACTCCGGAGTATCGATGCCCTGTCTCGATAGTCCTGCGACTAGGGACCTGTATAAGGATGTGCTTATAGATTACCCAGCCCCCACTAGTGTGACTGCCATCACGACGCTGGTAATCAAGCAAAGACCCTAAGGGCTCCACTAATGCGTATAGGTGATATGATAAAATAAACACATGTACATATTGAAGTAGAAACAAACTAAGTAGCATACTACTATTTTGAGCAAGATTGTATATACAAGGTGAATATCCCAAGCTTCCATTAAGTAATATACAAACCAGTATGATACAGTAATGGCCTCTATGGCATATACACTAACAATCTCCCACTTGCACTAAGGCCATGTACTGGCGTATCGAAGACCTATCATCTCGATCTGCCGCTCGAACTGAGTCTGGGGCAGGGCCTTGGTGAATGGATCTGCAGTGTTTTCTTCTGAAGCAACCCTCCGAACCTTGATCTCCTTGCGATCCACGATCTCCCTGATCAGGTGATACCGCCTCAAGATATGTCTGGATCTCTGATGGGACCTGGGTTCCTTCGCTAAAGCTATAGCCCCGTTGTTGTCGCAATACAGTTGTATTGGGTCAACAATGGACGGAACCACCTGAAGTTCTTTCAAGAACATCCTCATCCAGACAGCTTCTTTTGCGGCATTAGATGCAGCGATATATTCCGCTTCCATAGTCGAGTCTGCAACGGTTTCCTGTTTGGAACTCTTCCAACACACCGCCCCTCCATTGAGGGTAAAGACAAAACCCGACAAGGACTTGGAATCATCCTTGTCACTTTGGAAGCTGGAGTCAGCAAAGGCCTCGATCTGGAGGTCTTTTCCGCCATACACCAAGAACATCTCCTTAGTCCTTCTCAGGTACTTGAGAATGTTCTTTACCGCTATCGAGTGTTTCTCCCCAGGGTTTGACTGATACCGGCTTACCACACTGAGTGCATAAGCTACATCCGGTCTGGTACACAACATCACATACATTATAGAGACTACCGCAGAAGCGTAGGGTATAATAGACATGCGATCCCTCTCCAAATCAGTCTTGGGAGACATCTCTTTAGAGAGGGTGATCCCGTGACAAGCCGGTAGGTTACCGCGCTTGGAATCTTCTATACTGAATCTTTTCAGTATGGTGTCGATGTACCTGGACTGTGAAAGTCCTAATATCCTCTTGGATCTATCACGATGGATCCGGATCCCCAGGATGTATGAGGCATCACCCAGGTCTTTCATGGAGAACCTGTGCGACAAGAACCCCTTGACAGATTGTAGCTACGTATGAGGCATCACCCACGTATAAAATGAGGAATACTACAGTTCTCGCTACAAATCGACTATAGATGCATGGTTCATCTGGATTTTTGATAAAGCCAAATTCTTTGACCGTCTCATCAAAGCAGATGTTCCAACTCCGCGATGCCTGCTTTAGTCCATAGATGGACTTAAGCAACTTGCACACCTTTCCGCTGCTCCCACTCTGAATGAAACCCTCTGGCTGGTCCATATAGACACACTACTCTAAATTTCCATTTAGAAAAGCGGTTTTTACGTCCATTTGCCAATTCTCATAATCGTGGAAGGCAGCAATGGCAAGAAGGATCCGAATGGATTTCAGCATAGCCACTGGAGAAAAGGTTTCGTCATAGTCCAAACCAGGTCTTTGACGGAAACCCTTTGCTACAAGTCTAGCTTTATAGGTCTCAACCTGTCCATCTACACCAATCTTCCTTTTGAAGATCCACTTGCATCCTACGGGTTTTACCCCGTCTGGAGCAATGTCCAACGTCCTTACTTTGTTGGTGTACATGGACTCCATTTCGGTCCGCATTGCATCCAGCCATTTTACTGAGTCAACGCTCTGAACGTCCTGCTGGAAGCTAGTAGGCTCATCATAATCTATGATGCAATCCTCTGTATCCCCGTCTATGAGAAAACCGTAGTATCTCTCGGGCGGATGAGACTGCCTACTACTCCTGCGGAGTGGCGTAGGAATGTCCTGTTCTTTTGAAACTACTGGCTCTTCCAAGCTTTCAGTAATAGCTTGTGGTTCTGGAATTTCTTCCAGTTCTATTGCGCTCCCCCTTATCTGGGTTTCAAAAAACTCAGTTTCCAAGAAGCGGGCATGTTGAGAAACAAAAAACATTTTGTTCCTCAGCGGAATAGAAAATATACCCCCTGGAGTTCTTTGGGTATCCCACAAACTTACACTGTACTGAACGTGCCTCGATCTTGTCCGCATGCTGCTTTTTTACAAAAGCTGGACATCCCCATATCTTAAGGTACTTAAGACAGGGTTTCTTCCCACTCCACATCTGATATGGAGTGGTAGGCACAGTCTTGGTGGGAGCCTTGTTCAAGAGATATGCAGCTGCTTCTAGTGCATAACCCCAGAAAGATCGCGGTAACTCTGCCTTACTCATCATGGAACGAACCATATCCAATAGGGTTCGATTCCTCCTTTCTGATACACCGTTATGTTGCGGAGTGTATGGAGGAGTACGCTGAGAGAGAATTCCATTCTCTTTTAAATAGTTCAGGAACTCGGCACTCAAGTATTCTCCACCTCGATCCGATCTTAGAATCTTAATACTTTTGCCTGTTTGGTTTTTAACTTCATTCTTGTATTCGCGAAATTTCTCAAAGGCCTCGGATTTCTGCTTCATTAAGAAGACATGTCCATACCTAGAGAAATCATCTGTGAAAGTAATGAAGTATGAATAACCGCTTCGCGCATGTGTAGACATTGGACCACACACGTCACTGTGTATGAGTCCCAAGAGCTCGCTCGCTCTTTCTCCGTGTCCAGTGAACGGAGTCTTTTTCATCTTTCCCATGAGACAAGATTCATAAGTGGCATAAGACTGATACTCAAACGGATCCAAGTATCCTTCTTTTTGTAACTTAGTCAACCGTGTCTCATTGATGTGACCCAGTCTACAATGCCATAAGAAAGCCTAATTTATATTTGGAGACTTTCTTTTTTGTGTATTCTGGACATTGAAAATCTGTGGTTGGTTTAACACGTATATACCATTGCTCAGTGTACCTGACCCAATCAGAACTTGATTAAGGTGAATGTTTACAACATTACTTACAAACGCAAATTCATAACCTTCTTTAGAAACCAAAGATACAGAAATGATATAACAAGTTGCGTTGGGTACAAAAAATCAATTACGCAAAACCAAAACATGCCCATCTGACATTCCCAGGTGATAGTCCCTTACGGCTTTAGCGTCCATGCTAGCTCCGTTTGCAACTCTGAGGGTCATGTCATCTGCCTTCAAAACCCTACGGTTTCTCAACGCCTGCAAAGAATTACAGATATGAGATCCTGATCCGGTATCCAATACCCAGGAAGTAGAGTTTATAGAAAGACAGTTTTCAATAACATACACACCTGAAGCTGAAGCCGCAACCTGCTTCAGTTCCTGTGTCCTGGCCTTCCAAGCCCTGCAATCTTTCTTCCAGTGTCCACTCTTATGACAATAGAAGCATTCTTCCTTTCCCACAAGCTTCCCCGCTATCTTTGTTGCCTTTTCCTTTCCCTTCGCACCCACTTCACTAACACCGCCCCTTGGTTTGGCGGGGGCTTTCTTCCTCTTTCCCTTGGCTTTCGTCTTGGACCTAGAAGAAGAAGATCCTCCTACAAACAAAGTGGGTGTTTCCCTACCTTTCTGTAGGGTGCCCTCTGCGCTCCTCAGCATGTTGAGGAGTTCTGAAAGTTCAACTTCTTTTTCTTGTAAGTTGAAGTTCAGTATAAACCGGGCGTAAGTGAATGGAAGGGACTGGAGAATTATGTCCGTATAGAGCTCACTTTCCAACGTGGTCCCAAGTTCCGCGAGCTCCTCAATGTAGCCAATCATCTTAAGCACGTGGTCCGCTACCGATGATCCGACGGCCAATTTTGCAGAAAATAACTTCTTCAACACTTCGTATCTTGCGATACGAGACTGCTCTCCATACAGCTCTTTTGTATGAAGAAATATGGATTCCAGGTCCATATTCTCGTGCCTCCTCTGATGTTCGTTGTCCATAGCGGCAAGCACGAGGCACTTGGCCTTCGCGCAATCAATCTCCCAAGTCTTACGGATTTCCTTATCCGCGACGCTGGAGGTGGGACCTGGGACGGGGGGAGCTTTGGTGGTAAGAAGATACCCCAGCTTGTCGTAAGTGATTGCCATTTTGACATTCCTGAGCCAATCTTTGTAGTTTGGCCCTGTCAGTATGTTTTTATCTAGAAGTAACTTAAGTCCAGTCATATCGATTGGTCGCTGCAATTAGGAGAGAGAGAGAAGAAACACTTTAGCACGATGCTCTTGCAAGTTTAGAGTGGTTTTTAATTTGTCTAAACAGGATGGCTCCCACTGTCTCTCGAATCCCTCCTTAAACCATAAAGGAAGAATTAGTCGGGATCAATCCCACCGCACAATACTTGCTTAACCGTTCAGCCAGGCCAGTGTCGGTACTTCGAGGGAGGTTTTTCAACGCTTTCGTGAAGTTCCTTAATTTAAGAACCTCTTTTTCCTAGGGGCGTAGCCCCGCTAACACCTTTCTAGACACCTACTAGGTTTATAGCATTGATCGTTTAGTGAAAAATTTCCCGAAGAGTAGCATATACTCACAGTAGGATCGGGATCCAAATATCATCGCGTGACGAAACTGAAGGAATCCTACCAGAATCACCACACTCCAAATGGTATGCAAATCTAGCAAGTTTCAGTACTTATGAAACTCCCGATGTGGATTTTTGCCCCATGCTCTTATAACCTTGACGATGGTCAACAAATCATAAGTCACATGTCAAGTTCTGCCCGTCATTTTCCAGGTTAATTTGAACCCACCCGTATATACCCTTGACGAAGGTCAACAAGGCAATACGACTGTCCCAAACCAACGCATCTATCTATGCTACGTATGAACACCCAACAGCTACCAATTTCTATGCCTTGACGAAGGTCAACAAACATAGCTTGAATACTATTGAATATTCATACGAAACGACGGAGGGCTACGAATGGTTTTGGCGAAACCGTGAACGTAGTGAACTTGATATAATCGATGGAACGAGATAGCTTTTAGAAGGAGTGGCTCAAGCTCCGTATTTAAAAGTTAGTTTTGAAAAGAACCGAGTGGTTTTTCGAAAATGTTCCAACGACTTTTGCTTAGTTTATTATCTTGCATTAGTTCTTTTAATGCGTGATATTCTTGCATTCGTTCTTTTAATGCGTCCCATCATTTAATCCTACCATTGCAGAAAACAACCAAAATATGACGTACGCTTATGCCATTCGCATTCGCCACGGGGCCCCGTCATTACCCGTTAGGTTACTTAACTAACGACAGAGCGGGGGCTGGGCTAGCGCGGCTGTAAAACATAAGCAACGCCTAAATAGTTATAAATATATAGCAATGATAGACATTACAGATCACAGATGAATACATTGGATATACTAGGAATCCGCAATCCTTTCGAGCCTGCAACGAAAAGCGGATTACACGGTCGCGGTGAATAGCCAATACCCCACCCAAGACCTCTACGGGTGCGGCAAACTACCCGCCAAGTACCCGAAGTGGAGCAACCTCCCTCAACGCCGTGAGTAGGCCACTCGGCACTTCGAGATACCCGGTAGTTTGTGCACCCCCTCCATGGTTCTATCCTAGGAGCAAAAACAGTAAAAAGAATTATACAATGACGGCTACAACCCCGACCCGGTTGTGCGGCCATACAAATAATAATATTACATCAATTTACAGTTTACAATGAATGAAAGAAAAAGAATCACTCATCTCACATCCACCCCGGCTATTCACCCGCGACAGTCCAACGCATTCATATACACAAACCATCATCAAACACAGATCACAGATATGTATAACCCCGACTAATCGACATATAGAGATTAGCCGACGTTCAATACATGTAAACATCACAGATATAACCATTGTAGTCAAAGTGTAGTGAAGTTCGATAAAAATACGGATTTATAAGCCCCCAAAAACAAATTTCATCTCTGGAAAATCTGGGCACAAATAACCCATCAGAAAAATCCCAAAACCCTCCTAGAAGAACACTGCACAAAACCCGATCACGAGAGGAAACAAAACGGCGGCGGTTCCGCGGCGCAAGCCACCTATCACCGCGGAACCGCGGCGGTTTGAGGGAATCAGGCGACCGTTTTTGGTGGGTGTTTTCACAAAACCCTGAGCCGATTTTAGGAGTAAAACTTTTTATTTTTAAAGCACAAAAATTTCAACAGAAAGTTAGGGTTTTGATTTTCCGGTTCTTGCGATTTTTCCGATCGAACTTCCATACACTTTACTACTAAGCTAGTTTAAGTTTAGTTAGGCTCTGATACCATTGTAAGTCCACGTTGCGACCCCCGGTTCTTGCGGGGAGGCGGAAACGGTATAAAAACCAAATTTTTTAGCGCATGGGGCAACATGGACTAACAAAGTCGGGATCTTTTCTAAACTGAACTAGCAAGAAAGCTAAAGAGAGTTAGCTACTCGGAAAGGAGGTTATACCTAACTTGAACTCCTTCTTCTTGAAACCTTTGTAGGGGTTGATGGTGCTTTCCTCGTTGCCTTCTTCCGTCAAAGATGGATCCACCTGAGGGTTCAACCTTCGGGCTCTTTCTCGGACTTTGAGAGAACTAGGATCTTCGGCTTGCTAAACCTCTAACCCTAGAGAGAGTAGAGTGTGTCTTTAGGGTGTTTTTATCTCAAGGAGAGGGATTCTCAACACATGAGAAGGATTCTCCTTGAACTAGAGGAGCAAGAAGAAGAAGTGAGGAGAGAGAAGAGTTATGATAGAATGAGCTCTCTTTTCTTTTACAACCATAACAAAAAGAAAAGAAATTATCAAATTAACAATAATAATAAAAATGAAATAGTTGATGGATGGTTTGGAATGACCATTATCATTACATTCATTAAATGAATTTTACTAGAATCAAAGAGCATCTTTGTAAAGTAATGATGATGGTCAAACTTTCAACTATGGTCAACTAGTCAACCGTGGTCAACAAGTCTACAAACCCAACCATGACACAATTTCATTTAATTAATATTATTAATTGATAATTCATAAATCCATTAGGGTTTGGAAAAAGGCGACTGTCAACTGTGCATACGCACCCGTTCCGAAACCCTAATGAAAATCCTCTTCCTCCGCCTCAATCAACTGTGCATACACACCCGCATTCTTGTTCCGAGGAACATGAATACCAAGAGATAAAATCAACCCCAAAACATATACCAGTATCTGGCTCAAACCAGAGCCTACTAGTAATATCTGTCCGGACTCCAAACGTGCACAAGTGCGCGGATGAGAACGAACCCTGTCGCAAAACCATGCGACCTCTACTCTGTTTTGCCCAGAAGCGAATAGCCCTCTGTGTAGGACTCTAAAGACTCGACACTACGCTGGCAGTGGGTTTAACCACAGATCGCAAGCGGCACTAGCTGTGCGTAACGGTCCCAAGGTAGATGCTGATAAGAAGACTGACGAGGTGAACCCCATCTGAACTCCTACTGAGTCTGAATGTGACAGTCTCCGTACAGTCCGGTATTTTCGTATGATACATCGCATGTCGGGCCTAGGGGCAGTAAACGTCAGTCCCCTAATAGCGGTACAAGTCGTGTCGGAGTGAAGCCCAAAACACCCTGAGATAACACTGGAAACCTACCAGTATATCTCGCTTGCCCTGGCCAGGGACTACTCGTGTAATGGCCCTCCTAGACACTGCGCGATGTCAACCCCAAATACCGGGAGAGACGAATCCTGTCTAACCATCACTGCCTCCAAGTGCTTCGGGACTGCACCCAATCACTACCTTTTTGCACGACTCCTTTGAGCCGTGGTAGGGTAGTGATCAAAGTGTAGTGGGAACACACTCGAGGCGAAGTGCCATTGTCAAGTCTGCGGACTAAGCTGTACTCATGTCACCTGGGAACTGATAACTGACGACAGGTATAATACCAACTTGTCAGTTCCCGACGAGTCCAGTCCAGTGTACACGTAACCTAACGAGCACCCGCATACTATCTCAAGGACGACGTACTGACGGCTGTGGGACAGACCGTCTCCCACACTGGGATGAGAAGCGCATGCGCCAGTCTACTCCGGAGTATCAATGCCCTGTCTCGATAGTCCTGCGACTAGGGACCAGTATAAGGATGTGCTTATAGATTACCCTGCCCCCACTAGTGTGACTGCCATCACGACGCTGGTAATCAAGCAAAGATCCTAAGGGCTCCACTAATGCGTATAGGTGATATGATAAAATAAACACATGTACACATTGAAGTAGAAACAAACCAAGTAGCATACTACTATTTTGAGCAAGATTGTATATACAAGGTGAATATCCAAAGCTTCCATTAAGTAAAATACAAACCAGTATGATACAGTAATGGCCTCTAGGGCATATACACTAACACTACCTAACCGAGGAAAAAAAGATGTTTTGTTTCTCAACATGCCACCTTTATGAAAGGGAATTTCTTATGAAGAAATTAGTGGTCATGAGGTAGAACTGGAAGGAGTTCCAGCTATACAAACTGCAGCTGATGATTTGGTAAACCCGAAGGATTCAATAGTGTCCAACGAACCTCAGCCTCTCCGCCGATCTAGTAGGGTTCCTCACCCACCAAGAGATACTTCGTTTTCTCTATGACAGTGGGAGCGAGGATTGCATCATGAGATGATGACCAAACTAGTTTCGAGCTGGCCATCAGGAGTGGGACTCTGTAAGAATGGCTGGATGCTTAGTGATCCGTGATGGAATCCTTATATACTAACAAAGTATGGACTTTGGTTGCTTTATCTGAAGGGTTAAATCCCCATCAGGAGCAAGTATATCTTGAGAAGATTACTTGGTGTACATGGAAAAGTTGAGACTTTCAAAGCTATGCTTAAGTCCATCCAGATCCTACTTGCCACGGCTACATACCATGACTACGATATCTGGTGGTTGGGTGTCATGTCTGCTTTTCTAAATGTTGATTTGGAAGAGAGCGTCTATAAGTACACAGTCAGAGGGCTTCGTAGACAGTGGGAGCAGCAGAAACGTGTGCAAGATGTTTTATCAGGTATCGCAGAGTGGGAACATTTGTTTTGATGTGGTAGTCAAAGAGTTTGACTTCATCAAAATGGTAGATGAACCTTGTATATACAAAAAGGTAGTAGAGAGTATGGTGGTGATCCTCGTAGAGTACGTGGATGACATACTCTTGATAGGGAAGGAGTTTCCTATGCTACGCTCGGTCAATCACCTCTTATCACAAAGATTCTCCATATAGGATCAAGGTGATACCTCTTAAATCCTGGTTTATGGATCTATGGGATAGATCTATGGGAGAATCACCGGAAAGGTTCCAGGGTGATAAGGACGACTGAATGTCAGTCGCATGCATTGTCTTTACCCTCAGTGGATGGACGGTATGTTGGAAGAGTTCCAACTTAGATACCGTGACTTACTAGATGATTAAAGGCAAGATACATCGTTACCAAGGATGCTACCAAAGAGGCAGTCTGGATATATATAAGTTCATGAGATGAATTTCGTTCCTACCATTGTGTGACAATAGAGTTGTGGCTTATGCCAAGGAACCCCCGTCCCATCTGAAATCCAGATATAATTCTTAGGCAGTATCCCCTGATCATGGAGATGGTTGATCTCCAGGGAGATCAAGGTTAGGAGAGTAGACACAGAGGACAACAGCGCGGATCCACTCACAAAGGCCTTTTTCCCAGTACAGACTTTTATGGGATGGATGAGTATGAGATACTTCAACCACAGCTAATTGTTGGGTATGTGATACCACAACAGATGGCCCTAGTGCAAGTAGGAGATTGTTAGTTATATGTATGCCCTAGAGGCCATTACTGTACATACGATGTATATTGTAGTGGATGCTTGGACATATATAGGGAGCACTTTCTTGCTCGACATGATAGTACGCTATCTGGTTGTACTTTATCTTAACATGTACTCTGATTGTCTCTATGTTACATATTGATAAAGCGCTTAGGATATGTACTCGACTACTGGGACTATGATGAGATCATACTAGTGGGGCCACGGTAGTCGACGAGTACATCCTTTAACTGTTCCTAGTCGAGGGTGTATCGAGACAGGGCATCGATACACCAGAGTAGACTAGCGTATACTCATCTTGACCCATATGATGGGTGATGGATGATCCCATATCCATCGATGTTTGACATCAAGGATGGTGTACGGGTGCTTAGTAAAGACTGGGTACACTGGACGGACTCGCCGAGAACTCCCAGATAGTATTATACCTCACGTCAGATGGCAGTTCTCTGGTGACACTGGTACAGGTTAGTCTGTAGACCCGAGATCGTCATAGAGTCTTGTGTGATTCCTACTATGCTTTGAATTCCATCATACCACGTCCAAGAGGGCGTGCAAAAAGGTGGCTTTTGGGTACAGTCCCGAATCACATGGAGGCAATGAGTGATAGGAGGGGATTCGTCTCTCCCGGTATAGGGAGTTGATGTTGTGCTGTGTTCGATTGGCTATAACAGGAAATCCCTAGCCAGGGTTGCTGATATTTACCGGTAAGTGTTATCAGTAGTTTCTCGAACTGTTATAGACCTCATATCGACACGACTTATCATGCTACTGGGGTCTGACGTTTACCACCCCTAGGGAGATATGCGACATATCAGACGAAGAGATCGGACTGTACGGGAGTGTTACTGATTGGATTCGCAGGAGAATGTACAGGCTTGCTTGTTGATCTTCTGATCGCTCAATACCTGGGTGGCTGTTACGTTTAGCTGACCGCTTGCAGCTTGTGGGTGTTTGATATGATCATCACCTACTGCCGGCGTATTGACGATTCTTTAGAGTCCTACACAGAGCTTTCTTGGCTCAGGCAAAACGGAGTAGGAGCACATATATGATATGTGCGGGACCGAGAACAATACGTGTATGTGATACCGTACTAGATTCTCGCGATATGAGATATCGGCCGGGTATATGTGATATATCCGGGTCATCGGATCAAGTGTTGATTCGATGAACTAATACAGATTATATTAGTCGGCTATTTATGAAATAGCCGGATTATCGGATCAAGTGTTGATTTGATATATTAAATTGCATTAACTAATATAAGCTCACTAAAAGATTCTTTTTCTCACTCGGGTAATACATTGATATATATGCGATATATATTAATTGTATCATTTTATTTTGTTACAATAAATATTATATATGTGATATATAATATTGTAACATATTATGGCTATTATTGCAACATGATTAGTGGAGATTAAACATGATTACGGTTTGATTGGGGTTAATTTTTCTAGAAGCTTCTGGAAGCATTCTTTTTGTTTTTGCAAAGATATTTTGCAAGATATTTACATAACCCAACCCACACCCTTTACTATGGTTAGATCTCTACAATGGTTAAGTCTTTTCTTGACTTAACCATGGTTGCATTTGTAATGATATTATCGCAATTCATTATTCATCACAAAAGGATTATTCATTGTTCTTCTTCTTCCTTCTTTTTTCGGATGGAAAAGCTTACTAGCTTTTTCAATAGTGATGATTTTGAGTGAGAAATAGAAAACAAAAGAGAGCTAAAATCCTACTTCATCATCCTAATCTATCCTTGCCATTTAGATTAGGGTGTTCACTTCATTTGTGAGTGAGAGCTTGTGTTAATGAAACTTCAAGGTAGATCATCTTTGTTATCGAAGATCGGAAGCAAGCATGCATCTTTCTCTTCGTGGAGCCTCTCTAGAGTCCGGGAACATGATGATCGCAGCGAAGGGACCTCAACACGGAGGTTATGAAACGAAGGACCGGATTACAATGGTTGTAATCCCAAACTTTTAGATGTTAAAGTGTTTAACATGCTTTGTTACGCCTAATCTCTAGTTTAAAGTACTTGGTTAGGGTTGTTCGGCACGTCTAATATTTGAATCGGGCATGGTTGATGCCTTATTACCCTTGTGAGAGTGCCTAGTAACCCTACAAAAATCTGCAGAACAGCTTATGGTTTGTCAAGTTCAATTGAATCCTTAGATTCTACTAAATTTTCGGTAACCGTTTGTGGTTCTGGAATCACTTCCAATTATTCCATACTCCCACTAGTTTCTTTTGCAAAAATATTCCTTTTATAAAAATGTGGCGAGTCAATACCAATGTAACTATTGATCTTGAAAATGGTAGAAGCAAAATCCTAGCGAATGCTTAGGATAATCCACAAACCGTCATTACCGAAGCATGCCTTGAGTTTGTCCAGATTCTGCTTTTAAACAAAAACTGGATAACTCCATATCATAACAACCTCAAGATATGTTAACCATTCTACGTCCATATAGAATCAAGGCACTAATTTAGATGGAACCGGATCTAAATGTTATGCAGCTGTTTCAAGTGCATATCACCTAATGGAAAAAGGCCAATACAGCATTACCTATCATGTAGAGCACCCACGGATGAGTAACCTGCGAGAGAATCAAGTTCCTAATATCACTATGATGGAATACCTAGCATAAGTATCTACATTTTCGATCACTTCGAAGAATCCTGATATTTCCAACATATGGTTCTCTACTTTATTCTTATACCTATAAACTTCTCAAAATCTTTGGTCCTTGCATTACAACGAATGCGTGTCTAAAACCAGAGAACTCATAGATAGACCTGAATGAAGTAAGAGTGTCAACTCCTTGTCCCGAAGGACACTAGATAATATACATTTTCACGTATAAGTCCCAAGAGTATACTAACTCAAACACCGTGTACTGTAAGTTGAAAACTGTATCTTTGTTAAGAATGTCTTACACAGTTATTCAATGCACCTTACCTTATCCTCAACTAATAAAGGTAAATGTTTATAACAAAATTTTCAAAATGTATATCTCACTTTATAAAATAAAGGTATAGATATTTCATTTTCAAATTTGGTGCATAACAACGGTTATTCGAAACCAAATATTTGTCATTAAGCAAATCCAGGCGATTTAATCCAATATCACCAATTGCAACGAATTCCGATATTGAGGATCAAATCACCCATTTCTTAATATACTACTCCTACTCATCATCTGTAACATCTTACAGATATGAGTCCAAATCTGGTAAATACATACCCTAGAGTCAGAATTGATTGGGAAAACGGTTCTCTATTATAAGTACACAAAAATACTGAAACATGAAAATGTTTCATAGGGGGTGGTAAGGTATTCCTAGTAATGCCTTTTCCATTATCCAGATTCATGACAATAGTAGCAATTTCCTTTGTCCTCACTTCAATCCCTTTATATGTCTCTACATCTTACCTTCTATACACGCACTTAGCCTAATTAATTTTCTTTCTTCCTTACCTTTCGGCACCAGCCTAAGGTTTGGAAGAAGACTCTCCAATAAGCGTAATAGGTGTACTCTCCTAATACAAGGAGCTCTCACAACCCAAGAGAAGGTAAAGGGACAACCGAATAATCCTATTCAATTTTCTCCAGAACCTGTGGCTATCCTCGATCGAAGTAACTTCTTCGAGTTCGTATGTAACTATACAATGGTCGTTCCAAGCGATATGGATCATCTTAGTGATACGAAGTGTTCTGAAGAAATCAAAAGGGTAAAGTAGGAGTGGCGGGGATATGCGCAACTTTGTCGTGAATCATGACAATCCAAAGCCAAAGTCTATAAAAAGGTTCGGTCAACTAGGTTCATGAGTTTGTAAGGTAAGTCATAGGTCGATGTACCAGAAAGAAAGAAAAGAAACACTCAGCATGCACTCTATCAAAATTAGATTGGTTATCACTTTATCTAATCAGGATGGCTCCCACTATTTTCTCGAATTTTCCTTCAAAGCCTAAAAGGAGAACTAGTCTGGATCATGTAAACTTTACAAGTTTGCTAACCATTCGGCCAGGCTGGTGTTGGTACTCCGAGGGAGGTCCCCTGTGCTTTCGTACGGACACAATTAATAATCCTGTTTCCGCAGAGGCATAACCTCGTTAACACTCTCTAGACACCTAATAGGTTAGCTAATTATGAAGTGAAAAATCTCCCGAGAAGTAATACATATTCATCAGTGAGAATAGGGACCCAACTATCATTGCGTGATAATTTTGAAGGAAGCCAACCAACATTACCACACTCTAGAAGGTATGCGCATGCATGGCAAATTTCCCATATGTTTGAAATTCCCCATATGGTTTTTGATCCTAGGACCCAAGTGACCTTGACACGGTCAAAATATCAAAGGGTCCTAGTCAAGTTCAACCTGCCATTATTTTGATTGCATTAAACCTACCGGCATAATACCCTTGACACAGTCAAAATGGTTACACGGCTGTCCTAACCAATTCACATATCCATGCGACAGAAAGATATTACAGAGCTACCGTACACTACGCCTTGACACAGTCAACATACGTAGCACGAATACTAAGCAATACTAATCTGAAATGACGGAGGTTGCGGCTGGTTTTTGGCGAAAAACCTTTAACGTAATGAACTTGATATCGTTGAAGCAACTCGAGTGGCTTTGAAATGGAGTGATTTAAGCTCCGCTTTTTGAACTAGTAACATAAACCTTTGCTTAAGAGCAAACTCCCAGTGAAGGGATCAACGCTCTTCCCTCATAGAATGAGGTACGGGATATTCCTAACCGAATACCTCTGTGCAAAAAAAAATAATACGAGTATGCGTTTTGAAGAAAACTGAGTAGTTTTAAAATTGGTTCCAACAACATCATTTAGGTTTATTTTCCTTGCTTTATATCGATAATGTGTTCCCATCATTTTATGTTTCCAAGCACAAAAGAAACAACCAAAATAGCATGTTATTTATATGCCATCCGCATTCACCATGGGGCCCCGTCAGGTTACTTAACTAATGGTAGAGCGGGGGCAGGACTAGCGCGGATGCAAAACATATAGAAGCATCTATTAAATATATATATATATATATATATATATATATATATATATATATATCAACATCGCAGGCAGAAAATAGTCATCACAGGCAGATAAAAATCATCACGGGCATGCGAATAACAATATGGAATAGCGGATAAATTAGGAGCCCCGCGTTTCATTTGAGCTATAATTGAGACACGACGTTCTTTGGTTGTGTGGATAACTGGTTCAATAATGAACCAAGACCCCTACGAGTGCGGCAAGTCACCCACTAATCTCGGAAGTGAGGCAACCCCAATCAACAAAGTGAATGGGCTACCCAGCACTTCACGGAATCTGGTAACTGTCAGTGTATATGCCCTAGAGGCCATTATTGTATCATACTAGTTTGTATATTACTTAATGGAAGCTTGGGATATTCACAGTTTTATAGACAATCTTGCTCAAAATGGTAGTATGCTACTTGGTTTGTTTCTACTTTAATATGTGCATGTGTTTCTTTTAGCATATCGCTTATACATATTAGTGGAGCCCTCAGGATCTTTGCTTGATTACCAGCGTTGTGATGGCAGTCACACTAGTGGGGGCTGGGTAATCTACAACCACATCCTTATACAAGTCCCTAGTCGTAGGATTATCGAGACAGGGCATCGATACTCCGGAGTACACTATCGTATGCGCTTCACATCCCAGCAGGGGAGATGGTCTATCCCACAGCCATCAGTACGTCGTACTGGAGATAGTATGCAGGTGCTCGTTAGGTTATGAGTACACTGGACAGGACTCGTCGGGAACTGTTGGTTGGTACTATACCAATCGTCAGATAACAGTTCCCAGGTGACAGGAGTACAGCTTAGTCCGTCGACTTGACACTTCTACTTCGCCTCGAGTGTGTTCCCACTGTACTTTGATTACTACCCTATTACGGCTCAAAGGATTCGTGCAAACAGGTAGTAGTTGGGTGCAGTTCCGAAGCACTTGGAAGCAGTAGCGGTTAGATAGGATTCGTCTCTCCCGGTATTGGGGGTTGATATCGCGCTGTGTCTAGGAGAGCCATTACACAAAGTCCCTGGCCAGAGCAAGCGAGATATACTGGTAGCGTTTCCAGTATTATCTCAGGGTGTTATGGGCTACATTCCGACACGACTTGTACCTCTATTAGGGGACTGACGTTTACCGCCCCTAGGCCCGCCATGCGATACTCTCAGACGAACAGACCGGACTGTACGGAGATTGTCACATTCAGGCTCAGTAGGAGTTCGGATGGGTTCACCACGTCGGTCTTCTTATCGGCATCTACCTGGGGACCGTTACGTACAGCTAGTACCGCTTGCAGCCTGTGGTTAAACCCACCGCCAGTATAGTATCGAGTCTTTAGAGTCCCACACAGAGGGTTATTCGCCTTTGGGCAAAACAGAGTAGAGGTCGCATGGTTTTGCGACAGGGTTCGTTCACATCCGCGCACTTGTGCACGTTTGGTGTCCGGGCGGTTATTACTAGCGGACTTTGGTTTAAGCCAGATCCTAGTATTTGTTTTGGGATTGGTTTTGTCTCATTGTATTCGTGTTCCCCGGAACACGGCTACGGGTGTGTATGCACAGTTGACAGAGGCAGAGGAACCTCATTAGGGTTATTGACCGTTGACTTTTTCTTAACCCTAATGAGAATGAGAAATTTGATTAATGATATTAATTAAGGATAATTGTGCCATGGTTAGGTTGACCATTTGACTTTTGTTGACCTTTTGACTTTGGTTGATTGGTTGACTTTTGTTGACCTTTTGACCATCATCATTTTACTTGCAAGTTGCTTCTTGATTCTTGCAAATTTCATTTAATGTGAAATGATAATGGTCATTCCAAACTAACCATCACAATTTCTTTTAATTATTATTATTATTATCATTTTCTCTCATATGAGATATGGTTGTTATTTTTCTATCATTCTCTCTTGCTCTTTCTCTCTCATGCTTAGCTATTCCTCTTCCTCTTTCAAAGCTCTCATCTCTCATGTGTTGAGAACCATGAGCTTGTGAGATAAAACCATTAAAACTTCTCTCTTCTCATTCTAGGTTTCTTATTTTAGCAAGGCAAGCACTCTAGTTACCTCTTGGTTGAGGTAGGAGCTCAAGGTAGAGGCCTTCGGGTGGATCTTTCTTCGGCAAAGAGAAGACGAGGAGGAGGAGCCGTCTACACCACTCCAAGGAGCAAGCAAGAAGGAGGACTACAACAAGAAGAGAAGGAGTTCAAGAACTAGGTATATACTTCTAACCGAGTAGCTAAAACTTGTAGTTAGTTTGTTAGTTTTTGTTTAGCAAAAATCCTCTAGTTCTAGTCCATGTTACCTTGCATTAAAAATCCGTTTTTTACCTATTCCGCCTCCCCATAAGTACCGGGGTAGGTAACGTGGACTTACAGTGGTATCAAAGCCTAGCTAAACAACAACTAGCATGTTAGCAAAGTGTTAAGAATTTCGATCCGAAAAAATCGCAAAATACATCAAAATCTCATACTTTCTGCCGATTTTTAAAACAACCCTTAAAAATCCGTGCAGGGTATTTTGGGAACAACCAAGAAAAACGAGCCTCTGAGTCGATCAAGCCGCCGCGGAAGTGCGGCGAAACCAAGCGTTACGCTGTGGATCCGTGGCCGAGTCGACTCGGTCGCGACTCGTTCTTCCTGCAGTATGTTCAGCATGATGTTTTATGATTTTTAAGATATTTTGTTTCTGCCCAGATTCTCCAGAGAACAATGTTTTGTTTGGGGTAGTTACAAATTGGTATTTTGATCAAAGTTCTATAAACTTTAGCTAAATGGTTATATCTGTAATGTGATATATGCACTGAACGTCGACTAATCGCTATACGTCGATTAGTGGGGGTTGTGCATATCTATGATCTGTAATGTTGGATTGTGTATATGAACTTGTTGGATTGTCGCGGATGAATAGCCGGGGTTTGTGAGATGAGAGTTTCTTTATCTTTCATTTGATGTAATATGTAAATTGATGTAATATTATTTTTATGGCCGCACATCTGGGATGAGGTTGTAGCCTCCATTGTATATTATTTCTTTTACCGTTTTTTCTCCTAGGATAGACCCAAGGTGGGGTGCACAAACTACCGGGTACTTTGAAGTGCCGAGTGGCCTACTCACGTTGTTGAGGGAGGTTGCTTCACTTCGGGTACTTGGCGGGTAGTTTTCCACACCTGTAGGGGTCTAGGGTGGGGTTTGGCTATTCATCACGACCGTGTAATCCGTCTTTCGTTGCAGGCTCGAACGAAACGCGGATTCCTAGCATGTCCAATGTGTTCATCTGTGATCTGGAATGGATATCATTGAATCTGACGAATGTATATATCTATATATGATATCTAGTAGGCGTTGTTTATGTTTTGCATCCGTGCTAGTCCAGCCCCCGCTCTGTCGTTAGTTAAGTAACCTAATGGGTGATGACGGGGCCCCTTGGCGAATGCAGATGGCATAAGCGTACGTCATATTTTCGTTGTTTTCTGCAATGGTAGGATTAATTGATGGGACGCATTAAATTAATGCAAGAAAATAAACCAAAGTTAAATCGTTGGAACAATTTCAAAACCACTCGGTTTCTTTTCAAAACAGAAAACTTTCAAAAACGCGGAGCTTAAACCACTCCTTTTAAAAGCTATAAGGTTCCTTCGATTATATCAAGTTCACTACGTTCACGGTTTCGCCAAAACCATTCATAGCCCTCCGTCATTTCAGTTAAATATTCAGTAGTATTCAAGCTATGTATTTTGACCTTCGCCAAGGCATAGTGATTGGTAGCTGCTGAATATTTATCTATAGCATAGATAGATGCGTTGGTTTGGGACAGTCGTACTACTATTTTGGCCTTCGTCAAGGGTATGTACGGGTGGTTCAAATTAACCAGGATAATGACGGGTAGAACTTGACATGTGACTTATGATATGTTGGCCATCGTCAAGGTCATAAGAGCATGGGGCAAAAATCCACATCGGGAGTTTCTAAGGAAATTGAAACTTGCTAGTGCTGCATACCATTTGGAGTTTGATAATGTTGGTAGGATTCCTTCAGCATTATCACACAATGATATTTGGATCCCGATCCTACTGTGAGTTTATGCTACTCCTCGGGAAACTTTCTCACTTAACGATCAATGCTACAAACCAAGTAGGTGTCTAAAAAGGTGTTAGCGGGGATACACCTATAGGGAAAAGAGGTTATTTAATTTAGGAACTTCGCGAAAGAGTCGTAAAACCTTCCTCGAAGTACCGACACCAGCCTGGATGAACGGTTAAGCAAGTATTGTACGGTGAGATCAATCCCGACTTATTCTTCTTTTATGGTTTGAGGAAGGATTCGAGAAACAGTAGGAGCCATTCTGTTTAGATAAACTAAAAACCAATCTAAACTTGAAAGAGCATCATGCTAATTGTTTTCTTCTCTCTCTCTTAATTTCAGTGACCCTGTGACCAGATATAGGTTACATCTAGATAATAAAATGACTGAATCTGACTGTTATGACTGGCAAAGGTCTGTCCAGGTGACCATTACCCATGACAAGCTGGGACACCTCCTAACTAATCAAACCCCTGCCGTCTCAGGACCAATTTCCCCTGTTATGGATATTGATATCCGTAAGACATCGGAAAAAAACTGTGCGAATGCCAAGTGACTTGTGTTTGCCTCAGTTGATGGTGCATACCAGAGGCAGCACGAGAAGATGGACTTAGCTTCTGTCTTCCTCCATAATAAAGATTTATATGGAGAGCAATCTCGTATCGCAAGATATGAGACCTCGAACGAATTGCTTCAAGCGAGGTTGGCTTTCGGGTCATCTGCAAGGGACAACGTCCTTACAGAGACTAGCTATTTTGATGAGCTCACGGACCTGAAGACCATATTGAAGAACGGGTCAAGTACTGACTTGATTCTACAGTCTCTGCCCTCTACTTATACCCTGAAGGAAACTAGGAAAGAAGAAGGAAAGGGAAGGGCAAAAGTTTCGGGACTAAATATAGTGAAGGAGGAACGTTACTATTGTTATGGGAAAGGACATTGGCAGAAAGATTGCAGGGCTTTGAAAGCCAGTAGCCAGAATTCGAAGCATGTTATGGCTTCAGCTTCGGGTGTGTTAGTAATAGAAAACTGTATGTCAATTAACCCTACTGCCTGGGTATTGGATACCGGATCAGGATCTCACATCTGTAATTCATTACAGGCTCTGCGAAACCGTAGAGTTATCAGGATAGGTGATATGACTCTCAGGGTTGCCAACGGAATGAGCGTGGATGCTGAATCCATAGGAGAATATCATCTTGGATTGACAAGTGGGCAGATATTGATTCTGCGTAACTGTTTGTATGTACCTAGTATGGCTTGTAATATCATATCTGTATCCATACTTTCTAAGAAAGGATATGATTTTACTTTTGTAAGCGATGTGTTCCACATCCACATAAATCAAGTTCTGATTCGGTTAGGTACATTAGAAAACGGAATATACGTATTGAATCAAGCTCAGGTTTTCAAAGCCCAGAACACACTTAAAAGAAAGTCTCCGGAATTAAATTAGGCTTTCTTATGGCATTGTAGACTGGGTTACATCAATGAGACAAGGTTAACAAAATTACATAAAGAGGGATACTTGAATCCGTTCGAGTATTAGTCTTATGATACTTGTGAATCTTGTTTCATGGGAAAGATGACAAAGACTCCGTTCACTGGACATGGAGTAAGAGCGAGCGAGCTCTTGGGACTCATACACAGTGACTTGTGTGGTCCAATTTCAACACATGCGCGAAGTGGTTATTCATACATCATTACTTTTACGGATGATTTCTCTAGGTATGGACATGTCTTCCTGATGAAGCATAAATCTGAGGCCTTTGAGAAATTTCGGGAATACAAGAATGAAGTTGAAAAACAAACAGGCAAGAGTATCAAGACACTGAGATCTGATCGAGGTGGTGAATACTTGAGTGCCGAGTTTCTGGATTACTTAAAAGAGAATGGAATTCTCTCTCAGCTTACTCCTCCATACACACCACAACACAACGGTGTATCTGAAAGGCTGAAACGAACCCTATTGGATATGGTTCGTTCCATGATGAGTAAGGCTGAGTTACCGCGATCCTTCTGGAGTTATGCACTAGAATCAGCTGCATATCTTTTGAACAAGGTTCCCTCCAAGACTGTGCCTACCACACCATATCAGATGTGGTGTGGGAAGAAACCCCATCTTTAATATCTGAAGATATGGGGATGTCCAGCTTTTGTTAAAAAGCAGCATGCAGACAAACTCGAGGCACGCTCAGTACTGTGTAAGTTTGTGGGATACCTAAAGAATTTCAGGGGGTATCTTTTCTATTACACAGAGGAACAAAAGGTTTTTGTTTCTCGTCATGCCCACTTTCTGGAACATCAGTTTTTAGAAAAGGAAACAAGTGGGAGCGCAGTAGAACTGGAAGAAATTCTAGAACCATAAGCTATTACAGAAAGCTTGGTAGAACCAGAAGTTTCAGGAGAACCGGACATCCAAGCGCCACTCCGCAGGAGTAGTAGGCAGTCTCATCCGCCCGAGAGATACTACGGTTTTCTCATAGATGGGGATCGAGAGGATTGCGTCATTGAAAATGATGAGCCTACTAGCTTCCAGCAAGCCATTCAGAGCGGTGACTCAGTAAAATGGCTGGATGGAATGCGGACCGAGATGGAGTCCATGTACACCAAAAAAGTTTGGACTTTGGACATTGCTCCAGAAGGGGTAAAACCCGTAGGCTGCAAATGGATCTTCAGAAAGAAGATTGGTGTAGATGGGTAGGTTGAAACCTATAAAGCTAGACTTGTTGCAAAGGGTTTTCGTCAAAGACCTGGTTTGGACTATGACGAAACCTTTTCTCCAGTGGCTATGCTCAAATCCATCAGGATCCTTGTTGCCATTGCTGCCTTCCACTATTATGAGATCTGGCAGATGGACGTAAAGATGGCTTTTCTAATTGGAAATTTGGAAGAGTGCGTCTATATGGATCAGCCGGAGGGTTTCATTCAGAGTAGGAGCAACGGTAAAGTGTGAAAGTTGCTTAAGTCCAGTTATGGACTGAAGCAGGCATCGCGGAGCTGGAACATCTGCTTTGATGATACTGTCAAAGAATTCGACTTTATCAAAAATCCGGATGAACCATGCATTTACAGTAAGATTGTAGGGAGAATTGTGGTATTCCTCGTCTTGTACGTTGATGACATTCTCCTAATAGGAAATGACATTCCTATGCTACAGTCAGTCAAGGGATTCTTTTCACAGAGGTTCTCCATGAAGGACCTGGGCGATGCCAACTACATTCTGGGGATCCAGATCTATCGTGATAGACCTAAAAAGATGTTGGGACTTTCGCAGTCCAGGTACATCGACACCATACTGAAACAATTCAGTATGGAAGATTCAAAGCGTGGTAATCTACCGGCTTGTCATGGAATCTGTTGGAGATAGTGACCTCAGAGTCAATTATTGGATCACAGGCACGTGATTGCAATGATTGAGGGAGGACCGATACCGATAGGACAGTCTTACTCAAGATGATAGTATGCTATCTGGTTTATCTTTATCATCGTGTACTGCTTTAGGTGACCTTACAGGTCACTATTGCACGTTGATAGAGCCCCTAGGATTCATTCTTGACTGCCAGCAATATGAGGGCGATCATATACGTGGGAGCTGGGGTTTATAAGCACATCCTTAAAAGGTCCCTAGTTGTGGGAGTTTCGAGACAGGGCATCAATACTCCAGAGTAGACTAGTGTATACAGTCAAGACCCCGACGAGGAGCGGTGGCCGGTCTCACAAGCCACTGGTTTCAGTTGGTTCACCTAAGTTATATGCAGGTGCTCATTGGGTTATGAGTACAACGGACAGGACTCGCCGGGAACATGCTAGTTAGTCTGATACCTGACGTTAGATAGCAGTTCCCTGGTGACATGTGCACCGGTTAGTTCATCGACCTGAGATCGTCATTTGTCTCGTGTAAGTTCCTACTATGCTTTGATTACTACCCTACCACGCTCAAAGGAGACGTGCAAACAGGTTTTAGTTGGGTACAGTCCCGAGACATATGGAGGCAGTGAGCGGATCTGCAGGGGTTCGTCTCTCCCGGGATTGGGGGTGAGGTCGCGCTGTGTCTAGGAGAGCCATTACACAAATCCCTCGGCCGAGGCAGGAGATTTACTGGTAGGTATTCCAGTAGTATCTCAGGGTGTTCTGGACTGCACTCCGACATGACTTATACCGTTTTTGGGGGTCTGACTTTTACCAACCCCCTCGGCCCGCCATGCGATGTTCATAGACGAACGGACCGGACTGTACGGATATTGTCACAGACAGGATCAGTAGGGTGTCAGGATGAGTTCGCTCATCGACGTCCCTTTTGGTCAATACCTGGTAGCCCATTACGTATAGGCTAATACCTCTGACGTGCTAGTGGTTAAATCCACAGCCAAAGTATTGACGAGTCTTTATAGTCCCCCACAGACCAATTTCTCAAGTTTCGGGCCAAACGCTGTAGAGGCCGTATGGAGATATGGTAGGGTTCGATCAGGTACGTGCGGTATTGCACGGATCATGATCAGACGGATAATACAAGTGGGCTTTGGTTTAAGCCGGATCCTAGTATTTTACAGTGTAGATTTTGTCTCTTTGCAGTTGTATTCAGTGGGAATACAAATGTGGGCATGTATATGCAGTCGCGGAGTTTTCTTGTAATTCATTACTGGATCAGTTTTTGAAGTTGCCAGTTTGTATTCCATTTCAGCCAGTTTTTCTTTCTTCCATTCTTTGGTTGAATTTCTGATGGAGGTTTTTTTTTGCTAGTTTGCAAATTTGTTATTGTGGAAGGGTTTCTTGTAAATGAGGGCTTCATGTTAGTTCTATCATCATGAGATTCTTTTTGAGTCTCTTCCTTTGCATTAATGATGATAGGGTTTGATTAGGATTTGATAAGTTTTTGATGTGAGATAATTTGATAATTATCTTCACATATTGGTATATGCTTTCTCTCTCACTCATTATTCTATCATAAAAGAGGGTCGGCCACTACAAGGAGGGAGGGTGGGGGTTTTATTTTTGGTAGAGAAAAATCATTGATCCCTCATTCTTCTTGCTACAAAAATACTAGTTCACTCCAAAAGTTATTTTCTCTCCTCCATCATCAAAGGAAACTTCAACCCGCTTGAGACAAGCCTTCCACACTTCATCTACAGCATTTCTTTGACACGTCGGCTCGCCAACTTCGTGCCCGAGTTGCCTCGGTCCAGAGGTGGGAGCCCATAAAAGAACCCGGCGATGTGGTGCCTGTTCCGACGAGGAGATGAAGACCGGAGGTTCCGCGAAGAGAGCGGAGTGGAGGCCGAAGACCGAAGGAAACGGATCGCTCGGTATAGCTTTCTTCCCTTTCTCGTATTTGCTAGCGTTAGGTTAATGGCCCGATCCGGGATTTTAGTGCGCGGTGGTGCCGGTTTCTAGTTTTTAGGAAAAGTTTCTTTTCCGCATTCCGGCGTCGAATTGACGGCCGGGGCGCCGCCGTGCACTTACATCATATCAGAGCCACGCCATTTACCTTTGTTGCAGTGAAGCCAAAATTCGGCGGCGGAACCGCCGCCAAAACGTGGTTTTGGCCGCTGTTCCACCGCGCTACAGTAAATTCAGCCTACCATATTTTCACAGAATACAGTTCCATCAAGTTTTCCTTTGTTCCTTCACGGCCGGACTTTTATATTGGAGGGGTTATTTGCAAAAATTAACCAAGTCTAGCTTGCTCTAACGAGATTAAAGATCAACCTCACATCCTATCCATTTTTTGAGCTAGGCACCGGCCACTAAGAGAGAGGGAGACTGAGAGAGTTCTTTTTGAGGTGGGAAATCATTCATCTCATTTTCATTCTATGCTTGCTACAAAAATCCCACACTTCTCTCTAAAGATTATTCTTCTCCTCCTTCAAAGGCAACTTCATAACCCCAAAGAGACAGAATCACCCTCTCCAAAGAGATGTCTCCCATGACTGATTTGGAAAGGGCTCGCATGTCATCTATACCCTACGCATCTGCAGTAGGCTCTATAATGTATGCGATGTTGTGTACCAGACCAGATGTAGCATACACATTAAGCGTTGTAAGCCGGTAACAGCCAAACCCAGGGGAGAAACACTGGATAGCGGTAAAGAACATTCTCAAGGACCTAAGAAGGACTAAGGAGATGTTCTTGGTGTATGGCAGAAAAGACCTCCAGATCGAGGCCTTTGCTGACTCCAGCTTCCAGAGTGACAAGGATGACTCCAAGTCCATGTCGGGTTATGTCTTTACCCTCAATAGAGGAGCGGTTTGCTGGAAGAGCTCCAAGCAGGAAACCGTTGCTGACTCAACTATGGAAGCGGAGTACATAGTTGCTTGCGATACCGCATAGGAAGCTATCTGGATGAAGAAGTTCCTTATGGAGCTTCAGGTGGTTCCTACCATTGTTGATCCAATACCGCTGTATTGTGACAACAACGACGCTATAGGTTTAGCGAAGGAACCCGGTCCCATCAGAAGTCTAGACACATTTTGAAGCGGTACCACCTGATCAGGGAGATCGTAGATCGCCGGGAGATCGAGGTGAAGTGAGTAGATTCGGAGAATAACACTGCAGATCCATTCACGAAGGCCATACCCCAGACTCAGTTGGAGGGGCTGATCGAGATGATAGGTCTTCAATACGCCAGTACATGGCCCTAGTGCAAGTGGCAGATTGTTAGTGAATATGCCCTATAGGCCATTACTGTATCATACTAGTTTGTATATTACTTAATGGAAGCTTGGGATATTCACAGTTGTATAGACTATCTTTCTCAAAATGGTAGTATGCTACTTGGTTTGTTTCTACTTTAATATGTGCATGTATTTCTTTTAGCATATCGCTTATACATATTAGTGGAGCCCTTAGGCTCTTTGCTTTAATACCAGCGTTGTGATGGTAGTTACACTAGTAGGGGCTGGGTAATCTATAAGCACATCCTTATACAGGTCCCTAGTCGTAGGATTATCGAGACAGGGCATCGATACTCCGGATTAGACTAGCGTATGCGCTTCTCATCCCAGCAGGGGAGATGGTCTATCCCACAGCCATCAGTACATCGTACTGGAGATAGTTTGCGGGTGCTCGTTAGGTTATGAGTACACTGGACAAGACTCATCGGGAACTGTTGGTTGGTACTATACCTATCGTCAGATAACAGTTCCCAGGTGATAGGAGTACAGCTTAGTCCGTCGACATGACACTGCTACTTCGCCTCGAGTGTGTTCTCACTATACTTTGATTACTACCCTACCACGGCTCAAAAGAGTCGTGCAAACAGGTAGTAGTCGGGTGCAGTCCCGAAGCACTTGGAGGCAGAAGCGGTTAGATAGGATTCGTCTCTCCCGCTATTAGGGGTTGATATCGCGTCGTGTCTAGGAGAGCCATTACACAAAGTCCCTGGCCAGGGCAAGCGAGATATACTGGTAGTGTTTCCAGTGTTATCTCAGGGTGTTCTGGGCTAGACTCCGACACGACTTGTACCGCTATTAGGGGACTGACGTTTACCGCCCCCTAGGCCCGCCATGAGATACTCTCAGACGAACAGACCAAACTGTACGGAGATTGTCACATTCAGACTCTGTAGGAGTTCGGATGGGTTCACCTCGTCGGTATTCTTATCGGCATCTACCTGGGGACCGTTACGTATAGCTAGTACCGCTTACGGCCTGTGGTTAAACCCATTACCAGCGTAGTGTCGAGTCGTTAGAGTCCCACACAGAGGGTTATTCTCCTTTGTGCAAAACAGAGTAAAGGTCGCATGGTTTTGTGATAGGGTTCGTTCACATCCGTGCACTTGTGCACGTTTGGTGTCCGGGCAGTTATTACTATCGGGCTTTGGTTTAAGCCAGATCCTAGTATTTGTTTTGGGATTGGTTTTGTCTCATTGTATTCGTGTTCCCGGAACACGGATGCGGGTGTGTATGCACAGTTGACAGAGGCAGAGGAACCTCATTAGGGTTATTGACCGTTGACTTTTTCTTAACCCTAATGAGAATGAGAAATATGATTAATGATATTAATTAAGGATAATTGTGCCATGGTTAGGTTGACCATTTGACTTTTGTTGACCTTTTGATTTTGGTTGACCGGTTGACTTTTGTTGACCTTTTGACCATCATCATTTCACTTTCAAGATGCTTCTTGATTCTTGCAAATTTCATTTAATGTTAAATGATAATGGTCATTCCAAACTAACCATCATAATTTCTTTTAATTATTATTATTATTATCATTTTCTCTCATATGAGAGATGGTTGTTATTTTTCTATCATTCTCTCTTGCTCTTTCTCTCTCATGTTTAGCTATTCCTCTTCCTCTCTCAAAGCTCTCATCTCTCATGTGTTGAGAACCATTATCTTGTGAGATAAAACCATCAAAACTTCTCTCTACTCATTCTAGGGTTCATTATTTTGCAAGCCAAGCACTCTAGTTACCTCTTGGTTGAGGTAGGAACTCAAGATAGAGACCTTTGGGTGGATCTTTCTTCGGCAAAGAGAAGACGACGAGGAGGAGCCGTCTACACCACTCCAAGGAGCAAGCAAGAAGGAGGACCACAACAAGAAGAGAAGGAGTTCAAGACCTATGTATAACCTTCTAACCGAGTAGCTAAAACTTGTAGTTAGTTTGTTAGTTTTTGTTTAGAAAAGATCCTCTAGTTCTAGTCCATGTTACCCTGCGTTAAAAATCCATTTTTACCTATTCCGCCCCCCCTTAAGCACCAGGGTGGATAATGTGGATGTACAGTAACTTGAGTACCCCTCCGTGGGTCAACCTATACCCCTTACGACTGCGGCAAATAGCCTGCCATTTATAGAGTAAGTCCCCCCGGTCTCAACGCCATGAGATGCGGGCCCGTTGCCCTCTAGAACCCGGTTATTCGAGCACTCCTCCGTAGGGTAATCCTAGTACAGAAAAGAAAACATATATACAACGGTGACATCGAACTCAACTTGGCCGTACCCCAATAAAAGAATATACAAACTAGTAGAAACGACAGTCCACATGTCGGACACTCGCCCTGCAATAATTAATATACAAATGAATCGGAACTATACAACTACCATTGCATACAATGCTATCCATCATGACAATCCATCCAAAAGATCAGTGCAACACTGAACATCAATGTGAATATCTTGTTCATAAACCCGTTTGATTGTATATATAGCAACCAGTCGGATTATACCGCACTATGATATTCACGGTCGCAGAAACAAACAAAAGCACTGAAAACCACGTATTCAAAATTTTGATCGATTAAAACTTTCTGCATTGTCCCTAAGTACAAACAAATACTCAAACAAATCTGGGCCAAAACCAAATATTCCAAAAATCACATTTCCATAATCCGGAGCACCAGAAAAAATTTGGGGCACAACGGTCAAAATTGGACCACGGAATCGCGGCCAAATGGCACATTCGGCGGCGGTTCAGCGTTCGAATTTTTGGCTTATGTGCCCAAATTTCTTTCCGGTCTCTAGTTTTTCCAACACAAAAATTTAGTACAATCTGAACAAAATTTTGAACAACTTTAAAATTCGAACATCGGGCATGGATTTGGAAATGCGATTCGGAAAAAACTGTCGATCAAAACTCTAAATAAGTGCAAACAAGCTAGTTAAGCTTTATGGAGTGGCTTTGATACCATGTTTGGGTTCGGTGCCCGCGCAGCGGAGGCAACGGCCGAGGTGGAAGCGAAAAAAATTTACACGAGCACCAAACACCCGTATAACTCAAGATATGTTCCGTACACCTAAACTAGCAAACTAAAATATGCAAAGATTATGAAACTACAACCTTCAACGCGTGTCCACCCAATTGTGGAAGAACCCTCCAAGCTCGTAGCCGCAGGGAACGTGCTTGAAAGTCGACCACCCTCGACTAAGAAGATCCACTCGAGGGAAACCGGAAGAGGCTCCGACCGACGATCCAAACTTGCTAAGGATGGATAATGGGTGATGTAGGAATTTTTCCACAAAACTTTTTCTCTCTAAATCATACTCAAGAAAGAGCAAGAAGGAGAAGGAGAAGAGAGGTGAGAAAAAATGGCCAAGTCTTCAGCCATGAAGCATGAACTCAAGAAGAAAGTGACGAAAAGAAATTCCACCCCAATGTAGAAGTGAATGGATTCTATTTGCAACCATAGATCAATAGTGAACCAAATCATATCAACATTAAATACCAAAGCCATTCCTTTCTACATGTATAGCCATGCTTCATGCCACCTCACCTCCACCTCATTTTCCATTTGTTTTACTAAATAGAAAAATAAATATGAGGTGTCCATCTTCTAGAAGTATTGATGTATAAATAAAGAATATTTCACCCGGTAAATGTATCGCTAGATATATGCATATCCGTATAAAAATACGGATAGCACCAAAGAGAGAAAATGAATAGTGAATAATAATACTAAAATATATGAATCAAAATACATATATAAATTATTAAATCAAAACCTGATTTAATAATCCGGCTTAATCCTAAGCCGGCTAGTATTATCAACCGCCCGATTAAAGTCCGTGTATCCCGTACACGTATTTAAACGGATCCCTACACGTACCAATGTACGGTTCCTACATCTATCGCTTGAACCGGAAAAACCCTCTGTGTGGGACTCTAAAGACTCGACAATATGCTGGCAGTGGGTTTAACCACAAGCACGTCAGCGGCACTAGCTGTACGTAACGGCTACCTAGGTACTTGCCGAAAAGGGGGGTCGACAATCCAGTACGTCCTTACCCTACTGAGCCTGAATATGAAAATCTCCTTACAGTCCGGTCTCTACGTCAAAGAGTGTTGCATATCTGGTCTAGGGGTGGATAACGTCAAACCCCTACTAACCTGATAAGTCGTGTCTGATTCAAGCTCATCACCAACAGAGATACTATTGATCAACTATCAGTAAATCTCATCCACCGTGGCCACGAATTTCAAGTGATAGCCAATTGAATACAGCGCGACATCGACTCCTAATAACAGGAGAGACGAACCCCTGACAATCGACCACTGCCTCCATGTGGCTTGGGACTGTACCCAACTAAAACCTATTTGCACGACTACTTTGAGTCATGGTAGGGTAGTAATCAAAGTACAGTGGGAACTCACACGAGACAAATTACGATATCAGGTCGAAGCATTAAGCTGTGCTCATGCCACCTGAGAACTTCCATCTAACGATAGATATAATACCATCTAGAAGTTCTTGGCGAGTCCATCCAGTGTACACACCTCCAGTGAGCACTTGTATACTTTCTTAGGTGACACAACTGTTAGTGAGTTGTGCTCACTCTAAATCGAAGTAAAGAGGCAAAATGCACAAAAATTAAATTTTTAAGCAAGCACAACCAACTTAACCCAAGTGATCAAAACATAACCCTAACTAGGAAGCTACAAGAGATCTATCTACTATGAAAGAAGGTTATACCGATAGACATGTGTCCTTCGGGTCTTCACTCCTCTTCTTAAGCTCTTCAAGGTCTCCTAGATCAATCTTGCTTGATGGCTTTCTTGATCCTAGATGATCTGTTGGAGATAGTGCCCTTAGAGTCAATTATTGGATCACAGGCACGTGATTGCAATGATTGAGGGAGGACCTATCCCGATAAGACAGTCTTACTCAAGATGATAGTATGCTATCTGGTTTATCTTTATCATCGTGTACTGCTTTAGGTGACATTACTGATCACTATTGCACGTTGATAGAGCCTCTAGGATTCTTACTTGACTGCCAGCAGTATGATGGCGATTATATACGTGGGAGCTGGGGTCTATAAGCACATCCTTAAATGGTCCCTAGTCGTGGGAGTTTCGAGACCGGGCATCGATAGTCCAGAGTAGACTAGTGTATACAGTCGAGACCCCGACGAGGGGCGGTGGCCAGTCTCACAAGCCACTGGTGTCAGTTGGTTCACCTAAGATGTATTCAGGTGCTCATTGGGTTATGAGTACACTGGACATGACTCGCCGGGAATATGCTAGTTGGTCTTATACCTGACGTCAGATAGCAGTTCCCTGGTGACATGTGTACAGGTTAGTTCATTGACCTGAGATCGTCATTTGTCTCGTGTAAGTTCCCACGGTACTTTGATTACTACCCTACCACGGCTCAAAAGAGTCGTGCAAACAGGTTTTAGTTGGGTACAGTCCAGAGCCACATGGAGGCAGCGAGCGGATCTGCAGGGGTTCGTCTCTCACGGTATTGGGGGTGGGGTCGCGCTGTGTCTAGGAGAGCCATTACACAAAGCCCTCGGCGGAGGCAGGAGATTTACTGGTAGGTATTCCAGTAGTATCTCAGGGTGTTCTGGGCTACACTCCGACACGACTTGTACCACTTATGGGGGTCTGACTTTTACCAACCCCTAGGCCCGCCATGCGATACTCATAGACGAACGGACCGGACTGTACGGATATTGTCACTGACAGGCTCAGTAGGGTGTCAGGATGAGTTCGCTCATCGACGTCCCTTTTGGTCAATACCTGGTAGCCCGTTACGTCTTGGCTAATACCTCTGACGTGCTAGTGGTTAAATCCATAACCAAAGTATTGACGAGTCTTTAGAGTCCCCCACAGACCAGTTTCTCAAGTTTCGGGCGAAACGCTGTAGAGGTCGTATGGAGATATGGAAGGGTTCGATCAGATACGTGCGGTATTGCACGGATCATGATCGGACGGATAATACTAACGGGCTTTGGTTTTAGCCGGATCCTAGTATAGTACAGTGTAGATTTTGTCTCTTTGCATTTGTATTCAGTAGGAATACAAATGCGGGCATGTATATGCAGTTACGGGGTTTTCCTGTAATTTATTACGGGATCAGTTTTCTGAAGTTGCCAGTTTGCTTTCCGTTCCAGCCAGTATTCCTTTGTTCCTTCACGGCCGGATTTTTCCGATGGAGGGGCTAATTTCCAATTGTGCAAATTAGCCATTGTGGAGGGGGGTTATTTGTAGTTGTGGCATTATGATAAGTTAAGCATCTTTGCTTTTTCATGATGTTCTTGCATTAATGAGATTAGAATGGATTAGAATTTGATTTGATATTGTTATCATCACTTTTGGATGTGGTCACCCTTTTGCTTTTCCTACTCTCACCTCCCTTCATGTTTTGATCATTCCCTCCACCATTTTGTTCAAAGAGGGGCTGGCCACTTTGAAAAGATAGAAGAGAGAGGTTTTTCATTTTGGTGAGGGAAATCGATTCATCTCATATTTGCTTGCTTGCTAAATTCCTAACACCTCTCCAAAGTTCATTGTTTCATTCCTCCATCAAAGGCAACTTCACCCCATTGAGACAAAGTGATTCTACACTAGCCTACAGCATTTCTTGGGCACGTCGGCTCGCCAACTTCATGCCCGAGTTGCCTCGATCCAGAGGTGGGAGCTCGTAAAAGAACTCGGCGATGTGGTGCCCGTTTCGATGAGGAGGCGACGACCGGAGATTCCGCGAGGAGATCGGAGTGGAGGCGAAGACCGAAGGACAGGGATCGCTTGGTATAGCTCACTACCCTTTCTCTTGATTGCTAGTTGTAGGTTAATGGTTACGATCCGGGTTTTTAAGGATGTGGTAGTTCCGGTTTTAATGTAAAGAAAAATTTTCGTTTTCGCATTTGGCCTTGGATAGAGGGCCGGGGCGCTACTATAGTCCTACATGGTATCAGAGCCACTCCATTAACCTAGTCTAGCTTGCCCTAACGTGTTTACAAGTTCAATCGATCGGATTTTCCAAAAACCACATTTCCATGTCGCACATTCTGTCGATTTTTTCCTTGCTTTAAAAATTATTTGGTACATTGGAAAATTACGTGCAGGGTTTTTTATGAATTCTATGAAAATTTGATATGCTGATGTTACTGTAGCGCGGAGGTTTAGCGGCCAAAACCACGTTTTGGCCGCGGAACCGCAGCCGTTTTGTGGCCAAACCATACCAAATTTCTACAGTGGTTTATGTTCATACCAGAATATTGCATTTTATACCACCCATTCTTATGCTCGTGTGTTTATAGGTAGGTGCTTTTGATCAGTGTTTGCTACATATTTGCAGAATATAGGTTCTCGGCTCTGAACAGTGAAATCCATGAAAAGTACGACAAATTCCGGATTACTGCCAACAACAGATAAAACACGGGTCTCCGCTCTCTATCCGTGTGTTTCCACATACCAGTTTAAGGGACAAGATGGCAAATCAATTGTCATGTCATGCACAAAGCTCTATGTCAACACAAGATCCAAGAAATCTACGCGGAGCTCGAGGAAATCATGGCAAAAGATCCACATCACATCACCTTTTGTTGTACTAAAATTCTGGAATAACTGTGAAGAGTTTCTGAGAAAAGTACTATAACACACTGAAGAGGACTACGAACAAGGGAAGCCCACAAAAGCCCACAATCCAACTCCCTCATACAGCCGCGGAACCGCGGCTTAAGCAGGCTTAGGCCGTGGATCCGCGGCCAAGTAATGTCCTCTCTCTGTCGTATTTTGTGGGTAGTTTGGGTACTTCATTTTATGGCAGATTGTTGCCCTAGGTTTTCAGTTCACCTCCTATAAATACTCCAGAACTGAGCTAAGCCAAGGGTCCAATTTTTGTGTTCATTCTTTGTTCCTCTTTTGTAGGTTTTAGTGTAGTTCTTCTTCTTCTTCTTCACTCTTCCTCCATGAAAATGTAGTGAGAGCATTGAGTGGATGTTAATGAAGATGAGGGTTTTTGTATCATTCTCTTTTGTTTAACTTCCCCTTGAGATTTTTGCTTCCTCTTGATCTTTCAACCTCTTCATTGAGCTTGAAAGGTTAAGGGTTAGTTATTGATCTCAAAGGTCGTATTTTTCTTATGGAATTAGCGCTTCATTTCACATGCGTTCTCTACCCTTCTCTTGATCTTGCAACCTCTTGATTGAGCTTGCAAGTTTAAGGGTTGGCTATTGATCCCATGCTTGTCTTGAGTTCTAGTTTCTAGTTCTTTTTATTGCTTATTTATTACTTGCTTTTTATTATCTTTCTTTACTTATTTGCAATTTAAATTCATGCACTTACTTACTTGTATTCTTTTCTTTTCTTTGTTCTTTTCTTTTGTTCTTTTTGGTTCTTTTTGTGAATGTTGTAATTATTGTTGTTGTTAAGAATCAATATGGTATTGTAAGTTAACGTTTCTTTGCTCATTTCCTTTTCCCGTTATTTTTCATTGAACTCCGCCCAAACGTTACGCAAGCGCTCCGTTAGGCACCCTACCCTAACAAGGTAACGGTGATTCCTAACCGCGAACGGTTGCGTTCGGTTTGGCCGGAGGCGAAAGCAAGAGACAAGAACGGAAGGACAAAGGTAAATAAGCCGGATTCCACGAATACCGCGCTTAAATCCCCTAATCCACGTTGTTTCCAATTGCTCTAGCTTCAATTGGTCAAGACTCGGCTCAAATGTTTTGAGTGCGGATTTCTTTAGCTTACAATTTCGTATCTTTTTCTTAACAACTTTATACATGCAAATAATACACATAGGTTAGATTGAACAAACTCATACAATTCTTTATTGACTCGTCTAAGACAAGAAAGGACATACACCCATCTCCCTGTGGATCGACCCGTGTTCAACCGGCTAGCTGCATAGCGACACCGTCTTGATTGCGGTAAATTTTAATTCTTTCAATCAAATGGCGCCGTTGCCGGGGAGACGGTAGCGTATTTTCTTTCTTGTTATTCGGGTTAATATTCTTTTTGTATATATTTATAAAAAAAATAAAAAATCTTTTTGTTATTTTTGATCATTTTTGTGGGCAAGAGTGCAGATTTTGCGGATTTGCAAACTGCGATTGTGAGAGCAAAGTGTACATTCAAAGTTAAGGTGATTACGAAGTACAGTGCCAAAGATCCGGGTTGTTTGACCCGCGCAAGCGAACTTTCCAATCCTACCGGATTTGATTCAACGGGGGTTTCCTAACCCAAAAACATAACGGTACGTACTTTACTAACACCTTCTTCTTAAATCCGACGCTTCCAATATACTATTCTTTGCAGGATTCTTTGCAAGTTCGCTAGCAAACGCTAAAAAATTGACTAACCCATATTTGTTGCAGTGCCGTGCTTAAACTAAAAAACGATTGTTTGATTCTTTATAGAATTTTTGAATTGCGCATTGCATACATTAATACGGACTTAAGGGCAAGCGAAACCCACAACATACGGTAAAGGATTTCATCACCTTTTCCGTGGCCCACAAATCACGAACTTGAGCATAACGTTTACCCGCACAAATTTTAAAAGAAATTAGACTTTAAGCCTTAAGGACTTCGCGCTCACTAGGAGAAGTTAACTGTGTTTAGAACCTCGCTTAATGGTATATTGTTTACGGGGTGCCTAGGAAAGTGTGAACGGCGAAACCGCCAAAAGAGAAAGGGTTATTTAATTAAGGAACTTCACGAAAGCGTTGGAAAACCTCCCCTTATCTCTGCACTTACCTGGCCTCGTGATCAGTGTATCTTGAGCCCGTTTCTCGACACAGTTTTACTTCGACAATCAAGTTCTGGAGCAGGTCTAGTTTATCTAGGTGAACCCTAGAACGATTAGGTGTGTGGTATTTTTGTGTCGTGATTGTTTTTGTCCAGATTCTTTTTATGTGTATATTTCATTCTTTTGTTAATATCTAAATAAAAACAAAAAAAAATCACATTCTTTTTCCCCTCCTCTTCTCTACCTTTCTCTCTCTCTCTTCATATCATGGGTACCCCACCTCGAAAAACTCTTGCCGAACTTTGGTACCCACAACCAGACATTACTTCTTACGGTTCTTGCTTTGGCCGAACTTCGAACGACCCCTCCATGCCCAAAATTTCATTGAAAGATCGGATAGACGCGTCTAGGACAAACAATTTGACTCCGCAATCCACTTCGTATCAACCATTTCATACATTCACCCCTTCTTACGTTGATACCCCTTCTTCGAGTCATGTTGCAACTCCAAGACCTATGCCTATTGCAGAATGTATTGAACAATCTCATAGCCGATCTTTCACTCCTTTCACCACTTCAAATTCTTGGGATCAACAATTCCATTCACCTTCCTATCTAGATGTTGATCCTGCTCCTGTCCAACCATTCAATTCCTACCAATCATACCCTACTTTTGCACCTTCCCTAGACATTGCATCAGAACCGCCATTAGGGAGTTTTCAGTATCCAAACAACTTTGAATATTTTACTGAAACCCCTTGACAGCCAATGTCTAGTCTAGAACGGTCGTTGGAAGACTTTAGGGTAGCGTCAAGCCAACAGATGATGGATTTGAATGCATCCATGGCCGCTCTCGTACAACATACTGACCCGGTAGCTAGTTTTCAACTAGCTCCAAATTTTCCAATGTATGATGAGGCGGCAGGACAGGCTGTGAATTTGAGTGGAAAGAGTGAGCTGTACCCCCTTCCGAATCAAGCCTACCCGGTCCAAATTGAATCCCACAACTCCTGTTTTGAAAGTCTATAGAGTATCCCACATGATTTATCAATTGAAGATAGAATGATGAATGAGTTGTGCGACTTTGTAGTGTTTGATTTACCCGATTGTGAAGGGACCTTACCAAGTGAAACCAATCCCAAACCTTTTGACCTCTACAACTCCACTCTAGAACCTGAATTGATTGATATCCATGCTTTTGATGAGGTGTCTGAGAATATTGATTTTCACTTGATTGAGGATATTGACGCGGGGAATAATTTGGATGATGAGCCCATAGATTTGGCTGAGTTTTTCTCTTCAAATCATCATCCCGAGTCATTAAATGTTTTTTCCGAACCCCATATGCGTCTGGATTTTGATAATAAATGCATGGATGAGATAAATTTTGAGGACAATATTGAGGATAGTACTGAGGATGAAACAGTTTTAATTGATGAGTCGGATTTTCCAATTCATCCTATCCCTTCCACTGACTGTGTACACCCTCCTGAACCTTTAACCGATAACCTTCCTCAATCACTTCCCCCCACCCTTTCCATCGTTCCGACCATGCAAGAAACCGTCTCACTTTCATTTCGTATGTCTGGTTTACCAAGTTCGGCGTACCCATGGTTTCTCACGAATCTTGAGGGATTTGACCCCATTTCTCGACGGATAAATATATTAGCACAATCGCTTTTCACACATCGGTCATCACAAATTGTGCTAATCTATTTACTCTATTTGCACCCTCAAGTTCGTATTCCACTTTTTTTTCCCTTCCGCCATTCTTCTTCCTCTCATATACCGAGACCGTATCCCGCTTCTCTCCGCATATGGTCTCGTGTATTCTCCATCTCTTTTCTCTACGCCTTCTTTCACCAGCCACTGCTTTATCACGATAAGATCTTTGAATGGTTGGTGTTAACTTTTTGCCTGTGTAAGGCCTTGTATAGCTTGATACTGTTCTCTTTCCCCCCTAATCCTGAATTTCAACGCTTAACAGTGGAAACACTGTTTTACTTAAGTTTGGGGGGGACACTTTTTTTGTATATATTTTTGTTTTCCTTTTTGTTTTGTATATAATTTGTTTTTTGGGGGAGCGCCGACAATTTTGACCCTCTTGGTATAGCCTGACAGTGAGGGCACTGTCAAGTTTAAGTTTGGGGGTGTGCTCGGTAAGCTTTCTTTCTTCGCATTCATTTGTATTTTTTTCTGTTGCATACCTTATTAAAAACCCACAAAAATCAAAAAATTTCCAAAAATATAAAAACTTTGTCGTCAAGTTAGCTAATAGGGTAACTTAGATTTTTATTCTGAAAGTTTAGTTGATATGTTAGAAATAACTAAATTCTAGACTTAGGAATTGAAAATCCTTAAAATAACCCTCATTCTGTCTAACTTTGGTAAGTATACGTCCTTACAATTTTTGAGTTCAGTTCTTGAGTCAAGTCAAGATGAAGGGAAAGTATTGAAGCTTTACTGGAGGATAAGTCTGAAAAATAGTTTCTTTTCTCGAGTTCAAATTTAGAAAGTATATACCCTACAAACTGCACTTACACGCACCTTGAAACTTGGGATAGTAGAGGATACCTAAAAATACTCTTGCTTGAAAGCCTAGTATGAAAGAAAAAACGATATTTAAAGCTAAACACCAAAAGAGCATATTGAAAAATATATCCGGTCTTGAAAAAGAAAAAGAAAAAGAAAAAGAAAAAGAAAAAAATAGAATAAAGTCAAGACCTCGAAACTGCTATTTACGCTTTAAAGTTCACACATTCAGTAATCGGTCGTTAGTGCTCAAGAAGCATTAATAGTCGCATGCAAGGTGTGTGAGCAAATCCGTCCATCCTTAACGAAAAGAAGTAGTATTAGGTATTAGGGAAAGGGTATTATAGCTTGAATTGAATTCTTGAGTGTAGGGGTGCAAATATACACACACGTAGGGGTATACAATCGATGTTTGGATAAAAGATAGAAATAAAGAATAAGACTTGTGTTTTCTGTAAAGTTAATAAAAATCCCTAATTTGAGGCCGCACTTTAGAAGGAAAACTCAGGAGAACCAAGGTTAAATAGATTAGAGGCGTGAAGCATTAGGATTGGATATTTCTAACTTAGGATGATAGAGTTTCTAACGTAAATACTACACTGTAGGAGTAGAATCGATGTTAACTTATGAAACTAGCTTGACGGGATTTTGTGGGTAGTATCCGCTGAAAACCCTCAGGAGACAACACTCCTCCTACTAGGGACACCTAGAGGTTTAACGGCTTGTTGTACGCGCTCAGTGCAATCGCGTTCCCTGCGAAAGTGCGGTTAGGATTTTATTTTTGTGAATAAATGGTTTTGCTCGGGACGAGCAAAAGTTGAGTTTGGGGGTATTTGTTCATACCAGAATATTGCATTTTATACCATCCATTCTTATGCTCGTGTGTTTATAGGTAGGTGCTTTTGATCAGTGTTTTCTACATATTTGCAGAATACAGGTTCTCGGCTCTGAACAGTGAAATCCATGAAAAGTACGACAAATTCCGGATTACTGCCAACAACAGATAAAACATGGGTCTCCGCTCTCTATCCGTGTGTTGCCACATACCAGTTTAAGGGACAAGATGGCAAATCGATTGTCATGTCATGCACAAAGCTCTATGTCAACACAAGATCCAAGAAATCTACGCGGAGCTCAAGGAAATCATGGCAAAAGATCCACATCACATCATCTTTTGTTCTACTAAAATTCTGGAATAACTGTGAAGAGTTTCTGAGAAAAGTACTATACCATACTGAAGAGGACTACGAACCAGGGAAACCCACAAAAGCCCACAACCCAACTCCCCCATACGGCCGCGGAACCGCGGCCTAAGCAGGCTTAGGCCGCGGATCCGCGGCCAAGTAATGTCCTCTCTCTGTCGTATTTTGGGGGTAGTTTGGGTACTTCATTTTATGGCAGATTGTTGCCCTAGGTTATCAGTTCACCTCCTATAAATACTCCAGAACTGAGCTAAGCCAAGTGTCCAATTTTTGTGTTCATTCTTTGTTCCTCTTTTGTAGGTTTTAGTGTAGTTCTTCTTCTTCTTCTTCATTCTTCCTCCATGAAAATGTAGTGAGAGCATTGAGTGGATGTTAATGAAGATGAGGGTTTTTGTATCATTCTCTTTTGTTTAACATCCCCTTGAGATTTTTGCTTCCTCTCGATCTTTCAACCTCTTCATTGAGCTTGAAAGGTTAAGGGTTAGTTATTGATCTGAAAGGTCGTATTTTTCTTATGGAATCAGCGCTTCATTTCACATGCGTTCTCTACCCTTCTCTTGATCTTGCAACCTCTTGATTGAGCTTGCAAGTTTAAGGGTTGGCTATTGATCCCATGCTTGTATTGAGTTCTAGTTTCTAGTTCTTTTTATTGCTTATTTATTACTTGCTTTTTATTATCTTGCTTTACTTATTTGCAATTTAAATTCATGCACTTACTTACTTGTATTCTTTTCTTTTCTTTGTTCTTTTCTTTTGTTCTTTTTGATTCTTTTTGTGAATGTTGTAATTATTGTTGTTGTTAAGAATCAATATGGTATTGTAAGTTAACGTTTCTTTGCTCATTTCCTTTTCCCGTTATTTTCCATTGAACTCCGCCCAAACGTTACGCAAGCGCTCCGTTAGGCACCCTACCCTAACAAGGTAACGGTGATTCCTAACCGCGAACGGTTGCGTTCGGTTTGGCCGGAGGCGAAAGCAAGAGACAAGAACGGAAGGACAAGGGTAAATAAGCCGGATTCCACGAATACCGCGCTTAAATTCCCTAATCCACGTTGTTGCCAATTGCTCTAGCTTCAATTGGTCAAAATTCGGCTCAAAGGTTTTGAGTGCGGATTTCTTTAGCTTACAATTTCGTATCTTTTTCTTAACAACTTTATACTTGCAAATAATACACATAGGTTAGATTGAACAAACTCATACAATTCTTTATTGACTCGTCTAAGACAAGAAAGGACATACACCCATCTCCCTGTGGATCGACCCGTGCTCAACCGGCTAGCTGCATAGCGACACCGTCTTGATTGCGGTAAATTTTAATTCTTTCAATCAGTTTACTGACATGGAAATAGGGTTTCTGGTATATTCTTTTTGGGCCCAGATGTTTTTGAGTGCTACAGTTGTGCTTGGGGCCCACTTCGGAAAATTCAGTCGATCGAAAATTTTAAACATGTTAGTTCACAATATTTACATTATATCTGCGACCGTGATTGTCACTCGATCGGTAAATCCAGTCTATCTGCTATAGCCCTTTTAGACGGATTTGCGAACGTGACATTCACGTTGATGTTCTGTGTTGTGCTGTGATGTTGCGGATCTGTCGTGGTGGATAGCCTTGATGCAATGGTAGTACAGTTTGTTTGTATATGTACATTTGATATTGCGGGGCGAGCGTCCAACATGTGGACTGCCTGTTTGTATATTATTCTTTTGGGGCACGACCGGGCTGAGGTCGATGTACCCGTTGTATGTATATTTTACTTTCTGTACTAGGATTGCCCCGAGGAGGGGTGCACGGATAGCCGGGTTCTAGAAAGCAACGGGCCCGCATCTCATGGCTTTGAGATAGAGGGGGCTTCACTCTAGAATTAGCGGGCTATTCGCCGCACTGGTACAGGTTGACCCAAGGAGGGGTGCCCAAGTTACCGGATTCCGTGAAGTGCCGGGTGGTCCATTCACGTCGTTGAAGGGGGCTGCCTCGCTTCAGGTTTTGGCGGGTAACTTTCCGCGCCCGTAGGGGTCTCGGATTTCATTGCACAGGCTATCCACACGACCAGGGGAACGTCGGGTTTCAGCAGCGGCTCTGTGAAACCCAGGGCTTCCTGATTATCTGTATTGTTCTGTGATGCTTATTACTTTTCTGTGATATTGCATTTTATCTCGCCTTGAGCGATTATTATATATTGATATATATACTAGTAGATGTTGTATATGTTTTTCATTCGCGCTAGTCCAGTCCCCGCTCTGTCGTTAGTTAAGTAACCTAACGGGTGATGACGGGACCCAGTGGAGAATGCGGGTGGCATATACGTACATCGTATTTTCGTTCTTTATTGGTGTGATCAATTGATGGGACTGCGTTGATTCGGATCAATGTAAGCTAAACAAACCTATTCTGATGTTGTTGGAACATTTTTCAAAAAGCTGTTATTGCAAGGACGTTCTCTTTTGTTTTGCACAGTGGTATTCGGTTATGAATAGCCAGCACCTCAGTCGACGAGGCAAGGGCTGAGATCCCTTCATCGGGAGTGACCCCTTGGACAGAAGTTTGCGTCAGGGTAATAACTTCCCTATAGACGATTGCCTTTTGCTTTGCATCGTGGTATTCAGTTGGAATATCCTGCACCTCATTCTACGGTGAAAGAGCCGAGATCCCTTCACCGGGAGTGGCCTCTTTAGCAAAGGTTTTCGTTACTATATTTTTATAAAAAGTTATCCAGTTCCTTCAACGATATCAAGTTCATTACGGTAAAAGGTTTTTCGCCAAAAACCATTCGTAGCCCTCCGTCATTTCGGATCAGTATTGCTTAGTATTCGCGCTACGTTTGTCGTTGCTATTCGCCGAGGCGTAGTGTGCGGTAGCTCTGTAATGCTCTCTGTCGCATGGATATGTGGATTGGTTAGGACAGTCGTTCGACTTTGTTGATTATTCGTCAAGGGTCATGCGGGTGGGTTTAACGCAATCAAGATAATGATGGGTTGAACTTGACTAGGACCTTTTGATTTGTTGATTATTCGTCAAGGTCACTTGGGTCCTAGGGGTAAAAATCACACTGGGAGTTTCTAAAGAAACTGAAACTTGCCTGGTATGCGCATACCTTCTGGAGTGTGGTGATGTGAGCGGATTCCGTCACGTTATCATGCGATGATAGTTAGATCCCGATTCCCACAGATGAGTTGGTTTACTCCTCGGGTGATCCCGACTAATTCTTCTTTCAGGTTTGGAGGAGAATTTAACGGTACAGTGGGAGGTTTCCTGATTGGATAAATTGATAACCATTCTGATCTAGGTTAGAGTGCACGCTGAGTGTTTCTTTTCTCTCTCTCTTTGGCAGCGACCATGACCCGACCCTTGACTATGACTCAGTGACCAAATTAACCGAACCTTCTCATAACACTGGCTTTTGGATTGTCAGAGTTGCAAACCTCATTGCCACTCTTACTTTTATCCTTTTCTCCAGGTCAACCCGTATTACTACGAACGTCCACTTCCATTGGATAAAACCATCGTATGGTTATATACGAACTCGAAGGAATTTATTCGAGGATGGTTTCCGGTTTTGGAGAAAACGAATAGGACTATTTAGTTGTCTTTTCCTTTTATCTTCTCTCAGGTTGCGAATACTCTTTGGTTTAGGAGATAGTACACCTATTACGCAAATTGGATAGTCTTCTTCCAAACCTTAGGCTGGTGCTGAACGGTGGGGAATGAAGAAAACCAATTAGCATAACGATGGTGTACAGAAGGTACTAAGCTAAGACAAATCAAGGGATTAGTAAGAGGGCAAAGTAAACTGCGACTGCTATTCACGACCAAACCAAGTATTTCATTACCACTCCTACTTCACCTTTGTATTTCTCCAGGACACTCCGTATCACTATGAAGATCCACAGTTTATTTGGATACTCCATCGTATGGTTATATACGAACTCGAAAGGAACTTGTTCCAGTTCGGGGATGGATTCTGGTTCAGGAAAAATAGGAATAAGGTTTCTTCTGTTGTCTTTTATCTTCATCTTCTCTCGCATTGCGAGTGCTCCTAGGATTAGGACAGTACACCCATTATGATTATTGGATAGTCTTCTTCCAAACCATAAGCTGGTGCCGAACGGTAGGGAAGGAAGAAAACCATTTTGCCTAAGAGGGTGTGCAGAAGGTAATGACTAAAGACATATAAAGGGATTTGGAGAGATGGAAAAGAATTATACGGTTACAGTTGTGAATCTGAATAATGGAAGAGGCATTACTAGGAATACCCGGATACCCCTACGAAATATTTCAATGTTTCAGTTTCTCTGTGTACGGTTAAAAGAAAACTGATTTCCTAATTAGTCCTTACTCCAGGGTATGTATTTACCAGGTATGATTCTCCCATCTGTATGGTTTTACAGATGATGAGTGGGAGTAAGTTATTGGGAATTAGGTGATCATCCTCATTATATCAGAATTCGTTGTAATTGGTGATATTTGAGGAAATCGCCTGGGCTGTTTGCCGGACGGCAAATATTTGGTTTTGAATATCCGTTGTTATGCGCCAATTTCAAATTGATATATCTGTACGTCTATTTTTATAGAGTGAGATATACCATTTTGAAATTATGTCTATGACATTTACCTATATCAGTGGATGGTTAGGTAAGGAGCATTAAATAGCGGTGTAATTCTTCTTAACCATAAGTACAGTTTTCAACCTACGACACACATGGAATGAGTTATTAGACTCAGGGGAGTTATACAGAGTATTGTATGTTGTCCAGTGTCCATTAGGACAGAGGGGTTGGTACTCGTACTATATTCTGTTTCCTTGTGACTTCTCAGGTTCTTAGACATGTGTTTCGTAGAAGCACAAGGTCAAAGTTTTGAGAAGTTATAGGTATATGAATAAAGTACAGGACCAGGTATTGCAAGTATCAGGATTCTTCAAGGTGATCGAAGATGTAGATACTTGTGTATGATATTCAGTTGATAGTAATGATCAAGAGAACTTGCTTCTCTTTCAGGTTACTCATAATTGGAAGCATTCCTAAGTTGAGTAACGCTGATAGGCCTCCTTCCATTTAGTTAACATGCACTGGAGACAGCTGAACGATTTGAATCTGGTTCAATTAAATCAGTGCCTCTATTTCTATATTGGATATAGAACAGTTCATATCTTAACGATGTTAAGGTACGGGGAGTTGTCCGGCTTATGCTTAAAACCAGACTCCGGATAACTCAAGGCACGTTTCTGTAATGGCTGTTTGTGGGTTGACCCGGGCTATGATGAGGGTTAACTTTCTACCATCAGGAAGATCAATAGTGATATTGTTCTTGACTCGCCACAGTTTTAACAAAAATGGATTTTTTCAGAAAACAGTAGTGGGAGTATGGTAGAACTGGAAGTGATTCCAGAACCGCAGACGATTACTGAAAATTTGATAAGAACCTAAAGATTCATTTTGATTTGACATTCCATTAGCCACTCCGCAGATATGGTGGGTAACCTCAGGCGCTCGAGTGGTACTTCGGTATGCTCAAGGACGGTGGCAGGGAGGTTCTTGTTTACCAAGACTAGCCATTTCTGTTGTTCCAGACTGTGAGACCCGGCAGGAGGATGAGTATAGCGTCGTTCTAAACTAGCTTTAGAAGTGCACGTGTATATGACTCTGCCAGAGGGTTGTCGTGGTCAGTAGGAGCAGCGGAAGCATTGGTAGACAAGTGGCTTATGTCTATTTATAGACTAAAGCACATATAGCGGAGATAGATCATCTATTTCTGATGTGACAGTCATAGGTTTGACTTCATCAGAATAGGGGATGGATCTGTTAAGAAGGTAGTAGGGTGTGATGTCCTGGTATTTGGATGACATACACAGAGTAGGAAGTAAAATTCCTATACTACGATCGGTTATACTTTGGTTGTCACACAATGGTTTCTCCACAAAGGACTTGGATATTATATAAGACATTCTGGTTACTAGATCTATGGTTTTAGATCTAGATTTGGATAGTTTCCCAATCTGGGTACTTAGACAGCATTCTAAAGGTGTTTTAGAATGGACGACTCCTGGCATGGTAGTATACCTGCAGGTGATGGAGTCACCCTCTCTAAAGGTGTCTTACAGACTAAAGGGGAGAGGGACGTGCATGATTGGCAGATCACTTGCTTAGCCAATTGAGTCAATCATGAGATGTCAAGTACCACACCAAATGTTGCTTTTGTAGTAGGTGCAATAAGTTGATATTGATCCAATCCTGGAGAAACATTTGGAAGCAGTTTTAGAACATAAGTGGATGTTCTAGGGATATGATAACGACAGCCTCATTCGGGAGACAATTATCATTCCAGGCTTCCAAGGTGACTTGGATGACAGAGTGACTGTCAGAGTTATAGTTTTCCCTCTGACGAGGGGCAGTAATTTGGACAAGTGGTCCAGGTGGATACCGGGGGAAAGCATGGCGCAGGATACTGATTAAGTTCAGTTGCCGATACAGTCTAAGAAGTTTGGATTTGGAGTTCATGTATGAGCTAGGTCCCATCAGATATCCAGACATATTCTAAGACAGGTATTGCTCATTTCGGGAGATAGCTTTCTCCGTGAACTTGAGATAAAGAGAGACATAGAAAGAAACATCACAGCGGATCCACTCACTGAGGCTATTCCTCGAACGCAATAGTTTCGCAAACGAGCTTTGTGAGACTGACTAGTAGACGAGTTGGGTGTTCGGTATCACACGGACTGTGAGTATGCGACATCGCAATAATTAGCCTTGAGTGCAAGTGGGAGATTGTTGGAGATAGTGCCCTCAGAGTCAATTATTGGATCACAGGCACGTGATTGTAATGATTGAGGGATGACCTATCCTGGTAGGACAGTCTTACTCAAGATGATAGTATGCTATCTAGTTTATCTTTATCATCGTGTACAGCTTTATGTGACATTACTGACCACTATTGCACGTTGATAGAGACCCTAGGATTCTTGCTTTACTGCCAGCAGTATGATGGCGATCATATACGTGGGAGCTGGGGTCTACAAGCACATCCTTAAATGGTCCCTAGTCGTGGGAGTTTCGAGACAGGGCATCGATACTCCCGAGTAGACTAGTGTATACAGTCGAGACCCCGACGAGGGGCAATGGCCGGTCTCATAAGCCACTGGTGTCAGTTGGTTCACCTAAGATGTATATAGGTGCTCATTGGGTTATGAGTACACCGGACAGGACTCGCCGGGAACATGCTAGTTGGTCTTATACCTGACGTCAGATAGCAGTTCCCTGGTGACATGTGTACAGGTTAGTTCATCGACCTGAGATCGTCATTTGTCTCGTGTGAGTTCCCACTGTACTTTGATTACTACCCTACCATGGCTCAAAGGATCGTGCAAACAGGTTTTAGTTGGGTAAAGTCCCGAGCCACATGGAAGCAGTGAGCGGATCTGCAGGGGTTCGTCTCTCCAGGTATTGGGGGTGAGGTCGCGCTGTGTCTAGGAGAGCCATTACACAAAGCCCTCGGCCGAGGCAGGAGATTTAATGGTAGGTATTCCAGTAGTATCTCAGGGTGTTCTGGGCTACACCCCGACACGACTTGTACCGCTTATGGGGGTCTGACTTTTACCAACCCCCTAGGCCCGCCATGCGATACTCATAGACGAACGGACCGGACTGTACTGATATTGTCACTGACAGGCTCAGTAGGGTGTCAGGACGAGTTCGCTCATCGACGTCCCTTTTGGTCAATACCTGGTAGCCCGTTACGTCTTGGCTAATACCTCTGACGTGCTAGTAGTTAAATCCACAACCAAAGTATTGACGAGTCTTTAGAGTCCCCCACAGACCAGTTTCTCAAGTTTCGGGCGAAACGCTGTAGAGGCCGTATGGAGATATGGAAGGGTTCGATCAGATACGTGCAGTATTGCACGGATCATGATCGGACGGATAATACTAGCGGGCTTTGGTTTAAGCCGGATCCTAGTATAGTACAGCGTAGATTTTGTCTCTTTGCATTTAGATTCAGTGGGAATACAAATGTGGGTATGTATATGCAGTCACGGGGTTTTCCTGTAATTTATTACGGGTTCAGTTTTCTGAAGTTGCCAGTTTGCATTCCGTTCCGTCCAGTATTCCTTTGTTCCTTCACGGCCGGATTTTTCCGATGGAGGGGCTAATTTCCAATTGTGCAAATTAGCCATTGTGGAGGGGGTTATTTGTATTTGTGGCATTATGATAAGTTAAGCATCTTTGCTTTTTCATGATGGTCTTGCATTAATGAGATTAGAATGGATTAGAATTTGATTTGATATTGTTATCATCACTTTTGGATGTGGTCACCCTTTTGCTTTTCCTACTCTCACCTCCCTTCATGTTTTGATCATTCCCTCCACCAATTTGTTCAAAGAGGGGCCGGCCACTTTGAGGAGATAGAAGAGAGAGGTTTTTCATTTTGGTGAGGGAAATTGATTCATCTCATATTTGCTTGCTTGCTAAATTCCTAACACCTCTCCAAAGTTCATTGTTTCATTCCTCCATCAAAGACAACTTCACCCCATTGAGACAAAGTGATTCTACACTAGCCTACAGCATTTCTTGGGCATGTCGGCTCGCCAACTTCGTGCCCGAGTTGCCTCGGTCCAGAGGTGGGAGCCCGTAAAAGAACCCGGCGATGTGGTGCCCATTTCGATGAGGAGGCGACGACCGGAGATTCCGCGAGGAGATCGGAGTGGAGGCGAAGACCGAAGGACACGGATCGCTGGGTATAGCTCACTACCCTTTCTCTTGATTGCTAGTTGTAGGTTAATGGTTACGATCCGTGTTTTTAGGATGCGGTAGTGCCGGTTTTAAAGTAAAGAAAAAATTTCGTTTCCGCATTTGGCCTCGGATAGACGGCCGGGGCGCTACCGTAGTCCTACATGATCCACCCGAGCGTTTATAATCCATGCTTAGCTTCACTAATGAAGCAACTTAGTACCCTAGTTTGCTAATCATGGTTACCTAGGGGATGTAGTGAGTGTTTTAGTAGTTGTAACATTTTTGAAAACATAAAATATTATTTTTGGGAATTTAATATTAAAGTAATATATTTTCCGAAAACTGCCGATTTGCGAAATTGGGGTTTTCGAAAAAGGGTATAAATATATACCAATAATTATGAAATAAATAGAAATTATAATGAATTATTCATTTAATGATATAATTAAAGGATTTGGCATTTTTTAAAATTTATTTTGTGCAGTTTTGATAAAAACCCGATTAGTGCACTGCTAATTGCGATTAAGCCAAATCCGCATTTTTACAGTTTCCATGGTTAGAGCACCATGACATGTTCATTTTGTTACATGTTTTATTTCATTTGGGATTTATATTACGATTTATTGGTGTAGAGAAAAGAGAAATGATTAAAGGAAAAGTCATGGAGACATAATGATTAGGTTAGGTGAGCTTTGGAGAGAGAAAGAGAGCGTGAATTAGAGAGAGAGAGAAGGGAGCTGCTGCCCATTCTTTTCCCCAATATTTTTTTTTGAAATCCTTCATCTCCCTCAAGCCACAACCCTCCATTAAAAACCCTAGATCTATCTCCAACCATGCCCCAAAACACTACTCTCCCTTCACAAAACTTTATCCCCATCTCCTCCCCTACATGATGGACCGAGCAAAATGGGATTTTAAAGACGTTGGGAAGTTAGTGCTGCCTAGAGTGGACTAGATGAGGTATAATTTCTTCCCTTTAGATTAGTTTTGTGTGATATCATGTTTAGATATCGTTTTGTGAAGATTAGTGGACATTGGGAAACCCTAGTGAATGATTGAGTGTTGGATTGAATTGGGTTATGCCTAGTAGCTGTTAACTGAAATTAGGTGTTGTTTAGTGACCTAGACCAGACCTTAGAAACCCCAAAACATGGATTTAGGAACCCCAACATCGGATAAATGTGTGATTTTAGAGGGTATTTTGGAATCTGGAGCAACCCGGGGACACTAGAAGTGATTTTGGAATTACCGGGAGTCGTGCAGGCACCTAGGACGCTAACACCAAGACCAGAGCCCCTAATTCAAACCCCAGGCTGCAGATTTAATCATTCTGGCCGCAATTTGCAGCCAGAGTAGAAGGAAATGGGTTCATTTTTGTTCCATGGCTCATTTTGCACTAAATTAGAGCCCTCTTATATGCAGTTTTGCCTAATTGTCATCTGGGGAAAATCTTGAAGCTTTTTGGTGTGTTTTAGGCGATGTTTTCCGTATTTTTAAATGCACTTTCTTGATATTTGGATTTGTATTTTGTTGTCGGGTGTTCGTACATCGACAACAGGGGTTGTTTGTTTGATTTGCACGTTTAGGCCATAGGTTCTAACCTGAGAGCATACTGTGCGCTGTATCGGTTTTCTGCATCGAATTTAATATGTATTGCGATTGGTTATTATTGTTGGTACCCTCGCATGGATTCCGAGGCGAAGAAGCGTGGCATCATCGATTTGGGCGAGCGAAGACCAGGTGAGTAGATCTATATCTACCGGGGAAGTCGGGTGGATGGCGTATAGCACCCCCGCAACTTTTGATGGGAAACCGATTTATAGAATACGGTTAGGAAACCTAGATTAGGAAACTATGGTTAGAATGAGATAGTTATGAAACCATATTAGAAACTAGAGGATAGTTAGAAGTGATATATTACTACTGTCGTAGGATGACGTTTAGCGATATTACCGCTTAGGGTACTGTAGGACTAGATAGCCGATGTAGATTCGTCATCCGAACCATACCTTTTTCTAAACCAAAGAATCATATGTATCTTTAAATGTATATCTTGAGGGATGTTACGGATTTTCAAATGATATCTTTTTTTAAAAACACCGTAACCCCTGTTTTCAAAACTACGATTCACTTCTTTAAAAGTATGATTGTATGGTTCGGGTGTGTTTGTTAGATTAGATGCTTATACCTAGTAGAGATAGCATGTTTATGTAAACTCGACATGATATGAGACATAAATGCGATTAAAGAATACAAGACGAATTTTATGATATGATGAGATGATGATATGGTATGATGGTTTACGGATGCGAGTCGATCGAAATGATTTATACCCTGCCAGTCCCCCGATATGAGATTATTGCAGACGCGACCTGGGACATAGGTATATAGGGTTATATATATATTTATAGAATTTTGTGAATCATGGATGATAGGCCGTATGTGATATTAGGCCGTACCCTCATTTGTCTTATAGGATGATAGGATCCCTATTAGCTTAATGCCGCCGCACGATGATATTCTGTGTGTGATGAGTTGACTTGATGATTGATCCTTACCCTTGACTAGAGCTTGCCGTATGATGGATTATAACGTATGCGGTGTTATTGGGCTAGATGCCGATCGATAGATTCACCGACTCGGACATATGATAATTATGTATACCTTATAGCTGTTAGCTGATGATTTTCTTGCTGCATTCATGATATTTTTGTTGCATCGCATATACTTGTGATAGTACACCTGCACCATTATCGATGTTGCGTATGTTACACGTACATATAGTTGCCGGCTCACACACTTCATCATCGATAATTTCCATGCCACTACACAGTAGGGTTGCTGCATCATGACATTTATATTTATATATTCATATTGGTGCACACATACATGGTACATCTATACTTGCGCATATACATATTGTACCTACATAAATAACCGGTTTTATTGTAAAATTGGGAACCGCATGCTATACTTTAAAATCTGGAATCATTTTAAAAGAGAGGTTTTCCCCTTAATATGTCATATCACTATTCCTTATTGCATGATACACGGATATGCTCGCATTTCTTTTTACATGTCGCATACATCATGCTCTATTATTTTACGCATTGAGATATGCCGTTTTTATGAGATTTCTGGATTTGAGAACCGTGGCTATTTCAAAAGGAAGCATGCACTATTTTAAAAACCCGGTTTCTCTTGATATGATATTTCAGTGCGTCCACCATGCGTTTTCTCGGTTCTGAGAGTGGCATGTGAAACCCAATTCGAAGAGTGGTAGGCACCGATTGCGGGTACATGGCGGACCCGGTGAGGTACCCCGGGGCAAGAAGACTCGTATATGTTAGACGGTGAGCCCGGCAGGGGGAGCACTACCTACCGGTCATAGTATGTAGACTCGGCGGTTATCCGGAGGATACCGACCGGAGTAGCGAGATGGATATGAGGGCCGACCATGGAGGGCGGTGCCTGAGGGCCGATCTGAGGATGCGGCGACTGAGATATATGAGGATTTACGTGTCGATGCTGGGCACGATTTTCATGATGTTTTCGAGTGTCGATGCTAGACACTCAGGTTCCATGATTTGATGTGTCGGGAGGGACACTGTTGATATACATATATCCTCATACTTTCATGCACACTCTTTTATGAGATTTACATGCATGATATTGTTGCGTCAGTGGTTGACGCGTGGACTAGATCCACATACATACATACATACACCGATTCTACTATCGGAGATTATGCACATGCTTATAGATATTGATTTATGGGTGGATGAGATCCACATTTTCGCATGCATTGATTATTACTGTTGGATGTTATCCACATGTATATAGATAGTGACTACCTTGCTGGCACATATACGACCCGGTCATCCTAGATATCATAGTATTACCTTATGATATAGTTGACCTAGGAGTCGTTGTTTATTCGATTTCTAGTTGTAGATATATTTCTATTCACGAGTTGGCAACTCATCCCCGTTGTGCCACAGTTCTTGTAGGTTGACCGCTTGGATCAGTAGCGGCTTCGCTGGCATACAGTTACATTCGGGTGTTTTGCAATGGTAGGTAGGGCATTTGTATCATACCCACTCTTGTATTATATTTCATATTGTATCTAGTTAACTCCAACATTCAATCAAATTTAGAGTCTGTATAAGTAATGAGACTTAGTGAGACTTGTAGTTGTGAGATTTGAGCGATGGGTTTTACGTTCACTTTTGGGGTTATATTTGCTCATTTTTTTATCTTCTTGTGGTGAACTTCGCCGTTGGGCGTCGTATACTTATTTATACTGTATTACGTGGTTGTGATCCGCCGTTTGGCGAAGAGCTATTTCCCACTTGGGGATGCCATTATTCTTGTTATGTATTGTGGTTTTGGATCAAAATATACAAAGGAGGTGCTGCCGAAATTTTTGAAAGACGAAACATGTTTTTAAACTAATAAATTTCACTTGCATCATTCATGTTCCTTTTCTATGCATTAAGAAAACTTGTTTTCATTATACCTTTATTTCAAAACCACACCTCCTTTATTTTTCTAAAAAGGTTTAGATTTCTGGGTTTCAGCTTACTTGAATTCCGTTACGCCTTTAGACATGTCGTTATTCAAGTGCTGGTCACGAGCTAATATTTCGGGTCGTGACAAAGTTGGTATTAGAGCGCTAGGTTTAACCTTTGTTCGAGTCTATGTTTGACTATGCGGAGTCTAGGGTGGGAGTGTATTCGGAACCTAGGCTTGGCCTTACGGAACTTAGACTTGAACGGGGGGGGGGGGGGGGTATTAGACCCGATCTTTCGTTTCATAGGCTGACCCTGATTGATGGAGTAGGTAGCTTGAGTTGAGTGACGTACCGTACGTATGTTCCGCGGCATATTTACGATACGATACTCCACTTAAGAAACCTTAGGATGTATATATTTTTGAGACCAGTGATCCTCTTCGTATCCATGATTATACATCCATTGGAGATCCTTGATTCTATTTGTTTCCATGATCATACTTTCATTGATGTTGTTCCTTCTTATGATCATGTATCCATACTGGATTTGTCATTTCCTCTCATGCCGTTGATCTGCTTTATTCGATACTCGATTGAGGTTCCTGTCACCATAGTTTGAGCGCAGTTTGAGCTGCTGCTAGTGTTACGGTCAGGCGAGCTCGTCTGGTACGAGGGCCGACCATTGTGCTTTTTGGTGACATGAGAATGTCCCGAGTTAGTATTTTGTTGTGACCTCTTGTCGAGGCGAGTGCTTGGTTTTACACAGGATGATCGGGCCATTGTTAGAGCTGCCAGTTGCGAGAGGACTGTAGATGACAGCATACCTCAGGGATTATGATGTCGCCTACCGTGCAGACAGATAACCCAGCTGTTGCTGAGATTGATAGGATGTCGCTTCCGGAGCTTACGAGATGAGATCTCTGGAGCTTCCAGGTAGATATGATACAGATGATAGCTAGTCTACCCCGATTTGAGAGACGAAGATGATTCGTCAGATTGAAGCGCCGACGCAGGCCCAGTTGAGTTGAAGATTTCTAGTGTGGAGAGTCTTACTCAGATCTAGAGTAGACCGATTTAGAGATGACCGCCAATGTATCTCCTTTCCTATAGGATTGAAGCGCTGTTCAGCGTACAGATGAATGAGCCAGTTGTTGCTGCAAATGACGAGGTATCTCCCAGAGGTTGGAGCTACTGCAGCATAAGTATATGATTAGAGATATGATGGAAGGTCGCTAGCCACCCAAGGGTGAAGGACTATGACATGTGGTTCGTTCGCTTACCCGATGCGAGGTCATCAGATAGATTGATTCCAGCTGGAGACGACTTCACGCAGATTCGTTGAGAGTCGACAGAGACGATCGAATGTCAGGAAACCATATTCCAAGTTTAAAGTATTCGGAAAGACGTGCAAGCAATTCTATGGACCCTCTAGAAGAATGAAACCCTAACTCGACATAATGACCGTGTGAAAGCCTTTGAACCTTAGGGTTTGCGGCAGTTCCACGGCGCCATTAGTGAGGCTTGGGTTTGCCCTTCTATGGCTGGATCACTGATGCTGTGGCATGTACTCGATACTATTAAACTGTACCCAAGATGTTGATCTCTTGAGGGATTAAGAGGTTTTGACATATCGATCGGATGGTTCGACATCATTCGGATATCTTGTGATGGGATACATTGCTTGGGAGACTCCAGATACGAGCATAGCAGTTGGAGCGCAGTCCTTACAGCCACGAGAAGACGAGTCCGAATCAGTCGACATTGGAGCTGAGTGATGTGGAGAGTTTGCACGAGAATTTAACGAGTATGGAGTATATCGCCGATGGTTGGGACGGTTTCCGAGGACGTGTTCGGCCAGATAGCTTCTACCGAGTGATGAAGATACCGAGTTCGTGACTTCGAGTCCGTGGGAGAGACTTCGGTTTGACCGTGGCCGAGAATAGTTGCAGTACGCAGATAGCATGGCGTGATGTCATAGTGGACGATGATAAAGACGAGTGGAACCAAAAGTTCGTGTGAGACGCTGACGAGCTGTTATTACTCTACGTCGATATCAGAGACCTGATATTCTTATAGAGGCGTTTGGATACGGCCAGTTTCCGAGGAAATGTGTGTGGCATATGCAGATGTCCAAAAAACGAGGAAAGATTATATAAGAGTACCAGCCTCCGTACAGTTCGGCATAGGCGATATCGAAAGAGACGTTGAGCAGGATTCCTTCCAGGACACTGCTGCAATGAGATTTGCACCGAGGATCAGATGTGTCACGTATAGTCAGAGGACCAAAGGCCGACGCCAGCAACGTGCTGCTTTATGAGTGGTCATGATGATTGACCGAGAGATGACCAGAGAAGTGCTAGAGTGGAATCGTTCCCGTTAGCACACCTGACATGGATGATGAGCCGATAGATTGCGAGATTGGTAATCCGCAGAGAAGATGAGTACCGAGAGAGACAGAGGACGCCAGACCGTGAGCAGGAGGAGAGTAGAGGTTCTTGTTCTGACAGTTTCTAGGCGCACCGGTTTATTTTTCGACATTGTAGGAGGTGTACCTCGATGTCCTTTATTGCGATTTGCATTGTGATCCGAGTACCATGCTTATATTGCTTGGATTTGAGTTTTATTACGAGTTTCCTGATATTGATTTCGTGCACCATGGTTGCACCTACTGAGTATTTACATTTTGTGCATAATTATTGCACTTGAGATATGTTTTTATACACCATGGTATTAGTTTTTGATTTGTGCATGGTTATCGCACTTGATATCGGTTTCTGCCTTGGTTGCACATGTTTATGAGTTCATTGATTTCATATGGTTGATTTGATTTTGTGCGTATGGTACGCACTCAATTTGATGTTTGCACTCGGTATAGCTTATATGTGCTTGTAATGCATTGATATGCGTTTTGTGTACGCAGTTGCACACGTTTACGATTTTATACACCTTGGTGTACTCGATGTTGTTGTTTATGCATTTGAGTTATTGATCGGTATTTCGTGCACTGGATGCACTGTATTTGTATTTTATGCACTAGATTGCATTCTGCATATGTTGCACCGGACGGGTATTTATGCGTTGTCCCACTGGATTTATACCCCGTACCTTGGTTGCACCCGATTTATATCCTTGAGTATTCGTTTTACCAGATTTGTATTTTTGTGCGCGTTGGCACTTGACGTTCGTTTTTGTGCATGTTACTGCACTATATGCTTTTACGGACCCGACGCGTTTTTGTTGGATTTTGCGTATATTATGCGCTCGATTTTGGATTTTGTGTGCATCGGATACACTTGAGTGAGATTTTACTCGTGCATTTGGGATGTTCTTGATTTAGATTTTCTTCCGTGCATATTGGATGCGATTTCATTCGTGCGGGACATATGCACTTGAGTTGTATTTCCGCGCATGTTGGGCGCATGATATGAGATGTGATTCTGTGCACACCGGATACATGGGATTAAGATTTTAGTGCACTTTAGACGCACTTGTTATGGTTGTTGTGCACACACGTTGCACTGGACAGATGCTTTGTGCACCCCGTTGGACTTAGTTTTCCCTTGTGCGTATTGTGGCACCTGTATTTGGATTTGGTTTCCATGCGCACCAGACGCATGAGATTATTGGATACGCCTTTTAAGGCTGATTTTGCTTTTGAGCACATTGTTTTCATGTTGGGCACTATATTGTGTTGTAGCCAAACAAGACTGATCTGAGGACAGTACCTGAGTACATTTCATGCATTAAAGGATTACCAAAGGGTTTTCAAGAGGAGCTATAGTCTCGCTATTTTCTTAAGTGTCCATGAGCGACACAAACGTTTATAAAGGAAAACCTTTGGGGATATTTGAAAATGACGGAACATGTATTTAAAAAAACACATATGGACATATATTATTTTTTTAAAATGAAAGTCAGTTAGTTATGCCGTGAGTTACGCATTCCCGCGGCGATTTAGAAAAGATTTTGCATGTGTATTATTCAGATTTTGGAATTTTCAAGGATGCGTGCTATACACGTATTATAATATTTGACTGGTGTATATTTGATTTCAGTAGTGGATTTCGAGATCTGTATCTCTATTGTAACTCCGAGGATATGCGTGCAAATCTGATGATTTGCGTGACGCTTGACGAAGTTCGATTTTGAGTTTTTACTCGTTTTCATGCGCATTTGACGCGATGTGTTGTGTTATTTCTGCGTTTTCCATGATTTCGGAGCCCCGTTGTTATGAGCCGATTATTGAAATGTTTTAGATTTTGAGGGTTTAAATTTAAATTCGGGGACCGAATTTATTTAAGAGGGGAAGATTGTAACATTTTAGAAAACTTAAAATATTATTTTTGGGAATTTAATATTAAAATAATATATTTCCCGAAAACTGCCGATTTGCGAAATTGGGGTTTTCGGAAAAGGGTATAATTATATACCAATAATTATGAAATAAATAGAAATTAAAATTATTTATTCATTTAATGATATAATTAAAGGATTTGGAATTTTTTAAAATTTATTTTGTGCAGTTTTGATAAAAACCCGATTAGTGCACTGCTAATTGCGATTAAGCCAAATCCGCGTTTTTACAGTTTTCATGGTTAGTGCACCATGACATGTTCATTTTGTTACATGTTTTATTTCATTTGGGATTTATATTAGGATTTATTGGTGTAGAGAAAAGAGAAATGATTAAAGGTCATGGAGACATAATGATTAGGTTAGGTGAGCTTTGGAGAGAGAAAGAGAGTGTGAATTAGAGAGAGAGAGAAGGGGGCTGCTGCCCATTCTTTTCCCCTATCTTTTTTTTTTGAAATCCTTCATCTCCCTCAAGCCACAACCCTCATTAAAAACCCTAGATCTATCTCCAACCATGCCTCAAAACACTACACTCCCTTGACAACACTTTATCCCCATCTCCTCCTCTACATGATGGACCGAGCAAAATGTGAATTTGACGACTTTGGGAAGTTAGTGATGCCTAGAGTGGACTAGATGAGGTATAATTTCTTCCCTTTAGATTAGTTTTGTGTGATATCATGTTTAGATATTGTTTTGTGAAGATTGGTGTACATTGGGAAACCATAGTGAATGATTGAATTGGGTGATGCCTAGTAGCTGTTAACTGAACTTAGGTGTTGTTTAGTGACCTAGACCAGACCTTAGAAACCCAAAAATACGGATTTAGAAACCCCGACATTGGATAAATGTGAGAATTTAGAGGGTATTTTGGAATCTGGAGCAACCCGGGGACACTTGAAGTGATTTTGGAATTACCGGGAGTCGTGCAGGCACCTAGGACGCTACCACCAAGACCCGAGCCCCTAATTCAAACCCCAGGCCACAAATTTAATCATTCTGGACGTAATTTACGGCCAGAGTAGAAGGGAATGGGTTCATTTTTGTTCCATGGCTCATTTTGCACTAAATTAGACCCCTCCTATATGCAGTTTTGGCTAATTTTCATCTGGGGAAAATATGGAAGCATTTTGGTGTATTTTAGGCGATGTTTGCCGTATTTTTAAATGCACTTTCTTGATATTTGGATTTGTATTTGGTTGTCGGGTGTTCGTACATCGACAACAGGGGTTGTTTGTTTGATTTGTACGTTTAGGCCATAGGTTCTAACCTGTGAGCACACTGTGCGCTGTAACGGTTTTCTGCATCGATTTTAATAAGTATTGCGATTGGTTATTATTGTAGGTACCCTCGCATGGATTCCAAGGCGAAGAAGCGTGGCATCATCGATTTGGGTGAGCGAAGACCAGGTGAGTAGATCTATATCTACCGGGGAAGTCGGGTGGATGGCGTATAACACCCCCGCAACTTTTGATGGGAAACCGATTTATAGAATATGGTTAGGAAACCTAGATTAGGAAACTAGGGTTAGAATGAGATAGTTATGAAACCATATTAGAAACTAGAGTATAGTTAGAAGTGATATATTACTACTGTCGTAGGATGACGTTTAGCGATATTACCGCTTAGGGTACTGTAGGACTAGATAGCCGATGTTGATTCGTCATTCGAACCATACCTTTTTCTAAACCAAGGAATCATATGTATCTTTAAATGTATATCTTGAGGGATGTTACAGATTTTTAAATGATATCTTTTCTTTAAAAACACCGTAACCCCTATTTTCAAAACTACGATTCACTTCTTTAAAAGTATGATTGTATGGTTCGGGTGTGTTTGTTGGATTAGATGCGTATACCATGTAGAGATAGCATGTTTATGTAAACTCGACATGATATGAGACATACATGCGATGAAAGAATACAAGACGAATTTGATGATATGATGAGATGATGATATGATATGATGGTATAAGGATGCGAGTCGATCGAAATGATTTATACCCTGCCGGTCCCCCGATATGTGATCATTGCAGATGCGACCTGGGACATAGGTATATAGGGTAATATATATATTTATAGAATTTTGTGAATCATAGATGATAGGCCGTATGTGATATTAGGCCGTACCCTCATTTGTCTTATAGGATGATAGGATCCCTATTAGCTTAATGCCGCCGCACGATGATATTCCGTGTGTGATCAGTTGACTTGATGATTGATCCTTACCCTTGACTAGAGGTTGCCGTACGATGGATTATACCGTACGCGGTGTTATTGGGCTAGATGCTGATCGATAAATTCACCGACTCGGACATATGATAGTTATGTATACCTTATAGCTGTTAGCTGATGATTTACTTGCCGCATTCATGATATTTTTGTTGCATCGCATATACTTGTGATAGTACACCTGCACTATTATCGATGATGCGTATGCTACACGTACACATAATTGCCGGCTCACACACTTCATTATCGATAATTGCCATGTCACTACACAGTAGGATTGCTGCATCATGACATTTATATTGATATATTCATATTTGTGCACACATACATGGTACATCTATACTTGCGCATATACATATTGTACCTACATAAATAACCGGTTTTATTGTAAAATTAAGAACTGCATGCTATACTTTAAAAACTGGAATCATTTTAAAAGAGTTGTTTTCCCCTTAATATGTCATATCACTATTCCATATTGCAAGATACACGGATATGCTCGCATTTCTTTTTACATGTCGCATACATCATGCTCTATTATTTTACGCATTGAGATATGCTGTTTTTATGAGATTTCTGGATTTGAGAACCGTGGCTATTTCAAAAGGAAGCATGTACTATTTTAAAAGCCCGGTTTCTCTTGATATGATATTTCAGTGCGTCTATAATGCATTTTCTCGGTTCCGAGAGTGGCATGTGTAACTCGATTCGAGGAGTGGTAGGCACCGATTGCGGGTGCATGGTGGACCCGGTGAGGTACCCCGGGGAAAGAAGACTCGTATATGTTAGACGGTGAGCCCGGCAGGGGGAGCACTACCTACCGGTGATAGTATGTAGACTCGGAGATTATCCGGAGGATACCGACCGGAGTAGCGAGATAGATATGAGGGCCGACCATGGAGGGCGGTGCCTGAGGGCCGATCTGAGGATGCGGCGCCTGAGATATATGAGGATTTACGTGCCGATGCTGGGCATGATTTTCATGTTGTTTTCGAGTGTCTATGCTAGGCACTCAGGTTCCATGATTTGATGTGTCGGGAGGGACACTGTTGATATACATATATCCCCATACTTTCATGCACACTCTTTTATGATATTTACATGCATGATATTGTTGCGTCAGTGGTTGACGCGTGGACTAGATCCACATACATACATACATACACCGATTCTACTATCGGAGATTATGCACATGCTTATAGATATTGATTTATAGGTGGATGAGATCCACATATCCGCATGCATTGATTTTTACTGTTGGATGTTATCCACATGCATATAGATAGTGACTACCTTGTTGGCACATATACGACCCGGTCACCCTAGATATCATAGTATTACCTTATGATATAGTTGACCTAGGAGTCGTTGTTTATTCGATTTCTACTTGTAGATATATTTCTATTCACGAGTTGGCAACTCACCCCCGTTGTGCCACAGTTCTTGCAGGTTGACCGCTTGGATCAGTAGCGGCTTCGCTGGCATACAGTTCCATTCGGGTGTTTTGCATTGGTAGGCGGGGCATTTGTATCGTACCCACTCTTTTATTATATTTCATATTGCATCTAGTTAACTCCATCAATCAATCAAAATTGGAGTTTGTATAAGTATTGAGACTTAGTGAGACTTGTAGTTGCGAGATTTAAGCGATGGGTTTTACATTCACTTTTGGGGTTATATTTGCTCATTTCTTTATCTTCTTGTGGTGAACTTCGCCGTTGGGCGTCGTATACTTATTTATACTGTATTGCGTGGTTGTGATCCGCCGTTTGGCGAAGAGCTATCTCCCGCTTGGGGATGCCATTATTCTTGTTATTTATTGTGGTTTTGGATCAAAATATACAAAGTAGGTGCTGCCGAAATTTTTGAAAGACGAAACATGTTTTTAAAATAATAAATTTCACTTGCATCATTCATGTTCCTTTTCTATGCATTAAGAAAACTTGTTTTCATTATACCTTTATTTCAAAACCACACCTCCTTTATTTTTATAAAAAGGTTTAGATTTCTGGTTTTCAGCTTACTTGAATTCCGTTACACCTTTAGACGTGGCGTGATTCGAGTGCTCGTCACGAGCTAATATTTCGGGTCGTGACAGTAGTAGTTTTCTATTTCAAATCCTTTGGTTCTCAACACATGAGAATGATAAGGATTTGCAAAAGAATGAACTCAAGAAGATGAGGAGAAGAGAGCATGTAAAGAAACCATCACATGAAGAATCATAAGTGAAGAATGGCTATGTGTTTTTATGAAGTATTTTCTTTTCTTTTAAAATCACAACCATACTCCAATAGTATTTGCAATAAATATAAAGCCATGCTTCATGTCATCTCATTCTTTTCCACCTCATTTTCTATTTTCAACAAAATAGAAAATGCATGATGAGGTGTCATCTTTTAGAAGGTATTTTGTATAAATACAAAATAATTTCTACCATATATACATACCTGTATTCGTATCAAAATACGAATACCCAAGAAATAGAATACTACTACTAATATAATACTAGCATTAAATCAATATCTGATTTAACAAACCGGCTTAATCCTAAGCCCGCTAGTATTATCAATCGTCCGATTGAAAAGCTAAATAACACTAGAATATACATATCGAAATATGTATATGTAAATTATTAAATCAATACCTATTTTAATAATCCGATTTAATCCTAAGCTGGCTAGTATTATCATTCGATCAGAACCCTGCTCGATCGAAATCTGGATGATACGAGAATATACATAGCGAATGTGTATATGTAAATTATTAAATCAATGTCTGATTTAATAATCCGGCTTAATCCTAAGCCGGTTAGTATTATCATTCGATCGAAACCCTGCACGTATAAACATACGGCCACCACATCGTTTCGCCAGAACCAGGGAAACCCTCTATGTGGGACTCTAAAGACTCAACAGTACCCTGGCAGTGGGTTTAACAACAAGCAGGCCAGTTGTACTAGCTGTACGTAATGGCTACCCAGGTACCTGTCGAAAAGGAAGGCCGACGAGCAAGCTTATCCGAACCCCTACTGAGCTTATCCGTGACAATCTCCGTACAGTCCGGTCTCATCGTCTAAGAGTATCGCATACCAGGTCTAGGGGATGGTTAGCGTCAGAACCCTACTGACCCGATAAGTCATGTCGATTTGACTCAAGACCAATCCAAGAAACTACTGATATAACTATCAGTAAATCTCAACTGCCTTGGCTAAGGTCTTATGGTTCTGGCCAACCAAACATAGTGCAATATTGACTCCCAATACCGGGAGAGAGGAATCCCTGACAATCACTCACTGCCTCCATGTGGCTCGGGACTGTACCCTACCAAAACTTGTTTGCATGACTCAGTAGAGCCGTGGTAGGGTAGTGATCAAAGCACAGTGGGAACTCACACGAGACAAATGATGATCTCAGGTCCAAAGACTAACCTGTACTCATGTCAGCTGAGAACCACTATCTCACAATAGGTATAATACCATCTAGAGGTTCTATGCGTGTCCGTCCAGTGTACTCACCCCCAGTTAGCACCTGTATACAATCTTAGGTAATCACACCAATGGCCATGGGATCAACCACCGCCCCTCGTTGGGGTCTAGAAACGTATACACAAGTCTACTCTTGAGTATCGATGCCCGGTCTTGAAACTCCTGCGACATGGGACCTTTAAGGATGTGCTTATGGACTACCCAGCTCCCACATGTATGATCGCAATCATAACGCTGGTAGTCAAGCACAATCCTACGGGCTTTATCAACATGTATTCGCCATACGTGATATCGATTATAGCATATGCACATGTTAAGACAAAGTCAAACCATAATAGTATACTACTGTATCGAGTCTTTGTCAATATGTGTAAGCAATACAAAGCAACAAAAGAAAGAAATACACATATTAAGACAATGCCAACTCAAATAATATACTATATACAACTAAGCAAGATTGTACTTTACATACATATTCTTAGCATCATATACAATACAGGTCTATAGGGCATACATATCCAACAATCTCCTACTTGCACTAAGGCCTGTAATTGGCGTACCGAATATCCAACGTCTGCTCTAGAGCCAGTTGTTGGCATACCGCATACCCAACATCTCAAAAGGTCGGTCAAACTGCACTTGAAGGAGGGCCTTGGTAAATGGATCCGCTGTGTTGTCTTTCGTATCTACTCTCTGGACCTCGATCTCCCAGCGATTTACGATCTCCCTGTCAGGTGATACCGCCTCAAGATGTGTCTGGACTTTTGATGAGACAGTGGTTCCTTCGCTAAAACTATACCCTCATTGTTATCACAATACAAAGGTATTGGATTAATAATGGACGAAACCATTTCAAGTTCAGTAATGAACTTTTTCATCCAGACCACTTCTTTTGCGGCATCGTTCGCAGCAATGTATTCAGCCTCCATCGTCGAGTTTGCGACGGTATCCTGTTTGGAGCTCTTCCAACATACCGCCACTCCGTTGAAGGAAAACACAAAAACAGAGATAGACTTGCTGTCATCCTTGTCATTCTGGAAGCTTGAGTCGGTAAAGGACTCGAGCTGATGGTCTCCATTACTGTATACCAAGAACATCTCCATAGTTCTTCTCAAGTACTTAAGAATGTTCTTCACAGCCATCCATTGATTCTCACCCGGGTTCAACTGATACCGGCTTACCACGCTAAGCGTGTATGCTACATCTGGTCTGGTACACAGCATTGCACACATTATAGATCTTACCGCCAAAGCATAAGGTATAGTGCTCATGCGAACTCTCTCCTCATTAGTGTTGGGAGACATCTCTTTGGAGAGGATGATTCCATGCAATGCGGGTATATTACTATGCTTGAATCTTCCATACTAAATCACTTTAGTATGGTCTCTATGTACCTGGATTATAAAAGTCCAAACAGTCTCTTGAATCTATCTTTATAGATATTAATCCTCAGAATGTAGGAGGCATCACCCAGGTCCTTCATGGAGAACTTTTGTGACAAAAACAGCTTGATCGATTGCAGCATAGGAATGTCATTTCCTATCAAGAGAATGTCATCCATGTACAGGATGGGGAATACAACATTTCTCCCTACAATCTTCTTGTAGATACAAGGCTCATCCTCATTTTGATGAAGTCAAATTCTTTGACTGTCTCATCAAAACAGATGTTCCAGCTTTGCGATGCTTGCTTTAATTCATAAATGGATTTAAGCAGTTTGCACACCTTCCCGCTACTCCCACTGTCTATGAATCCCTCCAGCTGAACCATATAAACGCACTATATAAATTTCCATTTAGAAAATCCATTTTAATGTCAATTTTCCAGATATCATAGTCATGGTAGGCAGCAATGGAAAGTAAGATCCAAATGGATTTCTGTAAGTCTATGTCACCCACCCCACAAGGTTTGTGGAAAGGCGGAATTTACAAAAAACAATTTTAATATGAGTAACATCGACTAAACTTCCAAGATCACACATAAACCTTATCTAACTAAACTCAAAAAGATTCTAAACTACTATGATAGTGGTTTATACCTCCAAGATACAAGTCGTTCAGGTCTTCTTCTCCTCTCTTTGAGCTCCTAGAAGGTACGGATCGCTCTTGATCGTCGGCCTCCTCGTATCAAATATGATCCACCCGAGAGTCTATGGTTCAAGTTTTAACCTCAAGAATGAGGTAACTAAAGTATCTAGTTTTCTAATCTAGATACCTTAGGAGATGTAGCGAGTTAATTGGACTATTTTATCTCAAAGAACCCTGGGATTCACAGCATATGTGAGGGTTAAGGTTTTGAGAAAGAAGAAGGAGAGCAATGGAGAGAGAATGAGAAAGATAGAATGAGAGTAGAATTGGCAGGTGAAGAATGGTTAAGTCTTTTTCTAATAATCAAGCATGCAATATTTTTTATAGAAAAATGCAACCATACTTGAATAGTAAAGTCAAATGAATAAACAAAAGAATAAGCCATGCTTCAAACCATGCCACAAATATCTCCATTTTCCACCTCATTATCTATTTTACCAAAAATAGATATAACCAAAATGAGGTCTCCCCTTCTAGAAGCATATCTAGTAAAATTATAAGAATGCCCTCACCGTATATGCATACCCGTATTCGTACTGCAAAAAATACGAATACCAAGAGAAAAGATAATCCAATAATATAATACTAGAATGCGGCATAATCCGAAGCCCACTAGCATTATCCGTCCGAACAATATCCGTGTAGCTAGTACACGTATATGATCGGAACCCGGCATGTAAAACTATACAACCACTACATCGTTTCGCCTGAACCAGAGAAACCCTCTGTTAGGGATTCTAAAGACTCGACAGTATGCTGGTAGTGGGTTTAACCACAAGTCCGTCAGTGGTACTGGCTGTACGTAACAGCTACCTAGATACCTGTAGAAAAGAAAGACGACGAGCAAACTCATCCGAACCCTTACAGAGCCTGTCCGTGACAATCTACGTACAGTCCGGTCTGTTCTTCTGAGAGTGTCGCATGCCGGGTCTAAGGGGTGGATCACGTCAGACCCCTAATAACCAGACAAGTCGTGCCGATGTGGCTTAAGACCCTCCGAGAATCTACTGGTCTAAATACCAGTATTTCTCAATCCGCCCTGGTCAGGGACTTATGGTGTTGGCCAACCGAACACAGTGCAACATCTACTCCCTATACCGGGAGAGACGAATCCCCAACAATCGCTCACTGCCTCCATGTGGCTCGGGATTGTACCCAACTAAAACCTGTTTGCATGACTCGGTAGAGCCGTGGTTGGGTAGTAATCAAAGCACAGTGGGAACTCACACGAGAAAAATGACGATCTCATGTCGACAAATTAACTGCACTCATTTCACCAGAGAACTGCTATTTGACGTTAGGTATAATACCATCTAGCTAGTTCTCGGCGAGTCCGTCCAGTGTACTCATTCCAAGTGAGCACCTGTGTACAATCTTGGTGCACCTCACTAATGGCTGCAAGACCAACCACCGCCCTTCGTTAGGGTATAGATATGTATACACTAGTCTACACTGGAATATTGATGCACAATCTCGATACTCCCATGACTAGGGTCATTTTAAGGATGCGCTTATTGACTACCCAGCTTCCACAAGTATGGTTGCCATCACAACGCTGGCAGTCAAGCAAGAATCTGACGGGCTTTATCAACATCCATACGAGATATGAAATAACAAGTAAAACGTATCACATGTTAAGATAAAGACAAACCAAATAGCATACTATCATATCGAGCAAGATTGTCCTGTACATACATATCCCTACCATCCTATACAATGAAGACCTCTAGGGCATACATATCCAACAATCTCCCACTTGCACTAAAGCCTGTAATTGGCGTATTAAGTACCCAACGTCTTCCCTAGAGCCATTTGCTGGCGTACAACATACCCAACATCTCGAACAGTCTCTCAAACTGGACTTGAGGTATGGCCTCGGTGAATGGATCTACCATGTTGGCCTTTGTATCTATTCTCTACACCTCGATCTCCTGGCGATCTACGATCCTCCTGATCAGGTGATACCGCCTTAAGATATGTTTGGATTTCTGATGGGACTGTGGTTCCTTTGCCAAAGCCATGGCTCCATTGTTATCGTGATACAAAGGTATTAGATTAGAAATGGATGGAACCACCTGATGTTCAGAAGTGAACTTCCTCATCCAGACTTCCTCTTTTGCGGCATCATTAGTAGCGATATACTCAGCCTCCATCGTCGAGTCTGCTACGGTGTCCTGTTTGGAACTCTTCCAACAGACCGCCCCTCCATTGAGGGTAAACATATAAACCGAGACAGATTTAGAGTCATCATTGTCACTTTGGAAGCCAGAGTCAGTAAAAGTCTCGATCTGGAGGTCCCCATTACCATACACCAAGAACATCTCCTTAGCCCTTATCAGGTACTTAAGAATATTCTTTACCGCTATCCAATATTTCTCACCTGGATTGGACTGATACCTGCTTACGACGCTAAGTGCGTAATCTACATCTGCTCTGGTACATAACATCGTATACATTATCGACCATACCGCCAAAGCGTAGGGTACTATGCTCATGCGAGCCCTCTCATCATCAGTCTTGGGAGACATCTCTTTGGAGAAGGTGATTCCGTAACAAGCGGGTAAGTTACCGCGCTTAGAATCTTCCATACTAAACTTCTTTAGTAAGGCGTCTATGTACAACGACTGTGAAAATCCCAACATTCTTTTAGATCTCTCACGATAGATCTTAATCCCCAGAATGTACGAGGCATCACCCAGGTATTTCATAGAGAAATTATGTGACAAGAACAGCTTGGCCGATTGTAACATAGGAATATCATTTTCTATCAGGAGAATGTCATCCACGTATAAAATGAAGAATACCATAGTTCTCCCTACAATCTTTTTATAAATACAAGGTTCATCTCCATTTTTGATAAAATCAAATTCCTAAACCGTCTCATCAAAGCAGATGTTCCAACTCTGCGATACCTGCTTTAACCCATAGATGGATTTAAGAAACTTGCACACCTTTCCGCTGCTCCCACTATCTATGAAACCCTTTGGTTGATCTATGTAAACACACTCTTCTAAATTTCCATTTAGAAAAGCGGTTTTAATATCCATCTTCCAGATGTCATAGTCATGGAAGGAAGCAATGGCAAGTAGGATCCGAATGGATTTAAGCATAGCCACTGGTGATAAAGTTTCGTCATAGTCCAATCCTAGTCTTTGACGAAAACTTTTAGCAACAAGTCTAGCTTTGTAGGTTTCTACCTGTTCATCTACACCAATCTTCTTTTTGGGTTTTACCCCAGTAGGAGTAAAATCCAAAGTCCATACTTTGTTTGTGTACATGGATTCCATCTCGGATCGTATAACATCCAGCCACTTCACCGAGTCTCTACTCGTGATGGCTTGCTGAAAACTAGTTGGCTCATCATCATCGATGATGCAATCTTCTCGATCCCCGTCTACGTGAAACCATAGTATCTTTCGGACGGATGAGACTGCCTACTAGATCTGCGGAGTGACGTAGGTACGTCCAGTTCCATTGAAATCTCAGGTTCTACTAAGTTTTCAGTAATAGTTTGTGGTTCTGGAATTTCTTCCAGGTCTATTGCGCTCCCACTTATCTCCTTTTCAAGAAATTGAGTTTCCATGAAGCGGGCATGATGAGAAACAAAGACGTTTTGTTCCTCAGCATAATAGAAATAATACCCCATAGAATTCTTGGGTTATCCCACAAACTTACACAATACTGAACGTGCCTCGAGCTTGTCCGAATGAACTTTTTTGACAAAAGTAAGACAACCCCATATCTTAAGATACTTAAGACAGGGTTTCTTTCCACTCCACATTTCATATGGAGTGGTAGGCACAGGCTTAGTTGGAACCTTATTCAATAGGTATGCAGCAGATTCTAGTGCATAACCCAAGAAGGATGGCGGAAACTCAGCATTACTCATCATGGAACGCACCATATCAAGTATGGTGCGATTCCGTTTTTCTGATATACCGTTGTGTTGTAGTGTGTATGGAGGAGTAAGCTGAGAGAGAATTCCATTCACTTTTAGATATTTCAGGAACTCGGTACTTAAGTATTTACCACCCCGATCAAATCGGAGCATCTTGATAATTTTGCCAGTTTGCTTTTCCGATTCATTCTTATACTCCTGGAATTTCTCAAAGGTCTCTGATTTATATTTCATCAAGAATACAAGTCTATACCTCGAGAAATCATTGGTGAAAGTAATGAGTAGGAATAGCCAATTCTTGATGTGTAGTCATTGGCCCACACACGTCGCTATGTACGAGTCCCAAGAGCTCAATAGCTCTTTCTCCGTGTCCAATGACCGGAGTTTTTGTCATCTTTCCTCTGATACATGATTGACGAGTTGCATATGATTGATACTCAAATGGATCTAAGTATCCTTCCTTATGTAACTTAATCAGTTGTATTTCATTGATATGACCAAGTCTATAATTCCATAAGAAAGCTTGGTTTGATTCTGAAGTCTTTCTTTTTAGTATGCTTTGGACGTTGAAAACTTGATGTTGATTGAGAATGTATATTCCGTTATTAAGTGTACACGACCCAATCATTTCATTATTTAGGTGAATGTTTATGACATTGCTTTCAAGTGCAAAATTTTATCTTTCATTAGATAACAAAGATACAGATATAATATTACAGATCATACTAGGTACACAAAAGTATTTATGCAATAACAAAATATGTCCACTCGCCAATCCTGCTAATATTCTCCTACTGCAACAGTATCCACACTGGTTTCGTTGCCAACCTTAAGGGTCATATCGCCTTTCCTCAAAAATCTACGGTTTCTCAGCACCTGCAATGAATTACAGATGTGAGATCATGATTCGGTATCCAATATCCAGAAAGTAGAGTTTATAGAGAAACAATTTTCAATCACGAACACACCTGAAGCTGAAGCCACAAATTGCTTCGTGTCCTGATTTTTGGCTTTTAGAGCCCGACAATCTTTCTTCCAATGTCCCTTTTTCCGACAATAGAAGCATTCTTCCTTTGTGGCTGCTCCCCCTTCCTTTACCTTTCCCTTTCCTTATTTCATCTGCACACCTCCCCTCGGTTTGGTGGGGGCCTTCTTCTTCTTCCCCTTGGCCTTAGCCTTGCATCTGTTAGAAGAAGATTCCCCAATAAACAGAGCGGGTGTTTTATTGGATTTCTTCAAGGTGCCCTCTGCCACCCTCAACATGTTGAGGAGCTCAGGAAGTCAAACTTCCAGCTTTTCATATTGAAGTTAAATATGAATTGGGCATAGGTGGAGTGAAGGGACTGTAGAATTTGTTGCGCCACGGCAGCGCCCCTGCCGTCTATCCGAGGCCAAAATGCGGAATCAAAATTTTCTTCTCTTTTAAACTGGCGCTACCGCGGACAATAAACCCGGATCGTAACCATTAACCGATACTAGCTATCAAGAGAAAGGGTGAGAGATATACCGAGTGATCCGAGTCCTCCGGTCTTCTCGTCATCGTCCAGATCCCCCGCGGAAACTCCGGTCGTCGCCTCCTTGCCGGAAGGGCACCACATCGTCTGTATCTTTTACGGGCTCCCACCTCAATGCCGAGGCAACTCGGGCACGAATCCGGCAAGTCGACGTGCCCAAGATGTGCTGTAGAATGTAGTGTAAATGATGCTTGTCTCTTTGGGGTTATGTTGCCTTGATGGAGGAATGGATTGGAACTTTCAAGTGGAACTCTCATTTATCAAGCATAGAATGAGATGATGAATTTTCCTCACCAAAAATGAAACCTCTCATTTTCTCTCCTCTCCCAAAATTGTGGCCGGCCATGCATTTAAGGAAATGGTGGAGGGAAATCAAAACTAATACAAAGGGAGGTGAGTGTAGGAGAAAGAGAAAGGTGACCATATCCAAACATCATCATAACAATCTCACATCAAACTTCATCTCATATCTAATCTTAATAAAGCAAGAAAAGATGATAGAAAAGAATGGTATCAAAAGATGCTATCATAATCAATCCATATGCAAGAAACCCCCTCCTCAAATGTAATTTGCAAAACTGCAAATTACCCCCTCCATCGGAAAAGTCCGGCCGGGAAAGAACAATGGAAAACCGGCCGGAACGGAATGCAAACTGGCAACTCCAGAAAACTGGTCCCGTAATAAATTACAGGAAAACCCCGATACTATGCATACACACCCGCATCTGTATTCCGACCGGATACAAATGCAATGAGACAAAATCTACACTGTACTAAACTAGGACCGGCTTAAACCAAAACCGGCTAGTAATATCCGTTCGATCCTGATCCGTGCAATAACGCACGTATCTGATCGAACCCTGCCATATATCAATACGGCCACTAGTACAAACCGTCTGATCCTGATCCGTGCAACACCGCACGTATCTGATCGGACCCTGCCATATCTCCATACGGCCTCTACAGCGTTTCGCCCGAAAGCTTGAGTAACTGAAAGTGTGGTGGACTCTAAAGACTCGTCAATACTATGGCTGTGGATTTAACCACTAGCACGTCAAAGGTATAAGCCAATACGTGACGGGCCACCAGCTATTGACCAAAAGGGACGTCGATGAGCGAACTCATCCTGACACCCTACTGAGCCTGTCAGTGACAATATCCGTCCAGTCCGGTCCATTCGTCTATGAGTATCGCATGGCGGGCCTAGGGGGTTGGTAAAAGTCAGACCCCCAAAAGCGGTACAAGTCGTGTCGGAGTGTAGCCCAGAACACCCTGAGATACTACTGGAATACCTACCAGTAAATCTCCTGCCTCGGCCGAGGGCTTTGTGTAATGGCTCTCCTAGACACAGCGCGACCTCACCCCCAATACCGGGAGAGACGAACCCCTGCAGATCCGCTCACTGCCTCCATGTGGCTCGGGACTGTACCCAACTAAAACCTGTTTGCACGACTCCTTTGAGCCGTGGTAGGGTAGTAATCAAAGTACAGTGGGAACTCACACGAGACAAATGACGATCTCAGGTCGATGAACTAACCTGTACACATGTCACCAGGGAACTGCTATCTGACGTCAGGTATAAGACCAACTAGCATGTTCCCGGCGAGTCCTGTCCGGTGTACTCATAACCCAATGAGCACCTGTATACATCTTAGGTGAACCAACTGACACCAGTGGCTTGTGAGACCGGCCACCGCCCCTCGTCGGGGTCTCGACTGTATACACTAGTCTACTAATGGAGTATCGATGCCCTGTCTCGAAACTCCTACGACTAGGGACTTTTTAAGTATGTGCTTATAGACTACCAGCTCCCACGTATATGATCGCCATCATACTGCTGGTAGTCAAGCAAGAATGCTAGGGGATCTATCAACGTGTAATAGCGACATGTCGGGTCACCTAAAGCAGTACACGATGATAAAGATAAACCAGATAGCATACTATCATCTCGAGTAAGACTGTCCCACCGGGATAGGTCCTCCCTCAATCATTGCAATCACGTGCCTGTGATCCAATAATTGACTCTGAGGGCACTATCTCCAACAATCTCCCACTTGCACTCAAGGCTAATTATTGCGATGTCGCATACTCACAGCCCGTGTGATACCGAACACCCAACTCCTCTACTGGTCAGTCTCACAAAGCTCGTTTGCGAAACTATTGCGTTCGAGGAATAGCCTCAGTGAGTGGATCCGCTGCGATGTTTCTTTCTATGTCTCTCTATATCTCAAGTTCGCAGAGAAAGCCATCTCCCGAAATGATCAATACCTGTCTTAGAGTATGTCTGGATATCTGATGGGACCTGGCTCATAAATGAACTCCAAATCCAAACTTCTTAGACTGTATCGATAACTGAACTTAATCAGTACCCAGCGCCATGCCTCCCTCAGTATTGCCTTGGACCACCTGTCCAAAATACTGCCCCTCGTCAGAAGGAGAAACTATAACTCTGACAGCCACTCTGCCATCCATGTCACCTTGGAAGCCTGGATTGATAACCGTCTCCTAAAAGAGGCTGTCGTTATCACATCCCTAGGACACGCACTTATGTCCTAAAACTGCTTCCAATTGTTTCTCCAGGATTGGATTAATATCAACTTATTGCATCTACTGCAAGAACAACATCTGGTGTGGTACTTGACATCTAATGATTGACTCAATTGCCTAAGCATGTGATCTGTCAATCATGCGTATCCCTCTCCCCTTTAGTCTGTAAGACACCTTTAGAGAGGGTGACTCCATTACCTGCAGGTATACTACCGTGCCAGGAGTCGTCCATTCTAAATACTCATAGAAAGCTGTCAAGGTACCCAGATTGGAAAACAACCCAAATATAGATCTAAAACCATAGATCTAGTAACCAGTATGTCTGATATAATGTCCAAGTCCTTTGTGGAGAAACCACTGTGTGACGACCAAAGTATAACCGATCGTAGTATAGTTGTTTCTTTTCCTACTCTGTGTATGTCATCCAAAACCAGGACATCACACCCTACTACCTTCTCAACAGATCCATCCCCTATTCTGATGAAGTCAAACCTATGACTGTCACGTCAGAAATAGATGATCTATCTCCGCTACATCAGCTTTAGTCTATAAGTAGACATAAGCTACCTGTCCACCAATGCTTCCGCTGCTCCCACTGACTACGACAACCCTCTGGAAGAGTCATATACACGTACACTTTTGAAGCTAGTTCAGAACGACGCTATACTCATCCTCCTGCCGGGTCTCGCAGCCTGGAACAACAGCAATGGCAAGTGTGGGTAAACAAGAACTTCCCTGTCACCGTCCTTGAGGCTACCGGAGTACCTCTCGGGTGCCTGAAGTTACCCACCTTATCTGCGGAGTGGCGAATGGAATGACAAATCAGATTGAATCTTTAGGTTCCTTATCAAATCATCAGTAATCATTTGCGGTTCTGGAATCACTTCCAGTTCTACCATACTCCCACTACTGTTTTTGAAAAAATCCATTTTTTAATAAAACTGTGGCGAGTCTAGAACAATATTTCTATTGATCTGCCAGATGGTAGAAAGTCAACCCTCGTCATAGCCTGGGTCAACCCACAAACAACCATTACAAAAACATGCCTTGAGTTGTCCAGTGTCTGGTTTTAATCATAAGCCGGACAACTCCCCGTACCTTAACAATGTTAAGATATGAACTGTTCTATATCCAATATAGAAACGGAGGCACTGATTTAATTGAACCAGATTCAAATCATGCAGCTGTCTCCAGTGCATGTCAACTAAATGGAAGGAGGCCGATCAGCGTTACTCAACTTAGGAATGCTTCCAATTATGAGTAACCTGAAAGAGAAGCAATTTCTCTCTATCATTACTATCAACTGAATACCATATACAAGTATCTACATCTTCGATCACCTTGAAGAATCCCGATACTTGCAATACTTGGTTCTCTACTTTATTCAAATACCTATAACTTCTCAAAATTCGGACCCTGTGTTTCCACGAAACAGCCGTGTAAAAACTAGAGAAGTCATAAGTAAACCGAATATAGTACGAGGACCAACCCCTCTGTCCTGATGGACGCTGGACAACATACAATACTCTGTATAAGTCCGCTGAGTCTAACAACTCTTTCATTGTGTGTCGTAGGTTGAAAACTGTACTTATGGTTAAGAAGAATTACACCGCTGTTTAATGCTCCTTACCTAACCATCCACTGATATAGGTAAATGTCATCGACATAATATCAAAAGGTATATCTCACTCTATGAAAATAGACGTACAGATATATCAATTTGAAATTGGTGCACAACAGCGGATATTCAAAACCAAATATTTGCCGACCGGCAAACAACCTAGATGATCTCCTCAAATATCACCGATTATAACGAATCCCGATATAATGAGGATGATTACCCTATTCCCAATAACTTACTCCCACTCATCATCTGTAAAACCATACAGATGTGAGAATCAAACCTGGTAAATACATACCCTGGAGCAAGTGTCCAATCGGGAAATCAGTTTTCTTTTAACAGTACACAGTTGAACTGAAACATTGAAATGTTTCGATGGGGTATCCTGGTATTCCTAGTAATGCCGCTACCATTATCCAGATTCACAACTATAACCGTATAATTCTTTGCCACCTCTCCAAATCCCTTTATATGTCTTTAGTCATTACCTTCTGCACACCCCTTAGGCCAAATGGTTTTCTTCCTTCCCTACCGTTCGGCACCAGCCTATGGTTTGGAGGAAGACTATCCAATGAGCATAATGGGTGTACTGTCCTAGTCCTAGGAGCACTCGCAATTCGAGAGAAGGTGAAGATAAAAGACAACCGAATAAACCTTATTCCTATTTCTCCTGGACCAGAATCCATCCCCGAACTGGAACAAGTTCCTTTCGAGTTCGTATATAACCATACGATGGAGTATCCAATAAACTGCGGATCTTCGTAGTGATATGGAGTGTCCTGGAGAAATACAAGGGTGATTTAGGATTGGCGAAGAAATACTTGGTTTGGTCGTGAATATCAGTCGCAATTTACTTTGCCCTCTTACTAATCCCTTGCTTTGTCTTAATCTTAATACCTTCTGCACACCTTTTAGGCTAATTGGTTTTCTTCATTCCCTACCGGTCGACACCAGCCTAAGGTTTGGAAGAAGACTATCCAATTTGCGTAATAGGTGTACTATCTCCTAAACCAAGGAGTACTCACAACTTGAGAGAAGGTAAAAGGGAAAAGACAACTGAATAATCCTATCCGTTTTCTCCAGAACCGGAAACCATCCTCGAATTCCTTCGAGTTCGTATCTAACCATACGATGGTTTTGTCCAATGGAAGTGGACGTTCGCAGTAATGCGGGGTGTCCTGGAGAAAAGGGTAAAAGTAGGATTGGCAATGAGGTCTGCAACTCTGACAATCCAAAAGCCAGTGTTAAGAAGGTTTGGTCAACTTGGTCACTGAGTCATAGTCTTAGGGTCGGGTCAATGGTCGCTGCCAGAGAGAGAGAAAAGAAACACTCAGCGTGCACTCAAACCAAGATTAGAATGGTTACCAATTTATCTAATCAGGAAACCTCCCACTGTACCTCAAATTCTCCGCCAAACCTGAAAGAAGAATTAGTCGGGGTCACCCGAGGAGTAAACTAACTCGTCAGTGGGAATCGGAATCCAACTATCATCGCATGATAACTTGACGGAATCCACTCAAGTCACCACACTCCAGAAGGTATGCGCATGCCTGGCAAGTTTCAGTTCTTTTGAAACTCCCGATGTGATTTTTACCCCTAGGACCCAAGTGACCTTGACGAATAATCAACAAATCAAAAGGTCCTAGTCAAGTTCAACCCGTCATTATCTTGATTGCGTTAAACCCACCCGCACGACCCTTGACGAATAATCAACAAAGTCGTACGACTGTCCTAACCAATCCACATATCCATATGACAGAAAGCATTATAGAGCTACCGCACACTACGCCTCGGCGAATAGCAACGACAAACGTAGCGCGAATACTAAGCAATACTAATCTGAAATGACGGAGGGCTACGGCTGGTTTTTGGCGAAAAACCTTTAACGTAATGAAATTGATATCGTTGAAGGAACCGGATAACTTTTTTATAAATATATGGTGACGAAAACCTTTACTAAAGAGGTCACTCCCGGTGAAGGGATCTCGGCTCTTTCCCCGTAGAATGAGGTGCAGGATATTCCAACTGAATACCACGATGCAAAGCAAAAGTAATCAGCTATAGTGAAGTTAATGCCCTGACGCAAACTTATGTCCAAGGGGTCACTCCCGGTGAAGGGATCTCGGCCCTTGCCTCGTCGACTGAGGAGCAGGATATTCCAAATGAATACCACGATGCAAAACAAAAGTGAACGCCCTTGCAATAACAGCTTTTTGAAAAATGTTCCAACAACATCAGAATAGGTTTGTTTATCTTGCATTGATCCGAATCAACGCAGTCCCATCAATTGATCACACCACAAAGAACGAAAATATATTGATGTGCGTATATGCCATCCGCATTCGCCACTGGGTCCCGTCATCACCCGTTAGGTTACTTAACTAACGACAGAGCGGGGACTGGACTAGCGCGGATGCAAAACATATACAACATCTAGTAATATATATACCAATATATTATATTCGCTCAAGGCGTGATAAAATGCAACATCACAGAAATATACAACATCACAGAACAATACAGATATCTGGAAGCCCCGGGTTTCACAGAGCCGCTGCTGAAACCCGACGTTCCCCTGGTCGTATGGATAGCCTGTGCAATGAAATCCTAGACCCCTACGGGCGCGGCAAGTCACCCGCCAAGACCTGAAGCGAGGCAGTCCCCTCCAGCAGCGTGAATGGACAACCCATCACTTCACGGAATCCGGTAACTTGGGCACCCCTCCTGGGTCAACCTGTACCCCCTACGAGTGCGGCGAATAGCCCGCCAATCCTAGAGTGAAGCCCCCTCCGTCTCAATGCCATGAGATGCGGGCCCGTTGCCCTCTAGAACCCGGCTATCCGTGCACCCCTCTGCGGGGTAAACCTAGTACAGAAAGTAAAATATACATACACCGGGTACATCGACCGCAACCAGGTCGTGCCCAAAAAGAATAATACAAACAGGCAGTGACGGCAGTCCACATGTCGGACGCTCGCCCCGCAATATCAAATGTACATATAAAACAAAACTGTACTAACATTGCATCCAGGCTATCCCCAACGACCGATCCGCAACAACACAGCATAAACACAGAACATCAACGTGAAAGTCACGTTCGCAAATCCGTCTAACCGGGCTATAGCAGTTAGACGGGATATACCGATCAAGTGACATTCACGGTCGCAGATATAATGTAAATACTGTGAAATAATGTGTTTAAAATATCCGATCGATCAAATTTACCAAGTGGGCCCCACAAGTACTACTGTAGCACATCAAGAAAATCTGGGCCCAAAAAGAATGTCCCAAAACCCATAATTCCATGTCAGAATCCCACTGGAAAAAATTGGTGAGATGAAGCCTAAATATTGCGGCGGAACCGCGGCCAAAGGGGGGTCACGGCCGCGGTTCCGCGGTCCTTTTGAAGGATCATCTTACCAAATTTTTCCGGTGATCTTAGAATCCCATGTACATCATTCTACAACAACCTGAAAAATTTTTAGAGCCCGGAAAAAATCGACAGAAAACTGATGCATACGAAATGTGGTTTTTTGGGATTTTGTTCGATCGGACATATAAAACACACTAGAACAAGCTAGGCAAGGTTAATGGCGTGGCTCTAATACCATGTTGCGCCACGGCAGCGCCCCGGCCGTCTATCCGAGGCCAAAATGTGGAATCAAAATTTTCTTATCTTTTAAACTGGCGCTACCGCGGACAATAAACCCGGATCGTAACCATTAACCGATACTAGCTATCAAGAGAAAGGGTGAGAGATATACCGAGTGATCCGAGTCCTCCGGTCTTCTCGTCATCGTCCCGATCCCCCGAGGAAACACCGGTCGTCGCCTCTTTGCCGGAAGGGCACCACATCGTTTGTATCTTTTACGGGCTCCCACCTCAATGCCGAGGCAACTCGGGCACGAAGCTGGCAAGTCGACATGCCCAAGATGTGCTGTAGAATGTAGTGTAAATGATGCTTGTCTCTTTGGGGTTATGTTGCCTTGATGGAGGAATGGATTGGAACTTTCAAGTGGAACTCTCATTTATCAAGCATGGAATGAGATGATGAATTTTCCTCACCAAAAATGAAACCTCTAATTTTCTCTCCTCTCCCAAAATTGTGGCCGGCCATGCATGTAAGGAAATGGTCGAGGGAAATCAAAACTAATACAAAGGGAGGTGAGTGTAGGAGAAAGAGAAAGGTGACCATATCCAAACATCATCATAACAATCTCACATCAAACTTCATCTCATATCTAATCTTAATAAAGCAAGAAAAGATGATAGAAAAGAATAGTATCAAAAGATGCTATCATAATCAATCCATATGCAAGAAGCCCCCTCATCAAATGTAATTTGCAAAACTGCAAATTACCCCCTCCGTCGGAAAAGTCCGGCCGGGAAAGAACAGTGGAAAACCGGCCGGAACGGAATGCAAACTGGCAACTCCAGAAAACTGGTCCCGTAATAAATTACAGGAAAACCCCGATACTATGCATACACACCCGCATCTGTATTCCGACCGGATACAAATGCAATGAGACAAAATCTACACTGTACTAAACTAGGACCGGCTTAAACAAAAACCGGCTAGTAATATCCGTTCGATCCTGATCCGTGCAATACCGCACGTATCTGATCGAACCCTGCCATATATCCATACGGCCACTAGTACAAACCGTCTGATCCTGATCTGTGCAACACCGCACGTATCTGATCGGACCCTGCCATATCTCCATAAGGCCTCTACAGCGTTTCGCCCGAAAGCTTGAGTAACTGAAAGTGTGGTGGACTCTAAACACTCGTCAATACTATGGCTGTGGATTTAACCACTAGCACGTCAGAGGTATAAGCCAATACGTGACGGGCCACCAGCTATTGACCAAAAGGGACGTCGATGAGCGAACTCATCCTGACACCCTACTGAGCCTGTCAGTGTCAATATCCGTACAGTCCGGTCCGTTCGTCTATGAGTATCGCATGGCGGGCCTAGGGGGTTGGTAAAAGTCAGACCCCCAAAAGCGGTACAAGTCGCGTCGGAGTGTAGCCCAGAACACCCTGAGATACTACTGGAATACCTACCAGTAAATCTCCTGCCTCGGCCGAGGGCTTTGTGTAATGGCTCTCCTAGACACAGCGCGACCTCACCCCCAATACCGGGAGAGACGAACCCCTTCAGATCCGCTCACTGCCTCCATGTGGCTCGGGACTGTACCCAACTAAAACCTGTTTGCACGACTCCTTTGAGCCGTGGTAGGGTAGTAATCAAAGTACAGTGGGAACTCACACGAGACAAATGACGATCTCAGGTCGATGAACTAACCTGTACACATGTCACCAGGGAACTGCTATCTGACGTCAGGTATAAGACCAATTAGCATGTTCCCGGCGAGTCCTGTCCGGTGTACTCATAACCCAATGAGCACCTGTATACATCTTAGGTGAACCAACTGACATCAGTGGCTTGTGAGACCGGCCACCGCCCCTCGTCGGGGTCTCGACTGTATACACTAGTCTACTAATGGAGTATCGATGCCCTGTCTCGAAACTCCTACGACTAGGGACCTTTTAAGGATGTGCTTATAGACTACCAGCTCCCACGTATATGATCGCCATCATACTGCTGGTAGTCAAGCAAGAATCATAGGGGCTCTATCAACGTGTAATAGCGACATGTCAGGTCACCTAAAGCAGTACACGATGATAAAGATAAACCAGATAGCATACTATCATCTCGAGTAAGACTGTCCCACTGGGATAGGTCCTCCCTCAATCATTGCAATCCCGTGCCTGTGATCCAATAATTGACTCTGAGGGCACTATCTCCAACAGAATTAAGTCGGTATACAACTCATTCTCCAACGTAGTTCCTAGGTCTGCGAGCTCTTCAATGAGAGAAATCATATTTAGGGCGTGGTCCCCAACAGATGATCCGACAACCAACCTCGCCTGAAACAATTTCGTCGAGGTCTCATATCTTGTGATACAAGATTTCTCTCCATATATCTTTAGTATGGAGGAAGATAAAATCAAGGTTCATCTTCTTGTGGCACCTCTGATGTTCATTATCAATGGAGGCCAGCAAGAGGCACTTGGTTTTCATGCAATCAAGATCCCAGATCTTACGGACCTTAATGTCCGTGACCGAGGATGCTGGACCGGGAAAAGGGTGGCGTTTGCTGTGAGGACGTATACAACCTTATCATATGTAAGTGCCATATGGACGTTTTTCAGCGAGTTGATTGTTAGAGGAATTCTGCGTGTTCAAGTTTAGTTAATTACCGCAATCAAGACGGTTTCGCTTGTAGCTAGCCGGTTGAGTTCGGGTCGTCCGCAGGAAGATGGGAATCTTTTTCTAAGTGTTTTAACGAGTTAAGCCCAGTTTTCCAGATTTTGTTATGATTAATTAAGTGTTAAAATGATATGTAAAGAGAGCTTGTTAGGGTTAGGATTAGGTTAGTTTGAGTTAGGAGTCGCTCACCTCTTTCGTTGCCACTCTTAATATCGGTGTTACGGTAATCGGCAACAACGGGGATTAGCATGACTAGGAAGGAACTTGCGAGTATAAGCTAGGCTTTCCAACGCATAAGTTCTTCCTTTTAGTGCTTGTCCGTCCGTTCTTGGCTCTTAGCCATAACCTCCGGTTAATTCAACCACAACCGGTCTCACTACGGAATCACCACTATCATATAGGATAGGGTGCCGTAAGGAGCGGATTGTGGTTCAATTAACGGGAGTCGATTTAAGATGTTAGGCAAGGAAAGAGTGAGAGAGATTTCCTTCTCTCAAACTTCCCTTATCCAACCCTAACAAGTATGAAACTACTCACACATCCTAATGAAAAGAAAACAAAACAAAAGAGGAAGATAGAAAGAAGGTGATTAGAAGATAACAACTAGCTATTTGCGACCTCACCTTGGCAAGGATCAAGCGTAAGCATCATGGTTGTTTTAAGGATAAAGGAAAAGAGAAAAGAAAGAAACAATAAGAAATAACAACAACTAAGTTAACAAATGAAAATTACAAGCAATAATAATTTAACTAAAGAACAAGACAAGCATGATAAGTAAAAAGAACTCCTTTATTCATTCTTCACTCACAAAAGCTCACTACAAGATTTTTAATGAAGAAGAGATGAGAGAAGGAGGAAGAACAACAACTAAAACTTAAAAAATAAATACAAGATTATGCACACTTGGCTTCACAAGGTTCTGGACTATTTATAGGCAGGCAACAGAAATTCTAGGGCAACATTCTGGACCCATGTGAAAAGACCAAACTGCCCAAAAAAACCCATCAACTGACAAGCCTGTACGGCCGCGGATCCGCGGCCTATACCCCCTATTGGCCGCGGATCCGTGGCCCTATGGTGGAGTTAGGGCATGGGCTTTTCTGTACTTCCCTGGTCTGCTGTGCCCATGATTCTGGTACATGTTGTTTCTCATATTTTCTTCACGATTTTCCCAGAATTTCTGTTGAACAACAAGGTGATGAGTGTGGATCATTTTGTCATGATTTCCTCGAGCTCCGTGTAGATTTCTTGGATCTTGTGTTGCCATTGAGCCTTGTGCATGAAGGTGACAATCGATTTGCCATTTTGTCTCCTAAACTGGTGTGTGGCAACAGACGGATAAAGAGCGGAGACCCGTGTTTTATCTGTGGTTGGCAGGAACCCGGATTTTGTCGTGTTTTTCCATGGATTTCACCGTTTAGAGCCGAGAACCTGTATCCTGCAATTGGCTAGAAAACACGGCTCAAGAGTACCTACCGATATGCAATGTGATAAAAATTGGGCGGTATGAAAATGCAAAAATCTGATATGAACAAATACCCCCAAACTTATCATTTGCTCGTCCCGAGCAAAGCCAATTTATTCACAAAAAATTTCCTAACCTCACTTTCGCAGGGAACGCGATTGCACTGAGCATGTGCAACAAGCCGTTAAACCTCTAGGTGTCCCTAGTAGGAGGAGTGTTGTCTCCTGAGGGTTTTCAGCGGATACTACACACAAAATCCGGTCAAGCTAGTTTTGTAAAATAACTAAGATTCAAACCCTAAAGTTTTGTTTCAGAAAATAACAATTCTATGATCCTAAGTCTAGACTATCAAACCTTTATTTTTCACACCTCGCTTCTTATTTAACTACAGATTTTATATGTCTTTACGTGCAGTGCAAATAGTGTCGTTAAGTTTCCAGAAGGATCGATTTACGTCATCATGTCACACAATAAAGCCCAGATAAAATTTTTGAAAGGATCACATAAGTTTTATAAAGAGTTAAGCATTTTTCAAGTTTCGTTTTCTAGTAAAGTTTCAACTTTAGAATTTCTATCTTCCTTAACAGGAAACTAGGTCTTATTCTTCACTCCACCTTTTTCTTGTTTTCATTTCATACACACCTCTGTGAACGTGCAATAGTCTTTATCATAGATTAAAACCTTCATATCTCCGCTAATTTTTTTATAAAAAGCCTCTCTTTTATCAAGATTATTCTCACACAAAGAACCGTTAGGAATTTTAACTCGGAGAGAACACTTGCTTGATTTTGTTTTAATCTGGCCTTTCTAGGCTTCTTAGCGAGCTTTGGGCCAATGCACCCAAACCAGTTGGTTTTAGGGCATTAGGTGTAGAAACACCCCAGCGGACTTAATTACTCAAGTTACCTAGGTCCAAAAACAAAAGACAGTTTGGCGTGAAAATCAGATGATTTAATACGAACGGATATATAACCGGCAGTTCAATTATTTTTTTTGGATAAAAGACGTGTTTAGTGAGTTCGGTGTGTAATCATTCCAATCAAGTTTCAGATGGGTTATTTTTCAGACTTAGTTCCAATTAAGGCATCAATAACATTCCTTCATATTCACTCACTTCATAAACTATTCTTGATATTATTTATTTCAGAACAAACCTATTTGATCCTCAGAAATTCATTGATCCATTTAAAAGTTTTTCGACATAAAAGACTTGTCATCTAATTCCCAAAAACTCACGACACGTGTAGTGTGATGTAAAGACGTATATCAGCTATAGTTAACTTCAAAGGAGAGTTATCTTTCAGGTTTTCAAAATCTAAACATAAGACTTAGTTATTATTATTTTATCAACCAAAACCGTCGAAATGTTGAATCAGAGTTCTCCCACTAGTTAACTTGACAGAAAAGTTTTTATGTTTTTAGAAAATTTTCAGATTTTTATGGATTTTATTGATTTTAATATGTAGATGAAAAATAAACATATGAATGCGAAGGTAAGAAATGCGTACCGAGCGCACCCCCAAACTTAAACTGGATATTGTCCTCACTGTCATCGCATGAAGAGATCATTTGAAGGGTCAAAATAGTCGGTTAGCGATACAAATTTTTTGTTTTTGTTTTTTGTTTTTAAAGAAAAGAAAAAGAATATCCACAAATATATACAAAATGGTACAAACCCCCAAACTTATTTGGAACAGTGTCCACTGTTCTTGGCTGGATAACCGAAGTTTGGTGGTAGGCAGAGGAAGATCATGCAGGGTAAACCGGCTCCTGTAAGAACAGGAGCTCCTCTGTTGGTTCGGCACTAAGGTACGGTTTAAGTCGGTGTCCATTTACTTTGAAAAATGAACTGTCCTCTGGATTCTCCAAATCCACAGCGCCCTGCGGATATACATTCCGCACAAAATACAGCCCTTTCCAGCGAGATCTGAGCTTTCCTGGATGGAAGTGAAGTCGGGTGTCGTAAAGCAGTACCTGTTGACCAGTGTCATGACCCAAAGTTTGGCCCGTGACCGGCACTTAACCACGTAACGTCTACAGGCGTAACGCGACTAAGTGAACCGAAAACCCAAAAGCAAACCAGTGAAAGTATAGAGTGTTATAAGTTTTTAAAGAAGGCACTAGCTAAACATGATAAGAAATCTAAGTAAACAATCACCAAGATAGTAATATACGACGCCGGAGCGAAGATCAAGATCCACAAGTGGGAACAACACAGATAGAATAAACTGCATGTACAGCCGGCTCACAACGAGCTCGACACCAGAACACAAATATAATACATCATCGTCCTCACACTGTCTCTAAGTCAAATACATACATGGTAGATGGAGAATACTAGATACAACAATGTACATACCGAAAGATAAACAGATACCGCACAAAACCCACCTATCAGCAAAAGAGCTAGTACACCAACTATGGGGGTATCTGTGTCAAAAGGTGCTAAGCAGCCTGCCGCGACTACTCCGAAGGGCAACCTGCAAACACTGTGGCACAACGCGGGTGAGTTGCCAACTCGTGAATAGAGATAACATATAAAGGTAATCGCGAGCATGCACGTACTACGCTACTCTATCATATGCCAACAGATGATATCAGTATATGATAAGCAGTATGTGCAATAATCATGCAAGTGCTCTATAGGGTACTGTACTACCGGATGAGGTACAAATGTAATGCTCTATCAGGTAATACATCTACAGGATGAGGTACAAAAGTAATGCTGAGCAGGGCCAATATAATATCTACACCGAATGTCAACGTGGAATATATATCGGTTTCTCAATGCACCCAGATCTCCCAAAAATAGCTCATGCGCCGGCACTCTCCTCGGCCCTCAAATCCTGTACATCTCTGAGAATCCCGAGTGCCCAACATCGGCACCCAAATATCATAAATACTCGTGCCTAGCATCGACACGCAAAACATCCTGTGTCGGGCATCCGCCAATCCGGGTCAGCCCTCTCTCTCAAAGTATATATCGGGAATCCGTCAGTCCGGGTCATCCCTCTCTCAATATATCGGGCATCCGTCTGTCCGGGTCAGCCCTCTCGCGATACATCGGGCAACCGTCAGTCCGGGTCAGCCCTCTCGCAATACATCGGGCATCCGTCAGTCCGGGTCAGCCCTCTCTCAATACATCGGGCATCCGTCAGTCCGGGTCAGCCCTCTCTCAATACATCGGGCATCCGTCAGTCCGGGTCAGCCCTCTCTCAATACATGCCTCTAGCACCGAGAAAACACGGGGTGGCGCCCCAAAATATCATATCAAGGGAACCGGGTTTTTAAATGATTACTTATTTGAAAAAACCACGGTTCCCAAATCCAGAAATCAAATGAATCTCCACCAATAATACAAGTAATTGTGATGTGATATGTGCACCAAGTATGTATATCAAGTCATGTCACATATAGATGAGCCACAATGCAATGATCCAATGTGATATAGGTATCAAGTATGAATATCAAGTCATGTCACATATAGATGAGCTACAATGCAATGATCCAATGTGATATATGTATCAATTATGAATAACAAGTCATGTCACATATAGATGAGCTACAATGCAATGATCCAATGTGATATAGGTATCAAGTATGAATATCAAGTCATGTCATATATAGATGAGCTACAATGCAATGATCCAATGTGATATATGTAGTAGGTATGCAATGCACTAGCTAGTAACCATGAACATGCAATATATATATATGGATCACTATAAAGTCCTATCAGCCCTGACGTAGAACGCCATGCGGGCGATATCCCCGTGGATGTAAAATCTACTCACCGTAGCCTCCCGCTAGGTATAGCCAACAACTTGTTTCCCCTCCTGCGCGGCGTCCGCTGTACTCGCCTGCGAACCTAGAATTACACAATATATCACACGTAAGCTTGAAATCACAAAAACGCGACATTTAAGCCGAACCAGTAACTCGTGTCGTGAACCAAACTCGCGTGTGCGCGATACGCTAAAACGTGTGGTTACGCGCCTGAACGCACCCCGACGCGTCGCGATACGCAGAAACCCAAAACCCACACACTCGTATCACGCGTGTCGCGAAAGGTTGAAAATACGGGAAAATAGGTATTCTACCCCAGATTTTGATACAGGAAATATATTGCAAAACTATATATACCATAACACTACAAGTAGCAGCAGACACCTAACACCCTAAACCCCAACCCAAAACACCCCCATCTGGCCGCAATTTGCGGCATGAATGTAATTTTCGACGGCCTGGGTAGGGGGATGGGCTCCCATATTTGGTGTGTGCACTCTATTCCCTCTACACAAGTTACAGTAATTCAAATTTCACTCTGCAACATCCCGGGTAGTAGCAGATTCCACAGAGCCCCAATTCTAGTTAAAAATCACATTTTTACACTAAAATGATACTTCATGGTATTTTTCTGAAATCTGAAACAAACCCTAGTAAAAATAGCTCTTATAATACTTAAAGGAGCTAACTAAACTATGAGAACACCAATGTAATTTATACATCACAAATATCCTATAAATTCACTAAAAATGCACAAAAAAGGGATTTTTGCTAAACAATACTACAAGTCTAAGGAAAAGAGGTGCTAATATGAGTTAATACCTTCTAAGAACCTTGCAAAACCCCAAAAGTTCCAGCTTCTCCCTTAAGTGTGCAGAATTGCCTTTGAACACCTCAAAAACCTCACTTTTCCAAGCTTTTGTGAAGAAAATGAGTTGATATGTATAGGGTTTTGTGTATGGATCAAAGGGGAATGAAAAGAGAAGAGAATATGGAGGAAAAATGGAGGGTTTGCCGCTGGAAATTTCTGTTGGAATTCAGAATGAGGGAAAGAGAGAGAAGAGAGAAGAAAAGGGGGTCAAAAGTCAAAGTCATTACCTAACACCATGCTCATTTATTTAATGGAATTTTGAATTATGAAAAAGGGTTTTGGAAAGATTAAAATGGTGGGGAATAAGCTAGCAACCATGCACAAAAGAAAGGTTATCATGTTACCAAAAACCCTAAGTCTCAAAAATGTCTAAGTGTGCAAGGTGTACACAACAAAGGAAAATTCCCAATATGCAAACACTACTAAATAACTAATAATCCTATAAACACCTATATATAATAACACTTACGATCACTAATTATCATGAAAGACATTCAAACAGAAATCCAAAGTGTTACAATCTACCCCCCTTAAAGAAATTCGGTCCCCGAATTTAAAAATCTAACTATACGCACCTTTAAAAAGATGGGGATACCTCTTCGTCATCTCGCTCCCGGTCTCCCAAGTGACTTCCTCGCCGCTCTGGCCACACCAAAGTACCTTGACGGACGGTATCTCTTTCGACCTCAATTTCTTCACTTGCCGATCCAAGATCCTCACCTGCTGCTCTGCATAGGAAAGGGCACGCTCAAGCTGGATCGTCGGGTGCTGAATCGCATGCGAAGGATCATGAAGATATCGGCAGAGCATCAAAACGTGAAATACGGGATGCACGTCTGGAAAACTGGGCGGAAGGGATAATCGATACGCAACTGCACCAATTCGCTCAAGGATCTCCAATGGGGCCCACATATCTGGGACTAAGCTTCCCCTTCTTTCCAAACCTTATTACGCCCTTCATTGGGGAGACCTTCAAGAAAACGTGGTCACCAACAGAAAGCTCAAGTCTGCGCCGACGACGGTCCGCATAAGATCTCTGCCTACTCTGGGCTGCTCTCATCCTATCGCGAGTCAAATGGATCTTTGCTGTCGTCTCCCCCATGATCTGTGGCCCTAAAATACTGCTCTCACTGAGCTCCGACCAACAGGTGGGCGATCTGCATCTCCTCCCATAAAGAGCCTCAAACGGTGCCATCTGAATGGTCTCCTGGTAGCTGTTGTTGTAGGAGAACTCTACTAAGGCAAATGATGATCCCAGTTACCTCCGAAGTCTAAAACGCATGCTCTGAGCATGTCCTCGAGAGTCTGAATAGTCCGCTCTGACTGCCCGTCGGTCTGCTGATGGAATGCTGTGCTGAAACTCAAGCGAGTGCCCAAAGCCTCATGAAGCCTCTGCCATAGCCGGTTGATAAACTGGGTGCCTCTATCGGACACGATGCATGTCGGAACTCCGTGCAGTCGTACAATCTCATCAATGTAAATCTGGGCATACTGGGCAAATCCGAAAGGCGTCTTCACCGGTAGGATGTGAGCCGCTTCCGTCAGACGATCTACGATCACCCAGATGGAGTCATACCCTCGACTAGTCCCGGGGTAGACTCACAATAAAATCCATAGATATCTGTTCCCATTTCCACTCCGGAATGGGTAACGGCTGTAGCTCACCCGCGAGCCTCTGGTGCTCAGCCTTGACTTGCTGACAAGTCAGGCATCTCGACACAAAATCTGCAATGTCCCTCTTCATACCGTCCAACCAGTAAACATCTCTCAAGTCATGGTACATCTTGGTGGAACCGGGATGACACTATATACCGACCGATGTGCATCCTCGAGAATCTCGCGCCGCAATCCCTCAGCATCTGGTACGTACGGTCTAGCTCTAAATCGTAGTATCCCCTGATCATCGATCACGAACTCGGAAAATCTGCCCTGTCCCATCTGTGTCCTGATCTCTGAACAGCGGTCATCACTGTGCTGTGCCTCTTGTATACGGTCAAGCAACTGTGGGCGTGCACGAACATGCGCAATCTGTCCCCCGATCGGCGTAAACTCGAACTGTACCCGGCTGTCGCATAAGATCAGTCAATCTGCCGACGGCTGCCTATGTACTGCGCTCAAACAAGATAGACTGCCCCCGGGCCTCCTACTCAAAGCATCCGCCACTACATTAGCCCTGCCCGGTTGATGCAAGATCTCATAATCGTAGTCCTTCACTAACTACATCCATCGGTGCTGTCTACGGTTCAGGTCTCGCTGCTAAAATATGTACTTTAAGCTCTTATGGTCGGTGAATATCTGGCACGACTCTCCATACAGATAATGTCGCCAGATCTTGAGTGCAAAGACCACTGCAGCCATCTCCAGATCATGAGTAGGGTAATTATGTTCATGTTTCTTTAATTGCCGTGAAGCATACGCAATCACCCTGTCATGCTGCATCAAAACGCACCTCAACCCTACTCGTGAAGCATCGCAGTAGACCACAAATCCGCCTGATCCCGAAGGCAATGATAGCACTGGTGTCGTAGTCAGTAGAGCCCATAGCCGCTGGAAACTGTGCTCACACTCCTCCGTCCAATCGAAGCGAACTCCCTTCCGGGTCAACCCGGTCAAAGGTGTAGCAATGCGAGAGAAGTCCTGCACGAATCGCCGGTAATAGCCTGCCAGCCCTAGAAAACTGCGAATCTCCGTCACTGACGTGAGTCTAGGCCAACTCCGAACTGCCTCGATCTTCCTCGGGTCGACACATATACCATCTCGTGTAATCACGTGCCCCAAGAAGTCTACGCTGTCTAGCCAAAAGGCACACTTGGAGAATTTGGCGAAAAGCTGATGCTCCCTCAAGGTCTGCAGCGTAATCCGCAGGTGCTGCTCGTGCTCCTCTCTACTCCGAGAATACACCAAGATGTCGTCAATAAACACTATAATGAACAGACCAAGATACGGCCGGAGAATACGGTTCATCATGTCCATAAATGCTTCTGGCGCGTTGGTGAGTCCGAACGACATCATCAAAAACTCATAATGGCCGTAACGTGTGCGGAAAGCTGTCCTAGGAATGTTCTCCTGTCGAACCCGCAGCTGATGGTAGCCCGATGGCAAATCGATCCTCAAAAAGTATCCTGCCCCCCCCGAAGCTGGTCGAACAAATCGTCGATGCGTGGCAAAGGATATATGTTCCGCACTGTCACCCTGTTCAGCTGGCGGTAGTCGATGCACAAACGCATACTGCCGTCCTTCTTCTTGACGAACAGGACTGGAGCACCCCAAGGAGAACACTGGGTCGAATAAGTCCCTTATCCAGCAAGTCCTGCAACTGACCCTTCAACTCTCTAAGCCCCGCCGGGGCCATCCGATAAGGCGGTACAGAAATAGGCCCCGTGTCAGGAACCAAATCAATGCAGAAAGAATTATCACGCTCGGGCGGTAGCCCAGGAAGCTCGTCAGGGAACACATCAGGGAACTCGCTACTAACCGGAACCTGATCCAAAGGAACCTCTATAGCCCTAGTATCGCAAACATATGCGAGAAATCCCTGACATCCCTTCCGCAAAAGCTGTCCAGCGCGAACAGAAGAAATCACACTGTGAGGGGTGGCACTACGGTCCCCCAACACAATAACAACCGACTTGCCGGGAAAACAAAATCGAACTGTCTTCTCGCGGCAGTCAACAGAAGCATAGCACGTGGCTAACCAATCCATGCCCAAAAGAACGTCGAAGTCCAACATCTCATGAAGGATCAAATCGACCGGCAACTCTCTCTCGCCAATACGGACGGTACAGGATCGGAACACGTGCCTAGCAACAAACGACTCTCCCACAGGAGTAGTCACAACTAGCGGTTGACCAAGCAAACCGGACTCTCTACCCAAACTCGGCACAAGGTGTGTGGATACATACGGGTACGTGGAAACATATGAACACAAGGATCTGGATCAAACAATACGTGTGCAACAAAGGACAAACTGAAAGAGTACCTGAAACCACAGCATCGGATACCCGCGCGTCCCGATGAGTCGAAGCGAAAACTTGTGCCTGTCCTTCATTTGCGACTGACCGAACTCCTCCTCTACTAGCCTGACCCCTCTGTGCAAACCCTCCGCGTCCACGACGTCTCAGAACACGACCCTGACGTGCTGTGAAGAAACACTGCCTGATGAGGTGTTGAAGGCTTCCACATCGTAAACACCTACGCACTGAATGCTGTCCTGCCTGGGGATGGAAGCCAAACGACTGTCCTCATCCTAAGCCTCTGCTCTGGGCTGGTACACCAGTATGATTCCTCAACTGTTCCGGAATTCTCATGGTCTCTGGAAGACGTGTCTCGTAAACGGGAGCTACCTCCACCGGTGCTATGTAGGGGACGGAATGCTGCATGATGATCGCAAGGAACAACTGGGTAACAGGGGTGGCAACCATCTGTCGCTGCGCTCGAACGACCTCTACCAATGAGCTCATCACCTGGCGTAGGCCCTGCATCTCTACCACTAGTCTAGCGATCTGAGCTGCCGTAGGGGAAACAATCTGTCCTGGTGCAACAGGAGTACTACTCGGATTAGTCCTTGTCTCAGATGAATCAACTCGAACCTCGGCCCTCGCGGCCGCTCTCTGTGCCCTCGTAGTCCTTGGCGGCATATTGGCTATCAGAAACAACAGGATTCGATAAGGATACGGAAATCGAATCGCAAGAATGTATATACTCAAGGAGGAATTTAAATCAACAAGTCCTAAGGTCACGTAGGCGAAGTATCGTGTCCTGAGTATGCCGCGGAACATACACACGCTACGCTACCCTGCCGCAGCTACCTACTCCATCATACCAGGGTCATCCTACATTCCGAAAGGTAAAACCTACGCTCTGATACCAACTTTATCACGACCCAAAGTTTGGCCCGTGACCGGCACTTAACCACGTAACGTCTACTGGCGTAACGCGACTAAGTGAACCGAAAACCCAGAAATCAAACCAGTGAAAGTATAGAGTGTTATAAGTTTTTATAGAAGGCACTAGCTAAACATGATAAGAAATCTAAGTAAACAATCACCAAGATAGTAATATACGACGCCGGAGCGAAGATCAAGATCCATAAGTGGGAACAACACACATAGAATAAACTGCAAGTACAGCCGGCTCACAACGAGCTCGACACCAGAACACAAATATAATACATCATCGTCCTCACATTGTCTCTAAGTCAAATACATACATGGTAGATGGAGAATACTAGATACCACAATGTACATACTGAAAGATAAATAGATACCGCACAAAACCCACCTATCAGCAAAAGAGCTAGTACACCAACTATGGGGGTATCTGTGTCAAAAGATGCTAAGCAGCCTGCCGCGACTACTCCGAAGGGCAACCTGCAAACACTGTGGCACAACGGGGGTGAGTTGCCAACTCGTGAATAGAGATAACATATAAAGGTAATCGCGAGCATGCACGTACTACGCTACTCTATCATATGCCAACAGATGATATCAATATATGATAAGCAGTATGTGCAATAATCATGCAAGTGCTCTATAGGGTACTGTACTACCGGATGAGGTACAAATGTAATGCTCTATCAGGTAATACATCTATAGGATGAGGTACAAAAGTAATGCTGAGCAGGGGCAATATAATATCTACACGGAATGTCGACGTGGAATATATATCGGTTTCTCAATGCACCCAGATCTCCCAAAAATAGCTCATGCGGCGGCACTCTCCTCGGCCCTCAAATCCTGTACATCTCTGAGAATCCCGAGTGCCCAACATCGGCACCCAAATATCATAAATACTCGTGCCTAGCATCGACACGCAGAACATCCTGTGTCGGGCATCCGTCAATCCGGGTCAGCCCTCTCTCTCAAAGTATATATCGGGAATCCGTCAGTCCGGGTCATCCCTCTCTCAATATATCGGGCATCCGTCAGTCCGGGTCAGCCCTCTCGCGATACATCGGGCATCCGTCAGTCCGGGTCAGCCCTCTCGCGATACAACGGGCATCCGTCAGTCCGGGTCAGCCCTCTCTCAATACATCGGGCATCCGTCTGTCCGGGTCAGCCCTCTCTCAATACATCGGGCATTCTTCAGTCCGGGTCAGCCCTCTCTCAATACATACCTCTAGCACCGAGAAAACACGGGGTGACGCCCCAAAATATCATATCAAGGGAACCGGGTTTTTAAATGATTACTTATTTGAAAAGGCCACGGTTCCCAAATCCAGAAATCACATGAATCTCAACCAATAATACAAGTAATTGTGATGTGATATGTGCACCAAGTATGTATATCAAGTCATGTCACATATAGATGAGCCACAATGCAATGATCCAATGTGATATAGGTATCAAGTATGAATATCAAGTCATGTCACATATAGATGAGCTACAATGCAATGATCCAATGTGATATATGTATCAAGTATGAATATCAAGTCATGTCACATATAGATGAGCTACAATGCAATGATCCAATGTGATATAGGTATCAAGTATGAATATCAAGTCATGTCACATATAGATGAGCTACAATGCAATGATCCAATGTGATATATGTAGTAGGTTTGCAATGCACTAGCTAGTAACCATGAACATGCAATATATATATATATATATGGATCACTATAAAGTCCTATCAGCCCGGACGTAGAACGCCATGCGGGCGATATCCCCGTAGATGTGAAATCTACTCACCGTAGCCTCCCGCTAGGTATAGCCAACAACTTGTTTCCCCTCCTGCACGGCGTCCGCTGTACTCGCCTGCGAACCTAGAATTACACAATATATCACACGTAAGCTTGAAATCACAAAACCGCGACATTTAAGACGAACCAGTAACTCGTGTCGTGAACCAAACTCGCGTGTGCGCGATACGCTAAAACGTGTGGTTACGCACCTGAACGCACCCCGACGCGTCGCGATACGCAGAAACCCAAAACCCACACACACGGATCACACGTGTCGCGAAAGGTTGAAAATACGGGAAAATAGGTATTCTACCCCAGATTTTGATACAGGAAATATATTGCAAAACTATATATACCATAACACTACAAATAGCAGCAGACACCTAACACCCTAAACCCCAACCCAAAACACCCCCATCTGGCCGCAATTTGCGGCCAAAATGTAATTTTCGGCGGCCTGGGTAGGGGGATGGGCTCCCAGATTTGGTGTGTGCACTCTATTCCCTCTACACAAGCTACAGTAATTCCAATTTCACTCTGCAACATCCCGGGTAGTAGCAGATTCCACAGAGCCCCAATTCTAGTTAAAAATCACATTTTTACACTGAAATGATACTTCATGGTATTTTTCTGAAATCTGAAACAAACCCTAGTTAAAATAGCTCTAATAACACTTAAAGGAGCTAACTAAACTATGAGAACACCAATGTAATTTATACATCACAAATATCCTATAAATTCACTAAAAATGCACAAAAAAGGGATTTTTGCTAAACAATACTACAAGTCTAAGGAAAAGAGGTGCTAATATGAGTTAATACCTTCTAAGAACCTTGCAAAACCCCAAAAGTTCCAGCTTCTCCCTTAAGTGTGCAGAATTGCCTTTGAACACCTCAAAAACCTCACTTTTCCAAGCTTTTGTGAAGAAAATGAGTTGATATGTATAGGGTTTTGTGTATGGATCAAAGGGGAATGAAAAGAGAAGAGAATATGGAGGAAAAATGGAGGGTTTGCTGCTAGAAATTTCTGTTGGAATTCATAATGAGGGAAAGAGAGAGAAGAGAGAAGAAAAGGGGGTCAAAAGTCAAAGTCATTACCTAACACCATGCTCATTTATTTATTGGAATTTTGAATTATGAAAAAGGGTTTTGGAAAGATTAAAATGGTGGGGAATAAGCTAGCAACCATGCAGAAAAGAAAGGTTATCATGTTACCAAAAACCCTAAGTCTCAAAAATGTCTAAGTGTGCAAGGTGTACACAACAAAGGAAAATTCCCAATATGCAAACACTACTAAATAACTAATAATCCTATAAACACCTATATATAATAACACTTACGATCACTAATTATCACGAAAGACATTCAAACAGAAATCCAAAGTGTTACAACCAGGTACGAAGGTTTTGCGCAAAAGGTGTTTATCGTGAAACACCTTCGTTCGATTCTTAACGACAACCGCGTTATCGTAAGCCTCATCCCTATGCTCGCTCAGTTCGTTCAACTGCAGCTTCCGATGGCTGCCCGCATCTTCGAGAGACAGATTCAACTCTTTTATCGCCCAAAATGCGCGATGCTCTATTTCGACAGGTAGGTGGCAGGCTTTTCCGTACACAAGCCGATAGGGAGACATGCCAAGGTCGGTCTTATAAGCGGTTCGAAATGCCCAAAGGGCATCAGTGAGTTTCAGCGACCAATCCTTACGGTTCTTGGAAACCGTCTTCTCCAGTATCTGCTTGATTTGCCGATTTGAAACTTCGGCCTGCCCGCGGGTTTGGGGGTGGTAGGGCGTGGATAGCTTATGAGTAATGGAGTATTTCCGCATCAAGGCCTCGAATGTTTTGTTGCAGAAATGACTTCCATTGTCGCTAATGATCGCTCGGGGGCGCCCAAACCGGGAGAAAATGTTTTCTTTAAGGAACCTAACGACAACCTTGTTGTCGTTAGTCCGGCTGGGCATAGCCTCGACCCATTTAGAGACGTAATCAACAGCGAGAAGGATGTACAAGTTCCCAAAAGAGCTTGGAAACGGCCCCATGAAATCTATCCCCCAAACATCGAAAATCTCCACAACCAAGATCGGTTGGAGCGGCATCTCGTTCCTCCGGGATATCCGGCCCAAGTGTTGGCACCGGGAGCAAGTCTTGCAATAGTCATGAGCATCTTTGAAGAGTTGTGGCCAGTAGAAACCACATTGTAAGATCTTCTCAGCTGTCTTTCTGGGGCCAAAATGCCCGCCACACGCTTGATCGTGGCAAAATGACAGCACACTCTTGAATTCCTCGTCAGGGACACACCGACGAATAATCTGGTCGGGACAGTACTTGAACAGATAAGGTTCGTCCCAGTAAAAGTGTTTTACTTGGGATAAGAAGCGAAGTCTGTCCTGACTTGACCATTCAGTCGGTAGGAATCCCGTGGCCAAATAGTTCACAATATCTGCGAACCAGGGTTCGCAAGATACTGTCAAGAGCTGTTCATCCGGGAAAACGTCGTTGATCGGAATTGGAAGCGAAGGCGAAGAAGGAAGTCGTGAGAGATGGTCGGCAACTACGTTTTCACATCCTCGTTTGTCCTTAATGACAAGGTCAAACTCTTGAAGAAAGAGGATCCAACGTATTAACCGAGATTTTGCATCTTTCTTCGCAAAAAGATGGCGCAGAGCAGAATGGTCTGTGTAGACAATGACTGGAGAGCCGATGAGGTAGGGCCTGAACTTTTCTAAAGCAAATACAACAGCCAAGAATTCCTTCTCAGTTGTTGTATAATTGAGTTGGGCGTCGTTCAGGGTTCGGCTCGCATAATAGATTACGTGCGGCATCTTGTTGATGTGTTGTCCAAGGACAACACCAATGGCAAAGTCGGATGCATCGCACAAAATCTCAAATGGGTGCGTCCAGTCAGGTGAAGAAAGAACGGGAGCAGAAGTGAGTGAGCGTTTCAATGACTCGAATGCAATGACACAGCTCGAGTTGAAGTCGAATGGCGTATCCTTGGCCAGCAAAAGAGTCAAGGGCCTAGCAATCTTGCTAAAGTCCTTGATGAACCGTCTATAGAAACCGGCATGGCCAAGGAAGGCTCGGATATCTCTGACGCATCTGGGAGGAGGGAGATTGGAAATGACCTCAATCTTCGCTTTGTCAACCTCTATGCCATTTTGCGAGATGATATGTCCTAAGACAATACCTTCGCGCACCATGAAGTGGCACTTCTCCCAATTCAAAGTGAGATTCTTGTCCTTACATCGGGTAAGGATAGCGTCAAGATGCAGCAAACACTCGTTGAAGGAATCGCCGAAGATGGAGAAATCATCCATGAAGATCTCCAGAAATTTTTCCACCATGTCTGAGAAGATTCCCATCATACACCGCTGGAAGGTAGCGGGCGCATTGCCTAACCCAAAGGGCATGCGTCGATATGCAAACGTGCCGAAAGGACAAGTGAAAGTGGTCTTGTCCTGGTCTTTTTCGGCGATGGGAATCTGATTATAGCCGGAGTAGCCATCAAGAAAGCAGTAGTACTCGTATCCGGCCAATCGTTCAAGCATCTGGTCAATGAAAGGTAGCGGAAAGTGGTCCTTCCGCGTTGCGGCGTTGAGTTTTCTGTAATCAATGCATACTCGCCACCCAGTTTGGGTGTGAGTAGGGATTAACTCGTTCTCCTCGTTGGTTATGACCGTGATACCTGATTTCTTGGGGACAACGTGAATGGGGCTAACCTACTGGCTATCAGAGATAGGGTAAATGATACAACTATCTAGACATTTTACGATCTCCTTCTTCACAGCCTCTTTCATGACTGGATTGAGCCGTCTTTGTGGATCCCGGGCTGGTTTGGGTGTCCTCTGCTGTTTTGAAGACCCTGAATCTGGATTTGCTCAATGAAACTGCTCCAGAATCTTCTCCAGTAGACCGTTTGCTTCGTTTTGATCCGTCGCGGTGTAGCCGCGAAATGTGGGTCTATCTTCCCACGTCTTTGGCACTGATCTTGAACTCCGTATTTTCCTGCACGCTTGCACAAAAACTAATCAAAAATAACAAGATGTTTTTTTTTTACAAAGTATATTTTTTTGTTTTTCGGTTATATTTATATTCACAAGTTAACCCGAAATTACACAAAGAAATAAACTACCGTCTCCCCGGCAACGACGCCATTTGATTGTTAGAGGAATTCTGCGTGTTCAAGTTTAGTTAATTACCGCAATCAAGACGGTTTCGCTTGTAGCTAGCCGGTTAAGTACGGGTCGTCCGCAGGGAGATGGGAATCTTTTTCTAAGTGTTTTAATGAGTTAGGTCCAGTTTTCCAGATTGTGTTGTGATTAATTAAGTGTTAAAATGATATGTAAAGAGAGCATGTTAGGGTTAGGATTAGGTTAGTTTTTGTTAGGAGTCGCTCACCTCTTTCGTTGCCACTCTTAATATCGATGTTACGGTAATCGGCAACAACGGGGATTAGCACGAATAGGAAGGAACTTGCGAGTATAAGCTAGGCTTTCCAACGCATAAGTTCTTCCTTTTGGTGCTTGTCCGTCCGTTCTTGGCTCTTAGCCATAACCTCCGGTTAATTCAACCACAACCGGTCTCACTACGGAATCACCGCTATCATGTAGGATAGGGTGCCGTAAGGAGCGGATTGTGGTTCAATTAACGGGAGTCGATTTAAGATATTGGGCAAGGAAAGAGTGAGAGAGATTTCCTTCTCTCAAACATCCCTTATCCTACCCTAACAAGTATGAAACTACTCACACATCATAATGAAAAGAAAACAAAACAAAAGAGGAAGATAGAAAGAAGGAGATTAGAAGATAACAACTAGCTATTTGCGACCTCACCTTGGCAAGGATCAAGCGTAAGCATCATGGTTGTTTTAAGGATAAAGAAAAAGAGAAAAGAAAGAAACAACAAGAAATAACAACAACTAAGTTAACAAATGAAAATTACAAGAAATAATAATTTAACTAAAGAACAAGACAAGCATGATAAGTAAAAAGAACTCCTTTATTCATTCTTCACCCACAAAAGCTCACTACAAGATTTTTAATGGAGAAAAGATGAGAGGAGGAAGAAGAACAACAACTAAAACCTAAAAAATAAATACAAGATTATGCACACTTGTCTTTACAAGGTTGTGGGCTATTTATAGGCAGGCAACAGAAATTCTAGGGCAACATTCTGGACCCATGTGAAAAGACCAAACTGCCCAAAAAAACCCATCAACCGACAAGCCTGTACGGCCGCGGATCCGGGGCCTATACCCCTTATTGGCCGCGAATCCGCGGCCATATGGTGGAATTAGGGCATGGGCTTTTCTGTACTTCCCTGGTCTGCTGTGCCCATGATTCTGGTACATGTTGTTTCTCATATTTTCTTCACGATTTTCCCAGAATTTCTGTTGATCAACAAGGTGATGAGTGTGGATCTTTTTTTCATGATTTCCTCGAGCTCCGCGTAGATTTCTTGGATCTTGTGTTGCCATTGAGCCTTGTGCATGAAGGTGACAATCGATTTGCCATTTTGTCTCCTAAACTGGTGTGTGGCAACAGACGGATAAAGAGCGGAGACCCGAGTTTTATCTGTGGTTGGCAGGAACCCGGATTTTGTCGTGTTTTTCCATGGATTTCACCGTTTAGAGCCGAGAACCTGTATCCTGCAATTGACTAGCAAACACGGCTCAAGAGTACCTACCGATATGCAACGTGGTAAAAATTGGGCGGTATGAAAATGGAAAAATCTGATATGAAGGCCACGGATCCGCGGCCCTATGGTGGAGTTAGGGCATGGGCTTTTCTGTACTTCCCTGGTCTGCTGTGCCCATGATTCTGGTACATGTTGTTTCTCATATTTTCTTCACGATTTTCCCAGAATTTCTGTTGAACAACAAGGTGATGAGTGTGGATCTTTTTGTCATGATTTCCTCGAGCTCCGCGTAGATTTCATGGATCTTGTGTTGCCATTGAGCCTTGTGCATGAAGGTGACAATCGATTTGCCATTTTGTCTCCTAAACTGGTGTGTGGCAACAGACGGATAAAGAGCGGAGACCCGTGTTTTATCTGTGGTTGGCAGGAACCCGGATTTTGTCGTGTTTTTCCATGGATTTCACCGTTTAGAGCCGAGAACCTGTATCCTGCAATTGACTAGCAAACACGGCTCAAGAGTACCTACCGATATGCAATGTGATAAAAATTGGGCGGTATGAAAATGAAAAAACCTGATATGAACACCAGTCTTTATAATTTGCCTCAGCGAGTTTATTTTTATCTAATATTAGATTAAGTCCCGTCATGGTCACTGCAATTAGGAGAGAGCGAAAAGAAACACTCAGCATATGCTCTTGCTAGTTTAGATTGGTTATTAGTTTATCTAAACAGGATGGCTGCCACTGTTTGCTCGAATTCTTCTTCAAACCCTAAAAGAAGAATTAGTCAGGATTAATTGCACCCTACAAGTTCGCTTATCTTTCGGCCAGGCTAGTGTTGGTACTTCGGAGGGAGGTGCCCCGTGCTTTTGCATGGACCTAATTAAATAACCTCGTTTTCCCAGAAGCGTAGCCCCGTTAACACCTTTCTAGACACCTACTTGATTAGCTAATTGCAAAGTGAAAAATTCTTCCGAAGAGTAATGCATACTCACAGTAGGATCAGGACCCAACTATCATTGTGTGATAATTTTGAAGAAAACATGCCAAAAATACCACACTCTAAAAGGTATGCAACACTAGCAAGTTTCCTGTATGTTTGAAACTCCCGATGTGGTTATTGCACCGAGTGCTTATAACAATGACGAAGGTCAAAACATCATAAGTCGCAAGTCAAGTTCAACGCGTCATTATCGAGATTAACCTAGACCCATTCGTATAAGCCCTTGATGAAGTTGAATACAGAAGTACGCATGTCCTAGATTAATGTATCTATCTATGCTACTGATAAGCACCCACTAGCTACCAAACACTATGCCTTCGCGAAGGTCAAAACACATAGCATGAATACCAATAGATACCTATCTAAAATGACGGAGGACTACAGCTGGTTTTAGCGAAACCGTTAACTTAATGAACTAGTCAAAGGAACCGAATAACCATTGAAAGGAGCGGTCTAAGCTCCGCTTTTAAAAGTTGTTTTTAAAGAAAACTGAGTGGTTTTGCAATTGTTCCAACGACGTCAGATTTTAGGTTTAATACTTTGCATTAATCAATATTAATGTGGTCCCATCAATTAACCTTATCACACCACAAAAAGAACGAAAATAGAATGTAAGTATTGTTGGATATATACGCCCTAGAGGCCATTATTGTATAGTACTAGTTTGTATAATACATTTTGGAAGCTTGGGATATTTACACGGATTTTACGACAGTCTTGCTCGATATAGTAGTATGCAACTTGGTTTGTTTCTTTCTTAATATGTGTATATGTATCTTTTAACATATCGCTAATACATATTGATAGAGCTCTTAGGATCTTTGCTTGACTACCGGCGTTGTGATGGAGATCACACTAATGGGGGCTGGGTAGTCTATAAGCACATCCTTATTTTGGTCCCTAGTCGTAGGATTATCGAGACAGGGCATCGATACTCTAGAGTAGACTGGTGCATACGCTTCTCGTCCCAGCAGGGGAGATGGTCTGTCCCACAGCCATCAGTACGTCGTACTGGAGATAGTATGAAGGTACTCGTTAGGTTACGAGTACACTGGACAGGACTCGTCGGGAACTGTTGGTTGGTATTATACCTATCGTCGGTTAACAGTTCCAAGGTGACATGAGTACAGCTTAGTCCGTTGACTTGACACTGTCACTTCGCCTCGAGTGTGTTCCCACTGTTCTTAGATTACTACCCTACCACGACTCTATTGAGTCGTGCAAACAGGTAGTAGTTGGGTGCAGTCCCGAAGCGCTTGGAGGCAGTGACGGTTAGACAGGATTCGTCTCTCCTGGTATTGGGGGTTGATATCGCGCTGTATCTAGGAGAGCCATTACACATAGTCGTCCCTGGCCAGGGTAAGCGAGATATACTAGTAGTGTTTCCAGTGTTATCTCAGGGTGTTCTGGGCTACACTCCGACACGACTTGTACCGCTATTAAGGGAATGATGTTTACCGCCCCCCTAGGCCTGCCATGCGTTACTCTCAGACGAACATACCAGACTGTACGGAGATTGTCACGTTCAGGCTCTGTAGGAGTTCGGATGGGTTCACCTCGTCGGTCTTCTTATCGGCATCTACCTAGGAACCGTTACGTATAGCTAGTACCGCTTGCGGCCTGTGGTTAAACCCACTGCCAGCGTAGTGTCGAGTCTTTAGAGTCCCACACAGAGGGTTGTTCGCCTTTGGGCAAAACAGAGTAAAGGTCGAATGGTTTTGCGACTGGGTTCGTTCACATCCGCGCACTTGTGCACGTTTGTTGTCCGGACAGTAATTACTAGAGGGCTTTGGTTTAAGCCAGACCCTAGTATTTGTTTTGGGATTGGTTTTGTATCATTGTATTCGTGTTCCTCGGAACACGGATGCGAGTGTGTATGCATAGTTGACAGAGGCTGAGGAATCTCATTAGGGTTTTTGACAGTTGACTTTTTCTAAACCCTAATGAGAATGAGAAATATGATTAATAATATTAATTAAGGATAATTGTGCTATGGTTAGGTTGACCATTTGACTTTGGTTGACCATTTGACCTTTGTTGACCTTTTGACCATCATCATTTCATTTGCAAGATGCTTCTTGATTCTTGCAAATTGCATTTATTATGAAATGATAATGGTCATTCCAAACTAACCATCACAATTTTCTTTTGTTATTATTATTATTTCATATTCTCTTATATGAGAGCATGGTTGTAGATTTTCTAGTTCATTCTCTCATGCTCTTTCTCTCTCTTGAAAAAGCTCTCCCTCTTCCTCTCTCTCAAAGCTTTAATATTTCATGTGTTGAAAATCAAAAGATCTTGAGATAAAATCATCAAGACTTCTCTCTACTTATTCTAGGGTTCTAGGTTTAGCAAGCCAAGCACTCTAGTTACCTCTTGGTTAAGGTAGGAGCTCAAGGTAGAGTCCTTCGGGTGGATCTTTCTTCGGCAAAGAGAAGACGACGACGACGAGCCGTCTACACCAGTCCAAGGAGCAAGCAAGAAGGAGGACCACAACAAGAAGGGAAGGAGTTCAAGACCTAGGTATAACCTTCTAATCGAGTAGCTAAAACTTGTTGTTAGTTTTTTAGTTTTTGTTTAGCAAAGATCCTTCATGGTTGGTCCATGTTACCTTATGAGAAAATTTTGATTTTTACCTATTCCTCCTCCCCGAAAAAACCATGGTGGGTAACGTGGACCTAACAGTGGTATCAAAGCCCGGTTAAACATCAACTAACATATTAGCAAAGTGTTTAGAATTTCGATCCGGAAAATATCGCAAAATCCATCTAAAATCTTGTGTTTTCTGTCGTTTTTTAAAACAGGCCTAAAAATATTTTATGTGACATGAAAAATACAAGTAGGCTTTTTTGAGAAAACTGTAGAAACTTGGGTGCCTGAGTCCCTTAGAAGACCGCGGATCCGCTGCCGAGTCGACTCGGCAGCGCACCAAATTTTTTCTGGGGTTCTCTGTGTTGGTTTTGTGATTTTTGAGATACTTTGTTTCTGCCCAGATTCTTCAGAGAACTTTGTTGTGTTTGGGGTAGTTACAAATTGGTATATTGATCGAAATTCTATAAACTTTAGCTAAATGGTTATATCTATAATGTGATATATGTACTGAACGTCGACTAATCGCTATACGTCGATTAGTGGGAGTTGTGCATATCTGTGATCTGTGATGTTGGATTATGTATATGAACTTGTTGGATTGTCGCGGATGAATAGCCGGGGTTGTGAGATGAGAGTTTCTTTATCTTTCATTTGATGTAAATTTTAAATTGATGTAATATTATTTTTATGGCCGCACATCTGGGATGAGGTTGTAGCCGCCATTGTATATTATTTCTTTTACTGATTTTGCTCCTAGGATAGACCCAAGGTGGGGTGCACGAACTACCGGGTACTTTGAAGTGCTGAGTGGCCTATTCACGTTGTTGAGGGAGGCTGCTTCACTTCGGGTATTTGGCGGGTAGTTTGCTGCACCCGTAGGGGTCTAGGATAGGGTTTTGGCTATTCATCGCCACCGTGTAATCCGTCTTTCGTTGCAGGCTCGAACGAAACGCGGATTCCTAGCATATCCAATGTGTTCATCTCTGATCTAGAATGGCTATCATTGCATCTGACGAGTGTGTATATATCTATATATGATATCTAGTTGGCGTTGCTTATGTTTTGCATCCGCGCTAGCCCAGCCCCCGCTCTGTCGTTAGTTAAGTAACCTAACGGGTGATGACGGGGCCCCGTGGCGAATGCGGATGGCATAAGTGTACGTCATATTTTTGTTATTTTCTGCAATGGTAAGATTAACTGATAGGACGCATTTTATTAATGCAAAGAAAAACAAACCTAAACGACGTTGTTGGAACAATTTTCAAAAAGCTGTTATTGCAAGGACGTTCTCTTTTGCTTTGCACAGAGGTATTCGGTTATGAATACCCAGCACCTCATTCGACGAGGAAAGGGCCGAGATCCCTTCATCGGGAGTGACCCCATAGACAGAAGTTTGCGTCAGGGTAATAACTTCACCATAGTCGATATGCTTGCTTTGCATCGAGGTATTCAGTTTGGAATATCAGGCACCTTATTCGACAAGGAAAGAGCCGAGATCCCTTCACAGGGAGTGACCTCTTAAGCAAAAGTTTTCGCCACTATATTTTTAAAAAGGGTTATCAAGTTCCTTCAACGATATCAAGATCATTACGTTAACGGGTTTTTCGGCAAAAACCCAGTCGTAGCCTTCCGTCATTTCTTATAAGTTGTACTTAGTATTCGTGTTGCGTTTGTTGACTGTGTCAAGACGCAGAGAACGGTAGCGGAGTATTGCTTATCTGTAGCATACAATGTGATTGGTTGGGACAGTCGTGTAACCTTGTTGACTTTGTCAAGGGTCATGCGGGTGGGTTTAATGCAATAAAAATAATGACGGGTTGAACTTGACTAGGACTCTTTGATTTGTTGACTGTGTCAAGGTCACTTGGGTCCTAGGGGCGAAAGCCACATCGGGAGTTTCAAACATACAGAAAACTTGCAGATTCAGCATACCTTCTGGAGTGTGGTGACTAGAGTGGATTCCATCTAGGTCGTCGCATAATGATAGTTGGATCCTGATCCCACTGATGAGTTGGATTACTCTTGGGAGATTATTTCACTTAACAATCAATGCTATAAACCAAGTAGGTGTCAAGAATAGTGTTAGCGGGGCTACGCATCCAGGGAAAAGAGGTTATATAATTAAGGAACTTCGTGAAAGTGTTGGAAAACCTCCCTCGAAGTACCAACACTAGCCTGGCCGAAAGGTTAAGCAAATATTGTGACGTGCGATTAATCCTGACTAGTTCTTCTTTTAGGGTTTGAAGAAGAATTTGAGGAAATAGTGGGAGCCATCATGTTTAGATAAATTAATAAACCAATCTAATCTTGCAAGACCGCACGCTGAGTGTTTCTTTTCTCTCTCTCTCTCTCCAGGTAGCAACCATTTCACGCCCTAATCAACATAATAAAATGTATCGCTTAACCGATCCGAATTCTTATTCGGGGCTGGGGAACGTCGGTTCGGCTCTAACTTATGACAACAGTCATAAGTATGAGCAAGCAAAAGAGGATTATATGGATTCCAAGGAAACCCAGTTGAAGAAGAAGTATAGTTTTGCATCTACTTCAGCTGTTCTTGTAATTGAGAACTGCTTTATGGTCGGCACTACCTCCTGGGTACTTGATACCGGATCAGGATCTCATATCTGTAATTTATTGCAGGGACTGAGAAAAAGTAGGAAAGTTGCACCTGGTGATATGTCCCTCAGGGTAGAAAACGGAGCATAAGTTAATGCTGCAGCCGTCAGTGAATATCACCTAGTGTTGCCAAATGGCAATACTATGATTTTGAACAATTGCTACTATGTACCTTCCATGGTTTGCAACATCATATCTGTTTCTTTACTCGATAAAGATGGATATAACTTTGTTCTTGATAGAAATATCATGAACATTTACCTTGATAAGGTATTGGTTGCAGAAGGTATACTGTGTAATGGTATCTATGTTCTAAATCAGAATACAGTTCTCAATGTACAAAACACACGCAAGAGGAAGAATTCAGATACGAATGAGTCCTACTTGTGGCATTGTATACTTGGTCATATCGGAGAGAAAAGACTAAGTATGTTGCATAAAGATGGACTCTTGAATACGTTCGAGTTTTCATCTTATGAAACTTGTCAGTCTTGTCTCAAAGGAAAGATGACCAAATCTCCGTTCAACGGATATGGAGAAAGAGCAACAGAGCTCTTGGGACTCATACACAGTGATGTATGTGGTCCAATGTCTATACATGCAAGGAGTGGGTTCTTATTCTTCATCACATTCACTGACGATATCTCTAGGTTCGGATATGTGTATCTGATGAAACACAAATCTGAAGCTTTTGAGAAATTCAGAGAATTCAGAAACGAAGTGGAAAACCAGATTGGCAAAAGTATCAAGATCCTCCGATCGGATAGACGAGGGGAGTACTTAAGCACGGAATTCCTAGATTACTTAAAAGAGAATGGAATTCTCTCTTAGCTTACTCCTCCTTATACACCACAGCACAACGGTGTATCGGAGCAGAGGAATCGTACCCTATTGGATATGGTTCGCTCTATGATGAGTAGTGCTGAGTTGCCTATTTCATTCTGGGGATATGCACTTCAAACAACAGCACATCTATTGAATCAAATTCCATCCAAATCCATGCCTAAGACTCCGTATGAAATATGGAGTGGTAAGAGTTTGTATCTTAAACGTATTACGATTTGGGGTTGCCTAGCTTATGTCAAAAAGCAGAACCCAGACAAACTTGAGGCACGGTCAGTTTTGTGTAAGTTTGTGGGATACCCAAAAGATTCTAATGGGTATATATTCTACCATGCAGAGGAACAGAAGATTATTGTTTCCAGGAATGCCACATTTTTGGAAAAAGAATTTCTTGTTAAAAATATTAGTGGCAGCACGGTAGAACTGGATGAAATTCCAGAGACATAAACTATAACTGAAGATTTGGTGGAACCGCTAAATTCAGTTATACCCAAAGAACCTCAGCCACTCCGCAAGTCTGGTAGGATTTCTCATCCGCCGGAGAGATACTACGGTTTTCTTATAGACGGGGATCGAGAGGATTGCATCTTGGAAGAAGATGATCCTACCAGTTTCAGGCAGGCCATTATCAGTAGGGACTCTGATAAGTGGATGGATGCTATGCGATCCGAAATGGAGTCCATGTACACCAATAAAGTGTGGACCTTGGATATTGATCCACCTAAGGTAAAACCCGTTGGATGCAAATGGATCTACAAAAGAAAACTTGGTGTAGATGGGCAGGTGGAAACCTATAAGGCTAGACTCATTGCAAAAGGTTTTCGTCAAAGACCTGGTGTGGACTATGACGAAACTTTTTCTCCAGTGGCTATGCTCAAATCCATTCGGATCCTACTTGCCATTGCTGCCTTCAATGACTATGAAATCTGGCAGAAGGACGTAAAAACGGCTTTTCTAAACCGCTGTTTGGAAAAGTGCGTTTACATGGATCAGCCAGAGGGTTTTGTAGACAGTGGGAGCAGTGGGAAGCTGTGCAAGTTGCTTAAATCCATTTATGGATTAAAGCAGGCATCGCGGAGCTGGAACATCTGTTTTGATGAGGCAATCAAGGAATTTGATTTCATCAAGAATGAAGATGAACCTTATATCTATAAGAAGATTGTAGGACGAACTGTCGTGTTCCTAGTCTTGTACGTGGACGGCATTCTTTTGATAGGAAATGACATTCCTATGCTACAATCGGTCAAGCTATTCTTATCACAAAAGTTCTCCATGAAAGACCTGGGTGATGCCTCATACATTCTGGGGATCAAGATCTACAGAGATAGATTCAAGAGATTACTGGGACTTTCGCAGTCCAGGTACATAGAGACCGTACTAAAGAGATTTAGTATGGAAGATTCCAAGCACGGTAATATACCCGCATTGCACGGAATCACCCTCTCCAAGAAGATGTCTCCCAAGACTGACGAAGAGAGGGTTCGCATGAGCACTAAACCCTACGCTTCGGCGGTAGGATCTATAATGTATGCGATGCTATGTACAAGACCAGATGTAGCTTACGTGCTGATCGTGGTGTGCCGGTATCAGTCAGACCCAGGTGAGAACCACTGGACGGCAGTGAAGAACATTCTCAAGTACCTAATAAGGACTAAGGAGATGTTCCTGGTTTATGGTAATGGAGACCTGAAGGTCAAGCCCTTTAACGATTCAAGCTTCCAGAGTGACAAGGATGACAGCAAGTCTGTCTCGGGTTTTGTGTTTACCCTCAACGGAGGGGTGGTGTGTTGGAGGAGTTCCAAACAGGATACCATCGCAGACTCGACGATGGAGGCTGAATACATTGCTGCAAGCGATGCCGCAAAAGAGGCGGTCTGGATGAAGAAGTTCATTAGTGAACTTCAAGTGGTTCGGTCCATTTTTGACCCAATACCTTTGTATTGCGATAACAATGGGGATATAGCTTTAGCGAAGGAACTAAGGTCCCATCAGAAGTCCAGACACATTTTAAGGTGGTATCACCTGATCAGGGAGTTCATTGATCGCCAGGAGATCGAGGTACGGAGAGTGGACACAAAAGACAACACGGCGGATCCATTCATAAAAGCCCTCCCTCAAACACAGTTCGAGCGACTTTTTTGAGCTATTGGGTATGCGGTACGCCAGCAGCTGGCTTTAGTGCAGACGTTGGGTATGCGGTACACCAATTACTGGCCTTTAATTCAAGTGGGAGATTGTTGGATATGTATGCCCTAGAGGCCTTTATTGTATAGTACTAGTTTGTAGAATACATTTTGGAAGCTTGGGATATATACACGGATTTTACGACAGTCTTGCTCGATATAGTAGTATGCTACTTCGTTTGTTTCTATCTTAATATGTGTATATGTTTCTTTTAACATATCGCTAATACATATTGATGGAGCCCTTAGGATCTTTGCTTGACTACCGGCGTTGTGATGGCGATCACAGTAGTGGGGGCTGGGTAGTCTATAAGCACATCCTTATTTTGGTCCCTAGTCATAGGATTATCGAGATAGGGCATCGATACTCCAGAGTAGACTGGTGCATACGCTTCTCGTCCCAGCAGGGGAGATGGTCTGTCCCACAGCCATCAGTACGTCTTACTGGAGATAGTATGTAGGTGCTCGTTACGTTACGAGTACACTGGACATGACTCGTCGGGAACTGTTGGTTGGTATTATACCTATCGTCGGTTAACAGTTCCCAGGTGACATGAGTACTGCTTAGTCCGTTGACTTGACACTGTCACTTCGTCTCGAGTGTGTTCCTATTGTTCTTAGATTACTACCCTACCATGGCTCTATTGAGTCGTGCAAATTGGTAGTAGTTGGCTGTAGTCCTGAAGCGCTTGGAGGCAGTGACGGTTAGACAGGATTCGTCTCTCCCGGTATTGGGGGTTGATATAGCGCTGTGTCTAGGAGAGCCATTACACATAGTCGTCCCTGGCCAGGGCAAGCGAGATATACTGGCAGCGTTTCCAGTGTTATCTCAAGGTGTTCTGGGCTACACTACGACACGACTTGTACCGCTATTAGGGGACTGAAGTTTACCGCCCCTAGGCCCGCCATGCGATACTCTCAGACGAACAGACCGGACTGTACGGAGATTGTCACGTTTAGGCTCAGTAGGAATTTGGATGGGTTCACCTCGTCGGTCTTCTTATCGGCATCTACCTGGGGACTGTTACGTACAGCTAGTACCGCTTGCGGCCTGTGGTTAAACCCACTTCCAGCGTAGTGCCGCGCCTTTAGAGTCCCACACAGAGGGTTGTTCGCCTTTGGGCAAAACAGAGTAGAGGTCACATGGTTTTGCGACGGGGTTCATTCACATCCGCGCACTTGTGCACGTTTGTTGTCCGGACAGTAATTACTAGCGGGCTTTGGTTTAAGGCAGACCCTATTGTTAGTTATATGTATGCCCTAGAGTCCATTACTGTACATTGGATGTATATTGTAGTGGATGCTGGGACATATATAGGTAGGACTTTCTTGCTCGACATGTTAGTACGCTATCTGGTTGCCCTTTATCTTAACATGTATACTTTCTGTCTCTCTGATTACATGTTGATAAAGCCTTTTGGATTTGTACTCGACTTCCAGGACTATGATGCAGATCATATTAGTGGGGCCTGGGTAGTCAATGAGTACATCCTTCATTGTTCCTAGTCGTGGGAATATCGAGACGGGGCATCGATATTCCAGAGTTGACTAGCGTAAATCTTCTCGACCCATGTGATGGGCGATGGATGATCCCATATCCATTGGTGTTTGACATCAGAGATAGTATGCGGGTGCTCAGTGGAGACTGGGTACACTGAACGGACTCGCCGAAAACTCCCAGATGGTATTATACCTCACGTCAGATGGCAGTTCTCTGGTGACACTGGTACAGCTTAGTCTGTTGACCCGAAATCGTCATAGAGTCTTGTGTGTCTCCCACTGTGCTTTGATTTCTACCCTACCACGGCTCTACTGAGTCGTGTAAACAGGTGGTTTTTGGGTACAGTCCCGATTCACATGGAGGCAATGAGCGATTGGAGGGGATTCGTCTCTCCCGGTATTGGGGGTTGATGTTGTGCTATGCTCGACTGGACATAACAGGAAATCCCTGGCCAGGGTTGTAGTGATATACTGGTAAGAGTTATCAGTAGTTTCAAGAATGTTATGGACCTTACGTCGGCATGACTTATCGGGCTATTGGGGTCTGACGTTTACCACCCCTAGGCGAGATATGCGACATATTAGACGAACAGACCGGACTATACGGTAAGTGTTACTGGTTGGATTCACAGGAGTGTGAGCGGGCTTCCTCGTCGATCTTCTGATCGCTCAATACCCTGGTGGCCGTTACGTTTAGCAGACCGCTTGCAGCTTGTGGGTGTTTGATATGATCATCTCCTGCTGCCGGCGTATTGACGAGTCTTTAGAGTCCTACACAGAGGTTTCCTGGCTCAAGCGAAACGAAATAGGAGCGCATATGAGATATGTGATGGACCGAGAATAATGCGAGTATATGATACCGCATTCCATTCTCGCGATGAATGCATCGAATGGTTGTATGTGATATAACCTAGTTATCGAATCAAGGATTGATTCGATAAGCCGATACATTGGATACTAGTCGGTTATATGCGACATGACCGGATCATTGAATCAAGTGTTGATTTGATGATTTAATGTATAATTATATATTTGATATATTACTTTGCATTAACTAGTATTGGTTCACTTTAAATGGATTTTCTCACTTGAATTGCACATTGTATATGTGATATATTTTTGTGCACTTGTTTGTATCATGTTTGTTGATACATGCTCACTTGGGTTTGTGTAAAGAATTAAACCATGGTTATATGAATGGTTAGGGTTTTGTTTATTTATTTATTTATTATTATTTTTGAAATGATAAAGAAAAGAATGGTGGCTTATTTTGTTTGTTTGTAGAAGCTTCATGAAGCTTTGAACAAGTCCACCATTCTTATCTCATGCTTAACCCTAACCAATCAAACTAACCATAGTCTATTCTCTACACCTAACCAATGTTGGATTATGATAAGAATGAGTTGGATTTTCCTTTTTGAGAATAATCTTTTTTGTTCTATCATATTCTTTCTTCTTCTTCTTCATCTTCAATAAAGAAGAAAACTTGCCACCATTAATGGTATCTTGAGCAAAAGAGTGAGAAATCCAATTCTAAAGTGAACCCACCTCCTATTTCTTCATCCTCTACCTCTTGCCAAGTAGTATAGGGTGTTTTCTTCACAAGTTTCATGACTTGGTGAAGTGGGAGCTTGATCTTGTGATGCCTCGACGTAGATCATCTTCGGCATCGAAGTCGACGACCTAGCCCGCCCATTTCTCCGATGAAGCCGATGCTAGAGTCCAGGATCCGATATGGACAGCGAGGGGACGTCATCATGGAGCCTAGGAGGTGGAGGACCGGATCTACAAAGGTTGTAGCCCCTTTCCTTTAGCTATAAATTCGTTTATTTGCATCGCATCGCCTATACATCTAGTTAACGATCCGTATTAGGGTTTGTAGGCATAAGGTAAAATTTTAATTGGCCATGTTTGATCACTTGTGAGACCTCATTAGTGTACCTAGGAACCCTACAGTGGTATCAGAGCCTAGCTAGAGGCATAGGCGATGCGTAGACAGAGTTTGATGTCCGATCGAACCGAAACCCTAAATCCAAAATGCTCTCTGGACTTTTTTTCAAAAACTTGGTTTTTTCCAGATTAAAAATATGCAGAAAAATGAGCAAGAAATTGTAAGAGTTACTGTGAAATTCGATCGCGTAATTCCATCAAACCGCCGCGGTTCTGCGGCACGAGCATGCCTCGTGCGGCGGTTCCACGGCCGTACGGCCTCCTTGTTCAATGAATTTTACACAGTAACTCCTATTTTGTATTGCTGGTTTTCCTGGGAATGTTTAATCTGAACTCAAGAGTTGAGTTTTCTGGGTTGTATTGGGGACTCGGTGTTTCGATCGGATTGTCTAATTTTGTCTGTGTGTTTTCCGGATATTTTTGAATATGTTAAAAAGTTCGACCGGATATAAATACCCAATTTTTCCCTTGCCGGGAAATTTCCAATTGTTGGATTTTTTAGTAGTTTAACGACGTTCTAAGTAGTGCAAGTAACGCGATGGTCCCTCTAGAAGACAACAAACCTTAACTCGATTATGTGACCGTCTAGAACTGCCCTTTGAACCTTCGGGTTTGGGGCAGTACGGCGTGCCACATGTGAGGCGTTGGCTTGACCCTTCTACGGCTGGACCGTTGGTACTGTGGCATGAACTGAATGTTTTTAGACTTATTTCATGTGTTGAGCTGTATCGGGAAAACTTGGGTGTTCGATTGTTCGATCGGAAAGTTTAACATTTTTCTATTTATCCGGAATGTGATACAACAATTGGAATTCACAAGTAGTTATGAGATAACTGAATGAATGTTATAAATCTAGCGGTTTAGTCTCACTTGATCGGTTGCCACGGAATTTTGATGCGATCAAAAGTCCGTCGCAATCACGTAGCGTACGCGGATACTCGCCGGCTAAACTTAATAGACAGCCTCACCCCATAGCCCCGACCAAGTGACTGTAGGAGAAACCCGTCGCCGAAAGCATCCGTTCGGGTGCTCGCGGTAGCGGTGTTCCGCCTTAGTGCACTTCGTCGACGGTATCAGGGGTGCGGCCGCCTACTAAAGTTTGCGACGAGCATTCGATCAAAATGTCGGGAATCTTGTTGAATTGCCCGACTTGATATTGAAAAGTGTTTTCGATAACGAGACTAAAATGCGGGGTTTCTAATTGTTAGGCATGTGATGTCTAAGGAATTCGTTTGATTAGGCATGCGATGTCTAAAGAGCTTGCGGATTCCAACTGTTGTAGTTTTACACTTTCTTTTCTGTGACCGTAAGTGTAATATGTGATATCGCCGGTTTCGTTGCTATATGTCAACGACAATTGGGATGCGCATATTTACTTACGTTGATGAGATGTGATGTTATGTGTTGCTAGATATGTTATATTGGATCATCGTGTTCGAATAGCCGGGGGTTTTTTATGTGAGATGAGTGTTTTTGTTTTTCATTCATGTAAAAACTTGTATGTAATATTCTTTTATTGGGGCACTTCCAGGTTGCGGAAGATGTCACCGATTGTATATTATTTACTTTTCCGCATTAGGATAGACCCAAGGAGGGGAGCACAAGTAACCGGGTTCTGGGGTCCAGAGGGAGACCAACTCGAGGAGTCGAGTCCGGGTCTCCTAACCCTAGAATTGGTAGGGTTGCTTACCGCTCTCGTAGGGGTCTAGGGGTATGGGATTGGCTATTCATCGCGACCGTGGAATCCGTGTTTTATACTGGCTCGTATTAAAAACACGGACGTCCTAGTATATCCAATGTTTCATATGATATTTTCTGCTGCGTTATCTGTGATGTGATCATGTGATTTGTTCAGATAGATGTTATATATAGTATATATGATATATTATATAGACGTTGCTTATGTTTTACACCCGCACTAGCCCTGCCTCGTTCTGGCATTAGTTACCTAACCTAACGATGCAGACGGGACATCGAGGCGAATGCGGATGGCAAAAGCATACGTTATATTTATCTGTGATGTTTAGGTGGACTTAAATGATGGGATATTCATTAATGAGATTAATGAAAGAAAATAAACCTAATTGATATTGTGGAATCGAATTTAAAAATAAAAACAGGTAGCTACAGTTCTTGCTTTGCATCGCGGTGTTCCTGGTAGAACATCCTGCACCTTATTCGATGAGGAAAGGACCGAGATCCCTTCACCGGTAGTGACTCCTTTAGCAATAACTGGCAGATGCTACACACTCGGTTTGTCTTTTGATTGCTTCTATAGTTTCTACTTTGCACAGTGATATATATGATATATCCCGCACCTCATTCGACGAGGAAAAGGCCGACGATCCCTTCACCGGGAGTGACCCCTTTAGCAAAACTAGAAAAGCCTAAAAACATTCCATTTAAAAACCATTTGATTACGCAACGAGATCAAGTTAAAAGCGTTAAAGGTTTTCATAAAAACCAGCCGCAACCCTACGTCATTTTAGGAAGTAGAGTACTTAGTATTCATGCTGTGTTTGTTGACCTTAGTTAAGGCACAGTGTACGGTAGCTAAGTGATGTCTTCCTACACCGCATATGATGCGATTAGTTAGGACAGTCGCGTGACTTTGTTGACCTTAGTTAAGGGTCATGTGGGTGGGTCTAATTAATCATGAAATGACGGGTAGAACTTGACTAGTGCTTATGATTTGTTGACCATAGTTAAGGTCATAGGTGCTAGGGGTAAAAACCATTATGGGGAGTTTCAAGTGTTGAAATTTGCAATGAGATTGCATACCTTCTATGTGATAGTTGGATCCCGATACCCACTGCGAGTAATTGTTACTCCTGGGAGTGTTTTGCACTTTACAATTAGCCGATCAAGTAGGTGTCTAGAAAGGTTTCAATGGGGTTACGCCTCTTGGAAAACGAGGTTTACTGTAATTAGGTCCGTGCGAAAGCACGGGGAATCTCCCTCAAAGTACCGACACTGGCCTGGCTGAAAGATTGGCGAACTTGTAGAGTGTAATTAATCCCGGCTTGTCTTTCCTTTTAGGGTTTGAAGGAAGATTTGATCAAAACAGTGGGAGCCATCATGATTAGATAAAATAAATAACCAATCTGATCTTGCAAGAGCGCACGCAGAGTGTTTTCTTCTCTCTCTCTCCAGGTAGCGACCATATCACGCCTTAATCAAGATAATAATATGGATGTATTGACCAAACCCGCTTGTTATACTAAGCTGGGGAACGTTGGTCCCGCTCCAACTTATAATTGTTATAAGACAGAGCAGGAAATAGGGGAATACCAGATTTCCTATGCCGCCAAAACGAAGAAAGTGCATATGATGCATCTCCTTCGGGTGTGTTCATTATAAAGAACTGTTTCTCAGTATCCTCTGAATCCTGGGTATTTGATACTGGATCAGGATCCCAGATATGTAATCTGTTACATAGGGCTACCGAAAGGTAGAAAAACTGAGAACGGGTGATAAGTTTCATGAGACAGAAAACGGGGCAAGTGTTGCAGCCAAGTCTGTTGGTCACTGTCACCCTGTATTACCAATACATTGATTCTGAACAAATGCTATTAGATACCGAACCTGATATACAAAATCATATCAATCTCTTTATTTATTAAAGTAATGATAAAATTTTGTATTGATGGACAATGTTTTGAACATTTCCTATATCAAAAGTTGATCGGTTCAGGCACGTTATCTAAAAGCATTGACGTTCTAAATCAAACTACAGTTCTTAGTATACAGAACACATACAAGAGGAAGAGTTCAGAAATGAACGAATCCTTCTTGAGGCATTGTAGACTAGGTCATATCAATGCGACCCGACTCGCTGAAGTTACATTTTAGATGCATATTTAAATCAGTTTGAATTTACATCTTGTGAAACTTGCCAGTCATGTCACAAAGATAAGATGACCATAACTCTGTTTATTGGAAACAGAGAAAGAGTTAATGAACTCTTGGGACTGATACATTATGATGTATGTAAGGTCTCCTGTCTACACATGCCAGGACTGGTTCTTTATACTTCATTATATTCTTTGATAATCTCTCAAGATTCAGTCATATGTTCCTGTTGAAACATAAGTCCGAAGATTTTGAGGTATTCAAAGAATATAAGTTGGAAGTAGAGAACCAAAATACGGGTATAAGTATTATGTCCTATGATGAGATCAGGGAGGAGAATACTTGTGCATAGATTCCTGGACTATTCTAAAGGAGAATGAGATTCTCTCTCAGTGTTACTCCTCTGAATACACCACAGCACAACGGTGTATCAGGGCGGAGCAATAACACCCTATATGATATGGTGTGCTCTATGATGAGTATTACTGAGTTACCTATTTCCTTTTGGGAGTTATGCGCTTGAGAAGCTGCATACCTATTGAATTAGGTTTGAATCAAATCAGTGCCTACCACTCCATATGAGATATGGTATGGGAAGAACCCATCTCTTAAGCGAGTTAAGATTTGGGGTTGTCCGACCTATGTCTAAAAGCAAAATCCGGACAAAATCGAGGTAAGGTCAGTTCTGTAGAACTGGAAAGATTCCAGCTATACAAAACTGCAGCTGATTTGACAGAACCAAAGGGTTCAATAGTCCCCGACGAACCTCTGCCTCTCCGCCGATCTGGTAGGGTTCCTCACCTGCCTGAGAGATACCTCGGTTTCTCGATGACAGTGGGAGCGAGGAATGCATCATGAGATGATGACCCAACTAGTTTCGAGTAGGCCATCAAGAGTAGGGACTCTGTAAGAATGGCTGGATGCTTAGCGATCTGAGATGGAATCCATGTACACCAACAAAGTATGGACTTTGATTGCTATATCTGAAGGGTTAAATCCCTATCAGGAGCAAGTATATCTTGAGAAGATTACTTGGTGTAGACGGAAAAGTTGAGACTTTCAAAGATAGACTTGTTAAAGGTTTTTGTCATCAACCAGGTGTGGATAATGATGAAACCTTTTCTAGGGACTATGCTTAAGTCCATCCAGATCCTACTTGCCATTGCTACATACCATAACTGCGATATCTGGTGGTTGGGTGCCATGACTACTTTTCTAAATAATGATTTAGAAGAGAACATCAATAAGAACACAGCCAGAGGGCTTCGCGAACAGTAGGAGCAGCGGAAACGTGTGCAAGTTGCTTTACAGGATAAAGCAGGCATCGCGGAGTTGGAACATCTGTTTTGATGTGGTAGTCAAAGAGTTTGACTTCATCAAAATGGTAGATGAACCATGTGTGTACAAAAGGGTAGTCTGGAGTATGGTAATGATCCTCGTAGAGTACGTGGATGACATACTCTTGATAGGAAAGGAGTTTCCTATGCTACGATCGGTCGATCTCCTCTTATCACATAGATTCTCCATATAGGATCAAAGTGATACCTCCTAAATCCTAGGTTTTGGATCTATGAGATAGATCTAAATGGATGTTAGGATTCTCACTAGTAATGGTGAGATAGTATCAGTTGATCCTGGGGAGGATCACTGGAAAGGTTCAAGGGTGATAAGGACGACTGAATGTCAGTCGCAGGCATTGTCTTTGCCCTCAATAAAGGGACGGTATGTTGGAAGAGTTCCAAGCTAGATACCGTGGCAAACTAGACAATAAAGGCTGGTAACATCGCTATTAAAGATACTACCAAAGAGGCAGTTTGGGTATATATTGGTTCATAAGATGAACTAGGTTTCCACCATTGTGTGACAATGGAAGTGTAGCTTTGGCCAAGGAACCATGATCCCATCAGTGACCCAGACATATTCTGAGGCAGCATCACCTGATCATGGAGATAGTTGATCTCCAGGGTGATCGAGGTAAGGAGAGTAGACTCAGAGGACAACACAGCGGATCCACTCACGAAGGCCTTTTCCCAAAGAGAGACTTTTATGGGATGGTTGAGTATGTGATACTGCAACCACTGCTATAGATGGCCCTAGTGCAAGTGGGAGATTGTTAGTTATATGTATGCCCTAGAGGCCATTACTTTACATTGGATGTATATTGTAGTGGATGCTGGGACATATATAGGTAGGACTTTCTTGCTCGACATGATAGTATGCTATCTGGTTGCTCTTTATCTTAACATGTATACTTTCTGTCTCTCTGATTACATGTTGATAAAGCCTTTAAGATGTGTACTCGACTTCCAGGACTATGATGCAAATCATACTAGTGGGGCCTGGGTAGTCAATGAGTACATCCTTCATTGTTCCTAGTCGTGGGAATATCGAGACGGGGCATCGATATTCCAGAGTAGACTAGCGTATATCTTCTCGACCCATGTGATGGGCGATGGATGATCCCATATCCATTGGTGTTTGACATCAGAGATGGTATGCGGGTGCTCAGTGGAGACTGGGTATACTGAACGGACTCGCCGAGAACTCCCAGATGGTATTATACCTCACGTCAGATGGCAGTTCTCTGGTGACACTGGTACAACTTAGTCTGTTGACCCGAGATCGTCATAGAGTCTTGTGTGTCTCCCACTGTGCTTTGATTTCCACCCTACCACGGCTCTACTGAGTTGTGCAAACAGGTGGTTTTTGGGTACAGTACCGATTCACATGGAGGCAATGAGCGATAGGAGGGGATTCGTCTCTCCCGGTATTGGGGGTTGATGTTGTGCTATGCTCGACTGGCCATAACAGGAAATCCCTTGCCAGGGTTGTAGTGATATACTGGTAAGAGTTATCAGTAGTTTCATGAATGTTATGGACCTTACGTCGGCATGACTTATCGGGCTATTGGGGTCTGACGTTTACCACCCCTAGGCGAGTTATGCGACATATCAGACGAACAGACCGGACTATACGGTAAGTGTTACTGGTTGGATTCACAGGAGTGTGAGCGGGCTTGCTCGTCGATCTTCTGATCGCTTAATACCCGGGTGGACGTTACATTTAGCAGACCGCTTACGGCTTGTGGGTGTTTGATATGATCATCACCTGCTGCCGGCGTATTGACGAGTCTTCAGAGTCCTACACAGAGGTTTCTTGGCTCAAGCGAAACGAAATAGGAGCGCATATGAGATATGTGAGGGACCGAGAATAATGCGAGTATATGATACCGCATTACAATCTCGCGATGAATGTATCGAATGGTGTATGTGATATAACCTAGTTATCGAATCAAGGATTGATTCGATAAGCCGATACATTGGATACTAGTCGGTTATATGCGAGATGACCGGATTATTGAATCATGTGTTGATTTGATGATTTAATGTATAATTATATATTTGATATATTACTTTGCATTAACTAGTATTGGTTCACTTTAAATGGATTTTCTCACTTGGATTGCACATTGTATATGTGATATATTTTTGTGCACTTGTTTGTATCATGTTTGATGATACATGTTCACTTGGGTTTGTGTAAAGAATTAAACCATGGTTAGGGTTTTGTTTATTTATTTATTTATTATTCTTTTTGAAATGATAAAGAAAAGAATGGTGGCTTATTTTGTTTGTTTGTAGAAGCTTCATGAAGCTTTGAACAAGTCCACCATTCTTATCTCATGCTTAACCCTAACCAATCAAACTAACCATAGTCTATTCTCTACACCTAACCAAGGTTGGATTATGATAAGAATGAGTTGGATTTTCCTTTTTGAGAATAATCTTTTTTGTTCTATCATATTCTTTCTTCTTCTTCTTCATCTTCAACAAAGAAGAAAACTTGCCACCATTAAGGGCATCTTGAGCAAAAGAGTGAGAAATCCAATTCTAAAGTGAACCCACCTCCTATTTCTTCATCCTCTACCTCTTGCCAAGTAGTATAGGGTGTTTTCTTCATAAGTTTCATGACTTGGTGAAGTGGGAGCTTGATCTTGTGATGCCTCGACGTAGATCATCTTCGGCATCGAAGTCGACGACCTAGCCCGCCCATTTCTCCGATGAAGCCGATGCTAGGGTCCGGGATCCGATATGGACAGCGAGGGGACGTCATCATGGAGCCTAGGAGGTGGAGGACCGGATCTACAAAGGTTGTAGCCCCTTTCCTTTAGCTATAAATTCGTTTATTTGCATCGCATCGCCTATACATCTAGTTAACGATCCGTATTAGGGTTTGTAGGCACAAGGTAAAATTTTAATTGGCCATGTTTGATCACTTGTGAGACCTCATTAGTGTGCCTAGGAACCCTACACCTAGTATTTGTTTTGGGATTGGTCTTGTCTCATTGTATTCGTGTTCCTCGGAACACGGATGCGGGTGTGTATGCACAGTTGACAGAGACAGAGGAATCTTATTAGGGTTTTTGACAGTTGACATTTTCTAAACCCTAATGAGAATGAGAAATATGATTAATAATATTAATTAAGGATAATTGTGCCATAGTTAGGTTGACCATTTGACTTTGGTTGACCATTTGACTTTGGTTGACCATTTGACCTTTGTTGACCTTTTGACCATCATCATTTCATTTGCAAGATGCTTCTTGATTCTTGCAAATTGCATTTATTATGAAATGATAATGGTCATTTCAAACTAACCATCACAATTTTCTTTTGTTTTTATTATTATTTCATATTCTCTCATATGAGAGCATGGTTGTTGATTTTCTAGTTCATTCTCTCATGCTCTTTCTCTCTCTTGAAAAAGCTCTCCTTCTTCCTCTCTCTCAAAGCTTTAATCTTTCATGTGTTGAAAATCAAAAGATCTCGAGATAAAATCATCAAGACTTCTCTCTATTCATTCTAGGGTTCTAGGTTTAGCAAGCCAAGCACTCTAGTTACCTCTTGGTTGAGGTAGGAGCTCAAGGTAGAGGCCTTCGGGTGGATCTTTCTTCGGCAAAGAGAAGACGACGAGGAGGAGCCGTCTACACCATTCCAAGGAGCAAGCAAGAAGGAGGACCACAACAAGAAGAGAAGGAGTTCAAGACCTGGGTATAACCATCTAACCGAGTAGCTAAAACTTGTTGTTAGTTTTTTAGTTTTTGTTTAGCAAAGATCCTTCATGGTTGGTCCATGTTACCTTGTGAGAAAAATTTGATTTTTACCTATTCCGACTTCTCGAAAGAACCGGGGTGGGTAACGTTGACCTAACAAGTATATGCTACCTGCATTCGCCATGGGGCCCCGTCATGCATCATTAGGTTAGTTAACTAACGGCAGAGCGGGGGCTGGACTAGCGCGGATACAAAACATATACAATATATATATATATACAATATATATACACACACACAATATATATATATGCATGATAAGCAACATCACAGAAAACTAATAAGCAAGAAGAATAGCAGATAATTTTGGAGCCCCGAGTTTCATTTGAGTCATAAATGAAACTCGACGTTACCTGTCATGTAGATAGCCTGTGGAATGAAGAACGTAGACCCCTACGAGTGCGACAACCTAGCCCCCAATCCCAAAAGTGAGGCAACCCCAATCAACAAAGTAAATGGGCCACCCAGCACTTCACGAAATCCGGTAACTTGAGCACCCCACCGTGGGTCATCCTATACCCCTACGAGTGCGGTGAGTAGCCCGCCATTTCTAGAGTAAGGCACCCCGGTCTCAACGCCATGAGATGGGGCCTTGTTGCCCTCTAGAATCCGGCTACTCAAGCACTCATCCGCGGGGTAGGCCTAGTACAAAAAAAGAAAAATATATACAACGGTGACATCGACCTCAACCCGGTCGTACCCCGATAAAAGAATATACAAATGGGCGAAACAGCAGTCCACATATCGGATGCTCTCCATGCAATATTGAATATACATATGAATCAATACTGTACTACAACCATTTCACAATTGGCCATCTACCAAGACAAATTATCCTTAAAAACAATGCAACACAGAACATCAACGCGAATATCATGTTCGTTGACCCTTCTGATTATACATATAATAATCGGTCGGGTTATACCGCTCAATGATATTCACGGTCGCAGAAACAAATACACAGATAAGCATGAATTTAGAATTTTGATCGTTTAAAACTTTCCGCATTTACCCTATATACAAACCAGTACACAAACAAATCTGGGCAAAAACCAAATGTACCAAAAATCATATTTCCATGAACCTGAACCCTAAAAAAATTTTGAAGCACCTTAGACACAATTAGGCCGTGGATTAGCGGTCTAATTATGAGCTCATGTGCTCAAATTTTTTTATTGGTTCTAGAAAAGCCTGCTCATAATTTTAAGGCCACTGAAATTATTTTTTGAACAATTTTAAAATTCGAACAGCAAGCCTCTAATGGAGATGCATTTCGGATAATTTCTGTCGATCAAAGTTCTAAATACGTGCTATCTAGCTAGTTAAGGTTTATTGACCGGCTCTGATACTATTGTAAGTCTATTTCACACTCCCCACAAGGTTTGTGGAGAGGCGGAATTTACAAAAAACAATTTTAATACGAGTAACATCGACTAAACTTCCAAGATCACACATAAACCTTATCTAACTACACTCAAAGAGGTTCTAAATTACTATCATAGTGGTTTATACCTCCAAGATATAAACCCTTCGGGTCTTCTTCTCTTCTTCTTGAGATCTTAGAAGATACGGTTCGCGCTTGATCGTCCTCCTCCTCATGTCAAAGACAATCCACCCGAGAATCTATGTTTCAAGCTCTAACCTCAAGAATGAGGTAACTAAAATATCTAGTTTGCTAAACTAGAAAGCTTAGAATATGTAGAGAGTTAATTGGACTATTTTATCTCAATGAACCCTAGGATTCACAACACATGTGAGGGTTAGGGTTTTGAGAATGAAGAAGGAGAGCAATGAAGGTAGAATGAGAAAGATAGAATGAGAGTAGAATTCGCAAGTGAAGAATGGCTAAGTCTTTTTCCAATAATCAAGCATGCAATATTTTTCCATAGAAAAATGCAACCTTGCTTGAATAGTAAAGTCAAATGAATAAACAATAGAATAAGACAAGCTTCAAACCATGGCCCAAATATCTCTATTTTCCACCTCATTATCTATTTTACCAAAAATAGATATAACCAAAATGAGGCATCCCCTTCTAGAAGCATATCTAGTAAAATTACAAGAATGCCCTCACTGTATATGCATACCCGTATTCGTACTGCAAAAAATATGAATACCAAGAGATAAAGATAATCCAATAATATAATACTAGAATGCGGCTTAATCCTAAGCCCACTAGTATTATCCATCCGAACAACATCCGTGTAGCTAGTATACGTATCTGATCGGAACCCTGCACGTAAAACCATACGGCCTCTACATCATTTCGCCTGAACCAGGGAAACCCTCTGTGTAGGACTCTAAAGACTCGACAGTACACTGGTAGTGGATTTAACCACAAGTCCGTCAGTGGCACTAGCTGTACGTAACGGCTACCCAGGTACCTGTCGAAAAGAAGGTCGACGAGTAAACTCATCCGAATCCCTACTGAGCCTATCCGTGACAATCTCCGTACAATCCGGTCTGTTCATATGAGAATATCGCATGTCGGGTCTAAGGGGTGGATCACGTCAGACCCCTAATAACCAGACAAGTCATGACGATGTGGATCAAGACCATCCGAGAATCTACTGGTCTAACTACCAGTAATTCTCAATCCGCCCTGGCCAGGGACTTATGGTGTTGGCCAACCGAATACATCGCGACATCGACTCCCTATACCGGGAGAGAAAAATCCCCAACAATCGCTCACTACCTCCATGTGGCTCGGGACTGTACCCAATTAAAACATGTTTGCACGACTCAGTAGTGCCGTGGTTGGATAGTATTCAAAGCACAGTGAGAACTTACACGAGACAAATGACGAGCTCAGGTCGACAGACTATCTGCACTCATGTCATCAGAGAATTGCTATCTGACGTTAGGTATAATACCATCTAGCCAGTTCACGGCGAGTCCTTCCAGTGTACTCATCCCAAGTGAGCACCTGTATACAATCTTAGGTGCACGTCACCAATGGCTACGGGACCAACCATCGCCCTTCGTCAGGGTCTAGATTTTTATACACTAGTCTACTCTGGAGTATCGAAGCCCAGTCTCGATACCCCCATGACTAGGGACATTTTAAGGATGTGCTTATCGACTACCCAGCTCCCACAAGTATGATTGCCATCACAACGCTGGTAGTCAAGCAAGAATCCTACGGGCTTTATCAACTTGCATACGAGATATGAAATAATAAGTAAAACATATCACATGTTAAGATAAAAACAAACCAAATAGCATACTATCATATTGAGCATGATTGTCATATACATACATATTCCTAGCATCCTATACAATGAAGGCTTATAGGGTATACATATCCAACAATTTCAGCATAGCCGCTGGAGAAAAGGTGTTGTCATAGTCCACTCCTGATCTTTGACGAATACCTTTTGCGACAAGTCTAGCCTTATAGGTTTCCACCTATTCATCTCCACCAATCTTCTTTTTGAAGATCCATATGCATCTAATGGGTTTTACCATAGAAGGAGCAACATCCAAAGTCTAAACTTTTTTGGTGTACATGGACTCAATTTTGGATTTCATAGCGTCAAGCCATTTTACAGAGTCCCTACTGTTAATAGCCTGCTCGAAACTAGAAGGATCATCTTCTTCCAAGATGCAATCCTCTCGATCCCCATATATGAGAAAACCATAGTATCTCTCGGATGGGCGAGAAATCCTACTAGACCTACGGAGTGGCCAGGGTTCGTAAGGTTCTATTGAATTCTCTGGTTCCACCAATTCTTCAGTTATAGTTTGTCCTTCTGGAATTTTTTCCTGTTCTACCGTGCTCCCACTAATTTCTTTTGCATGAAATTCCTTCTCTAAAAAGACGGCATGGAGAGCAAAAAACGCCTTCTGTTCCTCGGTGTGGTAGAACAGATATCCTTGCGAATGTTTAAGATATCCTACAAACTTACACAAAACCGACCGTGGCTCGAGTTTGTCAGGGTTCTGCTTCTTTACATAAGCTGGACATCCCATATCTTAACAAAATTAAGGTATGCTATCTTCCCCTCCCACATTTCATATGGGGTGGTAGGCACAGATTTGATCGGAACTTTATTTAATAAATATGCTGCAGAGTCTAGCGCATATCCCCAGATTGAAAGAAGTATCTCAGCATTACTCATCATGGAGCGAACCATGTCTAAAAGGGTACGGTTCCTCCGGTTCGATAAACTGTTGTTTTGTGTTGTGTACGGAGCAGTAAGCTGAGAGAGAATACCATTTTCTTTTAGGTATTGTAGAAATTCCGTGCTTAAGTATTCCCCTTCTCTATCAGTATTGAGGATCTTGATACTTTTTCCAGTCTGGTTCTCTACATCTTTCTTATATTTTTGAATTTCTCTAAAACTTCAAATTTGTGTTTCAAAAGCTACACATATACGAACCTAGAGAGATCGTCAGTGAAAGTAATGAAGTATGGGAACCCACCCCTCGCATGTATAGACATCAGACTGTAAGTCCGTGTCGCGCACCCAGCGGGTTCGCGAGGAGGCGGAATTTACAAAAAAAACGATTTTTGAAGCATCGCAACACCGACTAAACTCCAGGATCTATACAGAAACCTTAACTAAAAAAACTAACTAGGAGGTTCAGCTACTCGGTAAGAGTGTTACACATCATTGAACCATGTCCTTCAGGTCTTCTTCATCTCCTCCTCTTCTTTAGCTCCTAGAAGAATGGCTCTAGCTTGCAACGTCGACCTCCTCGTGTCAAAGATGATCCACCCGAGAGTATGTATTTCAAGCTTCAACCTCTGTAAGTCCATGTTACCTCTCCCGGTACCTACGGGCTTGCAGAAATAATGAAAAACGATTTTTCAAGAGGTGGTAACATGGACTCAAAATACGGATCTTTGTTGAACAACTAACTAACAAACCTAACAAGAGTTTTACCTACTCGGTTAGGGGGTTTATACCTTTTCTTGAACTCCTTCGTCTTCAACTCTTTCCGGTGTATGGATCGGCCTCACCTCGTCGTCTCCTTGCGCCGAAGATGGATCCACCTGAAAGCTTCTACCTTTGGCTTCTTCTTCGAACTTGAAGAAACTAGAACACTTGGTTTGCTAAACCTTGTGAACTAGGATGAGTAAAGAAGTGATATGGGTTTTCTTTTATCTCTAAGGCAATATTTCTCAACTCATGAGAGGGTGTTGCCTTGAGCTAGAGAGAGAGCAAGAGGAAGAGCAAGAGGGAGAGCTCAAGCAAGGGAGAGAAAGCAAATGAGAGAATGAGAAAGTCTTTTGCCATCCAAGCTCTCATAATCTAAAACCATGATTACTCATAATAGTAATTGAGTATTATGTGATGGTTCAAGTCAATATGGCCATATCATTTCATGCACTCATTTTGCAAAAACAAACAAGCAAGCAAAAGTCTTTGCCATGAAATGATAGCCATTGTAATGATGATGGTCAACTAGTCCAACCTAGTCAACCGATCAACAAAGTCAACAAGTCAACAAAGTCAACCCCTCATCTCAACCATGACACAATAATACTTAATTAATATTATCATTAATCATATTTCTTATTCTCATTAGGGTTTAGCAAAAGTCAATGGTCCACAATGAACGGTCAAAAGTCAACCCCGATGAGAATCCTCTGCCGCTGTCTCTCTGTCAACTGTGCATACACACCCGCATCCGCGTTCCGAAGAACACGAATACAAACGAGATAAAACCAATCCCAAAATGTACACTAGGATCTGGCTTAAACCAAAGCCCGCTAGTGTTAACTGCCCGGACACCAAACGTGCACAAGTGCACGGATGTGACCGAACCCTGTCGCAAAACCATGCGACCTGTCGCAAAACCATGCGACCTCTACTCTTTTGCCTAAAGGCGAATAGATTTCTGTGTTGAACTCTAAAGACTCGACACTACGCTGGCAGTGGGTTTAACCACAGACCGCAAGCGGCACTAGCTATGCGTAACGGTCTCCAGGTAGACGCCGACAAGAAAACTGGCGAGGTGAAACCCATCTGAACTCCTACTGATCCTGTACAGTCCGGTCTGTTCGTCTGATACATCGTATGGCGGGCCTAGGGGACGGTAAATGTCAGTCCCCTACTAGCGGTACAAGTCGTGTCGGAGTGTAGCCCAGAACACCCTGAGATAGCACTGAAAACCTACCAGTATATCTCGCTTGCCCTGGCCAGGGACTACTTGTGTAATGGCTCTCCTAGACACAGCGCGATGTCAACCCCCAATACCGGGAGAGATGAATCATTTCTAACCGTCACTGCCTCCAATTGCTTCGGGACTACACCCAACTACTACCTGTTTGCACGACTCTTTTGAGCCGTGGTAGGGTAGTAATCTAAGTACAGTGGGAACACACTCGAGGCGAAGTGACAGTGTCAAGTCAGCGGACTAAGCTGTACTCATGTCACCAGGGAACTGATAACTGACGATAGGTATAGTACCAACCAACTGTTCCCGACGAGTCCTGTCCAGTGTACTCGTAACCTAACGAGCACCCGCATACTATCTCAAGTACGACGTACTGACGGCTGTGGGACAGACCGTCTCCCATACTGGGATGAGAAGCGCATACGCTAGTCTACTCCGGAGTATCGATGCCCTGTCTCGATAGTCCTACGACTAGGGACCTACATATGGATGTGCTTGTGGATTACCCAGCCCCCACTAGTGTGACTGCCATCACAACGCTGGTAATCAAGCAAAGATCCTAAGGGCTCCACTAATGTGTATATGTGATATTCTAAAATAAATACATGTACACATTAAAGTAGAAACAAACCAAGTAGCATACTACTATATTGAGCAAGATTGTCTATACAAGGTGAATATCCCAAGCTTTCATTAAGTAATATACAAACTAGTATGATACAGTAATGGCCTCTTGGGCATATACACTAACAATCTCCCACTTGCACTAAGGCCATGTACTGGCGTATCGAAGACCTATCATCTCAATCAGCCGCTCGAACTGAGTCTGGGTTAAGGCCTTTGTGAGTGGATCAGCAGTGTTATCTTCCCTAGAAACTCTCCGAACCTCGATCTCCTGGTGACCCACGATCTCCCTGATCAGGTGATACCGCCTTAAGATGTGTCTGGACTTCTGATGGGACTTAGGTTCCTTTGCTAAAGCTATAGCCCCGTTGTTGTCGCAATACAGCGGTATTGGATCAACAATGGATGGAACCACCTGAAGTTCCGTTAAGAACTTCCTTATCCAGAAGGCTTCTTTTGCGGCATCTGCAGAAGAGATATATTCCGCTTCCATCGTCGAGTCAGCAACGGTATCCTGTTTGGAACTCTTCCAACACACAGCCCCTTCATTGAGGGTAAAGACATAACCCGACATGGTCTTGGAATCATCCTTGTCACTCTGGAAGCTGGAGTCAGCAAAGGCCTCGATCTGGAGGTCTTTTCCGCCATACACCAAGAACATCTCCTTAGTTCTTCTCAGGTACTTGAGAATGTTCTTTACTACTATCCAGTGTTTCTCCCCAGGGTTTGACTGATACCGGCTTACCACACTCAGTGCATAATCTACATCAGGTCTGGTACACAACATCGCATATATTATAGAGCCTATCGCAGAAGCGTAGGGTATAATAGACATGCGATCCCTTTCTAAATCAGTCTTGGGAGACATCTCTTTGGAAAGGGCGATCCCGTGACAAGCCTGTAGATTACCGCGCTTGGAATCTTCCATACTGAATCTTTTCAGTATGGTGTCGATGTACCTGGACTGCGAGAGTCCCAGTATCCTCTTGGATCTGTCACGATAGATCCGGATCCCCATAATGTATGAGGCATCACCCAGGTCTTTTATGGAGAACCTGTGTGACAAGAACCCTTTGACAGATTGTAGCATAGGAATGTCATTTCCTATTAAGAGAATGTAATCCACGTATAAAACGAGGAATACTACAGTTCTCGCTACAAATCTACTATAGATGTATGGTTCATCTGGATTTTTGATAAAGCTAAATTCTTTGACCGTCTCATCAAAACAGATGTTCCAACTCCGCGATGCCTGCTTTAGTCCGTAGATGGACTTAAGCAACTTGCACACCTATCCACTGCTCCCACTCTGAATGAAACCCTCTGGCTGGTCTATATAAACACACTCCTCTAAATTTCCATTTAGAAAAGCGGTTTTAACGTCCATCTGCCAAATCTCATAATTGTGGAAGGCAGCAATGGCAAGAAGGATCCGAATGGATTTCAGCATAGCTACTGGAGAAAAGGTCTCGTCATAGTCCAAACCAGGTCTTTGACGAAAACCCTTTGCAACCAGTCTAGCTTTATAAGTCTCAACCTGTCTATCTACATCAATCTTCCTTTTGATGATCCACTTGCATCCTATGGGTTTTACCCCATCTGGAGCAACGTCCAACGTCCATACTTTGTTGGTGTACATGGACTCCATTTCGGTCCGCATTACATCCAGCCATTTTACCGAGTCAACGCTCTGAATGGCCTGCTGGAAGCTAGTCGGCTCATCATAATCAATGATGCAATCCTCTCTATCCCCGTCTATGAGAAAACCGTAGTATCTCTCGGGCGGATGAGACTGCCTACTACTCCTGCGGAGCGGCGTAGGAATGTCATGTTCTCTTGAACCCTCTGGTTCTACTAAGCTTTCAGTAATAGCTCGTGGTTCTGGAATTTCTTCAAGTTCTATTGCGCTCCCACTTATCTGATTTTCCAAAAACTCAGTTTCCAAGAAGTGGGCATGGCGAGAAACAAAAATCCTTTGTTCCTCTTCGAAATAGAAGAAATATCCCTTGGAGTTCTATGGATATCCCACAAACTTGCACTGTACTGAGCGTGCCTCGAGTTTGTCTGCATGCTGCTTTTTGACAAAAGCTGGACATCCCCGTGTCTTAATGTGATTAAGATAGGGTCTCTTCCCTTACCACATCTGATATGGTGTAGTAGGCACAGTCTTAGTTGGAACTCGGTTCAAAAGGTATGCAGCTGATTCTAGTGCATATCCCCAGAATGATCGCGGTAACTCAGCGTTACTCATCATGGACCGTACCATATCCAATAGGGTTCGGTTCCGTCTCTCCGATACACCGTTATGTTGCGGAGTGTATGGAGGAGTAAGCTGAGAGAGAATTCCATTCTCTTTTAAGTAATCCAGGAACTCGGCACTCAAGTATTCACCACCACGATCCGATCTCAGTGTCTTGATACTTTTGCCGGTTTGTTTTTCTACTTCATTCTTATATTCCTGGAATTTTCCAAAGGCTTCGGATTTATGTTTCATTAAGAAGACATAACCGTACCTTGAAAAGTCATCCGTAAAAGTAATGAAGTAAGAATAACCGCTTCGCGCATGTGTAGACATTGGACCGCACACGTCGCTGTGTATGAGTCCCAAGAGCGAGCTCGCTCTTACTCCGTGTCCAGTGAACGGAGTCTTTGTCATCTTTCCTTTGAGATAGGATTGACAAGTTGCATATGATTAATATTCGAACGGATCCAAATATCCTTCTTTATGCAACTTCGTCAACCTTCTCTCATTGATGTGACCCAATCTACAATGCCATACGAAAGTCTGATTTATTTCCGGAGACTTTCTTTTGTGTGTATTCTGGATATTGAAAATCTGTGGTTGGTTTAATACGTATATAGCATTGGTTAATGTACCTGACCCAATCAGAACTTGATTAAGGTGAATGTTTACAACATTACTTACAAATGCAAATTCATAACCTTCTTTAGATAATAAAGATACAGAAATGATATTACAAGTTGCATTGGGTACAAAATAGCAATTACGCAAAACCAAAACTTGTCCATCTGACAACCCCAGGTGATAGTCCCCCACGGACTCAACATCCATCCCAGCTCCGTTTCCTACTCTGAGGGTCATATCACCTGACTTCAAAACCCTACGCTTTCTCAATGCATGCAAATAATTACAGATATGAGATCCTGAACCGGTATCCAATATCCAGGAAGTAGAGTTTATTGATAGTCGGTTTTCAATAACATACACACCTGAAACTGAAGCCGCAACTTGCTTCAGATCCTGTGTTCTGGCTTTCCAAGCCCTGCAATCTTTCTTCCAGTGCCCACTCTTATGACAGAAAAGCACTCTTCCTTCCCTATAAGCTTCCCCGCTATCTTTGTTGTCTTTGTCTTTCCCCTCGCATCCACTTTACTAACACCGCCCCTTGGTTTGGCGGGGGCTTTCCTCTTCTTTTCCTTGGATTTCGCCTTGGACCTAGAAGAGGAAGATTCTCCTACAAAGAAAGTGGATGTTTCCCTACCTTCTGTAGGGTGCACTCTGCACTCCTCAGCATGTTGAGGAGTTCTGAAAGTTCAACTTCCTTTTCTTGCAAGTTGAAATTCAGGATGAACTGGGCGTAAGTGGAACGAAGGGACTGAAGAATCAAGTCCGTATAGAGCTCATTCTCCAACGTGGTCCCAAGGTCCGCGAGCTTCTCTATGAAGCCAATCATCTTAAGTACGTGTTCCGCTACCGATGATCCGACGGCCAATCTTGCCGAAAACAACTTCTTCGACTCTTCGTATCTTGGGATACGAGATTGCTCTCCATACAGTTCGTTTGTATGGAGAAATATGGATTCGAGGTCCATATTCTCGTGCCTCCTCTGATGTTCATTGTCCATAGAGGCAAGCACGAGGCACTTGGCCTTTGCGTAATCGATTTCCCAGGTCTTATGGATTTCCCTATCCGCGACGCTGGTTTTGGGACCTGGGACAGGGGGAGCTTTGGTGTTAAGGAGATACCCCAACTTGTCATAAGTGATTTCCATTTTGACATTCCTGAGCCAATCTTTGTAGTTTGGTCCTGTCAGTATGTTTTTATCTAGTAGTAACTTAAGTCCGGTCATGATGTTTGGTCGCTGCAATTAGGAGAGAGAGAAGAAACACTTTAGCATGATGCTCTTGCAAGTTTAGAGTGGTTTTTAATTTGTCTAAACAGGATGGCTCCCACTGTCTCTCGAATCCCTCCTCAAACCAAAAAGGAAGAATTAGTCAGGATCAATCTCACCGTACAATACTTGCTTAACCGTTCGGCCAGGCTGGTGTCGGTACTTCGAGGGAGGTTTTCCAACGCTTTCGCGAAGTTCCTTAATTAAATAACCTCTTTTCCATGGGGGCGTAGCCCCGCTAACACCTTTCTAGACACCTACTTGGTTTATAGCATTGATCGTTAAGTGAGAAATTTCCCGAGGAGTAGCATATAGTCACACTAGGATCGGGATCCAAATATCATCGCGTGACAAAACTGAAGGAATCCTACCAGAATCATCACACTCCAAATGGTATGCAGTGCTAGCAAGTTTCAGTTCTTTTGAAACTCCCGTTGTGGATTTTTTCCCCATGCTCTTATGACCTTGACTTTGGCCAACAAGGTAGAACGACAGCCCCAAACCAACACATCTATCTATGCTGCACATGAATACCCAATAGCTACCAATCACTATGCCTTGACATTGGCTAACAAACATAGCTTGAATACTTATTGACCATTCATGTGAAACGACGGAGGGCTACGAATGGTTTTGGCGAAACCGTGAACGTAGTGAACTTGATATAATCATAGGAACGAGATGGCTTTTAAAAGGAGTGGGTTAAGCTCCGCGTTTAAAAGTTATTTTTGAAAAGAAACCGAGTGGTTTTGAAAGTGTTCCAACGACTTTTACATGGTTTATTTTTTCTTGCATTAATTCCAATGCGTCCCATCATTTAATCCTACCATTACAGAAAACAACGAAAATATGACGTACGCTTATGCCATCCGCATTCGCCACGGGGCCCCATCATTACCCGTTAGGTTACTTAACTAACGACAGAGCGGGGGCTGGACTAGCACGGATGCAAAACATAAGCAACGCCTAAATAGATATCATATATAGATATACTCATTCGTCACATGCAATGATAGCCATTCCAGATCATAGATGAACACATTGGGTATACTAGGAATCCGCAATTCGTATGAGCCTGTAACGAAAAGCGGATTACACGGTCGCGATGAATAGCCAATACCCCACCCTAGACCCCTACGGGTGCGGCAAACTACCCTCCAAATATCCGAAGCGGAGCAACCTCCCTCAACGACATGAGTAGGCCACTCGGCACTTCGAGATACCCGGTAGTTTGTGCACCCCACCTTGGGTCTATCCTAGGAGCAAAAACAGTAAAAAGAAATTATACAATGACGGCTACAATGTTAGTATTTATGCCCTAGAAGGCCATTACTGTATCATACTAGTTTGTATATTACTTAATGGAAGCTCGGGATATTCACATTTATATAACAGTCTTGCTAAACATGGTAGTATGCTACTTGGTTTTTTCTATCTTAATATGTGAGTATACGTATTGATAGAGCTCTTAGGATCTTGCTTGACTACCAGCGTTGTGATGGCAGTCACACTAGTGGGGGCTGGGTAGTCTACAAGCATATCCTTATTCAGGTCCCTAGTCGTTGGATTATCGAGACAGAGCATCGATACTCCGGAGTAGACTAGTGTGTACGCTTCTCATCCCAGTTGGGGAGATGGTCTGTCCCACAGCCGTCAGTACGTCGTACTGGAGATAGTATACAGGTGCTCATTTGGTTATGGGTACACCGGACAGGACTCACGGGGAACTGTTGGTTGGTTTTATACCAGTCGTCAGTGAACAGTTCCCAGGTGACATGAGTACAGCATTGTCCGTAGACTTGACGCTGCTACTTCGCCTCGAGTGTGTCCCACTGTTCTTAGATTGCTACCCTACCACGGCTCAAAGGAGTCGTGCAAACAGGTAGCAGTTGGGTGCAGTCCCGAGCACTTAGAGGCAGTGGCTGTTAGACAGGATTCGTCTCTCCCGGTATTGGGAGTTGATATCGCGCTGTGTCAGAGAGCCATTACGCAAAGTCCCTGGCCAGGGCAAGCGAGATTTGCTGGTAGGTTCCAGTAGTTTCTCTGGGTGTAATGGGCTTCCCTCCGACACGACTTATACCACTATTAGGGGACTGACGCTTGCCGTCCCCTAGGCCCGATATGCGATAGTCTAAGACGAACGGACCGGACTGTATGGAGATTGTCACATCAGACTCAGTAGGAGTTCGGATGGGTTTCCTCATCGTCCTTCTTATCGACATCTACCTGGGGACCGTTACGTACAGCTAGTGCCGCTTGCGGTCTGTGGTTAAACCCACTGCCAGCGTAGTAGTCGAGTCTCTAGAGTCCCATACAGAGAGTTTCCCTACTCCAGGCGAAACGATATAGAGGTCGTATGGTTTTACGACAAGGGTTCGGACGCGTACGTGTGTTTACGCACGTACGACTTTCGGACAGTTTTTACCAGTCGGCTTTGGTTTAAGCCAGTTACTGGTATCCGGTTATTGGATATATACAGTCTAAAGTTTTTCCGTATTTTTTGCGGAAAGGAGGGGCGTTCTCGTAATTGTGCGAGAAGCTTCTAGAAGGTGGTGACTAAGGAGGTTAAGGTGGCATATACAATGATTGTGATTAGTGAGTCACCTTGATGATTCATACATATCTTTTGTCAATATAATGAATCATCACTTGATATTATCAAGCATGGTTGTTAAATTGTGATTTATTCTTTTCTTGATAAAAAGAAATGCTTGATATATATCATATTATCTCACTATTCTCATATCATTATCTTTATCATCTTCTCTCTCCTCAAGCTCTCCCTCTTCAAAGACTAATCCTCCCCTCTCATGAGTTGAGTACAAGAATTAGTAAGACTAATTAATCCATAACCCTCTCTATATTACACCTAGCTTCTTTGATTAGCACTTAAAGAAGTTTAGTTGCCTCGAGTTTAGAGGCTAAGCTTGGAGTAAAGCTCTCGGGTGGATCGTCTACTACTTCGAGAAGGCCGAGGAGGAGGAGGAGTTCACAAAGACGAAGGACACGATTCGTTAGGTATAATCCTTGAACATAGTAGCATAGAAACTATATGTTTGTTGTTAGTTATCGTTTAGCTTCGATTCAAGCGGTTAGTCGATGTTTGTTCACTAAACAAGTTCGTTTTTGAAAATTCCGCCTCCCCACAAGTATTGGGGTGTTGTACATCGACTTACATACAACCCCGACCCGGTTGTGCGGCCAAAAATAATATTACATCAATTTACATATTACATGAATTGAAAGATAAAAGGAAAAAATCTCATCTCACAACCCCCCGGCTATTCATCCGCGACAATCCAATGAATTCATATACACATACCATCAACATTACAAATCACAGATATGTATAACCTCCACTAATCGACGTATAGCGATTAGCGGACGTTCAATACATATAACACATCACAGATATATACCTGTCAGCTTATGTCTTTAGAAGTTTGATCAAAATACGGATTTTCAAGCCCCAAAAACTAATTTTGCTTTCTGGAAAATCTGGGCAGAAGATTTTGTAAAAATCACAAAACACACCTCTAAACAAACTGCATGAAAACTCGTCCACGGCCGAGTCAACTCGGCCGCGGATCCGCGGCGGGAGCATGCTCCTGCCGCGGTTCCGCGGCGCGTTGATCGGTTCACTGGACCATTTTTCTACAGTTTGTTATAAAAACCCTGAGCCGAATTTTAAGATAAGATTTATCATTTTTGGACAGAAAAAAAATTCGGCAGAAAGTATACTTTTCGGGCGTGTTTCGCGACTTTTTCTCCAATCGAATTTCTAATTACTTTGCTAACATGTTAGATAGTGTTTAACTAGGCTCTGATACCACTGTAAGTCCACGTTACCTCTCCCGGTACTTACGGGCTTGCGGAAATGATGAAAAACGATTTTTCAAGAGGTGGTAACATGGACTCAAAATACGGATCTTTGTTAACCAACTAACTAACAAACCTAACAAGAGTTTTACCTAGTCGGTTAGGGGGTTTATACCTTTTCTTGAACTCCTTCGTCTTCAACTCTTTCCGGTGTATGGATCGGCCTCACCTCGTCGTCTCCTTGCGCCGAAGATGGATCCACCTGAAAGCTTCTTCTTCGAACTTGAAGAAACTAGAACACTTGGTTTGCTAAACCTTGTGAATTAGGATGAGTAGAGAAGTGATATGGGTTTTCTTTTATCTCTAAGGCAATGTTTCTCAACTCATGAGAGGGTGTTTCCTTGAGCTAGAGAGAGAGCAAGAGCAAGAGCAAGAGGGAGAGCTCAAGCAAGAGAGAGAAAGCAAATGAGAGAATGAGAAAGTCTTTTGCCATCCAAGCTCTCATAATCCAAAACCATGATTACTCATAATAGTAATTGAGTATTATGTGATGGTTCAAGTCAAAATGGCCATATCATTTCATGCACTCATTTTGCAAAAACAAACAAGCAAGCAAAAGTCTTTGCCATGAAACGATAGCCATTGTAATGATGATGGTCAACTAGTCCAACCTAGTCAACCGGTCAATAAAGTCAACAAGTCAACCCTTCATCTCAACCATGACACAATAATACTTAATTAATATTATCATTAATCATATTTCTTATTCTCATAAGGGTTTAGCAAAAGTCAATGGTCAACAGTGAACGGTCAACAGTCAACCCCAATGAGAATCCTCTGCCTCTGTCTCTCTGTCAACTGTGCATACACACCCGCATCCGCGTTCCGAGGAACACGAATACAAACGAGATAAAACCAATCCCAAAATGTACACTAGGATCTGGCTTAAACCAAAGCCCGCTAGTGTTAACTGTCCGGACACCAAACGTGCACAAGTGCACGGATGTGACCGAACCCTGTCGCAAAACCATGCGACCTCTACTCTTTTACCTAAAGGCGAATAGCTTTCTGTGTGGGACTCTAAAGACTCGACACTATGCAGGCAGTGGGTTTAACCACAGACTGCAAGTGGTACTAGCTGTGCGTAACGGTCCCCAGGTAGACGCCGACAAGAAGACTGACGAGGTGAAACCCATCTAAACTCCTACTGAGCCTGAATGTGACAATCTCTGTACAGTCCGGTCTGTTCGTCGGATACATCGCATGGCGGGCCTAAGGGGGCGGTAAACGTCAGTCCCCTACTAGCGGTATAAGTCGTCTCGGAGTGTAGCCTGGAACACCTTGAGATAGCACTGGAAACCTACCAGTATTTCTCGCTTGCCCTGGCCAGGGACTACTTTTCTAATGTCTCTCCTAGACACAGCGTGATGTCAACCCCCAATACCTAGAAAGACGAATCCTGTCTAACCGTCACTGCCTTCAAGTGCTTTGGGACTGCACCCAACTACTACCTGTTTGCACGACTCCTTTGAGCCGTGGTAGGGTAGTAATCTAAGTACAGTGGGAACACACTCGAGGCGAAGTGACAGTGTCAAGTCAGCGGACTAAGTTGTACTCATGTCACCTGGGAACTGATAACTGACGATACCAACCAACAGTTCCCGATGAGTCATGTCCAGTGTACTCGTAACCTAACGAGCACCCGCATACTATCTCAAGTACGACGTACTGACGGCTGTGGGACAGACCGTCTATAACATTTCAAAAAGGTAAAATATTAATTTTTGGGAATTTTTATAATTTAATATTATTTTACTGAATATTTTAATATTTTGGTATTATTAAATGCAAATAAATGGGGAAAAATTATGAAAAAATTCTAAAATAGGGTAAATTAGAGAATTATGACATTTTAAAGTTTTTGTGATTAGTTTGACACTAATTTAGTGCTAATCGCGATTAAAAAATCGCTAATCGGTTTTTAGCATTTTTGAGCAAAACATGCACATATCACTTTTTTCTACACTTGTGCATTTTTCTTGCCATGGTTTCTCATTTGGGTTTACTATTTATGTGAGAAGGATTTTGAGAGAAAAGAAAAGGAAAAGAAAAGAGAAAAGGGAAAAGATTAAAGAATTGAGGGTTGGTGAGAGAGTGAGGTATGGTCCCTTTGACCCCTTGACTTAGCCATTTGGCTAGATCCCCACACTCATTTCTCTCCCTCTCCTCCCCCATCTCCTGCAGCTGCTGCTTCCTCTCCTTTCCTCCACCTTCAAGCCCTCATTTCACCTCTAAAATATCACTAAAACCTCACACTCATTTCACAAAAAATGCACACAAGCTCACGAGCTATAGGATGGACCAAAAAGTTGGTGTTTTGGTGCTGTGGGATGATTCATGAGTCCCTATTGTGGTATTTCCTTCACATTAAGTGCTGAAATTCTTGTGCTTAGGCTTTAATTTAAGTTTCATATCGATATCGTGTGATTTTGTGCACTTTGGACCAAACTAGAGGGGGTTAGGGTAAAGTTGAGATGTGGCTGTGCAATTAGACTCTAATGGTAACCTTAGACCCTATAGTGACCAAGACCCTGACCTAGCACAACCTGAAACCCAAAAATACGGAATTATGGAACTTTTCATGTCGGTTTGTGAAATCTGTGAAGGTTATTTGAGATCTGCTATCACCCGAGACACCCTAAAATAAAATTGAGTGGACAGTGACATGTGCAGGCACCCAGGAAGCTAACCCCAAGACCCCAGCCCCCAACTCCTTCATGAGGCCGCCGATTTTCCCATTCTGGCCGCAATTTGCGGCCAGAGCAGAGGGGATTTTCCTCGTTTTCTGTGCATAGCCCCAGTTCCTCTAGTGTTGACCCTGGGTATGTCTAGTTTTGACTGATTCCATCTTGGGTGAAATCTGGGACATATTTCCTAAGTTGCTGTTTTGGATTCGTGTTTCTGTATTCCGTATTTTTAAGTCTGAAATTGTGGATTTTGTTTTGCCTCGACTATTTGGCCTTTATACGATGATATAGAGGATTTATTGATGGTTTTGAAGGCGTGCCATAGGTTCTCACATATAGGCCCCTTATCGTATCGTTTTGGATTTCGTATGCCGTTTTAGCTTGGATTTGGTTTTAATGCGCATATACGACACTTTAATGTGTAGGTACTCATGAAGACTTCGGGACGACAAGCAAATGCGTGGTGATGTCCGCAAATGACGATGCAAGGTGAGTAGATTATATCTACAGGGGGAAGTCTGGTGGATGGCGTATAGCACCCCCGCAGTCCGTAGATAGTATACTATGTAGTTTATTTATGTGATAGTTATAGTGTGTTATGGATAGTTAGAGATAGAAATAACTAGCGTAGTTCCTACTTGCGAGCTCTAGGATAGAGGTACACCAGCACGCACAACCTTGCATATTCATTATACCTGCACTGTGTTTGATGATATGGGATGACTTTGGAGATGAGTCGATGATGTGGGCTTTGTGCCGCGAGATCGGTGATTTGATATGATTCATATTTGGGATATGACTTGTGATTCTTGCGGGCTTGGGATGTGTGTTTACCCCCGCATGCATACCTTATTGATGGTATCGATTTGTACTAGACATAGAGTAGTACCCCAGATTATATGATCTGATGATGGTGATACCTGTTATGTGATGAGATAGTGGGATGTTGACCCGTACCCAGCTATTGGGATGCCGTACGATGATTTACCGTACGAGCCGATATTGATGATAGATCCGCACTCATAACTCGAGGATGTCCTACGATATGTTCTTGAGGCGGGATCACCGACTATATATCTATATATTTATCGACTCAGATTTAGGTGGTTTCCATACTTCTCCCATTTGACTTGATACTTAGATATGTAGTTGCATAGTAGATTCTTCACTGTGATGTTGATTTTTTTTTATTTCCGCATATTCATTCTATTCGCATTGCTGGCATATGTTTATTGCTATATTATTATCATGCTGTTAGGACACCAGCACCATTAAAGATGATGCGTATGTTCCACGTACACTATTTGCCGGCTCACACACTTCATCATCGATAATTGCCATGCCACTACACTGTAGTACTGTTGCATGACTTCTGATATGATTACCTTTCTTACATGTCGCATACATCATGGATTGATTGCATAGCACATCGCATTGGATTTACTTCTTGATGTTGGATTTTCATGTGATTTCTGATTTTGAGGACCGTGGGATTATTTAAGAAAGGATGCTCTATTTTGAAAAACCCGGTACCTCGTGATATGATATTTTGGTGCGTCCACCATGCGTTTTCTCGGTGTTGAGACGTGTGCTTGAAACCCGATTCGAGGCGTGGATGATCCGTTTGCGGGTTCGTGGTGGGCCCGGTATGGTTCCCCTCGGCAAGATATCGATGGGTTTTGCCAATTGAGCCTGGAGGCGGGCGAGTACCTTCCGGTGATTGTATTTGAGCTCGGCGGATATCTGGAGGATACCGACCGGAGTTGAAAGAAGGGCTTACTGCCGGGGCAGAGGGCCGATTCCGCAGACATAGCCCGCGGGCCGATCCGGACTGACGGAGCCCGATGGATGAGGATTTACGTGTCGATGCTAGGCACGGGTTTCATGATGTTTTTCCATGATTTTGTTTATATCCTCATATTGCATACATGATGCTTATTGTCATTGGGTGACGGGTGGACGGGTTCCACATATATACAGACATGGATCATATACAGACTGGATTTACACTGATCATACTTCATTTGTATATATAACAGGGTATGAGGGCGCTGTTATATATACCCTTACACCAATATTAGTGGTATGGGTCGCTAATATATGTGTATTGATATCATTGACACTTCATCATATTTACTTCATGCAGACATACCCTATACTGATGACATGTTATTACCTGAGTACCTGGCACTACATACATATTTAGATGTTACCTTGCCACCTTATCATACTTCAGATGTACTCTTGTGGTTATATTACTGATTGTTGACCTAGGTTTATGTCTTGCATTCGGTTTCTGCTTGTAGATATTTCTATTCACGAGTTGGCAACTCACCCTCGTTGTGCCACAGTTCTTGCAGGTTCTGCCGTACAGGTTTCATTGCGGCATTTCCGGCACACTACTTTCTTGCGGGTGAATTGCTTTTGGTAGGTGGATTCTTTTGCATCAAGAACCACCATTGTATTTATTTTATTCATTGTATCTAGAATTTCCATCAACCAAAACTTGTATATTGTTTCAGACCTAGACTTTAGTGATGTATTATTCGACCTTAGAGTCGCGCTTAGTAGTATTGCAGTTTTCTTGTTGCTTTTGAGTTCTTTTGGTTTGACCCTCGCCTTTCGGCGTTGTATATTCTTATTGCTTGTGTGGTTGTGGCCGTCATTTGACGAAGAGCTAGCTCCTGCTTGGGGATGCCTTTATCATTGCATATATTGTTATCCTTGTTGTACCCCATTCGGGGCCAGTTTTACAAAAGAAACTCTGCCGAAATTTTTAGAAAAGACTTACTGTTTTAAAAATGCATATTCGGCTTAGTTATTTAAAAACCTTGATTTCAAACATGTATTTCTTCACTTCTTTAAACCAGTTTCTTTACTTATTCTTAAAAATGGTTTTAGATTTCTGGGCTTTTGGCTTACGTGGATCAGATGGAGTCCTATAGACTTCATATGGTTCAAGGGCCAGTCACGTGCTCTTTCGGGTCTTGACAAAGTTGGTATCAGAGCGCTAGGTTGACCTTGATTCGAGTCTAAGTTTGACTATGTGGAGCCTAGGGCGTTTATATATATACGGAACTTATGCTTGACCTTACGGAACTTAGACTTAGTCGAGGGGGTATTAGACCCGAACTTTCGTCGCGTAGGATGACCCTTGGTTGATGGAATAGGTGACTAAAGTAGAGTGACGTACCGTTGGTATGTTCCGCGGCATACTTACGACACGCCACTCCGCTTAAGGAACCATAGGATGTACATATTTTCGAGATCAGTGATTCTCTTCATATCCATGATTATACATCCATTTGAGATCCTCGATTCTATTAGTTTCATGATCATACCTTCATTGATGCTGTTCCTTCCTATGATCATGTACCCACTCTGGATCAGTTGTTCTCTTTCTTGCCATTGATGTGCTCTCTTTGATACTCGACTGAGGTTCATGTCGCCATGTTTGAGCGCAGTTTGGGCTGCTGCTAGGGTTACGGCCGGTGCGAGCTCGTCTGGTACGAGGGCCGACCATTGTGTTTCTGGTGACATGGGAACGTCTCGAGTTAGTATTGGTGATTGTGACCTCTAGTGGAGGCGAGTGCTTGGTTTTGCACCGGATGATCGGGCCATTGTTAGAGCTGCCAGTTGAGAGAGGACTGTTGATGTACAGCATACCTTAGAGATTATGATGTCGTCTACCGTGCAGACAGATGGACCAGCTGTTGCTGAGATTGACAGGATGTCGCTTCCGGAGCTTACGAGCTGAGATAGTTGGAGCTTTCAGGTAGATATGAGACAGATGATAGCTAGTCTACCCGATTGGAGAGACGAAGGTGATTCGTCCGATTTATGCGCCGGAGCGGGCCCAGTTGAGTTGAAGATTTCCATTGTGGAGAGTCTTACTCAGATCTAGAGCAGACCGATTCAGAGATGACCGCCACTGTGTCGCCTTTCCTGGAGGATTGGGGCGTTGTTCGGCGTACAGGCGAATGAGCCAGTTGCTGCTGCAAATGACGAGATATCGCCCAGATGGTTGGAGCTACTGCAGCGTGAGCATATACTTAGAGAGATGATAGCGAGTCGCTAGTCACCTGAGGATGAATGACTAGGACATTTGGTTCGTCCGTTTACCGATGCGAGGTCATCAGATAGATTGTTTCCAGCTAGAGACGACTTCGCGCAGATTCGTTGAGAGTCGATTGAGACGATCGAATGTCAGGAGCCCATTTTCCAAGTTTAAAGTATACGGAAAGACATGCAGGTGATTCTATGGACCCTCTAGAAGAATGAAACCCTAACTCGACTTAATGACCGTGTGAAAGCCTTTGAACCTTAGGGTTTGCGGCAGTTCCGCGGCGCCATTAGTGAGGCTTGGGTTTGCCCTTCTACGACTAGACCACCGACGCTGTGGCATGTACTCGATACTATTAAACTGTACCCATGATGTTGATCTCTTGGGGGATTATAAAGTTCTGACGAGTCGATCGGATGATTCGACATCATTCGGATATCGTGTGATGGGATGCACTGCTTGGGAGACTCCAGATACGAGGATAGCCGTTGGAGCACAGTCCATACAGCCATGATGAGACGAGTCCGAATCAGTCGACATGGAAGCCGAGTGAAGAAAAGAGTTCGCAAGATATTTCGACGAGATGACGTCCCACTCCGCTGACATCAGAGATGTGATACGTATCCAGAGGCGTGGTATATGGATATATTTTCCAGAAAGAAGCGCGATAAGTATGCAGCCGTTCCGGAATAAGAATTAGCTTCAGCAATGGATGATGACTTCCGGGCAATTCGGCAGGAATGAGATTTGAGAGAGGGAGACCTCGACAGGACCTTTCTGGAAAACGATACGAGAAGACCTAGACCTAGGAGTGGTCATTTTGCGCACCACCCAGCAGGACAGAGTTCGGCATCTTCGACAGGGTAGTTGACCAGGTTCGGATAAAGGAACTTACCCAGATGCATTGCGAATTGATCAAGGATGGACGAGTGATGAGTATTCCTCCGATGGTTGGGACGTGTTCCCGAGGACCTGTTCGGCCTGACATCTTCTACAGAATGATAAAGCTACAGAGTACGCGATTTTGAGTCCGTGTGAGAGACTTCAGATTGACAGTGGCCGAGAACAGTGCAGTGCGTAGATATGCATGGCGTGACGTCATAGTGAATGACGATAGAGACAGGTGGAACCAGAGGTTCGAGCGAGACGCTGACGAGCTGTCATTACTTCCCGTCGAGACTAGAGACCTGATATGCTTACAGAGGCGTTGGGATGCGACCAGTTTCCGAGAAATGTTGTACTGAGGACACAGATGTCTATCAAGCGAGAAGAGATTATGCAGGAGAGCCAGCCTCTGTACAGATCGGCATAGGCATGATTGGAAGAGACCCGGAGCAGGATTCCTTCCGGGACATTGCTGCAATGATGTTTGCACCCAGGATCAGATGTGTGACGTGCATTCAGAGAGCCAGAGGCCGACGCCAGCGATATGCTGCCTTACGAGTGGTCGTGAGGATTGACCGAGAGGTGACCAGAGAAGTGCCAGAACGGAATCGTCCCCGTTAGCACACCTGACAGGGCCTATGAGCCGATTGACTGCGAGATAGGAAATCCGCAAGGAAAATAAGGACCCAGAGTCAGAGGACGCCAGACCGTGAGCAAGAGGCAAGTAGATATCCTGTGCTGCTAGCAGTGGATGCACCGACTCCTTCTCGACCTCGAAGGAGGAACTACCGACGACGGTATTTATGATTTGTGATTTTGTGATTCGATTATCACGTATCCGTCATTTTGGATTTCAGTATTTTGGGCGTTCTGTTTGCATGATTTAGTTTTGATGACTGAGTTTCATGATATTGGTTTCATGCACCCACTGGATATTTATATATTTTGCGCAGAGTTATTACATTTGAGATATTGATTGAGATTTCATGCCTACCGTATGCAGTGATTTGATTTGCACTTCCAGCGTAATTTTCATGCACCTTTAGTGTTTTGATATACGATTTTGGTGCACGCCAGATGCACTAAATCGGGATTCTTCGTGCATGTCACATGCACCTGATTTGTTCTGTCAGGCACACACGTTGCCTACGACAGATGTTTCGTGCACACCAGTTGCACCTATATGTTGTTTTGTACACCTGTTTGACACACATATGGATTTTGATTCCTTGCGCACCAGACGCATAGGATAATCTTATATATGTATTTTGGGGATTGATTTCTAGTAGAGTAGTACATTTTTATGATATTCTCTATGCATTGATGTTTTCGGAGCCCCGACAAATTGGATTATTACTGAAATTGTTTTAGTATTGGGGGTTTAAAATTTAAATTCGGGGACCGAATTTCTTTAAGGGGGGTAGATTGTAACATTTCAAAAAGATAAAATATTAATTTTTGGGAATTTTTATAATTTAATATTATTTTATTGAATATTTTAATATTTTGGTATTATTTAATGCAAATAAATAGGGAAAAATTATGGAAAACTATGAAAAAATTCTAAAATAGGGTAAATTAGAGAATTATGACATTTTAAAGTTTTTGTGATTAGTTTGACACTAATTTAGTGCTAATCGCGATTAAAAAATCGCTAATCCGTTTTTAGCATTTTTGAGCAAATCATGCACATATCACTTTTTTCTACACTCGTGCATTTTTCTTGCCATGGTTTCTCATTTGGGTTTACTATTTATGTGAGAAGGATTTTGAGAGAAAAGAAAAGGAAAAGAAAAGAGAAAAGATTAATGAATTGAGGGTTGGTGAGAGAGTGAGGTATGGTCCCTTTGACCCCTTGACTTAGCCATTTGGCTAGATCCCCACACTCATTTCTCTCCCTCTCCTCCCCCATCTCCTGCAGCTGCTGCTTCCTCTCCCTTCCTCCACTTTCAAGCCCTCATTTCACCTCTAAAATATCACTAAAACCTCACACTCATTTCACAAAAAATGCACACAAGCTCACGAGCTATAGGATGGAACAAGAAGTTGGTGTTTTGGTGCTGTTGGATGATTCATGAGTCCCTATTGAGGTATTTCCTTCACATTAAGTGCTGAAATTCTTGTGCTTAGGCTTTAATTTAAGTTTCATACCGATATCGTGTGATTTTGTGCACTTTGGACCAAACTAGAGGGGGCTAGGGTAAAGTTGAGATGTGGCTGTGCAATTAGACTCTAATGGTAACCTTAGACCCTATAGTGACCAAGAGCCTGACCTAGCACAACCTGAAACCCAAAAATACGGAATTATGGAACTTTTCATGTCGGTTTGTGAAATCTGTGAAGGTTGTTTGGGATCTGCTATCACCCGAGACACCCTAAAATAAAATTGAGTGGACAGTGACATGTGCAGGCACCCAGGAAGCTAACCCTAAGACCCCAGCCCCCAACTCCTTCATGAGGCCGCCGATTTTCCCATTCTGGCCGCAATTTGCGGCCAGAGCAGAGGGGATTTTCCTCGTTTTCTGTGCATAGCCCCAGTTCCTCTAGTGTTGACCCTGGGTATGTCTAGTTTTGACTGATTCCATCTAGGGTGAAATCTGGGACATATTTCCTAAGTTACTGTTTTGGATTCGTGTTTCTGTATTCCGTATTTTTAAGTCTGAAATTATAGATTTTTTTTTGCCTCGACTATTAGGCGTTTATACGATGATATAGAGGATTTATTGATGGTTTTGAAGGCGTGCCATAGGTTCTCACCTATAGGCCCCTTATCGTATCGTTTTGGATTTCATATGCCGTTTTAGCTTGGATTTGGTTTTAATGCGCATATACGACACTTTGATGTGTAGGTACTCATGAAGACTTCGGGACGACAAGCAAATGCGTGGTGATGTCCGCAAATGACGATGCAAGGTGAGTAGATCATATCTACAGGGGGAAGTCGGGTGGATGGCGTATAGCACCCCCGCAGTCCGTAGATAGTATACTATGTAGTTTATTTATGTGATAGTTGTAGTGTGTTATGGTTAGTTAGAGATAGAAATAACTAGCGTAGTTCCTACTTGCGAGCTCTAGGATAGAGGTACACCAGCACGCACAACCTTGCATATTCATTATACCTGCACTGTGTTTGATGATATGGGATGACTTTGGAGATGAGTCGATGATGTGGGCTTTGTGCTGCGAGATCGGTGATTTGATATGATTCATATTTGGGATATGACTTGTGATTCTTGCGGGCTTGGGATGTGTGTTTACCCCCGCATGCATACCTTATTGATGGTATCGATTTGTACTAGACATAGAGTAGTACCCCAGATTATATGATCTGATGATGGTGATACCTGTTATGTGATGAGATAGTGAGATGTTGACCCGTACCCAGCTATTGGGATGCCGTACGATGATTTACCGTACGAGCCGATATTGATGATAGATCCGCACTCATAACTCGAGGATGTCCTACGATATGTTCTTGAGGCGGGATCACCGACTATATATCTATATATTTATCGACTCAGATTTAGGTGGTTTCCATACTTCTCCCATTTGACTTGATACTTAGATCTGTAGTTGCATAGTAGATTCTTCACTGTGATGTTGATTTTTTTGATTTCCGCATATTCATGCTATTCGCATTGCTGGCATATGTTTATTGCTATATTATTATCATGCTGTTAGGACACCAGCACCATTATCGATGATGCGTATGTTCCACGTACACTATTTGCCGGCTCACACACTTCATCATCGATAATTGCCATGCCACTACACTGTAGTACTGTTGCATGACTTCTGATATGATTACCTTTCTTACATGTCGCATACATCATGGATTGATTGCATAGCACATCGCATTGGATTTACTTCTTGATGTTGGATTTTCATGTGATTTCTGATTTTGAGGACCGTGGGATTATTTAAGAAAGGATGCTCTATTTTGAAAAACCTGGTACCTCGTGATATGATATTTTGGTGCGTCCACCACGCGTTTTCTCGGTGCTGAGACGTGTGCTTGAAACCCGATTCGAGGCATGGATGATCCGTTTGCGGGTTCGTGGTGGGCCCGGTATGGTTCCCGTCGGCAAGATGATCGATGGGTTTTGCCGATTGAGCCTGGAGGCGGGCGAGTACGTACCGGTGATTGTATTTGAGCTCGGCGGATATCTGGAGGATACCGACCGGAGTTGAGAGATGGGCGTACTGCCGGGGCCGAGGGCCGATTCCGCAGACATAGCCCACGGGCCGATCCGGACTGACGGAGCCCGATGGATGAGGATTTACGTGTCGATGCTTGGCACGGGTTTCATGATGTTTTTCCATGATTTTGTTTATATCCTCATATTGCATACATGATGCTTATTGTCATTGGGTGACGGGTGGACGGGTTCAACATATATACAGACATGGATCATATACAGACTGAATTTACACTGATCATACTTCATTTGTATATATAACAGGGTATGAGGGCGCTGTTATATATACCCTTACACCAATATTAGTGGTATGGGACGCTAATATATGTGTATTGATATCATTGATACTTCCTCATATTTACTTCATGCAGACATACCCTATACTGATGACATGTTATTACCTGAGTACTTGGCACTACATACATATTTAGATGTTACCTTGCCACCTTATCATACTTCAGATGTACTCTTGTGGTTATATTACTGATTGTTGACCTAGGTTTATGTCCTGCATTCGGTTTCTGCTTGTAGATATTTCTATTCACGAGTTGACAACTCACCCCCGTTGTGCCACAGTTCTTGCAGGTTCTGCCATACAGGTTTCATTGCGGCATTTCTGGCACACTACTTTCTTGCGGGTGAATTGCTTTTGGTAGGTGGATTCTTTTGCATCAAGAACCACCATTGTATTTATTTTATTCATTGTATCTAGAATTTCCATCAACCAAAACTTGTATATTGTTTCAGACCTAGACTTTAGTGATGTATTATTCGACCTTAGAGTCGCGCTTAGTAGTATTGCAGTTTTCTTGTTGCTTTTGAGTTCTTTTGGTTTGACCCTCGCCTTTCGGCGTTGTATATTCTTATTGCTTGTGTGGTTGTGGCCGTCATTTGACGAAGAGCTAGCTCCCGCTTGGGGATGCCTTTATCATTGCATATATTGTAATCCTTGTTGTACCCCATTCGGGGCCAGTTTTACAAAAGAAACTCTGCCGAAATTTTTAGAAAAGACTTACTGTTTTAAAAATGCATATTCGGCTTAGTTATTTAAAAACCTTGATTTCAAACATGTATTTCTTCACTTCTTTAAACCAGTTTCTTTACTTATTCTTAAAAATGGTTTTAGATTTCTGGGCTTTTGGCTTATTTGGATCAGATGGAGTCCTATAGACTTCATATGGTTCAAGGGCCAGTCACATGCTCTTTCGGGTCGTGACACCGTCTCCCACACTGGGATGAGAAGCGCATACGCTAGTCTACTTCGGAGTATCGATGCCCTGTCTCGATAGTCCTACGACTAGGGACCTGCATAAGGATGTGCTTGTGGATTACCCAGCCCCCACTAGTGTGACTGCCATCACAACGCTGGTAATCAAGCAAAGATCCTAAGGGCTCCACTAATGTGTATAGGTGATATACTAAAATAAACACATGTACACATTAAAGTAGAAACAAACCAAGTAGTATACTACTATATTGAGCAAGATTGTCTATACAAGGTGAGTATCCCAAGCTTCCATTAAGGGTTCGGACGCGTACGTGTGTTTACGCATGTACGACTTTCGGACAGTTTTTACCAGTCGGCTTTGGTTTAAGCCAGTTACTGGTATCCGGTTATTGGATTTATACAGTCTAAAGTTTTTCCGTATTTTTTGCGGAAAGGAGGGGCGTTCTCGTAATTGTGCGAGAAACTTCTAGAAGGTGGTAACTAAGGAGGTTAAGGTGGCATATACAATAATTGTGATTAGTGAGTCACCTTGATGATTCATACATATCTTTTGTCAATATAATGAATCATCACTTGATATTATCAAGCATGGTTGTTAAATTGTGATTTATTCTTTTCTTGATAAAAAGAAATGCTTGATATATATCATATTATCTCACTATTCTCATATCATTATCTTTATCATCTTCTCTCTCCTCAAGCTCTCCCTCTTCAAAGACTAATCCTCCCCTCTCATGAGTTGAGTACAAGGATTAGTAAGACTAATTAATCCATAACCCTCTCTATATTACACCTAGCTTCTTTGATTAGCACTTAAAGAAGTTTAGTTGCCTCAAGTTTAGAGGCTAAGCTTGGAGTAAAGCTCTCGGGTGGATCGTCTACTACTTCGAGAAGGCCGAGGAGGAGGAGGAGTTCACAAAGACGAAGGACACGATTCGTTAGGTATAATCCTTGAACATAGTAGCGTAGAAACTATATGTTTGTTGTTAGTTATCGTTTAGCTTCGATTCAAGCGGTTAGTCGATGTTTGTTCACTAAACAAGTTCGTTTTTCAAAATTCCGCCTCCCCACAAGTATTGGGGTGTTGTACATCGACTTACAGTGGTATCAGAGCCTCGCTAAACAATAAATAACTTACTTGCAAATTTGTATGAATTTCGAACGGAAAAAACAAAACCGGAAAAGCCCGAAATCATGGTTTTCTGTCGAATTTTAAATGAAGTCCTAAAATTTCTCAGGGAAGTACAGAAAGCTTAAAAGGACACCAGAAGACCACCCAAGAAAATTGGGCCCCTGAATCGCCTAAAGCGCCGTGGAACCGCGGCGGATCCCCCCTATCCGCAGCGCTTCCGCCGCCGAGTTGGCGATTCAGGAACTCAATTTTCCTGTGTTGCTTCTCTGGAATATTTGGGATTTTCTGGAATATTTTATTTTTGCTCAGGTTTCAAATTTGCAGAGAAGTATTGGAGCAAAATTAAAAGTGTTTAATCGATCGAAATTATACAGTATTTGCTTGATGGATTATATCTGTGTTTGTATAATGTGTTCGTAAACCTCCCCTAACTGCTAGTATGTATGTTGGCAGGGGGTTGCAGATTTCTGTAATGGATTTTATCTGTTTGTGCATATGAACTGTGTTGGACTGTTGTGATGGATAGCCGGGGTTATGTGATGGGTTATTATTTAATTCATTTGATGTAAATGTAATTTGTTGTAATATTATTTTGCGGGGCACATCCAGGTTGCGGTTGTAGCCACCGTTGTATTATTTCATTTTACTATTTTTGCTCCAAGGACAGACCCAAGGAGGGGTGCACAAACTGCCGGGTGGGTAGTTTGCCGCACCCGCAGGGGGTCTTGGGTGGGGTAATGGCTATTCATCACAACTGTGTAATCCGTATTTTGTTACAGGCTCAAAACAAACACGGATTGCTTGCAAATCCAATTAAGTTCATCTGTGATCTAGAATGAATATCATTGCGTCAGACGAATGTAAAATATCTATATATATGATAGCTATTTAGACGTCACTTATGTTTTACACCCACGCTAGCCCATCCCCCGCTCTGTCGTTAGTTAAGTAACCTAACGGGTAATGACGGGACCCCGTGGCGAATGCGGATGGCATAAGAGGACGTTGTATTTTCGTTGTTTTCTGCAATGATAGGTTAATGATGGGATGCATTATCTATAATGCAAAGAAAATAAACCAAAGTTTTAATCGTTGGAACAATTTAAAAGAAACCACTCGGTTAATTTTAAAACAGATATTTTTAAATGCGGAGCCTTAACCACTCCTTTTAAAAGCTATCAGGTTCCTTCGGTTATATCAAGTTCACTACGTTCACGGTTTCGCCAAAACCATTCGTAGCCCTCCGTCATTTCGTTTGGGTATTCAGTAGTATTCAAGCTATGCATTTTGGCCAAAGTCAAGGCATAGTGTTTGGTAGCTGCTGGGTTTTCATTTGTTGCATAAGATAGATGAGTTGGTTTGGGACAGTCGTATTACCATTTGACCAAAGTCAGGGGTATATACGGATGGGTTCAAATTAACAAGATAATGACGGGTAGAACTTGACATGTGACTTATGACATTTTGACCACAGCCAAGGTCATAAGAGCATAGGGCAAAAACTTATATCGGGAATTTCTAAAGAAACTGAAATTTGCAAAGAGATGCATACCATTTGGAGTTTGATGAATGTTGGTAGCACTCCTTCAACATTATCATACGATGATATTTGGATCCCGATCCTACTGTGAGTATATGCTACATATCAGGATATTCGTCACTTAACGATCAATGCTATAAACCTAGTAGGTGTCCAGAAAAGTGTCAGCGGGGTTACGCCCCCAGAGAAAAGAGGTTATTTAATTAAGGAACTTCGCGAAAGCGTTGGAAAACCTCCCTCGAAGTACCGACACCAGCCTGGCTAAACGGTTAAGCAAGTATTGTACAGTGAGAATAGTCCTGGCTAATTCTTCTTTTATGGTTTGAAGAAGGATTCGAGAAACAGTTAGAGCCATCCAGTTTAGATAAACTAAAAACCACTCTAAACTTGTAAGAGCATCATCCTAAAGAGTTTTCTTCTCTCTCTCCTAATTGCAGCGACCCTGAAAATGACTGGACTTAAGTTACTTTTAGAGAAAAATATACTGACAGGGCCAAACTATAAAGATTGGCTGCGGAATGTCAAAATGGCTTTGACCTATGACAAATTGGGGTACGTCCTCACCGCTACGGCACCTGCTGTCCCTGGTCCCAAATCCAGTAATGCGGATAAGGAAATCCGCAAAACCAGGGATTTAGATTGCACGAAAGCCAAGTGCATCGTGCTTGCCTCGATGAACAATGAACATCAGAGGAGGCACGAGGATATGGACCTTGATGGCATATTTCTCCATACAAAGGAACTTTATGGAGAGCAATCTCGTATAGCAAGATACGAGACCTCTAAGAACTTGTTTCGAGTGAGGTTGGCTGTCGGGTCATCTAGGAGAACATGTCCTAAAGATGATCGGCTATATTGAAGAGCTCGCAGACCTTGGGACGACTTTGGATAATGAGCTCTATACCGACCTTATTCTCCAGTCCCTTCCTCACACCTACGCCCAGTTTATCCTGAACTTCAACATTCAAAGAAAAGAAGTTGAACTTCCGGAACTCCAGAACATGTTAAGGAGTGCAGAGGGCACCTTGAAGAATACAAGGGAAACACCCGCTATGTTTGTTGGCGGTACATCTTCTTCCGGGTCCAAGGCAAGGGCCAAAGGAAGGAAGAAGAAAGCCGCACCCAAACCTAGAGGAGGTGTTAGTAAGGTGGGAGGGAAGGGAAAGAAAAAGTTTGCAGTACCGGTAGTTGGCCAGGATGAGTGCTTCCATTGTCACAGGAAAGGGAACTGGAAGAAGGATTGCAAGGCGTGGAACGCCAAGAAATAGGAACCGAAGCAAGCTGTGGCTTCGACTTCAAGTGTGTTTGTAATTGAGAATTGTCTGTCGATCAACTCTACTTCCTGGGTATTGGATACCGGATCAGGATCTCATATTTGCAATTCATTGCAGGCACTGAGAAACCGTAGAGTGCTGAAGGAAGGTGATATGACCCTAAAGGTTGCTAACGGAGCTAGCGTGGGAGCTGCGTCCGTCGGGGATTATCACCTAGGATTGACGAGTGGACACATTTTGGTTTTACATAACTGTTTTTTTGTGCCAAGCTTAACGTGTAATATCATATCAGTTTCCTTGTTATCAAATAAAGGTTATGATTTCACGTTTGTAAGAGATGTTGTCAACATCCACCTTAATCATGGTTTGATTGGGTCAGGTACACTAAATAACGGTATATATGTTTTAAACCAACTCCAAATTTTCAATGTCCAGAACACACTAAAAAGAAAGTCTCCAGATTTAAATAAAGCTTTTTTATGGCATTGTAGACTGGGTCACATCAATGAGAGAAGGTTGACTAAGTTGCATAGAGAAGGATATTTGGACTCGTTCGAATATCAATCTTATGACACTTGTCAATCTTGTCTCAAAAGAAAGATGACAAAGACTCCATTCACTGGACAAGGAGTAAGAGCGAGCGAGCTCTTAGGACTCATACACAGCGATGTATGCGGTCCAATATCTACACATGCGAGAGGTGGTTATTCCTACTTCATTACTTTTACAGATGATTTCTCTAGGTATGGACATATCTTCTTAATGAAACATAAATCCGAGGCTTTAGAGAAATTCCAAGAGTATAAGAATGAAGTAGAAAACCAAACCGGCAAAAGTATCAAGACACTTAGATCTGATCGAGGTGGAGAATACTTGAGTGCCGAGTTCCTAGGTTACCTAAAAGAGAAAGGAATTCTCTCTCAGCTTACTCCTCCATACACTCCACAGCATAACGGTGTATCGGAGATACGGAATCGAACCCTATTGGATATGGTACGATCCATGATGAGTAATGCTGAGTTACCGCGATCTTTCTGGGGTTATGCGCTAGAATAAGCAGCATATCTTCTGAACAGGGCTCCTACCAAGACTGTGCCTACCACTCCATATCAGATGTGGACTGGGAAGAAACCCCATCTTCAACATATGAAGATTTGGGGATGTCCAGCTTTTGTTAAAAAGCAGCATGTGGACAAGCTCGAGGCACGATCAGTAAAATGTTTGTTTGTGGGATATCCAAAGAACTCCAAGGGATATTATTTCTATTACGCAGAGGAACAAAAGGTCTTTGTTTCTCGTAATGCCCATTTTCTGGAACATCAGTTTTTAGAAAAGGAAATTAGTGGGAGCGAAATAGAACTGGAAGAAATTCCAGAACCACAAACTGCTACTGAAAGTTTGGTAGAACCAGAAGTTCAAGAAGAACAGGACATTCCCGCACCCCTCCGCAGGAGTAGTAGGCCGTCTCATCCGCCTGAGAGATACTACGGTTTTCTTATAGACGGGGATAGAGAGGATTGCATCATAGATGATGATGAACCTACTGACTTCCAGCAGGCCATCCAGAGCGGCGACTCGGTACGATGGCTAGATGCAATGCGGACCGAAATGGAGTCCATGTACACCAACAAAGTATGGACTTTGGACTTTGCTCCAGATGGGGTAAAACCCATAGGATGCAAATGGATCTTCAAGAAAAAGATTGGTGTAAATGGACAGGTGGAAACCTATAAGGCTAGACTTGTTGCAAAGGGTTTTCGTCAAAGACCTGGTTTGGACTATGACGAAACTTTTTCTCCAGTGGCTATGCTCAAATCCATTCGGGTCGTTCTTGCTATTGCTGCCTTCCATGATTATGAAATCTGGCAGATGGACGTAAAGACGGCTTTTCTGGATGGAAATTTAGAAGAGAGCGTCTATATGGATCAGCCAGAGGGTTTTAATCAGAGTGGGAACAGCGGGAAAGTATGCAAGCTGCTTAAGTCCATTTATCGACTAAATCAGGCATCGCGGAGTTGGAACATCTGTTTTGATGAGACAGTCAAAGAATATGACTTTATCAAAAATCCAGATGAACCGTGCATATATAGTAAAGTTGTAGCCAGAAGTGTCGTATTCCTTGTCTTGTACGTGGATGACATTCTATTGATAGGAAATGACATTCCTATGCTATAATCTGTCAAAGGATTTTTGTCACACAGGTTCTCCATGAAAGACCTGGGTGATGCCTCTTACATTCTGGGGATCCGGATCTATCGTGATAGACCCAAGAGGATGTTGGGACTTTCGCAGTCCAGGTATATCGACACTGTACTGAAAAGATTCAGTATGGAAGATTCTAAGCACGGTAATCTACCGGCTAGTCACGGAATCACCCTCTCCAAAGAGATGTCTCCTAAGACTGATTTGGAAAGGGAACGCATGTCTATTATACCCTACGCTTCTGCGGTAGGCTCTATAATGTATGCGATGTTATGTACCAGACTATATGTAGCTTACGCACTGAGCGTGGTGAGCCGGTATCAGTCATACCCAGGGGAGAAACACTGGATAGTAGTAAAGAACATTCTCAAGTACCTGAGAAGGACTAAGGAGATGTTCTTGGTTTACGGCGGAAAAGACCTCAGGTTGGAGGCCTTTGCTGATTCCGGCTTCCAGAGTGATAAGGACGATTCCAAGTCCATATCGAGTTATGTCTTTACCCTCAATGGAGTGGCGGTGTGCTGGAAGAGCACCAAGCAGGACACCGTTGCTGACTCGACGATGGAAGCGGAGTATATAGCTGCTTGCGATGCCGCAAAAGAAGTAGTCTGGATGAAGAAGTTCCTAACAGAACTTCAGTTGGTTCCTACCATAGTTGATCCAATATCTCTGTATTGCGACAACAACGGAGCTATAGCTTTAGCGAAGGAACCAAGGTCCCATCAGAAGTCCAGACACATCTTAAGGTGGTATCACCTGATCAGGGAGATCATTGATCGTCAGGAGATCGAGGTTCGGAGTGTTGCTTCAGAAGAGAACATTGCCGATCCATTCACGAAGGCCCTACCTCAGATGCATTTCGAGAGGCTACTCGAGATCATTGGTCTTCGATATGCCAGTACATGGCCCTAGTGCAAGTGGGAGATTGTTAGTGTTTATGCCCTAGAAGGCCATTACTGTATCATACTAGTTTGTATATTACTTAATGGAAGCTTGGGATATTCACATGTATATAACAGTCTTGCTAAACATGGTAGTATGCTACTTGGTTTTTTCTATCTTAATATGTGAGTATACGTATTGATAGAGCTCTTAGGATCTTGCTTGACTACCAGCGTTGTGATGGCAGTCACACTAGTGGGGGCTGGGTAGTCTACAAGCACATCCTTATTCAGGTCCCTAGTCGTTGGATTATCGATACTCCGGAGTAGACTAGTGTGTACGCTTCTCATCCCAGTTGGGGAGATGGTCTGTCCCACAGCCGTCAGTACGTCGTACTGGAGATAGTATACAGGTGCTCGTTAGGTTACGGGTACACCGGACAGGACTCACGGGGAACTGTTGGTTGGTTTTATACCAGTCGTCAGTGAACGGTTCCCAGGTGACATGAGTACAGCATATTCCGCAGACTTGACACTGCTACTTCGCCTCGAGTGTGTCCCACTGTTCTTAGATTACTACCCTACCACGGCTCAAAGGATTCGTGCAAACAGGTAGCAGTTGGGTACAGTCCCGAGCACTTGGAGGCAGTGGCTGTTAGACAGGATTCGTCGCTACCGGTATTGGGAGTTGATATCGCGCTGTGTCAGAGAGCCATTACGCAAAGTCCCTGGCCAGGGCAAGCAAGATTTGCTGGTAGGTTCCAGTAGTTTCTCAGGGTGTAATGGGCTTCCCTCCGACACGACTTATACCGCTATTAGGGGACTGACGCTTGCCGCCCCCTAGGCCCGATATGCGATAGTCTAAGACGAACGGACCGGACTGTATGGAGATTGTCACATCAGACTCAGTAGGAGTTCGGATGGGTTTCCTCATCGGCCTTCTTATCGACATCTACCTGGGGACCGTTACGTACAGCTAGTGTCGCTTACGGTCTGTGGTTAAACCCACTGCCAGCGTAGTAGTCGAGTCTCTAGAGTCCCACACAGAGAGTTTCCCTACTCCAGGCGAAACGTTATAGAGGTCGTATGGTTTTACGACAAGGGTTCGGACGCGTACGTGTGTTTACGCACGTACGACTTTCGGACAGTTTTTACCAGTCGGCTTTGGTTTAAGCCAGTTACTAGTATCCGGTTATTGGATTTATACAGTCTAAAGTTTTTCTGTATTTTTTGCGGAAAGGAGGGGCGTTCTCGGAATTGTGCGAGAAGCTTCTAGAAGGTGGTGACTAAGGAGGTTAAGGTGGCATATACAATGATTGTGATTAGTGAGTCACCTTGATGATTGATACATATCTTTTGTCAATATAATGAATCATCACTTGATATTATCAAGCATGGTTGTTAAATTGTGATTTATTCTTTTCTTGATAAAAAGAAATGCTTGATATATATCATATTATCTCACTATTCTCATATCATTATCTTTATCATCTTCTCTCTCCTCAAGCTCTCCCTCTTCAAAGACTAATCCTCCCCTCTCATGAGTTGAGTACAAGGATTAGTAAGACTAATTAATCCATAACCCTCTCTATATTACACCTAGCTTCTTTGATTAGCACTTAAAGAAGTTTAGTTGCCTCAAGTTTAGAGACTAAGCTTGGAGTAAAGCTCTCGGGTGGATCGTCTACTACTTCGAGAAGGCCGAGGAGGAGGAGGAGTTCACAAAGACGAAGGACACGATTCGTTAGGTATAATCCTTGAACATAGTAGCATAGAAACTATATGTTTGTTGTTAGTTATCGTTTAGCTTCGATTCAAGCGGTTAGTCGATGTTTGTTCACTAAACAAGTTCGTTTTTGAAAATTCCGCCTCCCCACAAGTATTGGGGTGTTGTACATCGACTTACATACAACCCCGACCCAGTTGTGCGGCCAAAAATAATATTACATCAATTTACATATTACATGAATTGAAAGATAAAAGGAAAAAATCTCATCTCACAACCCCCCGGCTATTCATCCGCGACAATCCAATGAATTCATATACACATACCATCAACATTACAAATCACAGATATGTATAACCCCCACTAATCGACGTATAGCGATTAGCGGACGTTCAATACATATAACACATCACAGATATATACCTGTCAGCTTAAGTCTTTAGAAGTTTGATCAAAATACGGATTTTCAAGCCCCAAAAACTAATTTTGCTTTCTGGAAAATGTGGGCAGAAGATATTGTAAAAATCACAAAACACCCCTCTAAACAAACTGCATGAAAAATCGTCCACGGCCGAGTCAACTCGGCCGCGGATCCGCGGCGGGAGCATGCTCCTGCCGCGGTTCCTCGGTGCGTTGATCGGTTCACTGGACCATTTTTCTACAGTTTGTTATAAAAACCCTAAGCCGAATTTTAAGATAAGATTTATCATTTGTTGGACAGAAAAAAAATTCGGCAGAAAGTATACTTTTCGGGCGTGTTTCGCGACTTTTTCTCCAATCGAATTTCTAGTTACTTTGCTAACATGTTAGATAGTGTTTAACTAGGCTCTGATACCACTTTAAGTCCACGTTACCTCTCCCGGTACTTACGGGCTTGCGGATATGATGAAAAACGATTTTTCAAGAGGTGGTAACATGGACTCAAAATACGGATCTTTGTTAAATAACTAACTAACAAACCTAACAAGAGTTTTACCTAGTCGGTTTGGGGGTTTATACCTTTTCTTGAACTCCTTCGTCTTCAACTCTTTCCGGTGTACGGATCGGCCTCACCTCGTCGTCTCCTTGCGCCGAAGATGGATCCACCTGAAAGCTTCTTCTTCGAACTTGAAGAAACTAGAACACTTGGTTTGCTAAACCTTGTGAACTAGGATGAGTAGAGAAGTGATATGGGATTTCTTTTATCTCTAAGGCAATATTTCTCAACTCATGAGAGGGTGTTTCCTTGAGCTAGAGAGAGAGCAAGAGCAAGAGCAAGAGGGAGAGCTCAAGCAAGAGAGAGAAAGCAAATGAGAGAATGAGAAAGTCTTTTGCCATCCAAGCTCTCATAATCCAAAACCATGATTACTCATAATAGTAATTGAGTATTATGTGATGGTTCAAGTCAAAATGGCCATATCATTTCATGCACTCATTTTGCAAAAACAAACAAGCAAGCAAAAGTCTTTGCCATGAAACGATAGCCATTGTAATGATGATGGTCAACTAGTCCAACCTAGTCAACCGGTCAACAAAGTCAACAAGTCAACAAAGTCAACCCTTCATCTCAACCATGACACAATAATACTTAATTAATATTATCATTAATCATATTTCTTATTCTCATTAGGGTTTAGCAAAAGTCAATGGTCAACAGTGAACGGTCAACAGTCAACCCCAATGAGAATCCTCTGCCTCTGTCTCTCTGTCAACTGTGCATACACACCCGCATCCGCGTTCCGAGGAACACGAATACAAACGAGATAAAACCAATCCCAAAATGTACACTAGGATCTGGCTTAAACCAAAGCCCGCTAGTGTTAACTGTCCGGACACCAAACGTGCACAAGTGCACGGATGTGACCGAACCCTGTCGCAAAACCATGCGACCTGTCGCAAAACCATGCGACCTCTACTCTTTTGCCTAAAGGCGAATAGCTTTCTGTGTGGGACTCTAAAGACTCGACACTACGCTGGCAGTGGGTTTAACCACAGACCGCAAGCGGTACTAGCTGTGCGTAACGGTCCCCAGGTAGACGCCGACAAGAAGACTAACGAGGTGAAACCCATCTGAACTCCTACTGAGCCTGAATGTGACAATCTCTATACAGTCCGGTCTGTTCGTCTGATACATAGCATGGCGGGCCTAGGGGGGCGGTAAACGTCAGTCCACTACTAGCGGTACAAGTCGTGTCGGAGTGTAGCCTGGAACACCTTGAGATAGCACTGGAAACCTACCAGTATTTCTCGCTTGCCCTGGCCAGGGACTACTTATCTAATGTCTCTCCTAGACACAGCGTGATGTCAACCCCCAATACCGGGAAAGACGAATCCTGTCTAACCGTCACTGCCTCCAAGTGCTTCGGGACTGCACCCAACTACTACCTGTTTGCACGACTCCTTTGAGCCGTGGTAGGGTAGTAATCTAAGTATAGTGGGAACACACTCGAGGCGAAGTGACAGTGTCAAGTTAGCGGACTAAGTTGTACTCATGTCACCTGGGAACTGATAACTGACGATAGGTATAGTACAAACCAACAGTTCCCGATGAGTCCTGTCCAGTGTACTCGTAACCTAACGAGCACCCGCATACTATCTCAAGTACGACGTACTGACGGCTGTGGGACAGACCGTCTCCCACACTGGGATGAGAAGCGCATACGCTAGTCTACTCCGGAGTATCGATGCCCTGTCTCGATAGTCCTACGACTAAGGACCTGCATAAGGATGTGCTTGTGGATTACCCAGCCCCCACTAGTGTGACTGCCATCACAACGCTGGTAATCAAGCAAAGATCCTAAGGGCTCCACTAATGTGTATAGGTGATATACTAAAATAAACACATGTACACATTAAAGTAGTAACAAACCAAGTAGTATACTACTATATTGAGCAAGATTGTCTATACAAGGTGAGTATCCCGAGCTTCCATTAAGTAATATACAAACTAGTATGATACAGTAATGGCCTCTAGGGCATATACACTAACAACCTCTACTATGAGGTAACTTAGATGTTTAGTTTGCCAGACTAGACAACTAAGCAGATGTAGAGAAAGATGTATGGATTGTTTTATCTTGAAAGCTTTAGGGTCCACAACTCATGTGAGGGTTAGGGCTTGGAAGAAGAAGGAGAAGAAAAATGGAGAGAGAAAGAGAGAAAGCAAATGAGCTAAGATTTTCAAGAAAGTGAAGAATGGCTCATCTCTACTCACTTATTGAAGCATGGATTATTTTCATATTGAAAATAGCAACCATGCTTCAATAGTGATCGCAAACCAATAAAGAAATAATAAGAGCCATGCTTCACCCCATGCCAACAATATCTCCCAATTTTCCATCTCATTTATCTATTTTCTCAAAATAGATAATCCAATAATGAGGTGTCCCCTTCTAGAAGTATCTCTTGCAAAATTACAAGAATTCCCTCACAGTATATACATACCCGTATTCGTATTCCGAAAAATACAAAGACTGTGAGATGATAACAATCCAATAATATAATACTAGGATCCGGCTTTAACCAAAGCCCACTAGTATTATCCGTTCGAACATCATTCGTGTAACCAGTACACGTATATGATCAGAACCCTACCGTAAAACCATACGGCCTTTACATCATTTCGCCCGAAGCAGGGAAACCCTCTGTGTGGGACTCTAAAGACTCATTAATATGCCAGCAGTAGGTTATGATCACATCAGTTACCCACAAGCCGTCAGCGGTACTAACTGGACGTAACAGCTACTCAGGTATTGAGCGAATAGAAGATCAACAAGAAAACTTGTCCAAACTCCCATGAAGCCTATAAGTAACACTTACCGTACAGTCCAATCTCTTAGTCTGATATGTCACATATCGAGTCTAGGGGTGGAATTTTCAGACCCTAGTAACTTGATAAGTCATGTTGATGTGTGGCCCATAATGGTTCAAGAAACTACTGATAACACTTACCAGTAAATCTCATCATCCCTGGCTAGGGACTTGTTGTAATGGCCAATCGAGCATAGCGCAACATCAACTCCCAATACAGGGAGAGACGAAACCCCTCCTATCGCTCGGTGCATTCATGTCACTCGGGACTGTACCCAAAATCCACTTTTTTGCACGACTCCTTTGAGCCGTGGTAGGGAGAAAATCAAAGCACAGTGGGAACCACACAAGACACTATGACGATCTTGAGTCTACAGACTAACTTGTACAAGTGTCACCAGAGAACTGTTATCTGACGATAGGTATGGTACCATCTAGGAGTTCTCGGCGTGTCCTATTCGGTGTACCCATTCTTTAATGAGCACCTGTGTACAACCTTTGATGTTAAACACCAATGGTTATGGGATCAACCATCGCCCTATACGGGGTCAAGAAACGTACACACTAGTCTACACTGGAATATTGATACCCTGTCTCGATACTCCCTCGACTAGGAACTATTAAAGGATGTGCTCAGTGGACTACACAAGTCCCAGTAGTATGATCCGCATTATAGTCCTGGTAGTCAGGCCAACATCTTAATGGCTTTATCAACATGTATCAGAGAGACAGTATAATAACATTAATACAAGTGTATATGTTAAGATAAAGAGCAACCAGATAGCATACTATCATGTCGAGCAAGAAATTCCTATATATATATGTCAAAGCATCCACTATAATATACAATAATGACCTCTAGGGCATACATATTTCTAACAATCTCCTACTTGCACTAAGTCCAGTTGTTGTAGTATCGCATACCCAACATCCCAAAAAGTCTCTCAAACTGCGTCTGGGGGGGGGGCCTTCTTGAGTGGATCCGCTGTGTTGTCCTTCATGTTAACTCTCCAGACCTTGATCTCCTGGTGATCTACTATCTCCCGGATCAAGTGATACCGCCTCAGAATATGTATGGATCGCTGATGGGACCGGGGTTCCTTGTCCAAAGCCACAGCTCCATTGTTATCACAATACAAGGGTATTGTATCCTCAATAAATGGACTACACCAAGTTCATCAATGAACTTCTTCGTCCAGACAGCCTATTTGGCAGCATCGTTGGCAGCGATGTATTTAGCCTCCATCGTCGAGTCTGCCATGGTATTTTGCTTGGAACTCTTCCAACATACGGCCCCTCCATTGAGGGTGAAGACAAAACCCGAGACCGACTTGTTGTAGTCCTTATCACTCTGGAAGCTTAAATCGGTAGTGGACTCCACCTGGAGTTCACTGTTACCATACACCAAGAACAACTCTTTAGTCCTTCTCAAGTACTTAAGAATGTTCTTCACAGCTGTCCTGTGCTGCTCCCCAGGATCTGATTGATACCTAGTTACCACACTAAGTGCGTAAGCTACATCTGGTTTGGTGCATAACATCACGTACATGATAAACCTAATTGCAGAAGCATAGGGTATCCCTTGCATGCGAGCCCTTTCCAAATCAATCTTGGGAGACATCTCTTTGGAGAGAGTGATTCCTGAACAAGCGGGTAAATTACCACGCTTAGAATCTTCCATACTAAACCTCTTTAGTATGGTGCCAATGTACCTTAACTGGGACAATCCCAACATCCTCTTAGAACTATCTCTATAGATCTTTATCCCCAGGATGTATGAGCCATCACCCAGATCTTACATGGAGAACTTTTGTGATAAGAAGAGCTTGACTACAGCACTTAAATCACGCAACGTCTAAAGGCGTGACGTAATTCAAGTAAGCTGAAACCCAGAAATCTAAACCTTTTTAAGAAATAAAAGAGGTGAAGCTTTGAAATAAAGGTATATTAAATCATGTTTTGTCTTTTAAAAAAAATTTGGGCAGCACCTCCTTTGTATAATTTGAGCCAAAACCACAAATACATGATAATATAAAAGGTATCCCCAAGCAGGAGCTAGCTTTTCACCAACCGACGGATTCATAACCACGCAAGTTATAAACAAGTATACGACGCCCAACGACGAAGATCAACACAAAGATAATGAATAAAGAAAGACATCAACCCAAAAAAATGAATATAAAACCCATCGCTCAAGTCTCGCAACCACAAGTATTTCTAAGTCTTCACATATACAATTACTAGTTTCTGATTTGATGGAGTTAACTAGATACAACAGGAATAATAATACAAGAGGGGTATGATCCAACATGTACCACCTACCAAAGCAAAGCACCCGAATACAGCTGTGTACCAGCGATGCCGCTACAGATCCATGCGGTCAACCTGCAAGAACTGTGGCACAACGGGGGTGAGTTGCCCATTCGTGAGTAGAAAACATCATCAGGTAGAAATCGAAATAAACAACGATTCCTAGGTCAACTATATCATAAAGTTAATACTATAATATCTAGGGTGACCGTATCTGCATATGTGTCAACAACATAATCAACGCCTATCAGCAAGTGGATATCATCCAACCATATAATCAAATGCCTGTATGCATGTGGATCTCATCCACGTGTCAACCACTGACAAGAACTCATGCATGCAAATATCATGAAAGCATATGCAAGTAAATATGAGGATATAAATCAACGTGTGTCCCTCGCGACACATCAAAATCGTGGAACCTGAGTGCCCAGCATCGGCACTCGAAAACATCATAAAATACTTGTGTCCAACATCAACACGTAAATCCCTAAATCCATATATCTCTCGGAACATGAATGTCCAACCTCGACACTCGCAATCCTTGGAACATGAATGTCCAACGTCGACACACGCAATCCCCAAATCTATATATCTCTCGGAAATTAAGTGCCCAACATCGATACTCGCAATCCTCGGAACATGAATGTCCAACCTCGACACTCGCAATCCTCAAATCCATATATCTCTCGAAATATAAGTGCCCAACATCGATACTCGAAATCGCCAAATCAAGAGAAACCGGGTTTTCAAAACAATACACATTTCTTGAAATATCCCCGCGGTTCTCAAAACCGGAAAACCACATGAAATCCATATCTCAATGCGTAAATCCATATAATATGATGTATGCAACATAGAACAACAATATGAACATGTCAAAGGAAAATCTGCTATTTAAATTCATCAAGTCATTAAATATATCACGCGGTTCCCAAATTATCCAAATCCAACGCAACATCATATAAGTGAACATGTAGCTATAGCAAGGTATATGTCTAAGCATGTAGGTATGCAACGTATATATCATGCAACATGGAACAGTAGTGTGAGCATAGCAAGTATATCATGGCCTGATGTAGCAATTCTACTATGTAGTGACATAGCAATTATCGATGATGAAGGTGTGTGAGCCGGCTAATCTATGCAAGTGTAACATACGCATCATCGATAATGGTGTAGGTGTTCTAGCACAGGTATATGTAATGCAATGAGAATAACATGAACGTAGCATAAAGTACATCGTCAGCTAAATGCTATAAGGTATACATGTCTACAATATATCCGAGTCGGTGAATCTATAAATCGGCATCCGGCCTCACAACATCACGTACGGTATAATCCATCGTACGTCATATCACTCAAGATTCACAACATTATATATCTATATACCTAAATCCTAGGTCACATCTGTATCAATCTCATATCGTGGACCGACAAAGGTATCAACTATCTCATATCGACTCGCATCCATATAACGACATATCACACTAAGTCATCATATCACATCGTATACTCGTTCTCTTTCAATTCGTACCTATCATGATTCACTTCTCATTCATATTCTCAATGTCACTATATTCATTAGTGTCAACTTTCATCATTTTATCGTTATTAGATCCTATAACCATGTCCGTCGCATATCATTTATCAGGATATAATAATCAAACGATATTCCTTATCAATGTTTGCGGGGGTGCTATACGCCATCCACCCGACTTCCCCCGTAGATATAAATCTACTCACCTGCTAAACTCCTCTCTTAGCCGTAGTCAATGCTTTTCGTCGTCTCGGAATCCACGCGAAGGTACCTACAATATCAACACATATCGGAATACCATTAAAATCAAGTTCCGAAATCCAAGATAATGTATATTTCATCAACACGTCAAATAAAACTCTCGTCTAATTTTACCGAAAACCTAGTAAGCATATTTTAACAATTTTAGCACCAATCTAGGTATTTGAACAAATCTAGTGTCCACAATCAACACATAATAGCTTACATAATCCACGCAAACCCTTACTAGAATTTTAATCTCACCCATATAAGATTTTCTAAAAGCTAGTTTGCAATTAAGCTTAATTAGGCAATTAGGAAAAATAACAAATAACATTCTCACAATTTGATTAAGTTTTCCTAAGTCTACACTTCTTTACTAACCATTTTAACAAATCAAAACCCTAGCTTGAAGAGCAGCACACATTGCGCTAACACACCTGTGTTTGACACGTAGTGCGCTGCTTGGAGCACAGCGCACCTAGCGCTAGCGCACACGTGGCGTGCTGCTTAGAGCCTAGCGCTAGCGCCCACGTGCTTTGGACGTGGTGCGCTGCTTAGGGCGCATCGCACTTGGCGCTGCATCTGAAGGTTGCTTCATTTCAAAAATTTGAATTTTAAACAGAGCTTTGCTCTGATTGGGGGACAAATGCCCTCCCACCATTGCGCTCACGTGGCCCACATATGAGTGCAGCGGTGGCAGCATCTGCGCCCTTGGATCAACTCAGAAGTTGAAACGGCACTCAGTGCCTATAAATAGGACCTTTGGTCCTTAGAATGATTTATGTTCAACTTTTTCCTTGTTTTTAAAGAATTTTTATTCTCTCACAGAGCATAGCTCTCCATCTAAAGAATTTTCTTTAGGACAAAAAATTCTGTCAAAATTTATGTAAAGATTAAATCTTTTAATAATCTAGGGTTTTACCAATTAACAGAGCCTTGCTCTTCATAGATCTTTGATCTAAAGAAAACCCTTTTAGGGTTTCATTAACAGAGCTTTGCTCTCATGGAATCATAGATCTAAAGAGATCTCCATCAGGGTTTCTTAACCCATCAACAGAGCTTTGCTCTTTTGAAAACAAGTAGATTTGTTAATCTCTTATGAAGAACTCTTAAGAGTTCGTTCATGGATCTTGAAGATCTCAGAATTTTTAATTCATAAAAAATTGATTTCAATTTTTCTGATGGATTATTCCATCATCATTTTTTCCAGTGCAAGGCTCTTGAGGAATTTTTATTCCTTCATGATTAGAGTTTGACAAGTGTCACTCTGTCACAGAGCATTGCTCTCAAAGGGAGATTTACTACTCTGCCCGAGGGATTTCTCATTTATTGAGAATTTCTTGAGGATTTCCTCATTTAATGACAGCCTCATCAAATGATGAGGCTGTTTTATTAATGATGAACTGTTATCTAGATTTAGTGGGCCCCTTTTTGACCCTCTCTACTGCATTGCAGTGTGGTACAAATTCTAAAGTACCAAGTGTCAGAATTTAAATTAAATTATCGCACCGACAGTTGACTTTTGTCCCTTTTCGTGCAGGCGACATGTCTTTCGATCCCTTTTTCCCGTTTGTTTGTTTAGAGGGAGGGTTCCCTGAGGCTCCTGTGGACCGGGAAGTCTTAGCATTGATCAAAGATTATGACCCGGAACATAAGAATCTTCACCACTGGGGGACATGGTACAATCAAATTATTAAGGGTCGGCAGAGCTTTTCGTGCGCGGTACCCTCAGAGCCCATCATGGCGATCCATTAAGCCGACCCACCCCCAGTGAACAATACCGTGGAAGAAGTCAACTGGACTTCGGGAGGTCTTCTTCAGCCTGCTATGGCTTCGATACCCATTCAGCCTCCAATGGTTTTGGATACCCTGGGGCGACGTATTTGTCAAGGCGAGGCGCGACCGTGGGGACAACCATATATGATTGGCCTAATTCCTCTTCATCCAGCTGGCTATCTGCAATGGGCCCGCTATATTCTGTCATCGAAGAAGCCACAGTTGTTGAGGCTTGGGTTGTATCCCGCCATTTATTCTTCTCTCTTCCAGTATTCTACACTTCCCGTCTGGTGGGTTAAGGCCTTTCTGGAGCAGTGGAATATTCCTACTAACACCTTCCTTTCGCTGGACCGAGAAGTATCAATTTCTTTAGAGGAATTTGCAGAAATTTCTGGCTTACTGGTTATGGGAGAGCATTATCAGGAACTGCTTCCTACAGATGAATAGATTTTTGGTGCCAAGACAGTGATGATAGGCCTTACACCGGAGAACGCCAGTCAACACCAGTTCCCTAGTTTAATCAAAGTGTTGAATATTTATGAGGGCCTTTTTCTCGAATCTGGGAGCCGCAGGGTTAATTTCGAGGATTTCATTGCTCGTTTTCTCTATCCGGAAGTCCACTCGAAGGAGGCTGCTAAATTCGCCAAACTTGACAACCCTTTCGGTTTAGGGTTAAACAACTTCCCAACGGCGGAGGCAGATCAAAAGAGTTTCTTCCTTCCCAACACACCAGTTGTTTCTTTCGCGGAGGTCGCAGTCCCTGGGATTGATGAGGAAACGTTCTTTTTTGGGGTTTCTTGGGCTATGGCTGAGCTGGTTTGCGCTCTCGATGCACCCTCGCCGTATGAGGCCATCTGTCTTCTATCCGACTTACCGAATGATTATTGGGGTGAAAGTGGTTGTCGAGGTTGCCGGGTTAGCTCAACTGTATTACAGCCAAGCGGCGGATACTACTGAACCCGGAGTGCAGCATGTGAACTTCTCGATGCATTACTTCATGTCATGGCTTGAGCTACAGGCACTTGGTGTTTTCGGTATCCATAAAAGGCCGTCCTTCTACGACAGGTGCGGCTTCCCCCGTATTATGCGATTAGTCGACGCATCTATTGTAAATCCGTCACCGCGGGAAGCTAGAGGTTTGCTTCTTCGTCCTCGTACGGTTGGAGATGGCATGACTTTCACCGACAAGATCCTGACTATCGGCAAAGAGTCCGCGACAACGGTGCAGCCATTGCGGGACATTTTTAAAGATGGAGCCTCTGTTTTGAAAGCTCGGGAAATCCTTCATTTATATTCCATCAGACCGGGATTTCTAGTGTTTAGGCAAAATGATGCGGCGTTATTCATGGGATACAACCCGCACCGTTTCGCCCAGTAGCTGAGCTACAATTAGGGAGTCCGGCTTGAGGCTTTCTTGTTAGAACCTGCTGTCACTAAAGAGGGAATGCGAAATGCGCTGCATCATTTCATGCGCATGAACACGGGGTCCAACTTCTTTATCAGCGAACCGAGATGTGTCCCGAAGGTCCTTAATGTGTACGTGGCATGGTACCAGCATTCAATGGGCGCCGTCATCAGGGAAGAGAAGCGACTGCTGCTCTATCGCAAAGGTGCACCCCCTGCTGGTGATCGAAACGTCCCTCTGAAGCGACGGACCATTGCCCCACCTACCTTAAGAGATGCTGCCATGATCAAAGCCCCGCACGACAGGCCCGAGCTACCGATACCCCGGGCTCCTGTAGAAATAGCGACTGTAGCTTCCCCTGATTCTGGCGTGGGTTCAGATATCGGGACTCGTCTTCCTAAAGTGCTTACCAAGCGTATGCTTGTGCTAGTTGCGACCGGAGCTCGCTCGCAGAAGAGGAAGAAAAACTCGATCCTTTCTGCCGACGTTGTACTCGGCCAGGAGCCTCATGCTCCTTATGGCGAGGGACTGAGCGAGTATGGGACGAACGAGGGTCTATTCATGCTGCCAGATGATACCGATCTGGCGGCTGCCATTGCCGCTTCTGAGCAATTGGCAAGCCACAAAGCGGGACTGGCTATCCTCGCGCAATCAGGTAACCATTAGCTGTATCTTTCGTCATTGCATCATATTTTTATCATCATGTTTTGACTGACACTTCCCCCCTTTTTAACAGGATTTCCACCGAAGAAGCTCCCGCAGCTTCTCTCATGACTTTTAAGGAAGAGGAAAGACTTTGAGCATCCTTAGGCATCGGTACATTTCGGTTCATCGCGTCTCCGCTCCCGTTTCTTATGGGTAATCTGTAACGTTTTAGAAATCGTTTTGCGAATTTTCCCGTTTTAGGGCAAAATTGTCGGTTTTTCCCGTTTTAACCCGATTTCAATCAAACGTCCGTATAAACTTACCGACACCTAGTTTGGCAAAAATAAAGCTTGTGTGCGAACTTTGGGAGTATTTGGGAGGTTTTGGTTCAGATAGAATTTTTCCCAAATAAAATATTATTTTAAGCGGTATTTTGTGCACGTAAATCGGTAAAAAGTTTCTCTTGTGAATAAATTAATTTTGTCAGTAGAATTATTTTAGAAACTTCTTTTTAAATATCTAGATATTTTTATAGTGCAAAATGAATTATTTTAAAAAGAAAAGAAAAGGTGTAAAGGTGGCAGAGTGCATTTATTTGCTTTTATTACTCATTTTTCTAGCAATTTCTGAACCCAAAATTCACAAAAATACCCCTGTAATGTTTTGAAAATCGTTTCGGTGAAATTTCGAAAAAAACGGTAAAATAAGGGGGTTTTCTGTAAAAAGTCAAAATACAAATATCTTTATTATAAAATTAAATATACATATTCTAGCTATGAAATTGCTAGTATTTAGTGTTTATTGAGCCACTGGTGAAATTTCAAATTTTCTGAAAATTTTTCCGTAATTAATTATTTTAATATCATTTTAAGCCGTCAGTAATACATTTAATTAGGGAAAATTACAAATTAGAATGAGTTGAAACAATTTTTGTGCATCATAACACATTAAATAAAATTTTATCATGTGGTTTTTGAAATGAAATGGTTTGCCAAAACGGTTTAGAAAAATATCGAAGAAAAAGGCTTTTTCCGGTGAAATTAGTGTTAATGGGAATTGGGGTAATACATTTATCTTTTTCCCCAACCTACACACCCACACCTCACCCTCTCTTCCCCTCCCCATGTGGCCGGCCCCAACATGACAGCCCTCCCCCTCTCTCTCTCTCCAATCACCAAGAAAAGAAAAGAAAACAAAGGAAAAGAAGAAAGAAATAGATAAGTGAGTGGGCTTTGACTTTTGTGTGGACTTGACTATATTTTCCCCACCTCCCTATCTCTCCTCTCCTCCCCATTTTCTGGTCGAGACCTCCCTCTACAACAGCCTCCAATTTCCCCTCTCAATTCCTCATCAAAAATCCTCACAAAATGCATCAAAAATCCACCAAAAATCCCACAAAATCAAAATCTAACTCCTACCCATTTTTCCTTAGCCTCTCAAGCATGGTTTTTGGTGAAAAGTTTTCATTTTGGAGGCCAAGATTTTGGTGCTAGATTCATGATAGATCTCTTGAAATTGTGAGGTATAAATCTTTGCCCTATAGTTAAATTGTTGCTTTAATACTTCAATTCGACTAAATTAGATGCTTAATTAGGTTCTAAATTTAAAACTTGTGAATTCAAGAGAAGGGTTTCAAAAGTCAAGTTTGGTTTTTAGTGATGAGATTGTGGTTGTGTGATATAGTTAACATGTAGTGGGCATGCCAAATCAAATCTAGTTGCTAGTTTGCATTTTTGTTAATTTAAATTGTGATAATTATATAAATTGGAAACTAGGTTTTAAAAATATATATATTTTGGTGAGATAAAATTCTAATTAGGGTTTCATGGCATTATTAACATTATAAATCGTGGTTTAATATTTTAGTATATGCAAAACCAAGCTTAATTGTAAAATTGTGAATTTTACTTTAAAAAGAGTTAAAATCGGTATTTTTGCAAACTAGGAATTTGGAATATATGCAAATTGATGAGTTTAATTTATGAAAGTGATTTGTATGACCTAATTATGTTATTTAATGAGCATTTTGGACATTTGAATCGTTAAAATTTGTAGATTGGTTAAAACATCAAGTTTTGAACCGAAATGGGAATTTGTAATAACTAGATTTTGGAAAATAAAACGATTGGTTTAATTTTATGGATTTGATGAATTAATCCCTATTTCTTATACAGTTAGTGAGTTTTGAAACCATGATTGGTACGTTTGGTGTTTTTCTCGATTAATCGGCGTTTGTACGCCGACGTCGAGGGTTTTTGGGTTGATTTGTGAAAGCAAACCATAGGTTTTGACCTATGTGGGATTCGTGAGTCGTTTTGGTCATGAGTCGGATTTTAATGCGATACGGTGCGTTATGATATGTAGGTATCCCATGTGGACTTCGAGACGACAAGCAAGCGCGTGGCGACGTCGGCACCGACGAGCGAGGACCAGGTGAGTAGATTTGTATCTACGGGGAGAAGTCGGGTGGATGGCGTATAGCACCCCCACAGTCCGTGGTGGTGTATACGGATGCGTATATACACCAACAATTTATTATATGTTATTTAGGATTAATAACGATGTTTAGGATGGATATTGGTGTGTTGGATTATTTTAGTGTTGCGAACCCTAGGGTAGTGTTGCACTACACATACACACATACATACTTGCATACATTCCTATTTATATGCACTCATGGGATTCTTTATAGTTATGTGTTCACATGGGTATGGGACTATGTGTTCACATACTGATTTGAGGATGATACTTGGGATTGAGCTGAGTCGATAAGATTTGTTTTGTGGTTGTGATATCGGTGATATGGCAGGATTCGTACTTGAGGTACGACGTGGTGTTATAGCGGATCTTGGGACGACGATACGGGTGAATAGTGTTATTAATAAAATGGTCGACATGTGATCGTGATATAAGATATGATATGCTAGGATATTAATACTAGGCCGTATTGGTCGATGTATTCCCCTTGATGATGATATGTGCTAATGATATCGGTTTGTACGAGATTGTCGATCAGTAGTCAGATCATGAGTATCTTGAGGATATTAGTATTGTACTAGACATAGGTCAGTACCCTAGACTACGATCTTGAATAAAGAGGATACCAGAGGAATGGTGTGAGGAATATGATATTGACCCGTATCCAGATTTGGGGATGCCGTACGACGGATTTACATACGAGCTATATCTTGATGATTGATCCGTACTCTTGACTTGGTATGTCTGATTGTAGATATGGTATCGGATATGATATTATTGAGGCGGGATCACCGACTAATATATATACAGGTATGTATATGGATCGACTCAGATGTTAGGCGGTTTCCTTACCTATAGTCCAGCTTGTTAGCTTAGCCCTTTAGTTTAGTTTAGTTGTTAGATTAGATTCGATTCTTACCTATTTCAAAAACTAACGAATCGTGGGTATTTTAAAAGACAGCCCAAGGGATCCTACAGATATTTCAAAAGACGTATCTTTTCATAAAAACACCGTAGCCCCTATTTTCAAAACCCCATGATTCGTGTTATTTCTAAAGGAACCATTTGTAGGACTTATATTAGATTAATGCAGGTTAGTTACAGTTGCGTCTAGTATTCAGCTCCCGCTTATTATTGTGGTTCACTTCGCATCGCATACTTATGTTATAATTTCTTATTCCAATGTTGATATCATATTGTTAGGACACCAGCACCATTACCGATGATGCGTATGTACCACGTACACTTACTTGCCGGCTCACACACATCTTCATCGGTAATTGCCATGTCACGTACACCTTAGAAAATATTATTGCTTGACTTAGCTTGTTAGTTAGTAATTTGACATGATATTAGTGTACCTGCCTTATATGCCAGCTTAACATTGTAGTTATTACTTGTCACTTCATGCATACTGTTATTCATTGTTATGCCTATATTCATGGTTTTACATGCTATTGATGATTTGGATTCGGATTTCCATGAAATTTTCTGGATTTGGGGGGAAAACCGCAAAAGTTATATAAACTGATTTCTCCCTTTTTAAATAGAAAAGTGTGGTTTTTCCCATGATGTATGAGTCGTCCACCATGAGTTTTCTGATGGATTTCGAGACCCGATTCGAGGAGACGGATGAACCGTTTCGGGTATATGGTGGACCCGGTAAGGTACCCCGGGGCAAGAAGCGCATGATGACGACGATGTGTACCTGGCAGGGGAGCACTACCTACCGGTGATTTTACCCGACGCGTCGGATATCCGGAGGATACCGTCGTGGTCTTGAGATGGATGGTAGGGGCCGGTCTAGACTGACGGCGCCCTAGATATTTTGATTGAGACATTGAGATTTCAAGATATTAAGGTACAGAGACTGTGATACAGACATATCGAGATAGTTGGATTACGTTTTGTGCCGATGCTAGGCACTGTTTTATGCTGATTTCATTATGATACCTCATTTTAAAAATACAAAGGAAATCTCACTAAATTATGAAAACAGTTCTTCATTTACATGTATTCTGTTTCCATGCATTCATACCTCATTCGTATGATATATTGCTACCTGAGGCACTGACACGGGCACATGAGATTACACTCGGGTTAGATATTTACCGTAGCCTCGTTATAGGTTGCATGTTATATATATAATTGAGGATATATTATGATCTTTGACCTAGGTTGCGTTATTTATGCGTTTTCTTTCCGTAGATGTTTTTCTATTCACCAGTTGGCAACTCACCCCCGTTGTGCCCCAGTTTTTTGCAGGTTTGCCGTACAGGTTTCATTATGGCTTGCGGGCATTGTTTCCTTCGGGTGATTTGCTCGTAGGTGGGTTTACTTGTATCGTACCCCCCATTATATAACTTGTATATTATTACTCTGTTGTATCTAGAAGTTCCATCAACCAAAAATGTTTTTTTTGAGATAGAGACCAGAGATGCTATTCTTTCGACCTTAGAGTCGCGCGTTTTATTTCTGTGGTTTTCTCGTGGTTTTGAGTTTTTGATCATCGCCGTTGGCGTTGTATATTATATTGCTTGTGTGGTTGTGACCGTCGATTGACGAAGAGCTAGCTCCGCTTGGGGATGCCCTTTTATCTAGGGGAACACTACCTACCGGTGATTTTACCCGACGCGTCGGATATCCGGAGGATACCGTCGTGGTCTTGAGATGGATGGTAGGGGCCGGTCTGGACTGACGGCGACCTAGATATTGTGATTGAGACATTGAGATTTCAAGATATTAAGGTACAGAGACTGTGATACAGACATATCGAGATAGTGGGATTACGTTTTGTGCCGATGCTAGGCACTGTTTTATGCTGATTTCATTGTGATACCTCATTTTAAAAATACAAAGGAAATCTCACTAAATTATGAAAACAGTTCTTCATTTACATGTATTCTGTTTCCATGCATTCATACCTCATTCATAAGATATATTGCTACCTGAGGCACTGACACGGGCACATGAGATTACACTCGGGTTAGATATTTACCGTAGCCTTGTTATAGGTTGCATGTTAAATATATAATTGAGGATATATTATGATCATTGACCTAAGTTGCGTTATTTATGCGTTTTCTTTCCGTAGATGTTTTTCTATTCACCAGTTGGCAACTCACCCTCGTTGTGCTCCAGTTTTTTGCATGTTTGCCGTACAGGTTTCATTATGGCTTGCGGGCATAGTTTCCTTCGGGTGATTTGCTAGTAGGTGGGTTTACTTGTATCGTACCCCCCATTATATAACTTGTATATTATTACTCTGTTGTATCTAGAAGTTCCATCAACCAAAAATGTTTTTTTTGAGATAGAGACCAGAGATGCTATTCTTTCGACCTTAGAGTCGCGCGTTTTATTTCTGTGGTTTTCTCGTGGTTTTGAGTTTTTGATCATCGCCGTTGGCGTTGTATATTATATTGCTTGTGTGGTTGTGACCGTCGATTGACGAAGAGCTAGCTCCCGCTTGGGGATGCCCTTTTATTGATTTCGTATACTATTCATGTTGTATCCCGTTTGGGGGCCAGTATTTACAAAGGAGACTCTGCCGAAATTTTCAGGAAATATTTGATGTTTTTTTTAAACGCATAATTCGGCTATGCTATTAAAACTACTTGATTTAAATTGGTTTTCCTTCACTCTACTACTTTTCTGGGTTTTCGATTTAATTAGATTACGTACGCCTCAAGACGTTTCGTAGTTTAAGTGTCGGTCATGTTCCGTACTTTCGGGAAGTGACAACCCCAAACCTCCCCATGGCCGAGCCTTATCTCAAATTTCTGTCCAAAATATTTCCCAAGCTCATTTCTTCATTATTTCTTCAAAATTCTTCAAAAGAATTCCAAAAATAAATCCAAAAATAACTATATAAAAATTAATCCATCATTCTCTTCACTAAGTTTGTTTGGATCTTCAACAAAACATGGGTTTTGGTGGCTAGGGTTGATGAAGCATGTTGGTTTTGTGAGTTCTTGAAGTGGTATAAATTCTATCCTTAATCCTTAATTCTTTGCTTTAATCTTAATCTAGCTATTTTAGCTAGCTAATTATGTATTTTGTATAGCTTTTAAATCATGATTAATTCATTTATTTTTGTTTTAAGAAATTCATGTTAGGGTTAAAGTTTGTTTAAGTGATTAGTGTTCATTTAAAGTGTTAATTTGTGCTTTGGAAAAGATTAACCTAGCAGAAAATGTTAATTTTTGCTAATGAACACTTTGGTTTAATTATGCAAATTGCTTACTAGGGTTTTGCTAAAACATAATTAGCGAGTGTTAAAAATATAGGAATGGTTTAGATAGCTTAGTTAAGCTATTTTAAGGTGTTTATAATCGCTAGATATGCGTTAGCTTGAAACTAGTGCGAAATATTGCGATAGGTCGCTTACTAGGTTTCGGGGTTTTTCCGACGTAGGGTTCGTTTGGTCGTTGCGAGATTATATCTAGTGTATTCCTCGTAATATTTATGTTGTGTTGCGCGATCGAGACGATCGGGGTCCAGACTTGGTGTTTTGTAGTTTAGCGACCCCAATTAGGGTTTTGGCCGGTATCATGCGCGATAGATGCGCTAAGCGCGCAGTGAAATTTTCCGGGCGTTTTCGTCGCGTTTCGTTGTCTTTTCGTCATTATAAGATATTTAGCTTATGTGTTGTATTTATGAAATTTTTGGTTCGCAAGCAGGGATTTCAGGTGCTGCGGACAAGGGGAAGCAGGTGGTCGGATTTTCATAGCTCGAGACCATCGGTGAGTAGATTTAACAACTACGGGGAAATCGCCCGTATGGCGTTATGCGTCTGGGCGAATTTGATATGTTAGCTGCATAATATTTGCATATTCTTTACTTTCATATGAATGTCATTGCATAGCATTATCTGTTGTACTTGACTCGTACCTTTAGATATAACACATTACTGACGGTTCATGTTGCACGAGCACTAAATATCATGCTACACCCACATCGTCAGTAATTGCCATGACACGCACGAGCCGATATATATTGTTGACACCTACATACGTGATACGGAAGTGGATAGGGATAGTTGTGGTAATAGCCCTTATCCCATTGTGCATAAGAGATATTGTTGATACTTACGTACGTGACATTGCTTTGGGCAGGAATAGTTGAGCTAGTAACACTTATTCCATTTCATGTATACCTTACTATAGCTATATTATATATCATGCACTCATATTGACATGGACACCCACATAGTGTATTATAGTTACATGTATATCATGCACTCATATTGACATGTACACCGCATATTTTCGCTATAGTTGTATGTACCCCAAGTGGAACTGTTTGATATATGATATTGAGTTGTTGATCATTGCACTTATGACTTGCATCATACATACTAGCTTACATGTAGATACTTAAACCTTGCTACACTTACATGTACACCTTATATGATGCTGCATTGTTTTTCGGAGGTTTTGGGAACAGCAAGATATATTCTAAAAAGCTGGATTCATTTAAAGAGCGGTTTTCCCTTTATATGCTCATATTGATGTTTTATGTTGCATATATCAGTTTTACGTGAATTTTACGCATTGAGATATGGATTTCATGTGATTTTGGATTTGAGGACCGTGGGGGATATTTTCAAGAAAACTATGTATTGTTTGAAAACCCGGTTTCTCTTGATATGATATTTCAGTGCGTCCACCATGTGATTTCTCGGTTCTGAGATTTGGCTTGTGATACCCGATTCGAGGAGCGGGAGGCACCGTCTGCGGGTACATGGTGGACCCGGTATGGTACCCCAGGGCGAGTGGTGATTTCGTGGTGTAGACGATAAGCCTGGCGGTGGGACCACTACCTACCGGTGATTGTATTTGGACTCGGCGATTATCATGGGGATACCGACCGGAGTGAGGTATGACATATCGTCAGGGCCAGTCATGGTGACAGCGCCTGAGTTATGAGGATTTACGTGTCGATGCTAGACACGGGTTTCATGATGTTTCGAGTGTCGGTGTTTGACACTCAGGTTTTCGTGAGACTTACAGGATGTGAGGGTCGATCTGAGTATGCGGTGCCTGAGGATTTGGGATTTGATGTGTCAGTGAGGGACACTGGTGTTTTTCCATGCTGATGATTTTTGCATGAGATTTTATATTATATCATCCCACACTCAGGATTATGTTGATATGCATTGTTTCATGTAGTTGTAGTACCATGATGACGTACCTTTACATGATTGTTGCATATTCACTTATTATACTTTTGCTATCGGATTACATATGACAGATAGATCGCTGTTCGTGCATACTTGCGATTACTGTATGATGTTATTTACTATTCACGAGTTGGCAACTCACCCCCGTTGTGCCACAGTGTTTTGCAGGACTTACCCTCTGAGTAGTCGCGGCCGGACGTCTTATCATCTCTATTTTTGCGGATACCGCTATGGTTGGCTGCAAGGCCTTACTTTTAGGTGGGTTGCGGTTATCTGTTTGTACATTGTATATTTTTTTTTGTTGGATCTAGTATTCTCCATCTACTACTGTTGTATATGACTTAGAGACGACTTGTGAGGATTCAGTGTTATATTTTGTGGTGACTTTGGGTGCCGTGCTCGTGGGAGCCGGTTTTGTTGAAAATTTTTACTTCTTTATGCAGTTTTCTTTTATATTTCTTCGCTTCGGCGTCGTATATATGTTGTGGTGGTTGTCTCCGCCGTTTGGCGTGATTTGCTCCCGTTTGGGATGATTTTATTATTATCTATGTTGTACCCGTTTTCGGGGTTAGTTTTTACAAAGGAGGTGCTGCCGAAATTTTTAAGAACGAAAACTAAACTTACAGATTTTTACTAGAAAATTTCTGAATGTTTAAAACTATGTTTTTTGTTTTTTTTCCGTTGATCCAGTTTTGGGTGGTTTAGATTTCTGGGTTTCGGCTTACTTGAGTTGCGTACGCCTGTAGACGTTACGTAGTTTAAGTGCCGGTTACGGGCCAAATTTTGGGCCGTGACAAAGTTGGTATCAGAGCGCTAGGTTTTTACCTTTCGGAGTGTAGGACGACCTTGGTATGATGGAGTAGGTAGCTTAAGAAGAGTGACGCAGCGTGTGTATGTTCCGTGGCATACTTACGACATGGTACTCCTCCTAAGTGACCTTAGGACTTATTGATTGAAATACCTTCCGTGATTGATATACATCTTTGTGATTCGATTTCCGTTTCTTTATCGAATCTTGTTTCAATTTTGAGCCTATATGTCGCCGAAGACTACGAGGGCACAGAGAGCGGCCGCGAGGTCCGAGGCCAAAGTCGACTCGTCTGAGGCGAGGGTTGACCAGGGCGATACGCCTGTGGTACCGGAGCACATTGCTATGATTGGAGCTGGTATGCAGGATCTGCGCCAGATAGTGGGGACTTTGGTAGAGGCCATCCGAGCGCAGGGGCAGGCAGTTGCTCCACCCGTTGCAGAGACCACGATGGTACCTACAGTTCCGGCAGTCGCAGTTACAGCTCCGGAGGTTGTTACCGTGTCACTGACGGAGTTCATGAGGCTGAAGCCTCCGGTGTTTACTGGCACAGATGTTACTGAGGATCCGCAGTCGTTCATCGACCGGATGGCCAGGATTTGTCCCTCACTCCGATGTTCCGACGAGAGATGGGTTGAGTTTGCGAGTTTCCGGCTGGAGGGTATGGCCCAGATGTGGTGTGAGTCGTTGGAGAGGGGTAGACCCGCTGGTCTTGCTCCTATGACCTGGGCTGAGTTTGTGACGTCGTTTCTTGCCCGATTTCTTCCACCGAGCGTTCGGGATGCGCGAGCGCACAGATTTGAGTCGTTACGTCAGACGCCGGGGATGACGGTGTCGGAGTATGATGTATTGTTTACTGAGCTGTCGGTGTATGCTCCGTACCTGGTGGCCACTGAGGAGATGAGGGTGAAGAGGTTTGTTCGAGGCCTGCTTAACCAGTTGTTCCTAGCCATCAGCATTCAGGATTGCGACACGTATAAGGCAGCTGTCGATGCAGCCCTAATGGTGGAGGAGTGTCTAGCTGAGTCATCGGTTGTTCCAAAACCGAAGAGGACTCGTACGGATGTACCAGCACGAAGACCGAGGTTTGTTCGCAGAGGCAGAGTTCCTTCAGACTCGGGGAGTAGCAGAGACGTGGGGCATGGCCAGTTATTCAGTTCTTATTCCCAGGAGGTCCAGCGACCGTCTTATGGATGCTTCGGTTGTGACAGTTTACATCATCTTGTTCGGGATTGTACTCTGGTGCGTCAGAGAGGGCCAGTAGTACCGCAGGTTACCTTACCACCTTCTCCGCCTCAGAGAGAGTTTCCTCTTATTCCTGTTGTTGCGCCGCGTCAGACTCCTGCTCAGAGAGATCGTGGTCGCGGTGGTTTTGTGCCGAGAGGACGAGGTGGCAGAGGCAGAGGGCAGGCAGTAGCTAGTAGAGGGCAGGCACGGGTTTTTGCCTTGACTCACCAGGACGCTCAGGCGTCCAATGCTGTGGTTTCAGGTACCCTTTCTTTATCTTCTTTTGATGCACATGTTCTTTTCGATCCGGGATCTACGCATTCGTATGTTTCTATACACTTCGCGCCGAGGTTAGGCCGAGAGTCGTGTTTGCTGGATCAGCCGCTGGTCGTGACTACTCCTGTGGGAGAGTCGTTTCTTGCATGTCATGTGTTCCGATCTTGTGTTTTCCATGTTGGTGACAGAGATCTGTCCGTTGACTTGATCCTTCTTGAGACGTTGGACTTCGACGTTCTGTTGGGCATGGATTGGCTAGTTTCTTGCTATGCGTCCTTGGACTGCCGCGAGAAGACAGTTAGATTTTGTTTTCCCGGCGAGTCAGTGTTTGTTGTGCAGGGGGATCGTGGTGCCACCCCTCACAGTTTGATTTCTGTTCTGTGCACTAGTCGGCTTTTGAGGAGGGGATGTCGGGGATTCTTGGCTTCCATTCATGATACTGGAGCCACAGTAGAGTCGGTGGACCAGGTTTCTACCGTGCGAGAGTTTCCCGTTGTCTTTCCCGATGAGCTACCTGGGTTGCCGCCACAGCGCGATATTGAGTTTTGCATTGATCTGATTCCTGGCACGGAGCCTATTTCTACACCGCCTTATCGGATGGCTCCGGCAGAGCTTAGAGAGCTTAAAGATCAATTGCAAGAGTTGCTTGATTTGGGACTTGTGAGTCCGAGTGTTTCGCCGTGGGGAGCTCCTGTTCGGTTCGTCAAGAAGAAGGACGACAGTTTGAGGCTATGTGTGGATTATCGTTAGTTGAACCGAGTTACGATGCGGAACAGGTATCCTTTACCCCGCATTGACGATTTATTTGATCAGCTCCAGGGTGCGAAACATTTTTCGAAGATTGATTTGCGTTCGGGTTATCATCAGTTGCGGGTTCGGAATGATGACATTCCGAAGACTGCTTTTCGTACGCGCTATGGGCATTATGAGTTTTTGGTGATGTCGTTCGGACTCACCAATGCGCCAGCAGCGTTCATGGATCTGATGAACCAGATTTTCAGGGCGTTCCTTGACCAGTTCATTATAGTGTTTATTGATGACATACTGGTCTACTCTAGGAGTCTTGAGGAGCATGAGCAGCACTTGAGGATTACTTTGCAGATATTGACAGAGCACCAGCTGTATGCTAAATTGTCAAAGTGAGCATTTTGGGTTGATAGAGTTGACTTCCTGGGTCATGTGGTGACTGGTGATGGTATTCTTATGGACCCGAGGAAGATCGAGGCTGTACAGCTTTGGCCCAGACCTGTATCGGTGATGGAGGCCCGCAGCTTTTTTGGCTTAGCTGGTTATTATCGCCGTTTTGTGCAGGATTTCTTGAGTATAGCTGCACCGCTGACTGGACTGACCTGGAAGGGAATTCCTTTTCTCTGGACTGATGCGTGCGAGCAGAGTTTTCAGCAGCTGAAGACTCGGTTGACGACAGCACCAGTTCTTTCTTTACCTACTGGATCGGGTGGCTATGTTTTTTATTATGATGCTTCTCGAGCGGTACTCGACTGTGTTTTGATGCAGCATGATAGGGTGATTGCATATGCTTCTAGGCAGCTGAAGAAGCAGGAGCAGAATTACCCCACTCATGATCTTGAGATGGCAGTGGTAGTCTTTGCGTTGAAGATTTGGAGACACTACATGTACGGAGAGTCGCATCAGATCTTCACGGATCATAAGAGTTTGAAGTATATCTTCCAGCAGCGAGATCTGAACCTGAGACAGCGCCGATGGATGGAGCTAGTGAAGGATTATGATTGTGAGATCCTTTATCACCCGGGCAAGGCGAATATGGTAGCTGATGCTTTGAGTCGTAGGCCCGTGGGTAGCTTGTCCCAGTTGAGCGCAGTTCAGTGTCAGTCTTCTGCAGATTGGCAGCTCTTGTGTGATAGTAGAGTGCAGTTCGAGTTCACTTCCGCTGGGGGACAGTTTGCTCATGTCCGTGCCTGTCCACTACTATTTGATCGTATCCGTGAGGCGCAACCCAGTGATGCCCGTTCGTTTGAGATTCTTGAGCTTGTTCGGCAGGGTAGTGTTTCGGAGTTCATGGTTGTTGACCAGGGTGTGCTACGATGCGGGACTCGCTTGTGTGTACCAGATGTTGATGGGTTGAGACGCGAGATACTAGAGCAGGAACATCAGTCGGCCTTTAGCGTTCATCCAGGTTCCACCAAGATGTACCGTGACTTGAGAGACTTCTACTGGTGGGAAGGGATGAAGAGCGATATTTCGGACTTCGTTTCGAGGTTCCTGACTTGTCAGCAAGTCAAGGCTGAGCATCAGAGACCGGCTGGAGAGTTGCAGCCCTTACCCATTCCGGAGTGGAAATGGGAGCAGATTTACATGGACTTCATTGTGGGTCTACCCAGGACCAGTCGAGGGTATGAATCCATTTGGTTTATTGTAGACCGGTTGACGAAAGCGGCTCACTTTCTTCCAGTGAAGACCACTTTCGGTTATGCTCGGTATGCTTAGTTGTACATAGATGAGATTGTGCGTTTGCACGGTGTTCCCACTTGCATAGTATCCGACAGAGGCACCCAATTTACTAGTCGTCTTTGGCAGAAGCTTCAGGAAACTTTGGGTACCCGGCTGAGTTTTAGTACCGCTTTTCATCCACAAACCGATGCCAGTCGGAGCGGACTATACAGACTCTGGCGGATATGCTCCGTGCATGTGTGCTTGATTTTGGTGGCAGTTGGGATCGTCACTTGCCGTTGATTGAGTTCTCCTACAATAACAGCTTTCAGGAGACTATTCAGATGGCACCTTTTGAGGCTTTATATGGTAGGAAGTGTCGATCACCAGTCTGTTGGACCGAGTTTAGTGAAAGTCTGCTTTTGGGACCCCAGCTAGTTCAGGAGACCATGAAGAAGATCCAGCTGATTCAGGAAAGGATGAGAGCAGCCCAGTGCAGGCAGAAGTCTTATGCCGACCGTCATCGTCGTAGACTTGAGTTCGCAGTGGGGGGTCATGTATTCCTGAGGATTTCTCCGATGAAGGGCGTTATGCGATTTGGGAAGATAGGGAAGCTCAGTCCCAGATTTGTAGGTCCTTTCGAGATCCTTGAGCGAGTGGGTTCTGTTGCTTATCGTTTGGCGCAACCGCCCCGTTTTCTGGATGTTCACCCCGTTTTTCATGTGTCGATGCTTCGTAGATACCTTCATGATCCTTCTCACACGATTCAGCACGAGACCGTTCAGCTTGAGCGCGATCATTCGTTCATCGAGCAGCCGGTAGTTATTTTGGATCGGCAGGTGAAGAAACTTCGGTCAAAGGTCTTGCCATCTGTGAAGGTTCTTTGGCGTAGCCCGACTAGTGAGGAGATCACTTGGGAGGCCGAGAGCGAGATGCGGAAGAAATTCCCACATCTTTTTGAAGGTACGCTTAGTATGAAATTTTAATTCGGGGACCGAATTTCTATAAGGAGGGGAGATTGTAACGTTTTAGAAATCGTTTTGCGAATTTTCCCGTTTTTGGGCAAAATTGTCGGTTTTTCCCGTTTTAACCCGATTTCGATCAAACGTCCGTATAAGCTTACCGACATCTAATTTGGCTAAAATAAAGCTTGTTCGCAAACTTTGGGAGTATTTGGGAGGTTTTGGTTCAGATAGAATTTTTCCCAAATAAAATATTATTTTAAGCGGTATTTTGTGCACGTAAATCGGGAAAATTTTTCTCTTGTGAATAAATTAATTTTGTCACTAGAATTATTTTAGAAACTTATTTTTAAATATCTAGATATTTTTGGAGTGCAAAAAGAATTATTTTAAAAAGAAAAAAAAAGGTGTAAAGGTGGCAGAGTGCATTTATTTGCTTTTATTACTCATTTTCCTAGCAATTTCTTCACCCAAAATTCACAAAAATACCCCCAACCTCCCCATGGCCGAGCCTTATCTCAAATTTCTGTCCAAAATATTTTCCAAGCTCATTTCTTCATTATTTCTTCAAAATTCTTCAAAAGAATTCCAAAAATAACTATATAAAAATTAAACCATCATTCTCTTCACTAAGCTTGTTTGGATCTTCAACAAAACATGGGTTTTGGTGGCTAGGGTTGATGAAGCATGTTGGTTTTGTGAGTTCTTGAAGTGGTATAAATTCTATCCTTAATCCTTAATTCATTGCTTTAATCTTAATCTAGCTATTTTAGCTAGCTAATTATGTATTTTGTATAGCTTTTAAATCATGATTAATTCATTTATTTTTGTTTTAAGAAATTCATGTTAGGGTTAAAGTTTGTTTAAGTGATTAGTGTTCATTTAAAGTGTTAATTTGTGCTTTGGAAAAGATTAACCTAGTAGAAAATGTTAATTTTTGCTAATGAACACTTTGGTTTTATTATGCAAATTGCTTACTAGGTTTTTGCTAAAACATAATTAGCGAGTATTAAAAATATAGGAATGGTTTAGATAGCTTAGTTAACCTATTTTAAGTTGTTTGTAATCGCTAGATATGCGTTAGCTTGAAACTAGTGCGAAATATTGCGATAGGTCGCTTACTAGGTTTCGGGGTTTTTCCGACGAAGGGTTCGTTTGGTCGTTGCGAGATTATATCTACTGTATTCCTCGTAATTTTTATGTTGTGTTGCGCGATCGGGACGATCGGGGTCCAGACATGGTGTTTTGTAGTTTAGCGACCCCAATCAGGGTTTTAGCCGGTATCGTGCGTGATAGATGCGCTAAGCGCGCGGTGAAATTTTCCGGGCGTTTTCATCGCGTTTCATTGTCTTTTCGTCATTATAGGATATTTAGCTTATGTGTTGTATTTATGAAATTTTAGGTTCGCAAGCAGGGATTTCAGGTGCTGCGGACAAGGGGATGCAGGTGGTCGGATTTTCATAGCTAGAGACCATCGGTAAGTATATTTAACATCTACGGGGAAATCGCCCGTATGGCGTTATGCGTCGGGGCGAATTCGATATGTTAGTTGCATAGTATTTGCATATTCTTTACTTTCATATGAATGTCATTGCATAGCATTATCTGTTGTACTTGACTCGTACCTTTAGATATAACACATTACTGACGGTTCATGTTGCACGAGCACTAAATATTATGCTACACCCACATAGTCAGTAATTGCCATGACACGCACGAGCCGATATATATTGTTGACTCCTACATACGTGATACGGTAGTGGATAGGGATAATTGTGGTAGTAGCCCTTATCCCATTGTGCATATGAGATATTGTTGATACTTACATACATGACATTGCTTTGGGCAGGAATAGTTGAGGTAGTAATACTTATTCCATTTCATGTATACATTACTATAGCTATATTATATATCATGCACTCATATTGACATGTACACCCACATAGTCTATTATAGTTACATGTATATCATGCACTCATATTGATATGTACACCGCATATTTTCGCTATAGTTGTATGTACCCCAAGTGGTATTGTTTTATATATGATATTGAGTTGTTGATCATTGCACTTATGACTTGAATCATACATACTAGCTTACATGTAGATACTTAAACCTTCCTACAATTACATGTATACCTTATATGATGCTGCATTGTTTTTCGGAGGTTTTGGGAACCGCAAGATATATTCTAAAAAGCTGGATTCATTTAAAGAGCGGTTTTCCCTTTATATGCTCATATTGATGTTTAATGTTGCATATATCAGTTTTATGTGAATTTTACGCATTGAGATATGGATTTCATGTAATTTTGGATTTGAGGACCGTGGGGGATATTTTCAAGAAAACTATGTATTGTTTGAAAAACCGGTTTCTCTTGATATGATATTTCAGTGCGTCCACCATGTGATTTCTCGATTCTGAGATTTGGCTTGTGATACCCGATTCGAGGAGCGGGAGGCACCGTCTGCTGGTACATGATGGACCCGGTATGGTACCACGGGGCGAGTGGTGATTTCGTGGTGTAGACGATAAGCCTGGCGGTGGGACCACTACCTACCGGTGATTGTATTTGGATTCGGCGGCTATCATGGGGATACCGACCGGAGTGAGGTATGACATATCGTCAGGGCCAGTCATGGTGACAGCGCCTGAGTTATGAGGATTTACGTGTCGATGCTAGACACGGGTTTCATGATGTTTCGAGTGTCCGTGTTTGACACTCAGGTTTTCATGAGACTTACAGGATGTGAGGGCCGATCTGAGGATGCGGTGCCTGAGGATTTGGGACTTGATGTGTCAGTGAGGGACACTGGTGTTTTTCCATGCTGATGATTTTTGCGTGAGATTTTATATTATATCATCCCACACTCAGGATTATGTTGATATGCATTGTTTCATGTAGTTGTAGTACCCAGATGATGTACCTTTATATGATTGTTGCATATTCACTTATCATACTTATGCTATCGGATTACATGTGATAGATAGATCGCTGTTCCTGCATACTTGCGATTACTGTATGATGTTATTTACTATTCATGAGGTGGCAACTCACCCCCGTTGTGCCACAGTGTTTTGCAGGACTTACCCTCTGAGTAGTCGCGGCCGGGCGTCTTATCATCTCTACTTTTGCGGATACCGCTATGGTTGGCTGCAAGGCCTTACTTTTAGGTGGGTTGCGGTTATCTGTTTGTACATTGTATATTTTTTTTTATTGGATCTAGTATTCTCCATCTACTACTGTTGTATATGACTTAGAGACGACTTGTGAGGATTCAGTGTTATATTTTGTGGTGACTTTGGGTGCCGTGCTCGTGGGAGCCGGTTTTGTTGAAAAGTTTTACTTCTTTATGCAGTTTTCTTTTATATGTCTTCGCTTCGGCGTCGTATATATGTTGTGGTGGTTGTCTCGGCCGTTGGGCGTGATTTGCTCCCGTTTGGGATGATTTTATTATTATCTATGTTGTACCCGTTTTCGGGGTTAGTTTTTATAAAGGAGGTGCTCCCGAAATTTTTAAGAACGAAAACTAAACTTAAAGATTTTTACTAGAAAATTTCCGAATGTTTAAAACTATGTTTTTTTTTCGTTGATCCAGTTTTGGGTGGTTTAGATTTCTGCATTTCGGCTTACTTGAGTTGCGTACGCCTGTAGACCTTACGTAGTTTAAGTGCCGGTTACGGGCCAAATTTTGGGTCGTGACATAATCTGACCCCTCCTTTTCGTTTTATAACGGGAATTACCTCTACTCAGGTTATTCCAGGCATGGCACCGAGTTCGCAGGGCGGTGCGGAGACACTTCCCGGGTCGGCTATCGAAGTCTTAATTCCGCCTGTATTGCGGAAAGAAACTTCACGTAAGCAACCGATGACGGATGCCATAACGGCTCCAGAGGTAACTATTGGCGCGGACGATGATGTCCCGTTGACGAAGGTCTTTAGAAGATCTGCCCTTACGACCCGGGTGGAAAGGAAGCGTAGAATGTGCGCGGCAGAGGAGCGTACCGCCGCCTTGGATGCAGGTGCAGGTCAAAGCGTTGTTACCCCCGCCCCTACTCCTTCAGAGGATACTTCGGCTGCCTTGTCTACCGCCCACATACAGGCAGCACGTGCGGCTCGGGAGGCAATCGAAAAACCGACCCAAGGTAACGTGACATTGGGTTCTTTTGTCAAAGTTTTAATTTTTAGATTCTCATATATCTTATCTTGCAGGGCCGATTCTTGCCGAGGAAGTGGTGGGTGACGTGGCGGAAACCACCGAGCCTGAGGTAGAGGTAGGTAAGACGGCTACTGTAGCATTCTAAAAAGTTAGAAATAAAAAAAATTAATTTAATTTAATAATAGTATGATATCGCAAAGTGGTTAAAAACAAATAAGTCAAGTTTCATAAGTTCTATGTAAAATAATTTAAATAAAAATTTTAGTATGCAATATAAATAAGTTATAAGGGTTTTAGTGATAATTTTAGCTTCACTTTAATAAAATGTGTGTTTTATAATAAGCTAAGTTGTGAGGGGGTTTTAGGTAAAGTTTAGGATTAGTGTGCAAATGGAAAAATGTTAAGGGTGTAAATGAAAATGGGGTGGAAAATCATGTAGTTCAGAATTTAAATTCAAATTAAATCAAATTATAAAGATAAGGCATGAACACCTCTTGCTTGCATGCACAACTCTCACCTCACACCTCCTACTTGCAAGAAACCCTTACCTCTAGCTTGATCCCACCTCCTCCTTCACCTTATCCCTTCAATTACCATATATAAACCTTGTTCAGATCATGGTTAATTAAAAAATTTTGAAATTTCTAAGTGAAAACTAAAGCTAAAAAGAGAAAGAAAGAACAAGAGGAAGAATAAGAAGAAGGAAGCTAAGTTTTAGTTTTCATCACCCTCAAGCTAGGACAAGGGGTTTAGCATCTTGGAGGGGTTCTTCCAACAACATATTGTGGGTAAATTCTTAATCACAGTAGGAATTTAGGTTCTGTACTTAAATTATTTTGAAATGAACAAGTTCCATAATTTCATATTTTAGTTAATTATAGGCTCTGTTGAAATCTGCTAATGTTTGAAAGATAATTAACTTAACTAAACAGTGCTAAAATGATGTATGTAACAGCTAGAGAAAACCATAGGATCACGAACCAGAGGGCTTGGATTTGGGCCGGCGACCAACATTAAAATTCCGGCGACGCCGGTTTTGTAGGTGGCTTGGTAGTTTTGGATTGTTAGGTAGGTTACAATGTATAATTTTGGCCATTTTGGTATTATTTAAATAACTTAGTTTCACTGCAGATAGAATCTGGGAGCGTAGATCGGAAAAGATATCTTAAAACACAAAATACGACACGGTTAAAGCGTATCGCGATCTGTTTTCTGTCGCGATGAAGAATTGAGTTAAAATCCAGTAATGTAAGTGTTCAATAGCTCGATATAGTTGTATATAATATAACTAGTACGTGGGAACGGGTGTTTTTCATTTCCGTCATGTCGGAGTAGCCGTTTACTTATACAAATTCAATTGTAATATTAGATTTGAATACGGGATTCGCGGAGGCAGCAAGGAAAGGGAAAGGATTGGCAATTCCTGAATAGATTCACGTTTTCCGGTGAGTAGACTAAACATCTACCGAGGAATTGTGTGAAGATGGCGTGATACGCCCGTAGTTTTAATTAACTTAATGCTTTATTTTGTTATGCCAAATTGACAATATGCATTTATCATTCACATATACCATGCTTAGATGTTAGAACACTATATGAGTATCGACGAGTCATGCCACATGCACATTTATATGTTACACACACCTCGTCGATATTACCATGTCACTTTTACACTTAGCAAAATTCTTGTTAAAATGATTCATATCGTGCCGTACACACCAATAATAGTAGTAAATTGCATCATTAATATCTTGTTTAGCATCTGTGTATTTCATGTTGATATAAGAGGCAAATGTATTATTGAGGATTTATGGTTTTGATGTTTTGAATACTATTACATAAATCCAGTGATTTTCATGATTGATGTGTCATGTCCACCATAAGATGTTTTATGATTTGGTTTTGTTCTGTACCGAGTGGGGGAGATACACGGTCGCGGATTTTACGTAATCCATACTAAGTGGGGATATATACAGTTGGATACATGGTGGACCCGGTCGAGACCGAGGGGCAGGATAGCCGCATTGAGGGGGGGAGCCTAGCGAGGTTACTCGTTACCGGAGATAGTGGTAAAAATACGGCGTATATCTAGAGGATAACGACCGGTATTGTTGATTTCAGGATCATTCGAGGAATGATGCCTGCGAGAAATGGAAGTTTTGTGTCGATGATGGACACGGGGAAATGAATTTTATTGGGAATAAATGATGAGATTTCAGTTTGGACTATAAGATTCATATTATATATTCTTGATTTTCACATGTAATCATGCATTATACTTGTTCACATCTTAGTTAGTATGATCATTATATTTACATTATTATCCGTTATATGTTAGTTTTATTCACTGAGTTGGCAACTCACCCCCGTTGTGCCACAGTTCCTTGCAGGGGTAGAGTGGACAGTTAGCTGCGGTGCAGATCTACTTTTGCAGCTTTATCACATCTTTTGATAGGTGGGTTACATATGTAGTAATCTTCTCTTTTGGTATTGTATTTTGTATCTAGAAAATCTCCATCAGACATGTATATGACTCAGAGTGAGAGATGATATGTATATTATTGACAGTTGAGATCGTTTAGTTCTATAAATTGTGGTTCCTTTCTTTATGTCTGAGATTTGTATTGATGTCTTATATACTGAGATTTTATTTTCCTTTGTTGTTATTGTTGATCCCAACTAGGGATGCAACCAAACTTAACACCTTATAATTGTTTAATATTTTAACCTCATAACATGTGATTTTTACTTAAAAATTAAAATTTTATATAAGGAATTCTGGAAAAAGGATTTTGATCTTGGTTTTCGGCTTACTTGGACTGTGTGCATATCTTTAGATATGATACAATCTAAGTGCCGGTCACATCCAAACTTCGGTCGTGACAAAGTTGGTATCAGAGCTTAGGAATAACCTTACGGAATTGAGTAGGGAATTAAAATAGGTTGACGTGAGTCCGTGAGTTAGGATGACCTTTCGTTTGATGGAGTAGGTGAATTAGGATGAATGCAGTACTGTACGTATGTTCCGCGGTATATTTACGTTATCATATTCAGCCTAACTAACCTTAGGATGTGTATCTTGATCTATTCTTCCGTTGATTCTCCGTTATTGATTGTTCCTATTCATACGCCTTATCAACTTTCATTTCTTGTTCTAGTTGCTATGGCTATGCGGGCTAGGTGAGCCGCAGCCAGAGATGCAGCTAGGGCGAGTCCGCCTGTGACGACGACTGGTACACCGGACATTCCGGCGGTGCATGAGCATGTTGATCCTCTTCCTCCAGATCGCATGACTACGATTGAGGAAGGCATGTTGGGATTACAGCGAGTGGTAGGACAGTTAGCTGAGGCCACTCGAGTACTGAGACAAGATCCGGCACCGACCGTAGCAGAGTCCGAGGTACAGCCTACGCTGACGGTGGCACTGGTAGATACGAGGGTGATAGAGGTATCGCTTGCGGTGTTCATGAGATTGAGACCTCCGGTATTTACAGGGACCGATGTGGCAGAAAATTCTCAGTCCTTTCTTGATAGGATGGCGAGGATTGGCAGATCATTACGATGTTCTGATGCGAGGTTAGTTGAGCTGACTAGCTTTCGTTTGGAGGGACTTACACAGGAGTGGTGTGAGTCGATGGAGAGGGGGCGAGCTACGAGTCTTCCTCCGATGTCGTGGACCGAGTTTTCCACGGTCTTTCATGCCAGATTTCTTCCCCAGAGTTTGAGGGACGCTAGAGTTAGCAGTTTTGAAGCGTTGCAGAAATCGGCAAGTATGTCGGTGGCAGATTATGATTTACGATTCACCCAGCTGTCGCGCCATGCCCCATACTTAGTACCTACGGAGGAGCTTCGGGTGAAGAGGTTCCTAAGGAGTCTGGACACACAGTAGTATCTGGCTATAGGCTCCCAGCATTTTGATACGTATGCGCAGGCCATGGATGCAGCAATATGAGTGGAGGAGCGTTTAAGCGAGGCAGTGGTTGTTCCAGAGCCAAAGAGGAGTAGACCGATCGGGCCAATGACTAGACAGTTTTGCAGAGGTAGAGGCAGATATACTCCAGGACGCAGTGTCGGACGAGGTTGGACCCAGGGCCAGATGTTCAGTTCTTATCCCGATGATCAGAGGCCTCCATCTACATGTTTTAGTTGTGGACTTCCCGGATACTTTGCGCGGGATTGTAGATCCCAAGGAGGGACTGCTGTTCCACAGGCTGATTTACCCCTTCCACCTTCTACGCCGATGGCTTTACTTCCTTCCTAGTTGGCGCTACACGCCAGGCAGTTGCACCACGAGGTCGAGGCTTTGCGGGACGTTCTTAGAGAGGTCGAGGAGATAGGGGTAGAGGATGACAGGATGCGGGCATGGGCCAGGCTCGTGTATTTGCGCTGACTCCACAGGATGCTCAGGCATCAAATGAAGTCGTGACAGGTACTCTTACAGTATGCTCGTTAGAGGCACATGTTTAATTTGATCCCGGTTCTACACATTCTTATGTATCTTCACGGTTTGCACTTTCTTTGGGGAAAGAGTCGTTGTTGTTAGAGTTACCATTAGTGGTGATTACCCCGGTGGGAGATTCTTTTATAGCTCGGCACGTATTCAGGTCATGTTCTGTGCGTATTAGTGATAGAGATTCGCTAGTTGATCTGATTCTCCTGGATATGCTAGATTTTGATATACTTCTTTGTATGGATTGGTTGGATGCCTGTCATGCCTATGTAGATTGTCGGGGAAAGACGGTTAGATTTTGTTTTCCAGGTGAACCGATGTTTGTTGTGCAAGGGGATTGTAAATTAACTCCTGCCAACATGATTTCTGCTCTTTGTGCGGGGCAACTTTTGAAGAAGGGTTGTCATGGGTTCTTGGCATTCGTTCAGGACTTAGGGGTCACTGAGATTCCATTAGACCAGGTTCCGATCGCACGGGAATTTCCTGAGGTGTTTCCTGCTGAGTTACCAGGATTTCCACCCGATCATGACATTGAATTTTGTATCAACTTGATTCCGGGTGCGGGGCCTATTTCTATACCACCCTATCGAATGGCACCGACGGAGTTGACGGAACTCAAAAGCCAGTTGCAAGAGTTGTTAGATAGATGGCTTGTTCGTCCCAGAGTATCACTGTGGGGAGCGCCTGTCTTATTTGTAAAGAAGAAGGACGGTAGTATGAGACTGTGTATCGACTACCGACAGCTGAATCGCGTCACTGTACGAAACAGGTATCCACTACCACGTATAGATGACTTATTCGATCAGTTGCACGGAGCTGGTTATTTCTCGAAGATTGATTCGAGGTCGGGGTATCACCAGTTGAAGGTTCGGAAAGACGATATTCCGAAGACAGCGTTTCGTACAAGATATGGGCACTATGAATTTCTGGTGATGTCGTTCGGACTCACCAACGCTCCGGCAGCTTTTATGGATATGATGAACTGTATCTTTAGACCCTTCATTGATCGGTTTATTATAGTGTTCATAGATGACATTCGTGTTTATTCTCGGAGTCAGACGGAGCACGAGAAGCATTTGCGTATTACATTGCAGTCCTTGAAGGAGCATCAGCTATTTGCAAAATTCTCTAAGTGTGCTTTTTGGCTCGATAGTGTGGAGTTCTTGGGTCACATAGTTTCGAGAGAGGGTATATGTGTGGACCTAAAGAAGATTGAAGTGGTACAGCACTGGCCCAGACCTGTGTCAGTTACAGAGGTTCGGAGTTTCTTAGGTCTGGCAGGTTATTATCGACGCTTCGTGCAGGATTTTTCACGGATCGCTGCACCTTTGACCGGATTGACTAGGAAGGAGGCTCCATTTCAGTTGACAGATGCGTGCGAGCAGAGTTTCCAGCAGTCGAAGACGCGCTTGACGACTGCACCTGTATTATCTTTACCTTCCGGGTCAGGTGGTTTTGTTGTGTATCGTGATACTTCTAGAGTGGGTTTAGGCTGTGTGCTGATGCAGCACGACAGGGTTATAGCTTATGCTTCTCGACGGTTGAAGAGGCACGAACAAAACTACCCCACTCATGATCTAGAGATGGCTGCTGTGGTATTCGCATTGAAGATTTGGAGACATTACTTGTATCGAGAGTCGTGTCAAATCTTCACAGACCATAAGGGCTTAAAGTATATTTTTCAGCAGAGAGATCTAAACCTAAGACAGCGTAGATTGATGGAACTGGTGAAAGATTATGATTGTGAGATCTTATATCATCCAGGTAAAGCGAATGTTGTAGCAGATGCTTTGAGTCGGAGACCTGGAGGTAGCTTATCTCATTTGCGTATCTTGCAGATGTTGGATATAGTGCCCTCTAAGTCAATTATTGGATCGCAGGTACGTGATTGCAATGATTGAGGGAGGACCTATACCGATAGAACAGTCTTACTCGAAATGATAGTATGCTATCTGGTTTGTCTTTATCATCATGTATATATTGATAAAACCCATAGGATTCTTGCTTGACTGTCAACAGTATGATGGCGATCATATATGTGGGAGCTGAGGTCTATAAGCACATCCTTAAAGTGTCCCTAGTCGTGTGAGTTTCGAGACAGGGCATCGATACTCCGGAGTAGACTAGTGTATACAGTCAAGACCCCGACGAGGGGCGGTGGCCAGTCTCACAAGCCACTGGTGTCAGTTGGTTCATCTAAGATGTATACAGGTGCTCATTGCGTTATGAGTACACCGGACAGGACTCGCCGGGAACTTGCTGGTTGGTATTATACCTAGCGTCAGATAGCAGTTCCCTGGTGACATGTATACAGGTTAGTTCATCGACCTGAGGTCGTCATTTGTCTCGTGTGAGTTCCCACTGTACTTTGATTTATACCCTACCACGGGTCAAAGGAGTCATGCAAACAGGTATATTTTGGGTACAGTCCCGAGCCACGTGGAGGCAGTGACCAGATCGCCGGGGATTCGTCTCTCCCGGTGTTGGGGGTGAGATCGCGCGGTGTTTAAGAGAGCCATTACATGAAATCCCTGGCCAGGGTAATCGAGATTTACTGGAAGGTATTCCAGTAGTATCTCAGGGTGTTATGCGCTGCTCTCTGACACGACTTATGCAGCTATTGGGGGTCTGATGTTTACCGGCCCCCTAGGCCTAATATGCGATACTCATAGACGAATGGACCGGACTGTACGGATATTGTCACTGTCAGACTCAGTAGGGTTTCTGGATGAGTTCGCTCGTCAGCTTCCCTTCCAATCGATACATAGGCAACTGTTACGTACAGCTTGTACCTCTGACGTGCTAGTGGTTATACCCAGTGCCAGTGTGCTGATGAGTCATTAGAGTCCCCCACAGACACTTTCCCAAGTTTGGGCGAAACGTTGTAGAGGCCGTATGTTTTTATGGCAGGGTTCGGAAAATGCACGTGCTTTTTCGCACGTGTCATTTTTCGGGCAGATAATACTGGTAGGCTTTGGTTTAAGCCGGATCCCAGTATTATACTGTGTAGATATAATAACTTTGACCCTGTTGCATTTATATTCGGTCGTAATACAAATGCGGGTATGTTTATACTGTTACGGGGTTATCCTGAAATTCGTTTCAGGATCACCTTTAGAAGTTGCCAGTTTCCAGTTTTCTATCACCCGTATTTAATATTCGGTTAAATACGGATTTATCTTTTCTTCTTTGGGTGAGTCATGGTTCTAAAAGATTCTAGAAATGGTGACTAGGATTAGTGAATCATCATGGCATTAATTATTTGGTGACTAGGTTTTCATGATACATTCTTGCATTAATTACATTGCTGAGGTGTTTAATTTGAGTCACCATTTGCATTAATGGTTTTTGGTAATGCTTAAGATATTTCTCCTTGATCTTTTTCTTTATGATTACCACCCCTTGCTCCTACACTCACCTCCACCCTATCCTTTATATGGCCGGCCCCTCTTATAGGAATGATGATGGTTAATTCCTTTGAAAAGATTATGATAGTTAAGAGTATGGAAATTTGATAGCTCAATTTCCATTTACCCGATTCTAAATGGCAACTTCATTAACCGTTCGTCCATAACCTTGGACGTAACGAGACAAAGTGTTCTACTCATTCTCTACATCAATCTTGGTCATCTCTTTTAGCAAACTTGATGACCGAGTTGCCTCGGTTCAGAGGCGGGAGCCCGTTTAAAGATCCGTCGACGTGGTGCCACCTGGACGACGAGACTGGAGTTTAAGAAGATCGAAGCCGCCGCAACAAAGCGTGGGATGATGGTTGAAGACTGAAGGACTCGGATCGTTCGGTATAACTTTTCTACCCACTTTGTAGTTTGTTAGTTTAGCTCTAATGGCAGATCCGGGTTATAGTATGCGATAGCGCCAGCTAAAAAGTTTTTGTTCCGCATTTGGCGTCTGTTAGACGGCCGGGGCGCTGCCGTAGACTTACAGTGGTATCAAAGCCTCACCATTAAGCTATACTAACTTGTGCTAACGCGTTTAAAATATCGATCGAACGGATTTTCAAAAATCACAATTTTCAAGTTCAAAGTTTCTGTTGATTTTTAAACTGTTCTAAAAATTATTTTGACCATACAAGAAAATCAAGCAGGCTTTTTAATTGAAACAGGAGAAAAATGATCTACCAATTCGACCGTACGGCCGTGGATCCGCGGTCAAAGCCTAGCATTGACCGCGGAACCGCGGCCATCTTGGTGACTTGGTGGGCCATATTTCTTCTGGGCTTTCATCATGGGAAATTGTTGTTTCTGGTACTGTTCTTTTAGGCCTAGTTTTGTTTCTTTACAGCTGATGTACGTGGGGCTCATTTCGGGAAATTTTGTCGATCGAAATTTAAATGTGTTAGTTTACAGTATTTACATTATATCTCCGACCGGGAATGTCATTTGATCGGTAAACCGCATCTGATTGCTATAGTTCTTTTAGACGAGTTTGCGAACGTGACGTTCGTGTTGATGTTCTGTGTTGTGCTGTGATGTTGCGGATTTGTCGTGGTGGATAGCAGTGTAAAAAGGTAGTGCTGTTTGGATTTATTTGTACATTTGATATTGCGGGGCGAGCGTCTGACTTGTGGACTGCCGTCACTGCCTGTTTGTATAATATTCTTTTAGGACACGACCGGGCTGAGATCGATGTACGCGTTGTATATTTTTCTTTTATGTACTAGGATTACCCTGCGACGGAGTGCACGGATAGCCGGGTTCTGGAGGGCAACGGGTCTGTATCTCATGGCTTTGAGAGGTAAACGGACCTCATTCTAGAATTGGCAGACTATTCGCCGCACTCGTAAGGGGTATAGGTTGACCTAAGGAGGGGTGCTCAATTTACCGGATTCCGTGAAGTGCCGGGTGTTCCATTCACTATGTTGTGGGGACTACCTCGCTTCAGGTTTTGGCGGGTAACTTGCCACACCCGTAGGGGTCTAGGTTTCATTGCACAGGCTATCCACACGACCAGGGGAACGTCGGGTTTTCAGCAGCGGCTCTATGAAACCCGGGGATCCCAGATTATCTGTATTGTTCTGTGATGCTTATTACTTTTCTGTAATGTTGCATATTATCACGCCTGGAGCGATTATTGTATATTGGTATATATACTATTATATGTTGTATATGTTTTACACCCGCGCTAGTCCAGCCCCTGCTCTGTCGTTAGTTAAGTAACCTAACGGATGATGACGGGACCCAGTGACGAATGCGGATGGCATATACGTACATTTTATTTTCGTTCTTTTCTGGTGTGATTGATTGATGGGACTGCATTAATTCTTATCAATGCAAGGATAAACAAACCTATATTTGATGTTGTTGGAACAAATTTTAAAAGGAGTTATTACAAAGACGTTTCCTTTTGTTTTGCATAGCGGTATTCAGTTAGAATATCCTACACCTCATTCTACGAGGCAAGGGCCAAGATCCCTTCACCGGGAGTGACCCTTTAGGCAGAAGTTTACTCAGGGTAGTAACTTCAATATAGTAGATTACAAGTTGCTATGCATCACGGTATTCAGTTGGAATATCCTGCATCTCATTCTACGAGGAAAGAGCCGAGACCCCTTCACCGGGAGTGACTTCTTTAGCAAAAAGGTTTTTCGCCACTATATTTTTTATAAAAAGCTAGCAGGTTCCTTCAACGAGATCAAGTTCATTACGTTAAAGGTTTCTCGCCAAAAACCAGTCGTAATCCTCCGTCATTTCTTATGGATGGTCAGTAGTATTCAAGCTATGTTTGTTGGCCAACGTCAAGGCATAGTGTTTGGTAGCTGCTGAGTATTCATTTGTTGCATAGATAGATGCATTAGTTTAGGACAGACGTACAGCCTTGTTGGCCTACGTCAAGGCATGTACGACGACCTAAATTAATTAGGACAATGACGGGTAGAACTTGACATGTGGCTTATGATTTGTTGGCCTACGTCAATGTCATAAGAGCACGGGATAAAAAAATTTACATCGGGAGTTTCAAACATACAGGAAACTTGCCAGACTTGAGCATACCTTCTGGAGTATGATGACATGAATGGATTCCTTCACGTTATCATGCGATGAGAGTTGGATCCCGATTCCCACTGATGAGTTAGTTTAATCTTCGGGTGATCCCGACTAATTCTTCTTTCAGGTTTGGAGGAGAATTTGAGATTACAGTGGGAGGTTTCCTAATTAGATAAAGTGATAACCATTCTGATCTAGGTTAGAGTGCACGTAGAGTATTTCTTTTCTCTCTCTTTGGCAGCGACCTTTGACCGACCCTAGACTATAACTCAGTGACCAAGTTGACCGAACCTTCTTAATATACTGGCTTTTGGATTGTCTATAGTTGCATAAGTCATTGCCACTCCTTCTTTTACCCTTTGTATTTCTCAGAACAACCTGTATTACTACGGACATCCACTTCCATTGGACAGATCCATCGTATGGTTATATACGAACTCGGAGGGATTTCTTCGAGGATGGATCCAGGTTCAGGAGAAATAGAATTGTTTTATTCAGTTGTCTTATATTATCACCTTCTCTCAGGTTGCGAGGGCTCCTTGGTTTAGGAGAGTACACCTATTACGCTTATTGGATAGTCTTATTCCAAACCATAGGCAGGTGCTGAAAGGTAGGGAATGAAGAAAACCAATTAGCCTAAGTAGGGTGTGCAGAAGGTAATATGTAAAGACAAATAAAGGAATTAGAAAGAGGGCAAAGTAAATTGCGACTACTAACATTCACGACCAAACCAAGTATTTCATCGCCACTCCTACTTCACCTTTAATTTCTCCAGAACAACCCGTATCACTACGAACATCCAATTCCATTGGATATATCCATTGTATGGTTATATACGAACTCGAAGGATATTTTTTCGAGGATAGATTCTGGTTCATGAGAAAAAGGAATAAGGTTTATTCAGTTGTCTTTTATCACCACCTTCTCTCAAGTTGCGAGTACTCCTAGGATTAGGAGAGTTCACCTATTATGCTTACTGGATAGTCTTCTTCTAAACCATAGGCAGGTGCCGAACGGTAGGGAAGGAAGAAAACCATTTAGCCTAATGATGGTGTACAGAAGGTAACGACTAAAGACAAATAAAGGGAATTGGAAAGATGGCAGGGAAATATACGGTTAAAGTCATGATTTGGATTATGGAAGAGGCATTACTAAAGAATACCAGGATACCCCTACGAAACATTTTATTGTTTCAGTGCATTGTTAATGGAAAACTGATTTCCCGATTAGATACTTACTCCAGGGTATGTATTTACCAGGTATGATTCTCACATCTGTATGGTTTTACAGATGTTGAGTGGGAGCAAGTTATTGGAAATTAGGTGATCATCCTCATTATATCGGAATTCGTTGTAATTGGTGATACTTGAGGAAATCGCCTGGGTACAGTTTTCAACCTACGACGCACAAGGTTTTGAGTTATTCAACTCAGCGGACTTATACAAAGTATTGTATGTTGTCCAGTGTCCGTCAGGACAAAGGGGTAGGTCCTCGTACTATATTTTGTTTACTTATGACTTCTCTAGTTTTTAGACAAGTGTTTCGTAGAAATACAATGTTTAAGTATTGAAAAGTTGTGGGTATAGGAAATAAAGTAGAGAACCATGTGTCGCTAGAATCGGGATTCTTCAAAGAAATCAAAGATGTAGATTCTTGTGATTGGTATTCAGATGATAGTGATAGTTTTGAGAAACTTGTTTCTCTTTCAGGTTACTCATAATTGGATGTATTCCTAAGTTGAGTATTGCTGATTAGCCTCTCTCCATTAAGTTGATATGCACTGGAGACAGCTGCATGATTTGAATCTGGTTCCAATTAAATAAGTGCCAAAGTTTCTATATTGGATATAGAATGCTTCATATCTTAACGATGTTAAGGTAAGGGGAGTTGTCCAGCTTATGCTTAAAACCAGACACTGGATAACTCATGGCACGTTTCTGTAATGGCTGTTTGTGGGTTGACCCTAGCTTCGACGAGGGTTGATTTTATACCATCTGGGAGATCAATAGTGATATTGTTCTTGACTCGCCACAGTTTTAGTAAAATGGATTTTTTCAGAAAACAGTAGTGGGAGTATGGTAGAACTGGAAGTGATTCCAGAACCGCAAACGATTACGGAAAATTTAATGGGACCTATATATTCAATCAGGTTTGACATTCCATTAGCCACTCCGCAGATATGGTGGGTAACCTCAGACACCCGAGAGGTACTCTGGTAGCCTCAAGGACGGTGACAGGGAGGTTCTTGTTTATCCAGACTTGACACTACTGTTGTTCCAGGCTATGAGACCCGGCAGGAGCATAAGTATAACGTCGTTCTAAACTTGTTTTAGAAGTGCACGTATATATTATTCTGCCAGAGGGTTGTCGTAGTCAGTGGGAACAGCGGAAGCATAGTTGGCAAGTAGCTTATGTCTATTTATAGACTTGAGCAATTATAGTGGAGAAAGATCATCTAATTTTGATATGACAGTCATGGGTTTGACTTCATCAGAATAGGGGTTAGATCTGTTAAGAAGGTAATAGGGTGTGATGTCTTGGTATTTGGATGACATGCACAGAGTAGGAAGTAAAATTCCTATACTACGATCTGTTGTACTATGGTCGTCACACAGTTGTTTCTCCATAAAGAATATGGATATAATATCTGACATTCTGGTTACTAGATCTATGGTTTTAGATCTATATTTGGGTACTTTCCCAATGTGGGTACTTTGACAGTATTCTAATAGTATTTTAGAATAGTTGACTCCTGGTATGGTGGTGTACCTGCAGGTGATGGAGTCACCCTCTCTAAAGATGTCTTACAGACTAAAGGGGAGAGGGACGTACATGATTGACAGATCAATTGCTTAGGCAATTGAGGCAATCGTGAGATGTTAAGTACCACACCAAATGTCTTTTTTGCACTAGATGCAATAAGTTTATATTAATCCAATCCTGAAGAACCATACGGAAGCAGTTTTAGAACATAAGTGAATGTTCTACGGATTTGATGACGGCAGCCTCCTTCGGGAGACGATTATCATTCCAGGCTTCAAAGGTGACATGTATGACAGAGTGATTGTCTGAGTTATAGTTTTCCCTTAGACGAGGGACAGTATTATGGACAGGCGGTCCAAGAGGATACTGTGGTAGGCATGGTGCTGGATACTGATTCGGTTCAGTTATCAGTACAGTCTAAGAAGTTTGGATTTGTAGTTCATTCATGAACTAGGTCCCATCAGATATCCAGACATATTCTAAGATAGGTATTACTCGATTCGGGAGATGGCGTTCTCCGCGAACTTGAGATTAAGAGAGATATAGAAAGAAACATCAAGGAGGATCCATTCACTAAGGCTATTTCTCGAACACAATAGTTTTACAAACGGGCTTTGTGGAACTGATTAGTAGAGGAGTTGGATGTTCGGTATCACACTGTTAGTGTATATGCCCTAGAGGCCATTACTGTATCATACTAGTATGTATATTACTTAATGGATGCTTGGGATATTCACCTTGTATATACAATCTTGCTCAAAATAGTAGTATGCTACTTGGTTTATTTCTACTTCAATGTGTACATGTGTTTATTTTTGTATATCGCCTGAACACATTAGTGGAGCCCTTAGGATCTTTGCTTGATTACCAGCGATGTGATGGCCGTCACACTAGTAGGGCTGGGTAATTTATAAGCACATCTTTATGCAGGTCCCTGGTCGCAGGACTATCGAGACAGGGCATCGATACTCCGGAGTAGACCAGCGCATGCGCTTCTCATCCCAATGTGGGAGACGGTCTGTCCCACAGCCGTCAGTACGTCGTACTTGAGATAGTATGCGGGTGCCCGTTAGGTTACGGGTACACTGGACAGGACTCGTCGGGAACTGACTAGTTGGTATTATACCTATCGTCAGTTATCAGTTCCCAGGTGACATGAGTACAGCTTAGTCCGCTGACTTGACACTGTCACTTCGCCTCGGGTGTGTTCCTACTGTACTTTGATCACTACCCTACCACGGCTCAAAGGAGTCGTGCAAACAGGTGGTGGTTGGGTGCAGTCCCGAAGCACTTGGAGGCAGTGACGGTTAGACAGGATTCGTCTCTCCCGGTATTGGGGGTTGACATCGCGCTGTGTCTAGGAGAGCCATTACACGAGTAGTCCCTCGCCAGGGCAAACGAGATATACTGGTAGGTTTCCAGTGTTATCTCAGGGTGTTTTGGGCTTCGCTCCGGCACGACTTGTACCGCTATTGGGGGACTGACGTTTACCGCCCCCTAGGCCCGCCATGCGATGTATCAGACGAACAGACCGGACTGTACGGAGAATGTCACACTCAGGCTCAGTAGGAGTTCAGATGGGTTTCGCCTCGTCGGTCTTCTTGTCGGCATTACCTGGGGACCGTTACGCACAGCTAGTGCCGCTTGCGGTCTGTGGTTAAACCGACTGCCAGCGTAGTGTCGAGTCTTTAGAGTCCCACACAGAAAGCTTTTCGCCTTTAGGCAAAAGAGTAGAGGTCGCATGGTATTGCGACAGGTCGCATGGTTTTGCGACAGGGTTCGGTCACATCCGTGCACTTGTGCACGTACAATGTCCGGACAGTTTACACTAGCGGGCTTTGGTTTAAGCCAGATCCTAGTGTACCTTATGGGATTGGATTTATCCAGTTTGCATTCGTGTTCCTCGGAACGCGGATGCGGGTGTGTATGCACAGTTGACAAGGAGGCACAGACAGCGGATTCTCATTAGGGTTGTTGACAGTTGACCATTGACTTTTTGACTTTTTGCTCAACCCTAATGAGAATATGATATGTGATTAACTATTATATTAATTAAGTATTATGGTGATTTGGTTGTTGACTTTTGTTGACTTGTTGACTTTTGTTGACTTGTTGACTTTGTTGACCGGTTGACTAGGCTTGACTAGTTGACCATCATGATAACCATGACTATCATTTCATGCCAAAGACTTTTACTTGCTTGTTCATTTGAGTAAAATGAGTGCATGACATGATAAGGTTATGGTTGCTTCAACCATCACATAAGACTTTTATTGATATGATGAGTTATGATTACTTTGGATTATGAGAGGGTGAGAGACAAAAGAGAGCCTCATTCTTTCTTGCTCATTCTCTCTCTTGTTCTTGAGCTCTTCATTTTGCTCTCACCCTCTTGCTCTTGCTCCCTCTCTTTAATCTATGGTTCATATCTCTCATGAGTTGAGAATCAAGAACCATAGATAAAATCCCATTCTAAATCTTCTCTACTCATTCTAGTTCACTAGGTTTAGCATACCAAGTGAACTAATTTCTTCAAAGAACGAAGAAGGAGCTAAAGGTTGGAGCTTTCAAGTGGATCTATCTTCGGCGTACGGAGACGACGAGAAGGAGCCATCGGACCACCACCGGAGCTTGAAGACGAAGGAGTTCAAGACAAGCTAGGTATAACCATCTTCATCCGAGTAGCTAACTCTCTTTAGCTAGTTTGCTAGTTTTAGTTTAGGAAAAGATCCCGACTTTGTTTAGTCCATGTTGCCCCTTGCGCTAAAAATTTGATTTTTATACCGTTTCCGCCTCCCCGTAAGAACCGGGAGAGGTAGCATGGACTTACAGTGGTATCAGAGCCTAACTAAACTTAAACTAGCTTGGTAGTGAAGTGTAACGAAGTTCGGAACCGGAAAAATCCAAAAACCAAACTTTTTCAAAATCCTAGTTTCTGTTAAAAAAATTTCTGGTCAAAACAAGATTTGTTATACACCTAAATTCGGCTCAGGGTTTTGTGTGAACACCCAAGAAAAACGATCCCCTAATTCGTTCAAACCGCCGCGGATCCGCGGCCTCACCTATTCATTGAGCCGCGGAACCGCCGCTGTTTAGAGTCTTCTGGTGATCGTCTTTCGTGCAGTGTGTCTCTGTATTGGTTTTGGGATTTTTAAAATATGTTATATGTGCCCAGATTCTCCAGAACAGAAATTTACTTTTGGGGTCCTATAATTTCGTATTTTTTCCGAACTTCACTACACTTTGACTATGATGGTTATATCTGTGATGTTTGCATGTATTGAACGTCGGCTAATCGCTATAAGTCGATTAGTCGGGGTTATACATGATCTGTGATCTGTAATGTGATGGAATGTGTATATAAATATGTTGGATTGTCGCGGGTGAAAAGCCGGGGGTTGTGAGACGAGAGTTTTCTTTTCTTGCAATTTCATGTAAATTTGTAAATTGATGTAATAATTATTTGTATGGCCGCACAACCGGGTCGGGGTTGTAGCCGTCATTGTATAATTTCTTTTTACTGTTTTTGCTCCTAGGATAGACCCATGGAGGGGGTGCACAAACTACCGGGTATGCCGAAGTGTCGAGTGGCCTACTCATGGAGATGAGGGAGGTTACTACGCTTCGGGTACTTGGCGGGTAGTTTGCCGCACCCGTAGGGGTCTTGGGTGGGGTATTGGCTATTCACCGCGACCGTGTAATCTGTTTTTGTTACAGGCTCGTACAAATTACAGATTCCTAGTATATCCAATGTATTTATCTGTGATCTGAAATGTTTATCATTGCAGTATATCTATATATGATATTATTTAGGCGTTGCTTATGTTTTACAGACGCGCTAGCCCAGCCCCCGCTCTGTCGTTAGTTAAGTAACCTAACGGGTAATGACGGGGCCCAGTGGCGAATGCGAATGGCATAAGCGTACGTCATATTTTGGTTGTTTTCTGCAATGGTAGGATTAAATGATGGGACGCATTAAAAGAACTAATGCAAGAATATCACGCATTAAAAGAACTAATGCAAGATAATAAACCAAGTTAAAGTCGTTGGAATGCTTTCGAAAAACCACTCGGTTCTTTTCAAAACAAACTTTTAAAATACGGAGTTTGAGCCACTCCTTTTAAAAGCTATCTCGTTCCACCGACCAAATCAAGTTCACTACGTTCACGGTTTTGCCAAAACCATTCGTAGCCCTCCGTCGTTTCACATGAATAGTCAATAGTATTCAAGCTGTGTATGTTGGCCAAAGTCAAGGCACAGTGATTGGTAGCTGTTGGGTGTTCATGTGTAGCATAGATAGATGCGTTGGTTTGGGACAGTCGTACTGCCATTTTGGCCAAAGTCAAGGGTAGGTACGGATGGATCCAAATTAACCTGGATAATGACGGGTAGAACTTGACATGTGACTTATGATATTTTGGCCAAAGTCAAGGTCATAAGAGCATGGGGCAAAAATCCACATCGGGAGTTTCATAAGTACAGAAACTTGCTAGATTTGCATACCATTTGGAGTGTGATGATTCTGGTAGGATTCCTTCAGTTTCGTCACGCAATGATATTTGGATCCCGATCCTACTGTGAGTATATGCTACTCCTCGGGAAATTTCTCGCTAAACGATCAATGCTATAAACCTAGTAGGTGCCTAGAAAGGTGTTAGCGGGGCTACGCCCCCAGGGAAAAGAGGTTCTCTAATTAAGGAACTTCGCGAAAGCGTTGGAAAACCTCCCTCGAAGTACCGACACCAGCCTGGCCGAACGGTTAAGCAAGTATTGTACGGTGAGTTTGATCCTGACTAATTCTTCCCTTATGGTTTGAGGAGAGATTCGAGAAACAGTGGGAGCCATCCTGTTTAGACAAACTAAAAACCACTCTAAACTTGCAAGAGCATCATGCTGAGTGTTTTCCTCTTCTCTCCAAATTGCAGCGACCAAACAACATGACTGGACTTAAGTTACTCCTAGATAAAAACAAACTGACAGGGCCAAACTACAAAGATTGGCTCAGGAATGTCAAGATAGCAATCACTTATGACAAGCTGGGGTATCTTCTTACCACCAAAGCTCCCCCTGTCCCTGGTCCAACTTCCAGTGTCGCGGATAAGGAAATCCGCAAGACTTGGGAGATTGATAGCGCGAAGGCCAAGTGCCTCTTTCTTGCCTCGATGGACAACGAACATCAGAGGAGGCATGAGAATATGGACATGGAATCCATATTGCTCCATACAAAAGAACTGTATGGAGAGCAATCTCGTATCGCAAGATACGAAGCGTCGAAAAAGTTATTCTCGACAAGAATGGCCGTCGGATCATCAGTAGCCGAGCACGTGCTAAAGATGATCGGCTACATTGAGGAGCTCGCTGACCTAGGGATCACATTGGAGAGTGAGCTATATACGGATATAGTTCTCCAGTCCCTTCCTTCCACTTACGCCCAGTTTATACTGAACTTCAACCTACAAGAAAAAGAGGTTGAACTTTCAGAGCTCATCAACATGCTGAGGAGCGCAGAGGGCACCCTACAGAAAGGTAGGGATGTAAGTCGATGTAGTACACCCCAGTACTTATGGGGAGGCGGAATTTTCAAAAACAATCAAGTTTAAACAACGAACATCGACTAACCGCATGAATCGAAGCTAAACTATAAATAACCGTATCTTATGAGTTTCTTTTCATAAGTGATTAGGGATTATACCTAATGAAACCGGTCCTTCTTCTTTGCGTCCTCCTTTGTTCTCCTCGACCTTCTCTAGGTAGTAGACGATCCACCCGAGAGCAAAACACCAAGCTAAACCTCTAACTTGAGGTAACTAATCAACTTTGATTGCTAATCAAAGATGAAAGGATGATATAGAGTGTAGGTTATGGATTGTTTAGTCTAACTAAACCTTTGTTCTCAACACATGAGGATTAAGGTTAGTATCTTGAAGATGAGAGCTTGAGGAGAGAGAATGTGTGATAAGATAATGAGAGAAGAGAGAGAGTGTATCATAATATTATGAAGCATTCTTATTATCAAATAATCAATAAAGGAAATGAATAAGCATGCTTCACAAAATATCTTGTGATGATTCATTAACATGAGTCATTAAGCAATAAATGTGCATTAATGAAGTGAATGAATCACCACTATGACTCACTCTCTTTCCAAAACAAACCTCCTTAGTCACATCTTCTAGAAGCTTCTCGAGTAATTATGAGAACGCCCCTCCGATCCGTAAAAATACGGAAAAACTTTAGACTGTAAAAATCCAATAACCGGATACCAGTAACTGGCTTAAACCAAAGCCGACTGGTAAAATCTGTCCGAAAGTCGTACGCGCGTAAACGCACGTATGTGTCCGAACCCTTTGTCGCAAAACCATGCAACCTCTATATCGTTTCGCCTGGAGTAGGAAACTCTCTGTGTGGGACTCTAGAGACTCGACTACAACGCTGGCAGTGGGTTTAACCACAGACCGCAAGCGGCACTAGCTGTACGTAACGGTCCCCAGGTAGTTGTCGATAAGAAGGCCGATGAGTAAACCCATCCGAACTCCTACTGAGTCTGATGTGACAATCTCCATACAGTCCGGTCCGTTCGTCCAAGACTATCGCATATCGGGCCTAGGGGGGCGGCAAGCGTCAGTCCCCTAATAGCGGTATAAGTCGTGTCGGAGTGAAGCCCATTACACCCTGAGAAACTACTGGAATCTACCAGCAAATCTCGCTTGCCCTGGCCAGGGACTTTGCGTAATGGCTCTCTGACACAGCACGATATCTACTCCCAATACCGGGAGGGACGAATCCTTTCTAACCGCCACTGCCTCCAAGTGCTCGGGACTGCACCCAACTGCTACCTGTTTGCACGACTCCTTTGAGCCGTGGTAGGGTAGCAATCTAAGAACAGTGGGACACACTCGAGGCGAAGTAGCAGTGTCAAGTCTGCGGACTACGCTGTACTCATGTCACCTGGGAACTGTTCACTGACGACTGGTATCAAACCAACCAACAGTTCCCTGTGAGTCCTGTCCGGTGTACCCGTAACCTAACGAGCACCTGTATACTATCTCCAGTACGACGTACTGACGGCTGTGGGACAGACCATCTCCCCAACTGGGATGAGAAGCGTACACACTAGTCTACTCCGGAGTATCGATGCTCTGTCTCGATAATCCAACGACCAGGGACCTGAATAAGGATGTGCTTGTAGACTACCCAGCCCCCACTAGTGTGACTGCCATCACAACGCTGGTAGACAAGCAAGATCCTAAGAGCTCTATCAATACGTACACTCACATATTAAGATAGAAAAACCAAGTAGCATACTACCATGTTTAGCAAGACTGTTATATACATGTGAATATCCCAAGCTTCCATTAAGTAATATACAAGCTAGTATGATACAGTAATGGCCTTCTAGGGCATAAACACTAACAATCTCCCACTTGCACTAGGGCCATGTACTGGCATATCGCAGACCAATGATCTCGAGCAGCCTCTCGAACTGAATCTGAGGAAGGGCCTTCGTGAATGGATCAGCAATGTTCTCTTCTGAAGCAACTCTCCGAACCTCGATCTCCTGACGATCAATGATCTCCCTGATCAGGTGATACCGCCTCAAGATGTGTCTGGACTTCTGATGGGACCTTGGTTCCTTCGCTAAAGCTATAGCTCCGTTGTTGTCGCAATACAGAGGTATTGGATCAACTATGGTAGGAACCACCTGAAGTTCTGTTAGGAACTTCTTCATCCAGACTGCTTCTTTTGCGGCATCGCAAGCAGCTATATACTCCGCTTCCATCGTCGAGTCAGCAACGGTGTCCTGCTTGGAGCTCTTCCAGCACACCGCCCCTCCATTGAGGGTAAAGACATAACCCGACATGGACTTGGAATCGTCCTTATCACTCTGGAAGCCGGAATCAGCAAAGGCCTCCAACCTGAGGTCTTTTCCGCCGTAAACCAAGAACATCTCCTTAGTCCTCCTCAGGTACTTGAGAATGTTCTTTACTGCTATCCAGTGTTTCTCCCCTGGGTCTGACTGATACCGGCTTACCACGCTCAGTGCATAAGCTACATCTGGCCTGGTACACAACATCGCATACATTATAGAGCCTACCGCAGAAGCGTAGGGTATAATAGACATGCGTTCCCTTTCCAAATCAGTCTTGGGAGACATCTCTTTGGAGAGGGTGATTCCGTAACAAGCCGGTAGATTACCGCGCTTAGAATCTTCCATACTGAATCTTTTCAGTACAGTGTCGATATACCTGGACTGCGAAAGTCCCAACATCCTCTTGGATCTATCACGATAGATCCGGATCCCCAGAATGTAAGAGGCATCACCCAGGTCTTTCATGGAGAACCTGTGTGACAAGAATCCTTTGACAGATTGTAGCATAGGAATGTCATTTCCTATCAATAGAATGTCATCCACGTACAAGACGAGGAATACGACACTTCTGGCCACAACTTTACTATATATGCACGGTTCATCTGGATTTTTGATAAAGTCATATTCTTTGACTGTCTCATCAAAACAGATGTTCCAACTCCGCGATGCCTGCTTTAGTCCATAAATGGACTTAAGCAGCTTGCATACTTTCCCGCTGCTCCCACTCTGATTGAAACCCTCTGGCTGATCCATATAGACGCTCTCTTCTAAATTTCCATTCAGAAAAGCCGTCTTTACGTCCATCTGCCAGATTTCATAATCATGGAAGGCAGCAATAGCAAGAAGGACCCGAATGGATTTGAGCATAGCCACTGGAGAAAAGGTTTCGTCATAGTCCAAACCAGGTCTTTGACGAAAACCCTTTGCAACAAGTCTAGCCTTATAGGTTTCCACCTGTCCATCTACACCAATCTTTTTCTTGAAGATCCATTTGCATCCTATGGGTTTTACCCCATCTGGAGCAAAGTCCAAAGTCCATACTTTGTTGGTGTACATGGACTCCATTTCGGTCCGCATTGCATCTAGCCATCGTACCGAGTCGCCGCTCTGGATGGCCTGCTGGAAGTCAGTAGGTTCATCATCATCTATGATGCAATCCTCTCTATCCCCGTCAATGAGAAAACCGTAGTATCTCTCAGGCGGATGAGACGGCCTACTACTCCTGCGGAGGGGTGCGGGAATGTTCTGTTCTTCTTGAACCTCTGGTTCTACCAAACTTTCAGCAGTAGTTTGTGGTTCTGGAATTTCTTCCAGTTCTATTTCGCTCCCACTTATTTCCTTTTCTAAAAACTGATTTTCCAGAAAATGGGCATTACGAGAAACAAAAACCTTTTGTTCCTCTGCGTAATAGAAATAATATCCCTTGGAGTTCTTTGGATATCCCACAAACATACATTTTACTGATCGTGCCTCGAGCTTGTCCACATGCTGCTTTTTAACAAAAGCTGGACATCCCCAAATCTTCATATGCTGAAGATGGGGTTTCTTCCCAGTCCACATCTGATATGGAGTGGTAGGCACAGTCTTGGTAGGAGCTCTGTTCAGAAGATATGCCGCTGATTCAAGCGCATAACCCCAGAAAGATCGCGGTAACTCAGCATTACTCATCATGGATCGTACCATATCCAATAGGGTTCGATTCCTTCTCTCCGATACACCGTTATGCTGTGGAGTGTATGGAGGAGTAAGCTGAGAGAGAATTCCTTTCTCTTTTAGGTAACCTAGGAACTCGGCACTCAAGTATTCTCCACCTCGATCAGATCTAAGTGTCTTTATACTTTTGCCGGTTTGGTTTTCTACTTCATTCTTATACTCTTGGAATTTCTCAAAAGCCTCGGATTTATGTTTCATCAGATAAATGAATCCGTATCTTGAGTAATCATCCGTGAAAGTAATGAAATAGGAAAAACCACCTCTCGCATGTGTAGACATTGGACCGCATACATCACTATGTATGAGTCCTAAGAGCTCGCTCGCTCTTACTCCTTGTCCAGTGAATGGAGTCTTTGTCATCTTTCCTTTGAGACAAGATTGACAAGTGTCATAAGTTTGATATTCGAACGTGTCCAAATATCCTTCTTTATGCAACTTAGTCAACCTTCTCTCATTGATGTGACCCAGTCTACAATGCCATAAGAAAGCTTTATTTAAATCTGGAGACTTTCTTTTTAGTGTGTTCTGGACATTGAAAATTTGGAGTTGGTTTAACACATATATGCCGTTATTTAGAGTACCGGACCCAATCAAACCATGATTAAGGTGGATGTTTACAACATCTCTTACAAACGTGAAATCATAACCTTTATTTGATAACAAGGAAACTGATATGATATTACACGTTAAGCTGGGTACAAAATAACAGTTATGTAAAACCAAAATGTGTCCACTCGTCAATCCTAGGTGATAATCCCCGACGGACGCAGCTCCCACGCTAGCTCCGTTAGCAACCCTGAGGATCATATCACCTTCCTTCAGCACTCTACGGTTTCTCAGTGCCTGCAATGAATTGCAAATATGAGATCCTGACCCGGTATCCAATACCCAGGAAGTAGAGTTGATTGACAGACAATTCTCAATTACAAACACACCTGAAGTCGAAGCCACAGCCTGCTTCGGTTCCTGGTTCTTGGCGTTCCACGCCTTGCAATCCTTCTTCCAGTGCCCTTTCCTGTGACAATGGAAGCACTCATCCAGGCCAACTACCGGTGCTGTAAACTTTTTCTTTCCCTTCTTTCCCACCTTACTAACACCTCCTCTAGGTCTGGGTGCGGCCTTCTTCTTCCTTCCTTTGGCCCTAGCCTTGGACCCGGAAGAAGATGAACCGCCAACAAACATAGCGGGTGTTTCCCTTGCCTTCTGCAAGGTGCCCTCTGCACTCCTTAACATGTTCAGGAGTTCCGCAAGTTCAACTTCTTTTCCTTGAAGATTGAAGTTGAGGATAAACTGGGCGTAGGTGGGAGGAAGGGACTGGAGAACAAGGTCTGTATAGAGCTCATTATCCAAAGTCGTCCCAAGGTCCGCGAGCTCTTCAATATAGCCGATCATCTGTAGGACATGTTCACCTACCGATGACCCGACAGCCAACCTCGCTCGAAACAATTTCTTAGAGGTCTCGTATCTTGCTATACGAGATTGCTCTCCATAAAGTTCCTTTGTATGGAGAAATATGCCATCTAGGGACATATCCTCGTGCCTCCTCTGATGTTCATTGTTCATCGAGGCAAGCACGATGCACTTGGCTCTCGCGCAATCTAAATCCCAGGTTTTGCGGATTTCCTTATCCGCATTGCTGGATTTGGGACCAAGGACAGCAGGTGCTGTAGCGGTGAGGACGTACCCCAGTTTGTCATAGGTCAAAGCCATCTTGACATTCCGCAGCCAATCTTTATAGTTTGGCCCCGTCAGTATATTTTTCTCTAAAAGTAACTTAAGTCCAGTCATTTTCAGGGTCGCTGCAATTAGGAGAGAGAGAAGAAAACTCTTTAGCATGATGCTCTTGCAAGTTTAGAGTGGTTTTTAGTTTATCTAAACTGGATGGCTCCCACTGTTTCTCGAATCCTTCCTCAAACCATAAAAGAAGAATTAGCCAAGACTATTCTCACCGTACAATACTTGCTTAACCGTTCAGCCAGGCCGGTGTCGATACTTCGAGGGAGGTTTTCCAACGCTTTCGCGAAGTTCCTTAATTAAGTAACCTCTTTTCTCTGGGGGCGTAACCCCGCTGACACTTTTCTGGACACCTACTAGGTTTATAGCATTGATCGTTAAGTGACGAATATCCTGATAAGTAGCATATACTCACAGTAGGATCGGGATCCAAATATCATCGTATGATAATGTTGAAGGAATCCTACCAACATTCATCAAACTCCAAATGGTATGCATCTCTTTGCAAATTTCAGTTTCTTTAGAAATTCCCGATATAAGTTTTTTTTTTTTTTTTGCCCCATGCTCTTATGACCTTGGCTTTGGTCAAAATGTCATAAGTCACATGTCAAGTTCTACCCGTCATTATCTTGTCAATTTGAACCCATCCGTATATACCCCTGACTTTGGTCAAATGATAATACGACTGTCCCAAACTAACTCATCTATCTTATGCAACAAATGAAAACCCAGTAGCTACCAAACACTATGCCTTGACTTTGGCCAAAATGCATAGCTTGAATACTACTGAATACCCAAATGAAACGACGGAGGGCTACGACTGGTTTTGGCGAAACCATAAACGTAGTGAACTTGATATAACCGAAGGAACCTGATAGCTTTTAAAAGGAGTGGTTAAATCTCCGCATTTAAAAATATCTGTTTTAAAAATAACCGAGTGGTTTCTTTTAAATTGTTCCAACGATTTAAACTTTGGTTTGTTTTACTTTGCATTATAGATAATGCGTCCCATCATTAACCTATCATTGCAGAAAACAACGAAAATATAACGTCCTCTTATGCCATCCGCATTCGCCACGGGGTCCCGTCATCACCCGTTAGGTTACTTAACTAACGACAGAGCGGGGGCTGGGCTAGCGCGGGTGTAAAACATAAGTGACGTCTAAATAGCTATCATAATATAGATATTTTACATTCGTCTGACGCAATGATATTCATTCCAGAACACAGATAAACAATATTGGATTTGCAAGCAATCTGTATTTCTTTTGAGCCTGCAAGAAAAGACAGATTACACAGTTGTGATGAATAGCCGTTTACCCCACCCTCGACCCCTACGGGTACGGCAAACTACCCACCCGGCAGTCTGTGTACCCCACCTTGGGTCAGTCCTAGGAGCAAAAACAGTAAAATGAAATAATACAACGGTGGCTACAACCGCAACCTGGAAGTGCCCCGCGAATATAATATTACAACAAATTACATTTACAACAAATGAATTAAACAATAACCCATTGCAAACCCCGGCTATACACCACAACAGTCCAATACAGTTTATATGCACAAACAGATATTGCCATTTCAGAAATGTGCAACCCCCTGCCAACCGACATACTAGCAGTTGGGGGAGGTTTACGAACACATTAAACAATCACAGATATAATCCAATACGCAAATACTGTACTTTTCGATCGAATAAACAACATCAATATTGCTCCAAAATCTGCTCTGTTAAACAGTAACCTGAGCAATAATTAAACATTCCAGAAAACCCCAAATTACCCAGAGAAGCAACAGAAGAAAAATCGGCCGCTGACTCGCCAACTCGGCGGCGGAAGCGCGGCAACTCAGTGGCTGAGGCCGCGGTTCCGCGGCGAGTTGGTCGATTCAGTCGACTGTTTTTCTTGGGTGTTCTTCTGGTGTCATGTCAAGCACTCTGAGCTCACCTGAAAAATTTTCTGACATCGTTTTAAATTCGACAGAAACTTACATTTTTTAGGGTTTTCCGGCTTCGTTTTTCCGTTCGAAATTCGTACAAATTTGCAACTAGGTTATTTATTGTTTAGCGAGGCTCTGATACAACTGTAAGTCGATGTAGTACACCCCAGTACTTATGGGGAGGCGGAATTTTCAAAAACAATCAAGTTTAAACAACGAACATCGACTAACCGCATGAATCGAAGCTAAACTATAAATAACCGTATCTTATGAGTTTCTTTTCATAAGTGATTAGGGATTATACCTAATGAAACCGGTCCTTCTTCTTTGCGTCCTCCTTTGTTCTCCTCGACCTTCTCTAGGTAGTAGACGATCCACCCGAGAGCAAAACACCAAGCTAAACCTCTAACTTGAGGTAACTAATCAACTTTGATTGCTAATCAAAGATGAAAGGATGATATAGAGTGTAGGTTATGGATTGTTTAGTCTAACTAAACCTTTGTTCTCAACACATGAGGATTAAGGTTAGTATCTTGAAGATGAGAGCTTGAGGAGAGAGAATGTGTGATAAGATAATGAGAGAAGAGAGAGAGTGTATCATAATATTATGAAGCATTCTTATTATCAAATAATCAATAAAGGAAATGAATAAGCATGCTTCACAAAATATCTTGTGATGATTCATTAACATGAGTCATTAAGCAATAAATGTGCATTAATGAAGTGAATGAATCACCACTATGACTCACTCTCTTTCCAAAACAAACCTCCTTAGTCACATCTTCTAGAAGCTTCTCGAGTAATTACGAGAACGCCCCTCCGATCCGTAAAAATACGGAAAAACTTTAGACTGTAAAAATCCAATAACCGGATACCAGTAACTGGCTTAAACCAAAGCCGACTGGTAAAATCTGTCCGAAAGTCGTACGCGCGTAAACGCACGTATGTGTCCGAACCCTTTGTCGCAAAACCATGCAACCTCTATATCGTTTCGCCTGGAGTAGGAAACTCTCTGTGTGGGACTCTAGAGACTCGACTACAACGCTGGCAGTGGGTTTAACCACAGACCGCAAGCGGCACTAGCTGTACGTAACGGTCCCCAGGTAGTTGTCGATAAGAAGGCCGATGAGTAAACCCATCCGAACTCCTACTGAGTCTGATGTGACAATCTCCATACAGTCCGGTCCGTTCGTCCAAGACTATCGCATATCGGGCCTAGGGGGGCGGCAAGCGTCAGTCCCCTAATGCGGTATAAGTCGTGTCGGAGTGAAGCCCATTACACCCTGAGAAACTACTGGAATCTACCAGCAAATCTCGCTTGCCCTGGCCAGGGACTTTGCGTAATGGCTCTCTGACACAGCACGATATCTACTCCCAATACCGGGAGGGACGAATCCTTTCTAACCGCCACTGCCTCCAAGTGCTCGGGACTGCACCCAACTGCTACCTGTTTGCACGACTCCTTTGAGCCGTGGTAGGGTAGCAATCTAAGAACAGTGGGACACACTCGAGGCGAAGTAGCAGTGTCAAGTCTGCGGACTACGCTGTACTCATGTCACCTGGGAACTGTTCACTGACGACTGGTATCAAACCAACCAACAGTTCCCTGTGAGTCCTGTCCGGTGTACCCGTAACCTAACGAGCACCTGTATACTATCTCCAGTACGACGTACTGACGGCTGTGGGACAGACCATCTCCCCAACTGGGATGAGAAGCGTACACACTAGTCTACTCCGGAGTATCGATGCTCTGTCTCGATAATCCAACGACCAGGGACCTGAATAAGGATGTGCTTGTAGACTACCCAGCCCCCACTAGTGTGACTGCCATCACAACGCTGGTAGACAAGCAAGATCCTAAGAGCTCTATCAATACGTACACTCACATATTAAGATAGAAAAACCAAGTAGCATACTACCATGTTTAGCAAGACTGTTATATACATGTGAATATCCCAAGCTTCCATTAAGTAATATACAAGCTAGTATGATACAGTAATGGCCTTCTAGGGCATAAACACTAACAAGGGATACATCCACTTTGTTTGTAGGAGGATCATCTTCTTCTAGGTCCAAGGCTAAAGCCAAGGGAAAGAAGAAGAAGGCCCCCGCCAAACTAAGGGGCGGTGTAAGTAAAGTGGATACGAAGGGAAAAGCAAAAGCAACAAAATTAGCGGGAAAGCTTGTGGATAAGGAAGAATGCTTCTATTGTCATAAGAAAGGACACTGGAAGAATGATTGCAGGGCCTGGAAGGCCAGAACACAGGAATTGAAGCAGGTTGCAGCTTCAGCTTCAGGTGTGTATGTTATTGAAAACTGTCTTTCAATAAACTCTACTTCCTGGGTATTGGATACCGGATCAGGATCTCATATCTGTAATTCTTTGCAGGCGTTGAGAAACCGTAGTGTTTTGAAAGCAGGTGACATGACCCTCAGAGTTGCGAACGGAGCTAGCATGGATGCTAAAGCCGTGGGGGACTATCACCTGGGAATGTCAGATGGACATGTTTTGGTTTTGCGTAATTGCTTTTTTGTACCCAACGCAACTTGTAATATCATTTCTGTATCTTTAGTTTCTAAAGAAGGTTATGAATTTGCGTTTGTAAGTAATGTTGTAAACATTCACCTTAATCAAGTTTTGATTGGGTCAGGTACTTTGAGTAATGGTATATACGTGTTAAACCAACCACAGATTTTTAATGTCCAGAATACACACAAAAGAAAGTCTCCAGAAATAAATCAGACTTTCTTATGGCATTGTAGATTGGGTCACATCAATGAGAGAAGGTTGACTAAGTTACATACAGAAGGGTATTTGAATGCGTTCGAATATCAGTCGTATGCCACTTGTCAATCCTGTCTCAAAGGAAAGATGACAAAGACTCCGTTTACTGGACATGGAGTAAGAGCGAGCGAGCTCTTGGGACTCGTACACAGTGACGTGTGCGGTCCAATGTCTACACATGCCCGAAGCGGACATTCTTACTTCATTACTTTTACGGATGACTTCTCAAGGTACGGTTATGTCTTCTTAATGAAACATAAGTCCGAGGCCTTTGGAAAATTCCAGGAGTATAAGAATGAAGTAGAGAAACAAACCGGCAAAAGTATTAAGATTCTAAGATCGGATCGAGGTGGAGAATACTTAAGTGCCGAATTCCTGAATTACTTAAAAGAGAATGGTATTCTCTCTCAGCTTACTCCTCCATATACTCCGCAACATAACGGTGTATCGGAGAGACGGAACCGAACCCTATTGGATATGGTTCGGTCCATGATGAGTAACGCTGAGTTGCCGCGATCATTCTGGGGATATGCGCTAGAATCAGCCGCATACCTTTTGAACCGAGTTCCCACTAAGACTGTGCCTACTACGCCATTTGAGATGTGGTGTGGGAAGAGACCCCATCTTAATCACATTAAGATATGGGGAAGTCCAGCTTTTGTCAAAAAGCAGCATGCGGACAAGCTCGAGGCACGCTCAGTACTGTGCAAGTTTGTGGGATATCCAAAGAATTCCAAGGGATATTTCTTCTACTGCGAAGAGGAACAAAAAGTTCTTGTTTCTCGTCATGCCCACTTTCTAGAACACCAGTTCATAGAAAAGGAAATAAGTGGGAGCGCAGTAGAACTGGAAGAGATTCCAGAACCACAGACTATTACTGAAAGTTTAGTGGAACCAGAGGGTTCGGAAGAACAGGACATTCCTACGCCGCTCCGCAGAAGATGTAGGCAGTCTCATCCGCCCGAGAGATACTACGGTTTTCTCATAGACGGGGATAGAGAGGATTGCATCATAGATTATGATGAGCCTACTAGCTTCCAGCAGGCCGTTTAGAGCGCTGACTCAGTGAAATGGCTGGATGCAATGCGGACCGAAATGGAGTCCATGTACACCAACAAGGTTTGGACGTTGGACATTGCTCCAGACGGGGTAAAACCCGTAGGATGCAAGTGGATCTTCAAAAGGAAGATTGGTGTAGATGGACAGGTTGAGACCTATAAAGCTAGGCTGGTAGCAAAAGGTTTTCGTCAAAGACCTGGTTTGGACTATGACGAAACCTTTTCTCCAGTAGCCATGCTGAAATCCATTCGGATCCTTCTTGCCATTGCTGCCTTCCACGATTATGAGATTTGGCAAATGGACGTAAAGACAACTTTTCTAAATGGAAATTTAGAGGAGTGTGTCTATATGGACCAGCCAGAGGGTTTCATTCAGAGTGGGAGCAGCGGAAAGGTGTGCAAGTTGCTTAAGTCCATCTATGGACTAAAGCAGGCATCGCGGAGTTGGAACATCTGCTTTGATGAGACGGTCAAAGAATTTGGCTTTATCAAAAATCCAGATGAACCATGCATCTATAGTAGATTTGTAGCGAGAACTGTAGTATTCCTCGTTTTATACGTGGATGACATTCTCTTAATAGGAAATGACATTCCTATGCTACAATCTGTCAAGGGGTTCTTGTCACACAGGTTCTCCATGAAAGACCTGGGTGATGCCTCATACATTCTGGGTATCCGGATCTACCGTGACAGATCCAAGAGGATATTAGGACTTTCACAGTCCAGGTACATCGACACCATACTGAAGAGATTCAGTATGGAAGATTCCAAGCGCGGTAACCTACCGGCTTGTCACGGGATCACCCTCTCTAAAGAGATGTCTCCCAAGACTGATTTGGAGAGGGATCGCATGTCTATTATACCCTACGCTTCTGCGGTAGGCTCTATAATGTATGCGATGTTGTGTACCAGACCGGATGTAGCTTATGCACTGAGTGTGGTAAGCCGGTATCAGTCTAACCCTGGGGAGAAACATTGGATAGCAGTAAAGAACATTCTCAAGTACCTGAGAAGGACTAAGGAGATGTTCTTGGTGTATGGCGGAAAGGACCTCCAGATCGAGGCCTTTGCTGACTCCAGCTTCCAGAGTGACAAGGATGATTCCAAGTCCATGTCGGCTTTTGTCTTTACCCTCAATGGAGGGGCGGTGTGTTGGAAGAGTTCCAAACAGGAAACCGTTGCAGACTCGACGATGGAAGCGGAATACTTCGCTGCATCTGATGCCGCAAAAGAAGCTGTCTGGATGAGGAAGTTCTTGAAAGAACTTCAGGTGGTTCCGTCCATTGTTGATCCAATACCTCTGTATTGCGACAACAACGGGGCTATATCTTTAGTGAAGGAACCCAGGTCCCATCAGAGATCCAGGCACATCTTGAGGCGGTATCACCTGATCAGGGAGATCGTGGATCGCCAGGAGATCGAGGTTCGGAGAGTCGCTTCAGAAGACAACACTGCAGATCCATTCACCAAGGCCTTGCCCCAGACTCAGTTCGAGCGGCTGATCGAGATGATAGGTCTTCGATACGCCAGTACATGGCCTTAGTGCAAGTGGGAGATTGTTAGTGTATATGCCCTAGAGGCCATTACTGTATCATACTAGTATGTATATTACTTAATGGATGCTTGGGATATTCACCTTGTATATACAATCTTGCTCAAAATAGTAGTATGCTACTTGGTTTATTTCTACTTCAATGTGTACATGTGTTTATTTTTGTATATCGCCTGAACACATTAGTGGAGCCCTTAGGATCTTTGCTTGATTACCAGCGATGTGATGGCCGTCACACTAGTGGGGCTGGGTAATCTATAAGCACATCCTTATGCAGGTCCCTGGTCGCAGGACTATCGAGACAGGGCATCGATACTCCGGAGTAGACCAGCGCATGCGCTTCTCATCCCAGTGTGGGAGACGGTCTGTCCCACAGCCGTCAGTACGTCGTACTTGAGATAGTATGCGGGTGCCCGTTAGGTTACGGGTACACTGGACAGGACTCGTCGGGAACTGACTAGTTGGTATTATACCTATCGTCAGTTATCAGTTCCCAGGTGACATGAGTACAGCTTAGTCCGCTGACTTGACACTGTCACTTCGCCTCGGGTGTGTTCCCACTGTACTTTGATCACTACCCTACCACGGCTCAAAGGAGTCGTGCAAACAGGTGGTGGTTGGGTGCAGTCCCGAAGCACTTGGAGGCAGTGACGGTTAGACAGGATTCGTCTCTCCCGGTATTGGGGGTTGACATCGCGCTGTGTCTAGGAGAGCCATTACACGAGTAGTCCCTGGCCAGGGCAAACGAGATATACTGGTAGGTTTCCAGTGTTATCTCAGGGTGTTTTGGGCTTCGCTCCGGCACGACTTGTACCGCTATTGGGGGACTGACGTTTACCGCCCCCTAGTCCCGCCATGCGATGTATCAGACGAACAGACCGGACTGTACGGAGAATGTCACACTCAGGCTCAGTAGGAGTTCAGATGGGTTTCGCCTCGTCGGTCTTCTTGTCGGCATTACCTGGGGACCGTTACGCACAGCTAGTGCCGCTTGCGGTCTGTGGTTAAACCCACTGCCAGCGTAGTGTCGAGTCTTTAGAGTCCCACACAGAAAGCTTTTCGCCTTTAGGCAAAAGAGTAGAGGTCGCATGGTATTGCGACAGGTCGCATGGTTTTGCGACAGGGTTCGGTCACATCCGTGCACTTGTGCACGTACAGTGTCCGGACAGTTTACACTAGCGGGCTTTGGTTTAAGCCAGATCCTAGTGTACCTTATGGGATTGGATTTATCCAGTTTGCATTCGTGTTCCTCGGAACGCGGATGCGGGTGTGTATGCACAGTTGACAGGGAGGCACAGACAGCGGATTCTCATCAGGGTTGTTGACAGTTGACCGTTGACTTTTTGACTTTTTGCTCAACCCTAATGAGAATATGATATGTGATTAACTATTATATTAATTAAGTATTATGGTGACTTGGTTGTTGACTTTTGTTGATTTTGTTGACTTGTTGACTTTTGTTGACTTGTTGACTTTGTTGACCGCTTGACTAGGCTTGACTAGTTGACGATCATGATAACCATGACTATCATTTCATGCCAAAGACTTTTACTTGCTTGTTCATTTGAGTAAAATGAGTGCATGACATGATAAGGTTATGGTTGCTTCAACCATCACATAAGACTTTTATTGATATGATGAGTTATGATTACTTTGGATTATGAGAGGGTGGAGACAAAAGAGAGCCTCATTCTTTCTTGCTCATTCTCTCTCTTGTTCTTGAGCACTCCATTTTGTTCTCACCCTCTTGCTCTTGCTCCCTCTCTTTAATCTATGGTTCATATCTCTCATGAGTTGAGAATCAAGAACCATAGATAAAATCCCATTCTAAATCTTCTCTACTCATTCTAGTTCACTAGGTTTAGCAAACCAAGTGAACTAGTTTCTTCAAAGAACGAAGAAGGAGCTAAAGGTTGGAGCTTTCAAGTGGATCTATCTTCGGCGTACGGAGACGACGAGAAGGAGCCATCGGACCACCACCGGAGCTTGAAGACGAAGGAGTTCAAGACAAGCTAGGTATAACCATCTTCATCCGAGTAGCTAACTCTCTTTAGCTAGTTTGCTAGTTTTAGTTTAGGAAAAGATCCCGACTTTGTTTAGTCCATGTTGCCCCTTGCGCTAAAAATTTGATTTTTATACCGTTTCCGCCTCCCCGTAAGAACCGGGAGAGGTAGCATGGACTTACACACACGGGCTGTGATTATGCGACATCGCAATAATTAGCCTTAAGTGCAAGTGGGAGATTGTTGGATATAGTGCCCTCTAAGTCAATTATTGGATCGCAGGTATGTGATTGCAATGATTGAGGGAGGACCTATACCGATAGAACAGTCTTACTCGAGATGATAGTATGCTATCTGGTTTATCTTTATCATCATGTATATGTTGATAAAACCTATAGGATTCTGGCTTAACTGTCAACAGTACTATGGCGATCATATATGTGGGAGCTGAGGTCTATAAGCGCATCCTTAAAGTGTCCCTAGTCGTGGGAGTTTCGAGACAGGGCATCGATACTCCGGAGTAGACTAGTGTATACAGTCAATACCCCGACGAGGGGCGGTGGCCGGTCTCACAAGCCACTGGTGTCAGTTGGTTCACCATGATGTATACTGGTGCTCATTTGGTTATGTGTAGACCGGACAGGACTCGCCGGGAACTTGCTGGTTGGTATTATACCTAGCGTCAGATAGCAGTTCCCTGGTGACATATGTACAGGTTAGTTCATCGACCTGAGGTCGTCATTTGTCTCGTGTGAGTTCCCACTACACTTTGATTTATACCCTACCACGGGTCAAAGGAGTCGTGCAAACAGGTATATTTTGGGTACAGTCCCAAGCCATGTGGAGGCAGTGAGCAGATCGTCTGGGATTCGTATCTCCCGGTGTTGGGGGTGAGATCGCGCGGTGTTTAGGAGAGCCATTACACGAAATCCCTGGCCAGGGTAATCGAGATTTACTAGAAGGTATTCCAGTAGTATCTCAGGGTGTTATAGGCTGCTTTCTGACACGACTTATGCAGCTATTGGGGGTCTGACGTTTACCGGCCACCTAGGCCTAATATGCCATACTCATAGACGAATGGACCGGACTGTACGGATATTGTCACTGTCAGACTCAGTAGGGTTTCTGGATGAGTTCTCTCGTCAGCTTCCCTTCCAATCGATACATAGGCAACTGTTACGTACAGCTTGTACCTCTGACGTTCTAGTGGTTATACCTAGTGCCAGTATGTTGATGAGTCATTAGAGTCCCCCACAGATACTTTCCCAAGTTCGGGCGAAACGTTGTAGAGGCCGTATGTTTTTATGGCAGGGTTCGAAAAATGCACGTGTGTTTTCGCACGTGTCATTTTTCGGGCAGATAATACTGGTAGGCTTTGGTTTAAGCCGGATCCCAGTATTATATTGTATAGATATAATATCTTTGTCCCAGTTGCATTTATATTCGGTCGTAATACAAATGCGGGTATGTTGATACTGTTATGGGGTTATCCTAAAATTCGTTTCAGGATCACTTTTGGAAGTTGCCAGTTTCCAGTTTTCTATCACCCGTATTTAACATTCGGTTAAATACGGATTTATCTTTTCTTTTTTGGGTGAGTCATGGTTCTAGAAGATTCTAGAAATGGTGACTAGGATTAGTGACTCATCATGGCATTAATTATTTGGTGACTAGGTTTTCATGACTCATTCTTGCATTAATTACATTGGTGAGGTGTTTAATTTGAGTCACCATTTGCATTAATGGTTTTTGGTAATGCTTAAGATATTTCTCCTTGATCTTTTGCCTTATGATTACCACCCCTTGCTCCTACACTTACCTCCCCCCTCTCCTTTATATGGCCGGCCCCTCTTGTGGGAATGATGATGGTTAATTCCTTTGAAAAGATTATGATATTTAAGAGTATGGAAATTTGATAGCTCAATTTACATTTACCCGATTCCAAATGGCAACTTCATTAACCATTCGTCCATAGCCATGGACGTAACGAGACAAAGTGTTCTACTCATTCTCTACATCAATCTTGGCCATCTCTTTTAGCAAACTTGATGATCGAGTTGCCTCGGTTCAGAGACGGGAGCCCGTTTAAAGATCCGTCGACGTGGTGCCACCTGGACGACGAGACTGGAGTTTAAGAACATCGAAGCAGCCGCAACAAAGCGTAGGATGATGGTTGAAGACCGAAGGACTCGGATCGTTCGGTAAAACTTTTCTACCCACTTTGTAGTTTGTTAGTTTAACTTTAATGGCAGATCCGGGTTATAGTATGCGATAGCGCCAGCTAAAAAGTTTTTGTTCAACATTTGGCGTCTGTTAGACGGCCGGGGCACTACCGTAGACTTACAGCAGAGACAGTCTTCTATAGACTGGCAGATCTTATGTGATAGTCATATACAGTTTGAGTTCACATCGGCAGGAGGCCAGTTAGCACATGTTTGCACCCGACCTCAGTTATTAGATCACATTCGAGAGACACAGCCCGCAGATACTCGTATGATGGAGATAATGGATCTGGTTAGGCAGGGCAGGGAGACGGAGTTTGTGATTGATGATCATGGGGTATTACGTTTTAGGACTCGTCTCTGTGTGCCAGATTTTGACGGATTGAGGCGTAAGATTTTAGAGGAGGTCCACAGGTCAGCATACAATATTCATCCCGGTTCCACCAAGATGTATCATGATCTGAAGGATGTTTATTGGTGGGAAGGAATGAAGAGGGATGTTGCAGAATATGTTTTCGAGATGCTTGACTTGTCAGCAAGTCAAAGCAGAACACCAGAAGCCAGCCGGAGAGTTGTAGCCCTTACCTATTCCAGAGGGGAAATAGGAACAAATTTCCATGGATTTCGTGGTGGGTCTACCCAGGACTAGCAGAGGGTACGATTCTATTTGGGTGATTGTTGATAGATTGACGAAGGCAGCTCATTTTCTCCCAGTGAAGACGACGTATGGTTTTGCGTAGTATGCTCAGATCTATATCGATGAGATTGTACGTCTGCATGGGGTTCTGACATGCATAGTTTCAGATAGGGGTACCCAGTTTACTAGCAGGCTATGGCAGAAACTTCAAGAAGTTTTAGGTACACGATTGAGTTTTAGTACAGCTTTCCACCCACAGACAGATGGTCAGTCGGAGCGGACCATTCAGACACTAGAGGATATGCTTCAGACTTGTAGCCTTGATTTCGGTGGTAGTTGGGATCGTCATCTACCTTTGATAGAATTCTCGTACAACAACAGTTTTCCGGAGACGATCCAGATGGCACCCTTTGAAGCTTTCTATGGGAGGAAATGTCGATCACCCGTTTGCTGGACGGAACTGTGTGAGAGTTGCATCTTGGGACCGCAGATAGTACAGGAGACTACAGAGAAGATTCAGATGATACGGGATAGAATGAAGGCGGCCTAATGCAGACAGAAATCGTATGCAGATCGACGGCTTCGTAGACTCGAGTTTGGAGTGGGAGATCATGTGTTCCTTCGGGTATATCCAATGAAAGGTTTGATGCGTTTCGGGAAGAAGGGGAAGCTCAGCCCCAGATATGTCGAACCTTATGAGATTCTGGAGAGAGTTCGTGCTGTAGCTTATCGCTTAGCACTTCCACCGAGTTTTCCCGATGTGCAGCCGGTGTTTCACATTTCCATGCTTCGCAAGTATCTTCAAGATCCTTCTCACGCGATCCAGCATCAGACCTTACAGCTTGAGCCAGATTTATCCTACACAGTGCAGCCAGTTGCTATTCTTGAAAGGCAGGCAAAGAAATTACGATCAAGGGTACTTCCGTCTGTAAAAGTTCTTTGGCAAGGAAAGAATCGCAAGGAGATTACTTGGGAGACCGAGGATAAGATGCGGAAGATCTTCCCACATCTTTTCGAAGGTATGTCTAGTTAATTATTTTTAATTCAGGGACCATATTTTCTTAAGGGGGGGATATTGTAGCACTCTGAAAAGTTAAAAATAAATAAAATTAATTTAATTTAATAATAGTATGATATTGTAAAGTGGTTAAAAACAAATAAGTCAAGTTTCGTAAGTTCTATGTAAAAACAATTTAAATAAAAATTTTAGTATACAATATAAATTAATTATAAGGGTTTTAGTGATAATTTTAGCTTCATTTTAATAAAATGTGTGTTTTATAATAAGCTAAGTTGTGAGGGGTTTTTAAGTAAAGTTTAGGATTAGTGTGCAAATGGAAAATTGTTAAGGGTGTAAATGAAAATGTGGTGGAAAATTATTTAGTTTAGAATTTAAATTCAAATTAAATCAAATTATAATGATAAGGCATGAACACCTCTTGCTTGCATGCACAACTCTCACCTCACACCTCCTACTTGCAAGAAACCCTTACCTCTAGCTTGATCACACCTCCTCCTTCACCTTATCCGTTCAATTACCATATATAAACCTTGTTCAGATCATGGTTAATTAAAAAATTCTGAAATTTCTGAGTGAAAACAAAAGCTAAAAAGAGAAAGAAAGAACAAGAGGAAGATGAAGAAGAAGGAAGCTAAGTTCTAGTTTTTAATCACCCTCAAGCTAGGACACAGGGTTTAGCATCTTGGAGGGGTTCTTCCAACAACATATTGTGGGTAAATTCATAATCACAGTAGGAATTTAGGTTCTGTACTTAAATTATTTTGAAATGAACAAGTTTCATAATTTCGTATTTTAGTTAATTATAGGCTCTGTTGAAATCTGCTAATGTTTGGAAGATAATTAACTTAACTAAACAGTACTAAAATAAGGTATGTAACACTTAGAGAAAACCATAGGATCACGAACCAGAGGGCTCGGATTTGGGCCGGCGACCAACATGGAAATTCCGGCGACGCCGGTTTTGTAGGTGGCTTGGTAGTTTTGGCTTGTTGGGTAGGTTTCAGTGTATAATTTTGGCCATTTTGGTGTTATTTAAATAAGTTTGTTTCACTGCAGATAGAATCTGGAAGCGTATATCGGAAAAGATATCTTAAAACACAAAATACGACACGGTTAAAGCGTATCGCGATCTGTTCTCTGTCGCGATGCAGAATTGAGTTAAAATCCAGAAAGGTTAAGTGTTTAATAGCTCGATATAGTCATATATAATATAACTAGTACGTGGGAACGGGTGTTTTTCATTTCCGTCATGTCGGAGTAGCCGTTTACTTATATAAATTAAATTGTGATATTAGATTCGAATACGGGATTTGCGGAGGCAGCAAGGAAAGGGAAAGGATTGGCAATTCCTGAATAGATTCACGTTTTCCGGTGAGTAGACTAAACATCTACCGAGGAATTGTGTAAAGATGGCGTGATACGCCCGTAGTTTTAATTAACTTAATGCTTTATTTGTTATGCCAAATTGACAATATGCATTAATAATTCACATATACCTTGCTTAGATGTTAGAACACTATACAAGTATCGACGAGTCATGCCACATGCACATTTATATGTTACACACACCTCGTCGATATTACCATGTCACTTTTACACTTAGCAAAATTCTTGTTAAAATGATTCATATCGTGTCGTACACACCAATAATAGTAGTAAATTGCATCATTAATATCATGTTTAGCATCTGTGTATTTCATGTTGATATAAGAGATAAATGTATTATTGAGGATTTATGGTTTTGATGTTTTGAATACTATTACATAAATCCAGTGATTTTCATGATTGATGCGTCATGACCAGCATGAGATGTTTTATGATTTGGTTTTGTTCCGTACCGAGTGGGGGAGATACACGGTCGCAGATTTTACGTTATCCATACTGAGTGGGGGATATAAACAGTTGGATACATGGTGGACCCGGTCGAGACCGAGGGGCAGGATAGCCGCATTGAGGCGGGGGAGCCTAGCGAGGTTACTCGATACCGGAGATAGTGGTAAAAATACGGCGTATATCTAGAGGATAACGACCGGTATTGTTGATTTCAGGATCATTCGAGGAATGATGCCTGTGAGAAATGGATGTTTTGTGTCGATGATGGACACGGGGAAATGAATTTTATTGGGAATAAATGTTGAGATTTCAGTTTGGACTATAAGATTCATATTATATATTCTTGATTTTCACATATAATCATACATTATACTTGTTCACATCTTAGTTAGTATGATTATCATATTTACATTATTATCCATTATATGTTCGTTATATTCACTGAGTTGTGCCACAGGTCCTTGCAGGGGTAGAGTGGACGGTTAGCTGCGGTGCAGATCAACTTTTGCAGCTTTATCACATCTTTTGATAGGTGGGTTACATATATAGTAACCTTCTCTTTTGGTATTGTATTTTGTATCTAGAAAATCTCCATCAGACCTGTATATGACTTAGAGTGAGAGATGATATGTATATTATTGACAGTTGAGATCGTTTAGTTCTATAAATTGTGGTTCCTTTCTTTATGTCTGAGATTCGTGTTGATGTCTTATATACTGAGATTTTATTTTCCGTTGTTGTTATTGTTGATCCCAATTAGGGATGCAACCAAACTTAACACCTTATAATTGTTTAATATTTTAACTTCATAACATGTGATTTTTACTTAAAAATTAAAATTTTATATATGGAATTCCGCAAAAAGGATTTTGATCTTGGTTTTTGGCTTACTTGGACTGTGTGCATATCTTTAGATATGATACAATCTAAGTGCCGGTCACATCCAAACTTGGGTCGTGACATCTACTATCGCCGAGCCCAAGGTAGCAACTCATTCTCAAGAGTCGGGAACTGCTCCTATCGTCGCTCTTTCCCCCTGCGGCTCCTTGCCGTTGCCGGGCGCTGCGAGTGTCACGACGATTCTCATGGAATCGGAGGATGAGGCTACGGGTGGCAAGACCGTTCCGATGGAGGAGGGTGAAGCATTCACTGCATCCAGTGACGCCCTTGTCGCGGTCTCGACCGGCGACTCACCGGGTAGATTTTAGGTCATTACTCTCCCCTTTATTCTGCAATCCCTTTCAATTTCTTTTGACAGTGTTTCTCTTATTTCTAATGCAGGTGTGATGAGCGTTGGGGTTATTCCATCCGAGGAAGCATCTCCAATTGCTGCTTTGATGGTGACCGCTCCTTTACCTTCTTTCGTACCCTCTCAAATGCTGGAAGGTGCGGATTTGTGACCCATCAGCTTCATTGTAGGTAGTATACTTTATGTACTGACATTGCATTATTATATCCTTGCAGGAGTCCTTTTTGATCACCTGTATCAGATGCTACACACACACTTCTCCTTTCAGTCAAAGATTGCCTCTTCTAGCGGAGCTGGTGAGTACAGCCTTTAGTTAACGTCTCTTCTTTTCTTTTACGGGCAGTCAAATCGTTTTTAATTCTTATTTGTTTTAATTGCAGCCCTACAGATCGAAGGAGGAGATGAAAGAACAGTTGCACCACTGGTACTCTCGGTCTTGCCACCTGCTGCAGTCGGTATAGTAAACTCCGTTGTTCATGAACCTCCTTTATTTCTTGAACCGTTATTTGACTGTGATTTTCTTTGTAGCTGTGACACCGACTTTAGCTCCGTTTAAGTCTCAAGTCATAATGCCAGCAGGCCCCTTCTCTCGACGCCCCTCTTCCAAAGGTGCTGTGAATAGCCTGCGCACGTTAATCGATCATCTCGAGGAGCTTGATGCGGAGACTCCTGCCCTTGCTGCAGATTTCGCTGCTGAGGTTAATCCCATGCTGGCGACGCTCGTGCTCTTTCATAATGAAGGCGTTGTGGAGTCCTGGGTTAATCATTGCAGAAAAATCGAGGCCTGTCTGCATAAGCTTAAGTTCAGACGTCCTGCCCCCGAGGTCTTGGCTGTGAACTCCCAGCGGGCTACATGGGTTGAGGAGAGCACCCCTTAACTTCCACCATCTTGAACAAAAAGCGGCTTTGAGGCATAATGTAACATTTTCAAAAATATAAAATATTAATTTTGGGAAATTTTATAATTTAATATTATTTTATTGATTATTTTAATATTAAATCTATTTTTAAATGCAAATAAATGGAGAAAAATTACGGAAAATTATGGAAAATTCTAAAATAAGATAAATTAGCGAATTATGACATTTTTTTTAAGTTGTTGTGATCATTTTGACACTAGTTTAGTGCTAATCGCGATTAAAATCGCTAATCGGGTTTTTTTGGTAATTTTGTGCAAAACTTGCACATGTCACTTTTTCCTACACTTATGCATTTTTGTTACCATGAATTTCTTTTGGGGTTACTATTCTCATGAGAAGGTTTAGGGATTTAGAGAAAAGGAAAAGAAAAGAAAAAGGTAATGATGAGGGTAGGTGAGAGAGAGAGTGGACAATTGACTTTTAACCCTTAGCCATTTCTCTCCCCTCTCATTTCTCCCCCTCTTCCTCTCTCCTTACTGCTGCTGCCCTAGCCCTCTTCTCCCCTCCACTAAATCCCCTCACTTCATCTCTAAAACCACACCAAAATCCTATGTCGGTTTCACAAAAAAGATGCGCAAGCTCGAGATCTTCAAGATGGACCTAGAAAGCTTGGATTGTGACCACTTGGGGCAACTCAAGAAAGTTCTTGAGTTGCCAATTAAGGTAATTTCTGAACCATTGTCTTAGTTTTACCTTTTCATATACCCCTATGCAAGTTTAGAATTGAAATCGGGTGAATTTGTGGACTTGGTGAAAACTAGTTAGGGTTTGAAGGATTTGTGAGTTGTGATGGTTGATTTGAGTTCAGTGGAGATCGTATGAACACCCTAGAGCTAGAAACCCAGCCCAATCCCATTGGAAGCCAAGAATACGGAATTTCGGGGAAATTGTGTAATCTGTCACTGTTATTTGGAATCTGCTATCATACGAGGTATCCTAAAATAAAATTGAGTGGACAGTAGCATGTGCAGGCACCCAGGAAACTAATCCCAAAACCCTAGCCCCTATCTCATCCGTACGGCCGCCAAAACCTCCATTCTGGCCGCAAATTGCGGCCAGACCAGTGGGGAAATTCCTCGTTTTGCGTGCCTGGCCCCATTTCATCAATTCTTGGCCCTGAGTACTTCTAGTTTTGACAGATTCTATCTAGGGTGAAATCTGGGACATATATCCTAAGTTGTCGTTTTGGATTCGTGTTTCCGTATTCCGTATTTTTGGATTGGAAATGGTGGAATGTGTTTTGCCTCGACTATTGTCGTTTATACGACGATACAGAGGATTATGGATGGTTTTGAAGGCGTGCCATAGGTTCTCACCTATAGGCCCCTTATCGTATCGTTTTGGAGTTTATGCGCCGTTTTAGATTGGATTTGGTTTTAATGCGCATATACGATATTTTGATGTGTAGGTACCCATGAAGACTTCGGGACGACAAGCATACGTGGTGACGTCCGTAATTGGTGATGCAAGGTGAGTAGATTATATCTACGGGGGAAAGTCGGGTGGATGGCGTATAGCACCCCCGCAGTCCGTAGATAGCTTATTACATGGTATTGTGATATTAGGTGTATTTTGGATATGTAGGGTTAGAAGTGACTAGTGTAGTTCATAGTCGCGAACCCTAGGATAGAGTTACACCTATACATATACCCTTGCTTTTCACATGTACTTACACTGTGATTGATGATATGTGACGACTTTGGAGATGAGTCGATATTGTGGGCTTGGTGCCCTGGGATCGGTGATTTGATACGATTCATATGTGGGATATGACTTGTGATTCTTGCGGGCTTGGGATGTGTGTTTACCCCCGCATGCATACATTACCGATGTTACCGTTTGTACTAGAGATAGGGTAGTACATCCAGACTATATGATCTGATGATGGTGATATTTGTTATGTGATGAGACAATGAGATGTTGACCCCTACCCAGCTTTTGGGAATGCCGTACGATGATTTACCGTACGAGCCGATATTGATGATAGATCCGCACTCATAGCTAGAGGATATCTTACGATATGACATTGAGGCGGGATCACCGACTATATATCTACATATATACATTGACTCAGTTTTAGGTGGTTTCCACACCTACCCCTCCTGATTGACAGGATACTTAGATGTAGTTGCATAGTAGATACTTCACTGTGCTGCTGATTACTAGATTTCCGCATATTCATGTTATTCGCATTGCTGGCATATGTTCATTACCATGTTATTATCATGCTGTTAGGACACCAGCACCATTATCGATGATGCGTATGTTTCACGTACACTACTTGCCGGCTCACACACTTCATCATCGATAATTGCCATGTCACTACACCGTAGTACTATTGCATTCGTGATATGATGCTTCCTTTGACATATGCGCATTCCTATTCCATGTTGCATGATTTCCGATATGATTACTCTCTTTACATGTCGCATATATCATGGATTGATTGCATAGTACATCGCATTGGATTTACTGCTGGATGTTGGATTTTCATGTGATTCTGGTTTTTGAGGACCGTGGGGTTATTTAAGAAAAGAGGCACTTTATGAAAACCCGGTACCTCGTGATATGATATTTCGGTGCGTCCACCACGCGTTTTCTCGGTGCTGAGACGTGTGCTTGAAACCCGATTCGAGGAGGTGATGTACCGTTTACGGGTTCGTGGTGGGCCCGGTATGGTTCCCCTCGGCAAGATGATCGATGGGTTATGCCGATTGAGCCTGGAGGCGGGCGAGTACCTACCGGTGATTTTACCTGAGCTCGGCGGATATCCGGGGGATACCGCCTGGAGCCGAGAGATGGGCATACTGCTGGGGCCGACGGGCCGATATCCGCAGACGGAGCCCAGAGATGGACATGGGTTGACTCATACTGCCGGGGCCGAGGGCCGATATCCGCAGACGGAGCCCCATATGGATGAGGATTTACGTGTCGATGCTTGGCACGGGTTTCATGATGGGTTTTCCATGATTTTATTTATATCCTCACATTGCATACATGATGCTTGCTGTCAGTGGGTGACAGGTGGACGGGTTCCACAGATATATAGACCGGATTTACACTTATCTTGCACCAATATTAGTGGTATGGGACGCTAATATATGTGTATTGATATTATTGATATTTCTTCATTGATACTTCATGCAGACATACCTTACACTGATGTCATGTTGTTACCTGAGTACCTGGCACTATATACATGATTAGATGTTACCTTGCCACCTTTTTACACTCAGATGTACTCTTGTGGATATTTTACTGATCGTTGACTTAGGATTATGTCTTGCATTCGATTTATCCTTGTAGATGTTTCTATTCACGAGTTGGCAACTCACCCCCGTTGTGCCACAGTTCTTGCAGGTTCTGCCGTACAGGTTCTATTGCGGCATTTCTGGCACATTTCCTTCTTGCGGGTGATTTGCTTTGGTAGGTGGATTCCTTCGTATCAGGAGTCACCTTTGTATTTAATTTATTCATTGTATCTAGAAATTGTCCATCAACCAAAACTTGTATATTCTTTCAGACTCAGGGACAGTGTTGTATTATTCGACCTTAGAGTCGCGCTTAGTAGTATTGCGGTTTTCTTGCTACTTTTGAGCTTTCTTTTGGTTTTGATCCTCGCCACTTGGCGTTGTATATTATCATATCATTGCGTGGTTGTGACCGTCGATTGACGAAGAGCTAGCTCCCGCTTGGGGATGCCTTTATCATTTTATATATTGTTATTCATGTTGTACCCCATTCGGGGCCAGTTTTACAAGAGAAACTCTGCCGAAATTTTTAGAAAAGACTTATTGTTTTCAAAACATACCTTCGGCTTAGTTATTTAAAAACCTTGATTTCAAACCTGTATTTCTTCACTTCTTTAAACCAGTTTTCTTTATTATTCTTCAAAATGGTTTTAGATTTCTGGGCTTTTGGCTTACTTGGATCAGATGGAGTCCTATAGGCTTCATATGGTTCAAGTGCCAGTCACGTGCTCATTCGGGGCGTGACACATAAGGATCGTGAGGAGACTTCAAGCGAATCTGCTCGATTGTATGCTCAAGTTGATGCAAACGCTGCACAGTTGAAAGTTATCTTCGAAAGCCTTCTACGATGTATTTCTGACGGGATCACGCTGAGGAAAAAGCTTGACCTCATCGAGCGAGATGCAAAGAATCGTGGGGAAGCTCAGCGGGTCGTCGAAGAGCAACTTTCATCCTACTTGCAGCAACGAGCCCAGGTCGAAGCAGAGTTGGCCGCGGCAGCTGCCTAAGAAAAGTGGTTGAGGGAAGTGCGCGAGCGGCTGATCGGTCTATTGAAAACGCTTTCCTCTCAATAATTGTTTTCGTACTATTTGTAATTTTGAATAAAATGTATCCATTTTTTTTATTCTTTCATAAGATGTATTTTGTACCCAATTGAATTTATGAATAAAAGATGCAATTCTTTCGCAATGTCTTGTGTCATCTCTTTGCTTTGTTCTTTTCTTTGTTATCCGCATGTCACTTTAGTAAGCATAGCCTGCAAATGATAGAGAGAGCATTCCGTTTTGAATTCTTCGAGAGGTAGCGGTGGCTTTAGAGAGCAGGTTCAGATCTGCGGCCTAAGGCTTTTCAATTTCATGAGCCGTGAGGGTCACATAAAGACTTTTCTCCCTATGAGTCGAGAGGATCTCGTAGGTGTATTTTCTTCTTAGGAATCGTGAGAATTCCTAAGTGCGTTTTCTCTTATAAGCCGTAAGGATCTTACAAGAAAGTTTACTTTTTTACGGGTCGAGAGGACCCGTAAGTGATTGATTGTGTTGCCATTATCCGCACTTTGCGGAGTCAGGAGTTGCTCTGGGCATTTCCCACGGGATCAAAATTGACTTTAATCGTGTTCCACGGGACCAGGATTTGCTCGGATCCGCTCTGGATGATTCCCAAGGGGTCAGGATTGACATAGGCCGTGTTCCACGTGGCCAGGAATTTTGCTTTGGATGCTTCCCACGGGGTCTGATTGACATTGCCGTGTTCTGCGAGGACCAGGCTCCGCTCTGGACGTTTCCCACAGGGTCAGGATTGATATAAGCCGCGTTCCAAGTGACCAGTAATTTGCTCGGATGCTTCCCACGGGGTCTGATTGACATAGCCGTGTTCTTCAAGGACCAGGCTCCGCTATGGATGTTTCCCACGGGGTCAGGATTGACATAAGTCGCGTTCCACATGACCAGGAATTTGCTCTGGATGCTTCCCACAGGGTCTGATTGACATAGCCGTATTCTGCGAGGACCAGGCTCCGCTCTGGACGTTTCCCACTGGGTCCGGATTGACATAAGCCGAGTTCCACGTGACCAAGAATTTGCTCTGGATGCTTCCCACGGGGTCTGATTGACATAGCCGTGTTCTACGAGGACCAGGCTCCGCTCTGGACGTTTCCCACGGGGTCAGGATTGACATAGGCCGTGTTCCACGTGACTAGAAATTTGCTCTGGATGCTTCCCACGGGGTCTGATTGACATAGCCGTGTTCTGCGAGGACCAGGATCCGCTCTGGACGTTTCCCACGGCATCAGGATTGACATAGGCCGTGTTCCATGTAATCAGGAATTTGCTCTGGATGCTTCCCACGGGGTCATAGCCGTGTTCTGCGAGGACCAGGCTCCGCTCTGGATGTTTCCTACGGGGTCAGGATTGACATAGGCCGCGTTCCACGTAACCTGGAATTTGCTCTGGATGCTTCCCACGGGGTCATAGCCGTGTTCTGCGAGGACCAGGCTCCGCTCTGGACGTTTCCCACAGGGTCAGGATTGAAATAGGCCATGTTCCATGAAACCAAGTAGGGTTGACTTTATCCGCACTTCACGGAGTCGGGGTTTGACTCTCGGTCATCCGTGCACCGCCAAGTCATGGAACTATGAATTGTCGTTGTTCCGCTTTACTTGATGTTGCGTCTGTTGTAATGAGAAGAATGTTGAGATGATCTCCAGGCTGTCTGTGAACCATTGATATTTGGCTTCTTCTTCTGATGGAGCCTGGTGAGGGAAGGTGTGATTCCTTCTTCGTTTGCGCCCCTGGATTGTATATAGGGTTCGATGTGATTTCTTCTGTAGGGAAAAAAGTTTCATTTTATATATTTTTCTTTCCGCGATGCTCTATCATTTCATCTTTAATATTGCGAAAGGCGCGATTGCCCAATCATTTCGGCTATTTGTTTTATTTGCTCGCTACTTTTTATTGCAATTTGCCCAATCATTTCGGCTGTTTTTGTACGCATACTTTTTTTTACATGCTGATTTGCAAGTTGCCCAATCATTTCGGCTATTTCGTATGCATTTGTGGCTCGCAGGCTTTTCACTGAGAGTTTGGGATTGGATACCGATTTGGGCATCAGCACCGCTACAACTGGGATATTGCCAGGAGCGAATCATGATTAGTCTCTGTCGATGTCGAACAAAGGTGGCTTAGTAAATAGGGTTAGGAACCTGTCGACTAAGGCCTTTAACTTTACGAGCCGTAAGGGTCTAATAAAGGTGTTTCTCCCTACGAGTCGTGAGGATCACGTAGGTGCGTTTTCTCCTTAGGAATCATGAGGATTCCTAAGTGTGCGTTCTCTTATAAGTCGTAAAGATCTTACTGTTTCCCCCAATTAGAGCAAAGCTCTGTTTGAATTTCAAAATTCAAAATTTGAAGGAACGCTTCAAATTCCTTGCGCTGCGCGCAACGCGCCACGTGTCAAAAGCTGATACGTCAGCGCAGCGCCCAAGGCAGCGCGCCCAATCAGAGCAAGGCTCTATTCAAAACAAAATTAAAGGAAGCAACGCTTCAGTTGTGCAAGCGCTGTGCTGCGCGACACGTTTCAAGCGCAGCTGCGCAAGCGCTGAGCTGCGCGACACGTGTCAGCACAAACGCAGTTGCGCTGCGCCATGCACTGCGCGACACGTGTCATTGCAGATACGCTGCGCCGTGCGCTGTGCGACATGTGTCAGCGCAGGTGCGAAAGCGCAGCTGCGCTGCGCCGTGCGCTGCGCGACACGTGTCAGCGCAGGTGCGTTGCGCTGTGCGCTGCGTGACACGTGTCATGCGTATGGGCGTTTGCGCCAAACAGAATTAAATTCTAGTAAGATCCTTCTGTTCTTATTAAAACAAGAAGATTGTCTTCTGTAAAACAGAAGCCCTTGGATCAAAGATCCAACGATAGGGAAAATTCCCCAAAGCACTCAGAGAATGATCTCTTTAACAAACTTAACAAACCTATGGGCACTATATAAAGACCCCTAGACCCCAATTCAAAACATCATCAACATTGCGAGAGATTAAGAACCACAAAACAGAGAGAACTCTGAAGAAAGTTCAAGAATAAGGTAAAACCCATTAAAATAGAAGAATTTCTTCTAATAGATCATTGATCTAAGAAAAAGATCAATGATCTTCAATAGAAAATAAATAATAATAGTGCCTTGCACTTTTTATGGACCACTGGTTCTCTGAAAACAAGAAAAAACAAGAAAAACTTGTTTTCTTTGATCAAAATTGGATCAAGAAATTAAACAGTGCCCTGCACTTGTAAAGTTTACACTGTTGCGCTCTTGGGTTGGCGCAAGCCACCAGAGAGCGCAACGTGTCAGCACCTGAACCACTTGCGCTATGCGCTTTTAAGATAGAGCCTTGCTCTCTGAAATTGGCGCAACTCGCCAGAGCGCGCCACGTGTCAGCAGTGCAAGCGCAGCGCACTGGCGCAGCGCACGGCGCTTGCGTGACCCGTGTCATCACCACAAGCGCTTGCGCTCAGTGATGGGTGCAAAGCGCCTGACAAATGCACTGCATTGTTTACTGAAAGGCCAGGCCCAAATCAAAAAGGCCTAGTAGGCCAAGATAAATTGCAATGCAATAAAAGGGCAGAGCCCAAACAAAACTGATGCTCTGCAACATTTATAAAAGGGCAGAGCCCAAACAAAATAAAATGCATTAAAAGGGCAGAGCCCAAACAAAATTGATGCTCTGCATCATTTATAAATGGGCAGAGCCCAAACAAAATAAAAAATGCAATGCATTATTTAAAAAAGTGGGAAAGCCCTAGCACATGCCTAATAGGCCAAAGATAAATAAAAGCATTGAATATTCCTAACTGGACTTAGCCCATTCATGGCCGTAAGTCCTCAAATTAAATTGACTGAGCAAGACTGCTCTCCTAAATCAATTTACATCCGGTTCGAGGGTACAACTCCAAACTCCTCTGACTCCTATCGTTGTAATCCTTCAACGACGTCAGAGAGGTGACGGGTCCCGACAACCACACATCAACACGGACTGTGGGGTCCTTAAGCTCATGGACTTATGCGTCTTTAAACTAAGACACGGACTGTGGGAACTTTAAACCCACGGACTTATGCGTCCTTAAACTACCTATGGACCACTACATCCCTAAACTGGAATATAGACCGAAATGTCCTTAAACTACCTACGGACCACTACGTCCCTAAACTGGAACAATAGAGCCTCCAAATGCTCTTTTGTCGGATCCAAATGATCCCGTTAAGTTGATCTTAGTCTCAAATCAGACTAACGTATCCATAACGAACGTTTAAGTTGATCTTAGCCTTAATATGGCTAACGTATCCTTAAACTAAAACACCAAATCCAAATCTAAGTAAATACGGATTTGGACTAATCCACGTCCTACGGGCGACGGTATTACTTAGTCTCCGTATACAATTCACGGGCATCCACAAACAAAACAAACACACACGACACGAAGTGAAATTCTGGAGAAGGAGAAAGTAGCTACCGCGATGCGGTAGCGTAATAAAATGCTGGGGCTTGCGCCTGCAGGGAAGAGCGTCCCCACAATCAAAACCCCCTTACCTTGAGGGGGAATCTGACGAAGTCTGCTACATCGGCCGCATCCGTCTAAACCTCCGATACACGGTGCCATAAATCAACTTGGCATCTTTGGAGAGGTAGAAGGACAAAACCATATAGCATCTGCCCCGAATCTCAGGCAAGACGTCTCTACGTCGTCGCCGTCTTTCGGAGGGGAACAGATTCTGGCACGCCCGGTGGGACCTTTTCCTCTTTCCACTCCACACTTCGTGTGTCGTCTTCGCGAAGGAATCGCGGTTTGTTAATGGTTTCCTTTGGATTTCAAGTTACTAAGATTTGGTCTTTTGCCTGGCGCAAAAATCAAGCATCAATGGCCTCAAATTGCTCGAACTGCTCGAAGTGCCAATGCAACCGACGCACCGCCTCACCTGGAGGCGTAGCATATGGGCCGCAAGCGGCCTCCGTCCTTACTATGCCTGTAGAGAAAGTGACTCAAGCCACCACCGGCCTGTTTTTCGGGACCATCATCCCGCCAGCAAGCTTCACAATCCCTGTGCCCGTAGCGGAAGCTTCAAAGAAGTCGGTCTTCGATCGACTTGCTACTCCCACGGCCCCTCTCAACGGGTCGTCCAATTCTTCAGTCTTCACCAGGCTGAGCTCGAGCACAAACGGGCCTATCAAGAAGCCCATAACACCTGAGGCGGTCATCGCAAAGTAGACGGCTGCTCCCGAAGTCGCCAAGGCGGCTTCTCCTGTCAAAGAGTCTGTCTTCGCAAGGCTGACTATTCCCACTCCCGCTCAGAAATTGGGTTTTGGCCGCTTGAACACAACTCCTCAGCGGACGTCGGTCTTCAAGAGGCTTACACCGGCAACAGTCCCTCGCCTGAACAGGGGGCAAGAAGAAGCTATCCCTGTCTCTGAATAAATATCGACAGCTCGTCATGCCCGACGACGCTACTGGCACCGGATAAGGAAGACTGGGGGCAACTCCCCTTCTGGGATAACTTCGCCAGCTCCAACGGTGGAAGTTAATGCTGCTGTTTCGACTGGGAACAGCTTTGATTTGCTGAACAGGGTACGCAGAAACTCGCCAACTGCGGTGCTCAAAAGATCTTCACCACCGGTAGAGACCGCCGTGGAAGCAGAAAAGCCGGAGCAATCTCCTCAATCGCTGTCCTCCAGGATCTACAAGGCATGGCGATGAGTCCGAGAATCTGTGATAGATCCTAATTTCTCTCGCCAACACAAGAAGTCGAAAAGTCGACAGGAAGAAAATCCCCCTGTCAAGCAACGAAAGGCAACGACCACTTGGGTGCCCAAAGCAACGGCCCCCTCAACTTCAACGGCCCATAAGAGAAGAAGGCCGGAGAAAGTCCTCACGCCGACGGCGAATATCAAAGGTGGTGAACCCAAACGCCCTAAGTCCAGGGGCATTGTAGTTCATACTATCTACATGGCGTTTGGTAAAGAGGACAGCAGCATATCCACAGGTCATAGACCACTTACGCGATCGGTGACCAAAGCGCAGGAGCAGCAGCAGAAGCTCCAAGAAATGATGACCGCGATGGCTGCACTCACTTGGCCAAAAGAAAGCACTGAAGCATCCTCGGATGAACGCCAGGAGCAAGAAACTGACGCCGAATTCCTTCGTCGGATATTGGAGAAAAAGGATATAGAGGCTGCTGAACAAGCAGCCAACATAAAGCGTATAGCCCTCCTGTTCCAAGACATGGTAGGGATGATGATCCAACAAGATCCTCCAGCTGAAGATCCCCCGATTGTCCTTGAAGACGATAGAGGAGAAACGTCAAATCCTCCACCGGCTCTGTCAACAGCCAGGGAGGAGACGATCTCCAAAGCTGACTTGGACGAGTATATAGCCCAACAAATACGGGTTCATCATGCGACTGAAGCAGCCGGTCAGGTCGTAAAAACAGGACGACCATATCCGAGCTTGTACGACCAGATCAAGTACCCGTCGGGCTACACAATTCCCAAGTTCCATGTCTATAAGGGGACGGGCAATCCCCACCAGCATGTTGCCCAGTTCAGGGCGCTTTGCGGCAACACAGGCGGTTATGATAAATTTTTGCTTCGCCAGTTCGTTTGAAGCTTATCAGACACAGCATTCGAGTAGTACTCTGAGCTCCCGAACGATTCTATCAAGACCATCGCGGAGATGGAGCTGTTGTTTACCGAGCGTTTTGCAAGCGCCAGTGAACGCACCCCGATGACGGCATTGATTAACGCCAGGGTGGAGCCAGGCGAGACATGGGTCCCATATGCTATACGTTGGCGGAACTTACGGTCAAAATGCGAGCAACGCATTGAAGAAGCTCCTTTAGTGGGTATATTTGTGGGAACCCTTTATCCGCAAGCAACCATCTCGCAATTTATGATGTTCTTCAAGCCGACTACCTTCCAGGCCCTGATCGACAAGCTAGCGCAAATGGATCAGATGGGCCATAGACCTCCTTTTCCAAAGCCGGACTCCCTTAATGAAAAGGGGAAGGGGAAAGCGATCGTTGTCGCTAATGCTCAACAACAACCGAGCAACTCAAAGCCGGTTGTTCGTCAAAATAATATGCGTCCGCACGTACCCCTTGAGGAGAGGCTAGGACGTCCTTACTCGTTTCCCCGAGATAAAACGAGAAGATTATTCGAGCTGGCGTTGCGTAACCGACTCATAAACCTGCCAGATCCAAAATGTCCGTCGCAATCAAATGATGTCAATGAGCCTAACTACTGTCCCTATCATCGGGTACTGGGTCATCCTATCGAAGATTGCTACGTCTTCAAAAATTGGCTTGAAGACCAGTACCAACAGGGCAAGTTCGCGTTATCCGACAGATGGAAGGTGAATCCGCCGCAACCTCACGCCTCTAAAAGGATGAATATGCCGGGGGCAACGTGCTCTCTCGTCGAAGAGGCCCCATAGGAGGTTGTGCTGTAAGCCAAAACAAAGAAGATGTTGAACGATCTTCAAACATGCCCAGCGATCAAGTGGAAGAACCCGTTGGAACCGCAGGTCATTGAGGGGATGTTGAAGCCGCGTCCAACTCCAAAGGCCGATAGGGGTGGCCCAAGCGCTTACAACCAGCCGTCAAAATCTTCGAAGAAGAAGAAGAAGAAATCCAAGAAGCCTGTGAAGCCTGGCGACAGGCGCACGGACTTACAAAAACAAATTGACGTGCTGGAGGATTACAACCAGAAAGCATGGACTCCCATTACACTCCAAGAATTTCTCAACCACGTCTTTCAAGAGGAAGATGAGGGAGAAAGTTCGTCGGATGAATCCGAAGAATACGTAGCGAGCTGTCATGTGATTTCCCATTTGTTCACGGACAATGAGGAGACTCCTTGCACTGAAGAGATGGGGGCAAATCCTAAACCAAAAATTATGGGGCCATCGGATGAAGTAATTGACGCATTCCTCAATGAAGTTCTGTTGAAAAGTAGAGCAGATCGGGAACACGAGAAGGCTATATTCGAAAGGGCCAAGCGCCAGCGACTTGACAAAAGAGCTGAGACACTTCCGCTGGAGCAAAATACGTCCACCGCAGATAAAAGCAAATTCAAGACAAGGAAAAGGTTTGCTATGGCCGTATCAATGGGCATGAAGCTACCATCCTCTGAAGGAAGCATTACTGGTGAAGTGGAAATGCACCCCTTCTTCTGCTTGTATCATCGGAAGATTTCACACCCCACCGAAGAGTGCAAAGCTTTCGATAGATGGTGGCAAGGACATGTTGCTCATCGACAACATTTTAAGCGGGATAAGCGCAAAACTCGTCGGGAGCGGAAAAATACGACCGAAGAGCTTAACAGAACAACTGGCAATTGTCGCATGGTTAACACCGGGGGATCGTAAGTGCTCACATTCGGGAGAGATTCTGACGAGGAGCTGGCTCTTAGCCCCCTCTTTAAAGAATCCAACTCGGGAAAAGAAGAAGAGAAAAAGTTCTGTGAAAATATCCGGCTACGTAATCGGACGTTACCCGAAAAGAATCTCGGACCCTCAAATAAAAAAGATAAAGGGAAAGAGAAGGTCCCTGAGGAGATCGCCCTAGATGACCAAGTTGTGGAGGAGCCAACTGCCAAGGACCCGCCGAAGAGAAATAAGGTGGATTACAACGTCTTAGCGCATCTGAGGAAGCTACCCTCGCAGCTCAGCTTTCTTGACGCCCTTTTACTATCAAAAAAGGCGAGAGATTCATTAATCAAGGCACTACAGGAGCCGGAACAATTCTAAGCTTTCCTGGCTGAAGAAAAGATGAAGGATGAATTGGAGGAAGTGCACACGGCCGATGTCACTTTTGGCGACCAGGACCTTCTCCTTGGGACGTGCGAACACAATCGCCCCCTTTATGTTTCAGGATACTGCCACGATATAAAGATAGGAAAAATCCTGATCGACAATGGATCCTCCGTTAATCTCCTCAACGTGCGGGTGTTAAAAGAAATCTGCATGAGCGTCCAGCAGCTTGCTCGGGACAAGATCACCATCTCCGGGTTCGACTCCCAATCATCAAGAACTCTTGGGTCTGTGATACTGACGCTGCGCTTTGGGCTACTCGTCACGGATATTAAGTTCCACGTCATAGACGCCAAGACATGCTACAATGCTTTGCTCGGCCGACCATGGTTACACGAGTACAACATCATCCCTTCTACACAACATCAGTGTATGAAGTATTTTAAGGATGGTCTCGAGTATACCGTGACGGGAGAACTGAACCCGTTCTCTGTGAATGATGTCTGCAAATACGAAGATGCCAAATACTTCTTACCAGACTTCGAAGACACGGAGAGGTGTCACAAGCCGGAGAATAAAGCTAATGCCACCATCCCTGTCTTCGGCAGTAATACCGAGGAGGAAGAGGAGATAGTTTATCCAGGTCTGCCCCAACACAACAGGCCGGAACAGTCCGCTCCCATGTTGATCTTTGGTAGCGACTCAGAAGATGAGGTCCATGCTGTATTCATTGGTCGACCTTCAATACAAACGTCCGCTGACGAAGAGCAAAGTCTGCAAGTCGCCATGGTTCCACTTAAACACCATAAAGAACTGGATGCACTTGACATCTACGGTTTAGAGGAGCTGCAGACGTTCTATGTCCCTCCCAGGCGAGAAGGCAAAAAAGCAATTTTGTTCTACCGCTCTGAAGAAACCAAAGTGGAGAAAGAAATCTAGCACGACGCGGATCCTACGCTTGACAGACTTCAGCCCATTCGTCTGCCCAGATATTATACAGAAGGCTTGAAGAGGTTGCTAAAGCGCCAGGGGATATCCTTCAAACAGACCGCTCGAAAAGCCAATTTCTATGACAAGGTCTGGAACGTTCCTGGGACTCAGCACAAGTTGCCTAATAGGAAAATAGAAACAATCGGGCTTGGATACATTCGGTACAAGAAACGAGAGCTACTCCACGGTTGCTACGTCGTACATGACTTCGATGAAGAAGCGGATGCTCAATGGGAGGACGCTGATCCTGAACCAGTAAAAGTTCCTGATGCAAAAGTGCCCAGTCCGTCGTTCGAAGAACAAATGGACAAGCTCATAAGGGAAGCTGGTCAAAAAGTCCGAGACGTCCATAACCGCGAAATGGCCATCTATGTGAAAGCCAAAACGCAACGCCTCCTCCAACAGGCTGTGAAAGATGAAGATGCCGTTCCTTGTCAACCTGTTATAAAGAAGGCTCGACGCAGAGGCAGAAACAAGTCGAAACGCGAAAAAGACGCTCAACAGCAACAAAGCGGGACTAAGAGGTCACGCAAGCGGGAGTCGAGCGGTTCCGATCTATCCCTCATATGGAAAATGGGTCGAGCATACTCTTTTCCTCGAGAAAAGACGAAGAAAATACTTGACCTCGCTCTAAAACATCAGATGCTTACGCTGCCGGAGTCCAAACACCCCGAACAAGCAAGCGAAGTCTCTCATCCAGACTATTAACCTTATCACCGAGTGATAGGGCACCCTCTCGAAGACTGCTTCACCTTCAAGAATTGGGTCGAAGATCAGTATCAGCTTGGCAAGTTCTCTCTGTCTGACAACTGGAGGGTAACGCCGCCACAGAAGCACGAACCCAAGGCCACAAAAGAAGAACCAGTTCCATATTGTGCTTGGAAACGAATTCGTACTTGTCACATGATAACAATATCAAAAGAAGAGCCCGAGAACATGGATGACCTTCCCTGGTGCTTCGAAAACAGCAAAGACGAGGTGATCTCAGAATTTCCACCAGCGCCAAAAGAGCTGGAAGATGGAATCCAGACCACTGCGGATAACCTAAAGAAAATTGAGTTGGGGACGGCGAATGACCCACGACCGACATTCGTCAGCGAGCTGCTATCTAAAGAGAGGGTGGCTTCATTAAAGGACTTGCTTATGCAGCATAGAGATTGCATCGCATGGAACTATTCCGAAATGCTGGGACTAGATCCAGAGATTGCAGTGCACAAATTGGCGATATCTGCAAACGTCAAGCCGGTCAAACAAGCGCCAAGAAGAATGCGGCTCGAGCTTGAGATGAGTATCAATGCCAAGGTCAAGAAGCTGATCGACTCTGGCTTCATCCAGGAGGTCCAGTATCCTGAGTGGATCGCCAACATCGTCCCGGTGATGAAGAAAAATGGGACAGTGCGCATATGCGTAGACTTCCGGGATCTCATTAAAGCCTGCCCGAAGGACGATTTCCCAATGCCAGTCACCGAACTGATGATAGACAATACGTCCACTCATGAGGTTTTCTCCTTCATGGACGGCTCATCAGGGTACAATCAGATAAAGATGCATCCCGAAGACCAGAAGCATACAGCTTTTCGGACCCCTTTGGGTATATTCTGCTACAAGGTGATGCCCTTTTGTCTAAAGAACGCCGGTGCCACCTATCAGAGGGCCATGACAAAAATCTTTGATGTCCTTATACACGAAATCGTCGAATCCTATATCGACGATCTCATGGTTAAAAGAAAATCATACGAGGAACATCTCGAGCATCTGAAGACCGTATTTCAACGCTTTCGACAATACAACTTGAAGATGAACCCCCTCAAGTGTGCATTCGGAGTATCCTCGGGCAAATTCCTGGGATTCATCGTCCGACACCAAGGTATTGAGATAGATCCGTCAAATATCAAGGCAATCATGGAAATGCCTCCGCCAAGGACTCTCAAACAGCTGTGGTCTCTCCTAGGGAAGCTCGCGTATATACGGCGATTTATAGCCAACCTTTCAGGCAAGTGCCGTCCTTAAAGCCACCTGATGAAGAAGGGAACTCCGTTCGTCTGGGACCAAAAATGCCAAAGCGCGCTAGACGAAATCAAGCAATACCTGCAGAACCCGCCAGTGTTGGCTGCTCCGGTCAAGGAAAAGCCCCTCATTCTTTATACAACCGCCCTTGAAGGATCCTTAGGCGCATTATGGGCACAAGAGAACGATCAAGGGAAAGAAAGAGAACTCTACTAGTTAAGTCGAGTTTTACTGGGGGCAGAAAGTAACTACTCCCCCATTGAAAAACATTGCCTCGCATCGATCTTCGTGATAACAAAGCTCAGGCACTATGCGTTGGCACATGAAGTCCGTCTCATTTTGAAGGTGGACCCCCTTAAATATTTGTTGTCGAAGGCCATATTGACTGGGAGACTCGCTAAATGGGCCCTGCTCTTGATGGAGTTCCCGATAACGTATCAACCTCTCAAGGCAGTGAAAGGTCAGGCCATCGTCGACTTCCTCGATGAGCAACCGATACCCGCCGATTCTCCTTTGAATTGCGATCTTCCAGACGAACATGCGTTTGATGCGATCGAGGGTGGTGATACCCAATGGGAGCTTTATTTCGATGGAGCATCTTCCGTGAAGAAGCGCAAACAAAGTACCCCTATAATCAAATCAGGGGTAGGACTTATCTTTGTAACTCCACAAGGAGGAATAATGCGCTTTTCTTTCTCCTTAACAGAACCGGGGACAAACAATGAAGCCGAATACGAAGCTTTGATAGCGGGCCTCGAGATCGCCATCGACATGGGAATTGAAAACCTCCTCATATACGGAGACTCCCAGCTGGTCGTTAGTCAAGTAAACGGCGACTACCAAACGTGCAAACCAGAGTTGGGGAAGTGCGGTGAAAAAGTACAACAATTGTTGACCCAAATTCCTTCATACACTTTGGACAACATACCGCGCGCGGAAAACAGCAAAGCGGACGGGTTGGCCAAGCTCGCTAAGGAATTGGCAGATGAGAACCTCGATGACATAAGAATCGTGGTACAAAGCCTTTGGGTGCTTGCCCCAGCGGAAATATCTCCGGAATCATCCGAAGAAAAGGGAGCGACTGAACGGACGACCCTGCAAATAAAAGACCAAGAAACGGCTGAAGATTGGAGAGAAGTCTTCATAGACTACTTCAAATCCCGTCGAACGCCCGAAAATGCGTCCTCAAGACATCAGCTTATGAAACGAGCTCTGTCTTTCGCCTTCGTCAATGATATTCTGTACAAGAGGTCATTTGATTCTCTATGGTTGAGATGTCTGGGACCTGATGAAGCGAAAAGAGTCATTCAGGAAGTTCACGACGGACTCTGCGGTTCTCACCAAGCAGGCCCAAAGATGAAATTGAAGATTAAACGGATGGGCTACTACTGGCCCATGATGATTCAACACTTCCTTGAGTATGTGAAGCAGTGACATTCATGCCAGATTCATGGGGACTTCATCCACCAGCATCCAAATCCACTCCATCCAACGGTGGCTAGCTGGCCATTCGAAATGTGGGGGACTGACATCGTCGGCCCCATCGAACCAGTATCGTCTAGAGGACATCGTTTCATTCTGGCAACGACTGATTACTTCTCCAAATGGGCAGAAGCAGTACCGCTGACAGAAGTGAAGACGGAGAATATCATCATTTCTTCAAGACGCACGTTATATATCGGTTTGGAACTCCGCGACGGATCATCTCCGATAACGGGCCAGCTTACAGAAGCCATAAGATCAGTTGTTTCGCGCAAAAACACAATATAGACTGGAGATATTCCTCGGTTTATAATCCGCGAGCTAACGGTCTAGCCGAGGCCTTCAATAAGACCTTGACAAAGATCATGAAGAAGACGGTGTCCCGAAATAATAAGGACTGGCACGAGAGGCTGCAAGAAGCTTTTTGGGCTTATCGAACTACGTTCAAGACGGCCACGAACGCAACGCCATATGTGTTGGTATTCGGTACAGAAGCAGTACTCCCCCTCGAGATAGAATTACCCTCCCTACGAGTGGCTGTCCACTACGAGCTAACGAACAAAGAAAATGCTCAACTTTGACTTGAGGAGCTCGATGCCCTTGATGAAACCCGGCTCATAGTGCAACAAAATCTGGAGGCCTATAAAGCAAAGATGACGCGCTCATATGAAAGATTGACCCGGCCGAGAACATTCCGCCAAGGCGAACTCGTGCTAGTGGTCAAAAGGCCTATGATCCCCAATCAAGCCAAGCGGGGAAAATTCGAGCAAAACTATGAAGGCCCGTACATCATAGACAAGGTCTACCAGGGTGGAGCCTATCTACTCATGGATATGCACGGTGAAAGGCCATACAGGCCAATAAATGGTCGATTCCTAAAGAAATACTACGCTTAGTGAGTTACTGCCTAGGTCAATGATAGATGACGACGACTATGTCCGCTCGCTATCTTCCTAAGCTCAAACTTTATAAGCAATAGCCAGCCATCTCCTCGACGGACCGAAATGTCCTTAAACTAATGGTGGACCGAAACGTTTTTAAACTAATGGCGGACCGAAACGTCCTTAAACTACTAGCGCAGCATCTTCAGGCTGACGAGATGAATAATAGAAAAAGGAAAAGATAAAAAATATATATATATATAAAATATAATAAACGGTATGTCCATAAAGAAAATGGGCACGGATGAAAACCCGAAAGGGCTCCGTGAGTAAAAACAGCAGGGCTACCGGCGAGTGTTCGTGAAAACCTGAAAGGGCACGACCTCGTAAAAAAATAATATAAAAATAAAAAGAATAAAAAAAAGGGTATGTCAATAAGCAAAAAGGGCACGGATGAAAACCCGAAAGGTCTCCGTGAGTAAACACAGCAGGACTACCGGCGAGTGTTTGTGAAAACCCGAAAGGGCGCAACCTCGTTAAAGGACACTTACAAGGTCCTCTCGACCTTGTAAGGATAAACCACCCGCGTGAGATCCTTACGACTCACAAGGGAGCAACACACTTAGGGATCCCCATGATTCCTAAGGAGAAAATACAGTTGCGAGATCCTCACGACTCGTAAGGAGAACTCTCTTATGGGACCCTCACGGCTCATAAGATTTGAAAGTCTTAAGTTACAGAGACCTAAACCTGTTCTTAAGCAACCCCCACAACCTTCGATATTGCCCTACAAGTGGCTCAGTACTGACCCTTGTATACAATCCATGGGAGCGAATAAACATTTCCCTAACCAAGTCCCATCCGCGACCGGGGATATGTACGCATGACGAACAACCCTTATAAGTCCTCTCGACTTACAAGGAGAAAACCCTCTTGTAGGATTCTTACGATTTACAGAGGAACATACACTTAGGAATCCTCACGATTCCTAAAGAGAAAATACACCTACAAGATCCTCATGACTTGTAGGGAGAAATACCTTTGTGAGACCCTTACGGCTCATGAAGTCAAAAGCCTTTGTCGACAGGACCTTAATCCTGTTCGCTAAGCCACCTTTGTTCGACATCGACAGAGGCAAATGATGATTCGCTCCTGGAAATTTCCCAGTTGTAGCGGTACTGATGCCGAAATCGGAGTCTAATTTCAGGTTTACGGCGAAAAGCCAGCAAGCCGCACATGCATACGAAATAGCCGAAATGATGGGGCAACTTGCAATAAAAAGCAGCAAGTAAAAAACACGTATGCATGCAAAATAACCGAAATGATTGGGAAACCCGCAATAAAAAGTAGCGAGTAAAAATAAAATAAATAGCCGAAATGATTGGGCACCGCGAAAGATAGCCGAAATGATTGGGCAATCGCGACCTTCGCGATGTAAAAGCTGAAATGATAAAGCATCGCGGTAATAAAACAATAAAAATGAATGAAACTTTTGCCCTACAGTTGAGATCACATCGATCCCTGTATACAATCCAAGGGCTCAAACAAAGAGGGAACCACACCTTCCCAACAGGCTGTGCAAAAATGCTAAGCCAAATCTCGACGGTTCATCAACAGCCTAGAGATAACCGCGACATTTGTTTCAATACAGCAGACGCAGTGCCGGCAAATGAAGCGAAGATCAAATTCTTAGCTTCACGGTTTTGATGTTAACTTATATAAAACCTGAAAGACCACCACAGATTAGTTCAACTCAGGGAAACAAGCGTCCTTGATGAGAGCCTCCTGATTCGCGTCGGCTTGCAGAGAAACCAGTGTCTCCGCGGGAAATTCCCGATTCGTCTCAACCCCGAAGAAACCAGTGTCTTCGGAAAAATCCTTCGACTCAGGGAAACAACTGTCCTTGAAGAAGAAAATCTTGATTCACGTCGGCTCGCAGAGAAACCAGTATCCCCGCGAGAAATTCCCGGTTCGTTTCAACCCCAGGGAAACAAGTGTCCCTGGAAAATACCTCAACTCAGGGAAACTAGCATCCTTGATGAGAGCCTCCTAATTCGCGTCGGCTCGCAGAGAAACCAGTGTCACCGCGGGAAATTCCCGATTCGTCTCAACCCCGAAGAATCCAGTGTCTTCGGAAAAATCCTTCGACTCAGGGAAAAAAGTGTCCTTGACGAAGAAAATCCTGATTCGCGTCGGCTCGCAGAGAAACCAGTGTCTCCGCGGGAAATTCCCAGTTCGTTTCAACCCTAGGGAAACAAGTGTCCTTGGAAAATTCCTCAACTCAGGGAAACTAGCATCCTTGATGAGATCCTCCTGACCCGCGTCGGCTCGTAGAGAAACCAGTGTCTCCGCAAGAAATTCCCGATCCGTCTCAACCCCGAAGAAACCAGTGTCTTCGGCAAAATCCTTCGACTCGGGGAAACAAGTGCCCTTGACGAAGAAAATCCCGATTCGCATCGACTCGCAGAGAAACCAGCGTCTCCGCGAGAAATTCTCGATTCGTTTCAACCCCAGGGAAACAAGTTTCATTGGCAAAGACCTCAATTCAGGGAAACTAGCGTCCTTGATGAGAGCCTCCTGACTCGCGTCGGCTCGCAGAGAAACCAGTTTCTCCGTGGGAAATTCCCGATTCGTCTCAACCCCGAAGAAACCAGTGTCTTCGAAAAAATCCTTCGACTTAGGGAAACAAGTGTCCTTGACGAAGAAAATCATGATTTGCGTCGGCTCGCAGAGAAACCAGTGTCTCCGCGGGAAATTCCCGGTTTGTTTCAACCCCAGGGAAACAAGTGTCCTTGGAAAATTCCTCAACTCAGGGAAACTAGCGTCCTTGATGAGGGCCTCCTTACTCGTGTCGGCTCGCAGAGAAACCAGTGTCTCCGCGAGAAATTCCCGATCCGTCTCAACCCCGAAGAAACCAGTGTCTTCGGCAAAATCCTTCGACTCGGGGAAACAAGTGCCCTTGACGAAGAAAATCCAGATTCGCGTCGACTCGCAGAGAATCCAGCGTCTTCGCGAGAAATTCTCGATTCGTTTCAACCCCAGGGAAACAAGTGTCCTTGGCAAAGACCTCAATTCAGGGAAACTAGCGTCCTTGATGAGAGCCTCCTTACTCGCGTCGGCTCACAGAGAAATTAGTGTCTTCGTGGGAAATTCCCAATTCGTCTCAACTTGCAAAGTGAAGCCTCAGGCAGCAGGGATTAAAAAACTTGTTTCCTGAGTAATGGGACCCTGCAAGTCGGTCTAAAACGGTCTCTTGCATACTATTCACGGGTCTCACTCTCCAAAGTCAAATTTCGGCAAGGAGGGAAACAACCGCTTACGGGTCCTCTCGACTCGTAAGAGGGAAAATTCTCTTATAGGATCCTTACGACTTATAAGAGAAAACGCGCTTAGGAATCCTCATGATTCCTAAGGAGAAAATACACCTACGAGATCCTCTCAATCCGTAGGGACAAAAGTCTCTATAAGACTCTCATGGCTCATAGAGTTGAAAAGTCTTAGGCGGTAGATCTGAACCTGCAGCCTAAGCCATCGCTAACTCTGGGCAAAAACTAAGATGCTTACTCTATTATCTGCCAATTATGTTTATCAAGACAGCATGCTGATAATAAGAGAAGGGAAAAGGCAAAAGAGCATACAAGACATTCAAAAAGAAAAAATATGTATCTTTATTTATTAACTTCAATCAAATACAAGGTGAATCGTACAAAAGAATAATGAATTGATACATATTATTTGAAAAAGAAAATTTTTACAAATACATTGATACAAAAGCAGCTACTGGGAAGGAAGCGTCTTAAATAGCTCTATCAGTTGTTCGCACACTTCCTTCCATGCCTTTTCCTGAACGGCCACCACCACCAGTTCTGCCTCCACCTGAGCCCTTTGCTGCAAGAGAGATGCAAGCTGCTCCCCAACGGCCTGCTGAGCTGCTTCGCGGCCTTGGGCATTACGTTCGGCAGCGTCAAGATTCTGCTTCAAGTTCAGCCCATTTGAGATACGCACCAGAAGGCCCTCGAAGACAGCCTTCACATCGGCACCGTTCGCCTCAACTTCAGCACGTAGGCGAGCAGTTTCCCTTGAAGACTCCTGACACTCTTTCAGCCTTAAAGCTGCTTCTTGTTCAAAATGGTGGAAATGAGAAGTGCTTTGCTCGAGCCATGCTGCCCGTTGAGTACTCACGGCCAAAACCTCAGGGGCAGGACGCATCGACTCCAACTGATGCAGGCGAGCCTCGATCTCCCTGCAGTGATTAACCCAAGACGCAACGATGACCTCGTCATGGAAATTTATGAGTATCACCAGCATTGGGTTAACCGCCGTAGCAAAATCTGCAGCAGACGTAGGAGTCTCAACGTCGAGTTCCTCGATGTAGTCGCTCAACATGCGTAGACTATTCACGGCGCCTTTCGAGGACGGACGTCTCAAGAAAGGGCCTGCCGGCATTGTGACACCAGGCTCGAAGGGCGCCGAGATCGGAACGACAGCTGAAAAAACAAGATACGATTAGAGGATACCTTAAGAAAAAAAAGGGGGGACATCAATACGATAGTTTGCTATACCAGCTGCAGCAGGTGGCAAGGACGGAAGGGCCGGTGGCACGACCGATCTTTCATCCCCTCCTTCGATTTGTAGCATTGCAGCCAGGGCGAGAAGAAATTAGAAATAATTCCATCACTGAAAAAGAAAGATATCAGTCGGAAACTATACTCACCAGCGCCACTGGAAGGAGAAGCGAGTTCAGATGGGTAGGAGAAGTGTGGGAGCAACACCTGATAAAGATGGTCAAAAAGGACTCCTGAAAAGACACAACAGTACGACTTTAGTATATAAATTATGTGTCTGAAAGATAAAACTAATAAGTTACAAACCCATACCTTCCAACATCTTCGATGGTACAAGGGAAGGCTGAGAGGTGACCACCGCCAAGGCAGTAGTTGACGGCGCTCCCTCGAGCAATGGAGCATCGGCACTGGCCGCACCTGCATTTTAAAAAAAACGAGGATAAACCTGTCAGGAAAGATTGCAAGAGAAAAAAAAAGGACGGTAATCCGAAATTTACCTGATGAGCCTCCAGCCGAGACGGAGGCGTCTCCCTCCTCCATCGACATAAGTCCACCACCCGTGGCCTCATCCCCAGATTCCACGGGGGCCATCGTCGTGCTCGCGAGGCCAAGAGATGGCGGAGGGCCGTAGGCGGGGAGAGCAATGATCGGAGCATTGCCAGACTCTTGAGAAAGAGCGATCGGCTCGTCCTCAGGAATCATGTCCACCTCACTCGCTACTCCCTCGGGCTCAGCAGTCACGGCTGTCTCGTCCGCCGTCGCCACGGGGTCATCGATCTCAGGCGCTCCGTCCGCTGCTAGCTCGGGCTCGGCATTGGCCACCTGCTCAGGCATAGTGGATGTGACCATTTCGTCAGCCACTAGCTCGGGCCCGGCAATCCCGGTTGTGTCGTCCACCATCGGCTCGGGTTCGACCAATGCCTCTTCCTCTGGCCCCTCAGGTTCGACGGTCTCCGCCTCCCCCTCGGTTGGACATGGCCCTGCAGGACAAAATATATAAGAACCGACAACTTTATAATTTTTACAACAATATTCTGAAAGAAATATTTCCTGAGGTGGATTTATAGTTAGCCTCCCTATTGGCGTGCACCGCCTGTCTGTGAGCTGTAGACAAGGCGATCGGGGGCTCTTCTGAGGGAGTATCAGCACGAGGGACGGTGCTCGGGCCCGCTCCAATTGCCAAAGCAGCCCTGCGTGCCTTCGCTTCGCGCCTCAACCGCTTCCTCTCCTCTCGGGCCGTCGCGATGGACCTCTTCGACGCTTCCTTCATCAAGGTGTCGTCGTCCTCGTTTAGAGTTGCCTCCAGAGCCTTCAAGGCATCTCTCATCGGCTCTTTAAGTCGGGTCTCTCGCGGTAGCCCCGAGGAGGCAGAAACATCGGCGGCTGGCCCGGGAAGAGTCTCCGCGTCACCTGGCGGGATCGGCATTGTAGTTCCTGCGATAAAAAAAGGGGAGATTAGATCGACCATAACACAAGGAGAATAAAGACTTGATGAATCGAAATGTACCAAGGCCTAGGGAAGCTCTAAGTTGTTCCTCCTCTTGGAAAGTCTTGAGGGAAGCAGCAATGGCTTCTTCAGTGGTGATGCCTGTTTCAAGAAATGAGGGAAAAAACGTTAGTCAAAGGCAATAATAAAGATATGATGCAATAAAAATATGCGACTAGTGATTACCCGATTGCGCAAGCTTAGCTAGCCACGCGTCGCGCCTCGACAATCGCTCTGAAGCTACGATGACAGCCGCCAAGTCCGTGTCATCCGGCGGCATGACTAATCCCCTGTTAGTCCCGTACTCACCCAGGCCCTCGCAATACGGAGCATGGGGTTCCTGACCGAACGCAACGTCAGCTGCGAAGAGCGACTTCTTTTTCTTCTTCTGCCCACCAGCCCAAGGTGCACCCGGGATCGACTTGCGCTTTGCAAGCACCTTGGGGCGGCGGGTCCCGATGTCCGCACCCACACCAGACTCCAGCGAGGCCACAACTACTGTCTCCACTGGAGCACAGGGCGCTGGTGGTGCATCCGCAATATCGGGAAGCGGCAATCCGTGTGGAGGACTCTGCGCACGCGGTGGTCCGGCTCTAGCAACTTTAAGAGGGGGAACTACCGAGGTCCTTTGCACTAGAGGAGCTTTGCGGTCGCTACCTGGAGGCACACCCATACGGTCGACCAGCAATCGCTTTTCTTCCTTTAGAACGGCTCCCGTCGAATGACTATACCATTCTGTATATACCTTGAGGAGTCGTTGGGCGCAAGCCGGCTCACCGATAAAAAAATGAGAACCTGTGTTCAGACGCATGAAGTGATGCAGTGCGTTCTCCATCCCTTCTTCAGTAGCAGCAGGTTCCGATAGGAAAGCCTCCAATGGCACCCCTTGATTGTAACTCAGTTATTGGGCGAAACGATGCGGGTTGTATCTCATGAAAATTGCCGCACCGTTTTTCCTAAACACCAGGAAGCCCGGTCTGATGGAATATAGATGGAGGGTCTCCCGGGCCGTCATAACTGAGGCTCCATCTTTGAAAGTGTCTTGCAATGGCCGCACTGCAGTGGTAGATTCCTTTCCAATAGTCAGCACTTTGTCAATGAAAGACACCCCGTCTCCAATGGTGTGGTGGCAAAGGAGTAAACCCCAGGCATTCCGTGGCGATGGAGTCACAATTGATGCACCAATCAGCTGTATGATTCGAGGGAAGCTGCACCTGTCATAAAACGAGGGCCTTTTGTGCATACCGAAGACGCCCGATGTATGTAGCTCGAGCCAGGATACGAAGTAGTGCATCGGGATGATCACGTGCAGTACCCCAGGCTCATTATCATCCGCCGCTTGACTGACGCCATGATACAAGTGTGCCAAGCCGGCGATCCCAACGGCCACTTTTACCTCAATGGTCATCCGGTGAGCTGGGTAAAAGACAGAGGGCCGCATATGGCGAGAATGCATCGGGAGCGCAAACCAACTCAGCCATAGCCCAAGAAATCCTAAGAAGAAGGCCTCCTCGTCCATCCCGGGGGCTGCAACTTCCGCAAAAGACACAGTCAGGGAGTTAGGAAGGAAAAAACCCTTTTGGTCTATTTCCTTCGCCGGCAGGTTATCCAAACCTAGACCGAAAGGGTCATCAAGTGTGGCAAACTTGGCAGCTTCTGCCGAGAGGACGTTTGGGTGAAGGAACCGAGCGATGAAATCTTCGAAGCTAACTTCGCGACTCCCACGTTTGATGAAAAGGGCCTCATAGATGTTCAACACTTTGATCAAACTTGGGAATCGATGTTGAACAGCATTCTCCGGAGTGAGGCCCCTTACTGCCGGCTTAGCACCGAAGACATACTCGTCTGTAGGAAGCAACTCCTCATAGTGCTCACCTATAACCGGTAAGCCGGAGACCTCTGTGAATTCCTCCAAAGAAATCGTCACTTCCCGGTCCATTGCGAGGAAAGTGTGAGTAGGAATGTTCCACTGCTCCAAAAAAGCCTTGAACCACCAGGTGGGAAGCGTGGGATATTGGAAGAGGGAGACGAAAACCGCAGTGTACTGTTGGAGATAGTGCCCTCAGAGTCAATTATTGGATCACGGGCACGTGATTGGAATGATTGAGGGAGGACCTATCCCGGTAAGACAGTCTTACTCGAGATGATAGTATGCTATCTGGTTTACCTTTATCATCGTGTACTGCTTTAGGCGACCTGACAGGTCGCTATTACACGTTGATAGAGCCCCTAGGATTCTTGCTAGACTGCCAGCAGTATGAGGGCGATCATATAAGTGAGAGCTGGAGTCTATAAGCACATCCTTAAAAGGTCCCTAGTCGTGGGAGTTTCGAGACAGGGCATCGACTCTCCAGAGTAGAGTAGTGTATACAGTCGAGACCCCGACGAGGGGCGGTGGCCGGTCTCACAAGCCACTGGTGTCAGTTGGTTCACCTAAGATGTATACAGGTGCTCATTGGGTTATGAGTACACCGGACAGGACTCGCCGGGAACATGCTAGTTGGTCTTATACCTGACGTCAGATAGAAGTTCCCAGGTGACATGTGTACTGGTTAGTTCATCGACCTGGGGATCGTCATTTGTCTCATGTGAGTTCCCACTGTGCTTTGATTACTACCCTACCACGGCTCAAAGGAGTCGTGCAAACAGGTTTTAGTTGGGTACAGTCCCGAGCCACTTGGAGGGAGTGAGCGGATCTTCAGGGGTTCGTCTCTCCCGGTATTGGGGGTGAGGTCGCGCTGTGTCTAGGAGAGCCATTATACGAAGTCCTTGGCCAAGGCAGGAGATTTACTGGTAGGTATTCCAGTAGTATCTCAGGGTGTTCTGGGCTACACTCCGACACGACTTGTACCGCTTTTGGGGGTCTGACTTTTACCAACCCCCTAGGCCCGACATGCGATGCTCATAGAAGAACGGACCGGACTGTACGGATATTGTCACTGACAGGCTCAGTAGGGTGTCAGGATGAGTTTGCTCATCGACGTCCCTTTTGGTCAATAGCTGGTGGCCCATCACGTATTGGCTTATACCTCTGACATGCTAGTGGTTAAATCCACAGCCATAGTATTGACGAGTCTTTAGAGTCCACCACACTTTCAGTTACTCAAGCTTTCGGGCGAAACGCTGAAGAGGCTGTATGGAGATATGGCAGGGTCCGATCAGATACGTGCGGTATTGCAAGGATCAGGATCAGACGGTTAGTACTATAGGCCGTATAGATATATGGCAAGGTTCGATCGGATACGTGCGGTATTGCACGGATCAGGATCGAACGGATATTACTAGCCGGCTTTGGTTTAAGCCGGATCCTCGTATAGTACAGTGTAGATTTTGTCTCATTGCATTTGTATCCGGTCGGAATACAGATACGGGTGTGTATGCACAGTATCGGGGTTTTCCAGTAATTTATTACGGGACCAGTTATCTGGAGTTGCCAGTTTGCATTCCGTTCCGGCCGGTTTTCCTTTGTTCTTTCCCGGCCGGACTTTTCCGATGGAGGGGGTTATTTACATATTTGCAAATAACATTTTGTGGAGAGTTTATTTGTGAGATGAGAGATTATGAGAGCATCTTTTTATTCCTTTCTTTTCTATCATCATTTCATGCATAAATGTGATTTAGATTGATTTAGTGTATGATGTGAAGTTTGCTTTTGATATGGTCACCACCCTTGATCTCCTACCATCACCTCCCTTCATGATTTGTATCATTCCTCCACCACCATTCCAAAAGATATATGGCCGGCCACAATTTGATGAGGAGAGGAGAGAGTTTGATTTTTCATGTGGCAATTTTCTTCATCTCAATTTCCTTGCATGAAAAATGAAAGCACCATTTTTTTTCTTAACCTCATTCCTCCATCATCTTCAAACGCAACAAACCCCAAATGAGACATGGCCTCTACACTACACATTCTACAGCAAATCTTGGACGCGTCGGCCAGTCAACTTCGCGCCCGAGTTGCCTCAGTATTGAGGTGGGAGCCCGTAAAAGATGAAGGCGATGTAGTGCCCTTCCGGCGAGGAGGCGACGACCGGAGTTTCCACAGGAGATCGGGATGACGACGAGAAGACCGGAGGACTCGGATCACTCAGTATATCTCTTCCCATCTTGTAGTTTGCTAGAACTAGTTTAATGGTCCGATCCGGGTGTTTAGTGCGCGGTGGTGCCGGTTTGCTAAGTTCGCAAAATTAAAGTTTATCACCGCTTCCGCATTTGGCCGTCGGATTGACGGCCGGAGCGCCGCCGTGCACTTACATGTACAACCCTAACTTTATCAACTGCGACTTCTTCGCCGACAGAATATAGCGAGCCCATAGCAGATAGCCGATCGGGTGGCGGGGGATCAGACCTATGTTATATGATTGCCCCCAAGGTCGCGCCTCGCCTTGACAAATACGGCGTCCCAGGATATCCAAAACCATAAGATGCTGAACTGGAATTGCATCTATAGCGGGATGAAGAAAGCCCTTTGAAGTCCAATCGACCATCTCCACGGCATACTGCACCGGGGGTGAGCTGGCATAGTGGATCGCCGTAATAGGCTCTGACGGCACTGCGCACGAAAAACTCCGTAAACCCATGATAATCTGGTTGTACCACGACCCCCAAAGGTGGAGATTCTTGTATTCCGGGTCGTGGTCCCTGATCATAGCTAGGACTTCGCGGTCCACGGGCGCTTCGGGAAACCCTTCCTCCGAACGAGCGAATGAGAATGAAGTATCGAAAGACATGGTCACTGCAAGGGAAAAAAATTAGCCGTTAGTGTTGTAATTCCAACGCTTGGCGTTTAATTTTTTTTAATTAATTAATTAAATAAAAAATTAATTAAAATTAAATTAAAATTAATTACACCACACAGCAGTGCAGTGGGTAGGAGACCAAAGAGGGACCCACAAAATCTGGATGACAATGCATCAGTTAATAAAACAACCCCATCATTGGATGAGATTGTCAGTTAATCCCTAAGAGAATATTCTCATTAATAACTAAAAATTCTTAGAGACAAGGAGAAAATCTCCTCTTTCAGAGCAAAACTCTGTCACAGAGTGACACTTGTCAAACTCTGGTCTCCGAGGAATAAGATTCTTTAAAAGAGCCTAGCTCTGTAATAATGATGGAAAAATCGATCAAAGGAAAAAATTAATTAATTCATAAAAAATTAAAGTTCTGGGATCTTAAAGATCCATATAAAAAACTCTTAAGAGTTCATCATCAGAAGATCAAAAGATATATATTCTGTCAATGAGCAAAGCTCTGTTCATGGGTTAAGAAACCCTGAAACAAATTCTTGAGAGCAAAGCTCTGTTTATGAAACCCCAAAGGGGATTTCTTTAGACCAAAAGATCTATAAGAGCAAGGCTCTATTAATTAAAATTGATTTAATTAAGTTTAAATTTTTACCTAAAAATTTCTAGAGTTCTAACTCTGAAGTTCGTGAAAATGAGAGCAAGGCTCTGAGAATATAAATCTTGAAGGAGATGATAATCATTTGAGGAGGGCCAGGGGTCCTATTTATAGGCGCTTGGGCCCCTTCAACTCCTGAGTTGATTTACGGTCAGGATCTTGCCAACGCTGCACTCACGTGCACGCCACGTGGGCGCAATGGTGGGGGGAATTTGTTTCCCTCAATCAGAGCAAAGCTCTGTTTGAATTTCAAAAATTCAAAATTTGAAGCAACGCTTCAAATTCATTGCGCTGCGCGCAACGCGCCACGTGTCAAAAGCTGATACGTCAGCGCAGCGCGCCTAATCAGAGCAAGGCTCTATTTAAAACAAAATTAATGGAAGCAACGCTTCAGTTGCGCAAGCGCTGCGCTGCGCGATACGTGTCAGCGCAGTTGCGCAAGCGCAGGTGTGCAAGCGCTGCGCTGCGCGACACGTGTCAACACAAACGCAGTTGCGCTGCACCGTGCGCTGCGCAACACGTGTCAGAGCAGATGCGCTTCTCCGTGCGCTGCGCGACACATGTCAGCGCAGCTGTGCTGCGCCGTGCACTGCGCGACACGTGTTTGCGCAGCTGCACAAGCGCAGCTGCGCTGCGTTGTGCCCTGCGTGACACGTGTTACGCGCTGGGCGTTTGCGCCAAACAGAATTAAATTTTAGTAAGATCCTTCTGTTCTTGTTAAAACAAGAAGATTGTCTTCTGTAAAACAGAAGCCCTTGGATCAAAGATCCAACGGTGGGGAAAATTCCCCAAATCACTCAGAGAATGATCTCTTTAACAAACTTAACAAACCTATGGGCACTATATAAAGACCCCTAGACCCCAATTCAAAATATCATTAACATTGCGAGAGATTAAGAACCACAAAACAGAGAGAACTCTGAAGAAAGTTCAAGAAAAAAGTAAAAACCTTTGAAATAGATGAATTTCTTCTAATAGATCATTGATCTAAGAAGAAGATCAATGATCTTCAATAGAAAACAAATAATAATAGTGCCTTGCACTTTTTATGAACCACTGGTTCTCTGAAAACAAGAAAAAACAAGAAAAACTTGTTTTCTTTGATCTAAATAGGATCAAGAAATTAAACAGTGCCCTGCACTTGTAAAATTTGCACTGTTGCGCTCTTGGGTTGGCGCAAGCCACCAGAGAGCGCCACGTGTCATCACCTGAACCACTTGCGCTATGCGCTTTTAAGATAGAGCCTTGCTCTCTGAAATTGGCGCAACTCGCAGAGCGTGCCACGTGTCATCAGTGCAAGCGTAGCGCACGGCGCTAGCGTGGCACGCGTCATCACTACAAGCGCTTGCGCTCAGTGATGGGCGCAAAGCGCCTGACAAATGAACTGCATTGTTTACTGAAGGGCCAGGCCCAAATCAAAAAGGCCTAGTAAGCTAAGATAAATTGCAATGCAATAAAAGGGCAGAGCCCAAACAAAACTGATGCTCTGCATCATTTATAAAAGGGCAGAGCCCAAACAAAATTGATGCTCTGCATCATTTATAAATGGGCAGAGCCCAAACAAAAAAAAAATTGCAATGCATTATTTAAAAAGGGGGAAAGCCCTAGCACAGGCCTAATAGGCCAAAGATAAATAAAAGCATTGAATATTCCCAACTGGACTTAGCCCAATCATGGCCGTAAGTCCTCAAATTAAATTGACTGAGCAAGAATGCTCTCCTAAATCAATTTACATCCGGTTCGAGGGTACATCTCCGAGCTCCTCTGACTCCTATCGTTGTAATCCTTCAACGACGTCAGAGAGGTGACGGGTCCCGACAACCACACATCAACACGGACTGTGGGGTCTTTAAGCTCATGGACTTATGCGTCCTTAAACTAAGACATGGACTGTGGGGTATTTAAACCCACGGACTTATGCGTCCTTAAACTACCTATGGACCACTACGTCCCTATACTGGAATATGGACCGAAATGTCCTTAAACTACCTATGGACCACTACGTCCCTAAACTGGAACAATAGAGCCTCCAAATGCTCTTTTGTCGGATCCAAACGATCCCGTTAAGTTGATCTTAGTCACAAATCAGACTAACGTATCCTTAACGAACGTTTAAGTTGATCTTAGCCTCAATATAGCTAACGTATCCTTAAACTAAAACACCAAACCCAAATCGAAGTAAATACGGATTTGGACTAATCCAAGTCCTACGGGCGACGGCATAACTTAGTCTCCGTATACAATCCATGGGCATCCACAAACACAAACAAAACGAAGTGAAATTATGGAGAAGGAGAAAGTGTCTACCGCGATGCGGTAGCGTAATTAACTACAGGGGCTTGCTCCTGCAGGGAAGAGCGTCCCCACAATCAAAAACCCCTTACCCTGAGGGGGAATCTGACGAAGTCTGCTACATCGGCCGCATCCGTCTAAACCTCCGACACACGGTGCCATAAATCAACTTGGCATCTTCGGAGAGGTAGACGGATAAAACCATATAGCATCTGATTGATCATTTCTTTGTGTGTCGTTTTAGAAAATGAATAGAATCATAATCAAAGAATTATATTTGACCGCAATCAATTACGATGTCGATTATAGATCGTAAGCGAGTGCGGATCGTCCACAGGGATTATGCGATTCGTTTTTATATTTGATTTGTTTGAATCGAAAAGTTAATCGAAAAGAAAAGAAAACATGATTCAAGATTTTATCAATTGATTCAGATGTCATTAGTTTAACCAAGAATCAAGAAACTGATAAACAATCAAGAATGGGGTTTCGATAATATTTCCAATCAAATGTCAAGAATCTAAATGAGGCACGTAGGAATCGATCGGATCTATAGATGTGATGTAACCTCAAGATTTCGTGTTCTTGTCCTTCGAAGGATTGATACTAGATCGATGATGATCGACGAGAGTTAGGGCTTTCTTGATGAAACTAGGGTTTCATCGTTTAACCCTTGTTCTTTCGTTGATTTCAATCACATTCTAGCCTCTCGCAATTTCAAGAAACGATCGTAACTCCCAAATTTCGAGCGATATCATTCAAGAAAGCATCGTAACGAAATGGGTTGTCGGTTCTTGAACTTGCTAGGGTTTACAAAACTTGTAGGAATCAAGAATAGTTTTCAGATATATTACATCATCATTCTATTGATCGTCTCGGCTCCTTTACGAGCGGAGTTTTACTCAAACATCACAACAAGAACAACAATTACAAATTGAGATCTAATCATGATGCAAGAATTAAAAGAAAAAAACAAGATAAAAGAATTTCACCTTTTATTTATATCAACAATTTGATTACAGTCGCTCAAGAACAACAAAAGGAAGAACTAAATTGTCGATTTGGCGTCGCTCGGCTCTGTGAGTCGCGGATCGTTTGGACCACTTGCTCTGTTGAAGATCGGCTCGGCTCATAAAAGGTTGCAAGGCTTCTTGCTTGATGGGTACTCGGGATCTTGGCTTTTGAATGGAATTAGGGTTAGGGTTTCACACAAGCCCTCTCACTGGACTTATGGAAGAAGAAGATGAAGGGGGTAAAATGAAGAAGTATCTAAGTCTTGGATAATAGATCCAAGTATCAAGTATTTAGTATATATCCTTCAACCCTAGGTTTAGGCTTCTATTTATAGACTTCCCAAACCCTAGGTCTAGGTTTGAAATTACAATTTCCTCCAAAAGTTTGTTGAGGAGTTTCTAGAAAGAGTTTGTTAGGAGCTAGCTTATGGTTTAAGCTAGGATTAATTAAGCTTAGAAAACCCTAGTTTGCTGATCTGGCAGAAACCTCTGGAGTCTTCTGGAAGTTGACATGTCTTTCTGAAGTCTGGACCCTGAGATAAGCATTGTGCACTAAATTTGAGAAGGTGACGTGGCAAGATGGCCGCGGAACCGCGGCCTAAGCCGGCTTGCGCCGCGGTTCCGCGGCCAAGTAGTGGCTTGATGGCTTCAAACCTCTGGTGTGGTCCTGGGCTGCTATTTGGGGCTTTATCTGATATGTTGAATTGAATTTTTCCCTTTGGATTGATACCAGAACTGAAATCATTTAGTTGGCGTCAAGTTTGATCGGTACCATGTACATTTTTGGCCTTTCTTCTGGATTTTCCTGCACAGATCTCAAAACAAGTGTTGCGCAAATGTAGGGATGATGCGATGCCATGAAATGCGGTCAATTTCCTTTATAGTGTCGGTTTTAGAGTCCAATACATGCAATCTGATATTTTGCGACCGTTTTGCTAATATGTGAAATATGAATGCCGAACACTTCTATATGAATGCAAATGATGAGGAAATTGCCGGCTAAAATATGCAATATTTTCGACTAATCAAATTCCCCCAAACTTAATTTTGATCGTCTTGAGCGAACTGTTTTTATTAAAAAGAGAAGGAGAAAATAAAGAAAGAGAAAAACTAACTAGCACACTTTCGTAGGCAACACGATTGCACTGAGCACGTGCAACAAGCCTTTAAACCTCTAGGTGTCCCTAGTAGGAGAAGTGTTGTCTCCTGAGGGTTTTCAGCGGATTGCACCCACAAAATCCAATAATAATAGAAAGATCATGAATATTACATTTAAAGAAAAGAATTGTAGAAAAAAGACTTTGAAAATTAGGGTTTCCAACTAAGCTAGCTTTTCGGTTGTCATGAGCCCTATCTTAATGGTCATGAAAAGATGTTAGATATCACGTCCTCCCTCAATAAAACATCGTCTTATTCTTCATTCCTATCTTTCTTCCAAACATCGATCATATAACCCTGCGTGTGTGTAAAGGACATCCCTACACCCGGAGAATTCAATTCAAGCTATCATACTCTTGCCCATCAGCCTCAGTACTTTTTAATTAATGAATATTTAGATGAAATTGCTCACACACTTTCATGCGACCGTTAATACTTCTTAAGGTACTAACCGACCGATTACTCCTGTGCTTTCTTACTTGGTGTATTTTTCTCGTCTTGCACCACCTTAGGCATAGCAGTGACTCCCAGACCAGTTGGCCTTAGGGCACTAGGTGAAGATGCACCCTCGCTATATATTTTTTTTATTGCCTTTGGTGATAACAAAACCAGTTTCCATTTTTCTCACCACTTAATATTTTTTATTCACTTTTTTTTAATTTCCTTCATACTTTTGGCTTTAAGACAAGAGCATTTCAAGGTATCCTCTACTATCCCAGGCTTTAAGACGTGTGTAAGTGCGAATAGCAGGGTAGCAACGTTCAAAATGTTTGGCTTCCAGAGTAGAAACTATTTTTCAGACTTATTTTTATCCTCAGATTAGTGACATCCTTCATCTTACTAACCCTTGGGACAACGGCTCATAACTACTTATTACTAGTTCGTATAAGAAAACTTCTAATTTTCTTAGTTTTCTTAAATTTTTCCAATCTCATGGATGTAATTTTTCATTATCTAAACTTTCATTATCTTATTTATGTACAAAAAATATTTTTATATTTTTGAAATTTTTTAAATTTTTATAGATTTTCAAAAAAATGTTTTGTGCTTATGCAAAGTGATATGCAAATGATGCGAAAATAAGCACAAACCTCCCCCAAACTTGTTTTCAACAGTGTCCTCACTGTTGCCATCTGCTAAATCTCGAAAAACCTGTATGCTCGGGAGGAATTTATTAGTGGGGGCAACATATTTAAGTGAAGATCCTCCCCCAAACTTATTTTTGGCTCAAAATTTTGTAAAAAACTATCTTTTCAAGAGCCAGAAAAAAAAAATATACCCCCCAAACTTGAGTTATGCAATGTTAATCTTTTGAAAATCACATGAGGGGGTCAAAAATCATTAGTCGATGCCAAGCTTTGCAAAGACCGAACGTTAACACCAACCATTCAAAAATTTTATCAATGCAGTGCTCTGGTTGGTGGAAGAAGAAGGGGGGAAAGGGTAAGGGGTGGAAAAGAATGTGTGTGCGTCTCATTTTGGAGAGACGATGCAGTGAATGTGATGGATTACTCGCATTCTTTTTACAGTCCATATGAAGGGGTGGAGGTTCAATTTCATTGATTTGGACATGATTCATCTCAACACCCGTGCTTTTTAGAAATGCGAGTTCATCAGCGAAGATCTTCTCAAAAGTTTCATCAATACCCCGAAGAATAATGTCATCACAAAGTGCGGGGTGATCTTCAGACTCTAAAAGTAGTTCATAATCAGTGTTAATTGTTGACCCGGACATCTCGGTGGAAGAGTCCGTATGTGTATGATACATAGTTGGGTCTAACAACAACATATGAAAAGAGTCAAGATCAGTGTTATGAGGGTCATAAAATTCGCTGCTGTCGGCATCCATTAAGTCGACAGAATAGGCTTGAGCAGTAGGTTCGGATGGTACACTTCCTAACTTGTAAATGTTCATCTCAATTGTCCTCTTCCCGAAGGATAGGGTCATAGAACCGTTACGACAATTGATGATAGCATTCGAAGTGGCCAAAAAGGGGCGACCTAAAATCACCGGAATTTGATTCCGTGAGTTCGCTACAGGCTGTGTATCAATTACAATAAAGTCCATAGGAAATATAAATTCCCCGATTTTTATTAACATATCCTCTAGTTCACCCCTAGGTCTGGTGATTGATCGGTCAGCCATCTGGAGAGTGCAAGGAGATGGTTTCAACTCTCCGATCCCTAACTGCTCATAAACTGAGAAAGGAAGCAGGTTAACACTTGCCCCAAGATCTAGTAGGGCGCGGTTTATGTGTTTTTCCCCAATAGAGATGGAAATCGTAGGATAGCCAGGATCCTTACGTTTCCTCGGTAATTGTTGAGGGAAAGTCGTGTCTACTGTCTTTGCCATAAATATCTTCTTGGGCATTTGTTTCTTCCTCTTTCTAGTGCACAAGTCTTTAAGAACTTTCGCATATGCGGGGACTTGTTGGATAGCATCTAGAAGAGGGATATTGATGTTAACCTGTTTAAACATCTCAGTGATTTTCTCCATATGTGGACTTGGTGTGTTAGCCCTTAACCGATTAGGATAAGGTGCTTTAGCAATAAGCGCTGGGTCCATCATAGGAGAAGGAAGTGTGTGTGGAACCGATCCCAGAATAGAAGTGGGGATCGTCCGTGGAGGGTTAAAAGAGGTGGGCTGAAGTGGCGAGCCTTTTGGGAAACGAAGAATAGGCTCGGAAGAAGGTGGTAGGGTATAAGAACTAGGATCAGAACTAGAAGTGTGTGTGTGTGTGGAAAGGACTCAGCTGGGGTGTTGATAGGATTTTCAGTATCATCAACTTCTTCCCCAACATGATTGTCAAGCACTCTTCCAGATCTCAACGTGGTGATTGCATTCACGTGATGTGAATAACCAGGATTGGGTAAGGGTTGAGCTGGAAGTTTCCCTTTCTCTCTTGCACTAATTTCGGCTTTTAATCGTGTAATTTCTTCTTCATTCGATTTAATACTCTCGTTTTGGGACGCAGAGTTTTTCTCAATTTTATCGACAGAAGACTTCATTTCAGCCGAAACTTGCATGATATTTGATAAAACCAAATACATGTATTGTGCAAAAGAAGAGGATTCATCAGTTCCGGTCAACTGTAAAGGACTAGACAGTGCAGGTGTGTTGACCTGATTTTGAAAATTATGTGCTTGAAAGGGGTGCTGACTTAATTGAAGTTGTGGTTGCTGTTGTGGTGGAGGGACCCTTTGGAAATTGTTTTGGTTTGGAACCGTGTTTTGAGATTGTGATTGGTTCCAGGCAAAATTAGGGTGATTCCTCCAACCCTGATTATATGTGGAAGAAAAAGGATCGTTTCTAGGTCTTTGAAATGCGGCATTGGTATGTTCACGACCTTGAACCGGACATTCTTACGTCAAGTGAGACGGATCAGAACAGCAGTCACATACAGTTTTGGAAAGTGACATTTGATTAAGGGAGGCGGCTAAAAATTTGTTTTCCATAGTCTCGAGTTTCTTGTGTATAGCTGAAATGTCAGCTCTAACTCCTATGGAAACATCCGATTGGTTATTGCCACTCCTAAATGATGGACTTTCCCACTGTAAAGACTTTTTAGCGAACTCTTCTAAATATCGCCAAGCTTCCCCATCATCCTTAGACATGAAGGTACCTTGACACATGTTTTCAAGGCTCTGTTTAGTGTTAGGGTTACTGCCCTCATATATGATTCGACAAAGCTCCCATCTCGGGATGCCGTGATGTGGACATTGAACCAATAGATCCTTGAAACGTTCAAAGCATTTTGAAAATGGTTCAGCAGGGAGCTGGGCAAATTGATTCAGTTCGCTGCGGATTCGAGCTGTCTTTTGTATTGGGTAAAATTTCTTAAGGAATGCAGCGACGAATTCTTCCCAATTCGTAATAGAGTGTGCGGTAGTGTTATATAGCCACTTCTCAGCTATATCGCACAATGTAAATGGAAGAAGTCGTAGACGCATAGCATCCACTGAAAGTTGTGACGTACCCATCATTGCTCATACGTTTTCAAATTTGGTAATGAAAACGTAAGCGTCCTCAGTCTCGAGTCCGTGGAATTTGGGTAAAAGATTGATATACTAGGGCTTAATCTCAAAGTTATCCCCATTGGCTGGTGGTGTGGATAAGCAGGTCGAAAGAAGACCTCTAAGTGGATAGCACCTCTCCTGGAGAGAGATGCTGGGTGGATTCTGCGCACCAACGGACGGCGGCAGATTAGGGTTAAAGAACTTTGATGGATTCGGATCCATCGGTGTGGGTGTGGTAGTAGATAAAGGAAAGGTAAATGGAGAAATATCGACTTCAGAGTCGATAAAGGCTACGCGGACTAAACGGGCACTAGAATCCCGTGTCCAGCCTATCTTGTACTAAAAAGGGTTAGTACAAGTAGCAGCGTTGGCTTATAATTAGGGGTATGTCATGACCCGCAGGGTACGGAACGTGACTGGCACTTAAGTTTACGAAACGTCTAAAGACGTCCGTAAAGTAAGTAAGCCAAAGCCCAGAAAACAAAACCAATTAAGCAATAGAGTGAAGAAAACCCAATCAATTGAAAGCGAGTTTATCAAATAAGTCATGTAAAACCCTTTTTTAAAAACAATACCAATTTTTCCGAAAATTTCGGCAGAGTCACCTTTGTAAATACTGGCCCCCAAAATGGGTACAACAAAATATATACGAATCCAACAAAATAGGGCATCCCCAAGCGGGAGCTAGCTCTTCGCTACAAGGCGGTCACAAATCCCACGCAATATAAAACGACAGCATGCAAAATAATCATAATGAAGCATAAGAAAAACAGCATGTCGACTCAAGTGAGCTCGACCCCAAAATACAGCATAAAAGTCCACAAACCTCACAGTCTCATCTCTAGGTCAATATACAATAGTACTGGTAGAAACAGTAGATGGAGTACACTAGATACAAAGAATATACAAGGTGGTACAAAAATGATAACATAACCCACCTATGAGCAAAAACCCTCGAGTCCAGGCAAAGGAGGCAAAAGAACAAGTGCGCCCGCCGCTACTGAACTGACGGAGCGGACCTGCAAAAGACTGTGGCACAACGGGGGTGAGTTGCCAACTCGTGAGTAATAAATAACACCTACAAAGGCTATCGTATGCATGCACACAAGCATCCTAGCTTCTAAAATACAGGTACGACTGGATGCACTAGCAGGTGTGTATACAACATCAGTGTACTAATATGTATGCAACATGAATATCTGAGGTCTCAATAGGTATATATAAGAAACATTTTTATCTCTTTTTGTATTTGAAACTCTTTTAGAATGCCAGCATAATATCAATGAATCGACGAAAACCGGTGTCCAGCAACGACACCCAAAAGCTGTCTCAAATCTCATAAATCCATGTCATAGTGTCTCTGGCCTCAGCCATCCGGCTGACCCATCTCAATATCAATATCTCATCCTCTCGCGGCCCCGGTCGGTATCCTCTGGATATCCGCCGTGCCCAATGAAGTCACCGGTAGGTAATCCGTCCCCTGCCAGGCTCATCGTCAGCACCACGAGCTTCTTGCCCCGGGGTACCCTACCGGGCCAACCATGTACCCGAAACGGTTCATCCAACTCCTCGAAATGGGTCTCCAAAAACCACAGCAAACTCATGGTGGACGACACTTACATCACTAGAAAACCGCAATTTACATGTTTTAAAAATATAATAAGTTTAGAAATTTTGCGGCTTTCCCCCGAAATCCAGAAATATCATAAAATCTCAAGAAGTCCTCATAAGTGCATATATCAATGATAATGAATGCATATGCTGTCAATAATCAAGTTGCGATGTGTAATTAATGGATTAGGCATGAACAATTAATAAGATGAAGTACATGCACATGAATAGCAGTCCTACGGTTTCATTTTTAGGAATTAAAGGCAATAGCACCAGTTTAAGTATCAATTATTAAAAGGTTTAAATTTAAATGTTATCTAGTGTGGTGGCATGGCAATTACCAGGGTGTGTGTGTAAGCATGAATATTGCTCGTGCTGCATATAAAAACCCTGGCAATGGTGCAGGTGTCCTATAAAATGGTTTCGTATAGATATGTCAATATAATGCACGGATGCAGCAAATAGTCAACTAAGTATTTCACCCCTAATTACTAACATCACTAAGGGTCTTGTAAGTTACTAAAACTATCGGGCGGCTTGCGCCATCCAACGATAGTCCCCCGTAGATGTTACATCTACTCACCTGAATCCCTGGCTAGCTGTGTCCAATCACCGCTTTCCCCTTTCGCGCCGCGTCTGACGTCTCCACGACCGAACCTGGAATTTACATCAATACCAAACATAAGGTTACATATCAAGAACGACGCAAAACCCTAATGAAACTACTAAAGTTCGCTAGCTAGGTACAACGTGCACAAAGTGCGCGGAACACATGCGAAAATCGCAAAAACTGCCAAAAAAACGCCGATTTGGTCGCCCGGCAAAACTAAAACCCGACTACCCAAAGATCCGCACACACGCATCCTAAACGTCATAGGATAAGCCAACACAATCATCAAGATGTCGAAAATAATCCATCACATAATTTTTATAAAAAAATTTAGTAAGCACAAAACTAGCAATTTTGGTGCAAATATCGAAAATTAGCGATACGGTTAACACAATCCAACCACACAACAAGCAATCAACAAACACTATAATTACAACACATTAGAAAAGATTCAAAACCTATTTTCCATAAACAACCATTACTTGAATTACATAACCTAGCAATTCTTAATCCAAACTTTATATGAAAACCTTGAATTAACACTAATTTATAACTCAATTAGCAAGCTAACCTTCTAGATTAGGTTAGCAAAACAACTAGATAACAAATTAGATCTAAACAACTAAATAATGGTTTCTAAACCTTAATTCAACTCATTAATCATGCTTCACAACCCACTTTCCATACACTAACCCCTTTCTTGAAATTTCTAAAACAACAATTTACAACCAAATCACACTTCTAAAATTAACTAAATTAGCATAATTTAAAAACCACATAACAAGGTAACCTCTTAGATTAGTTAAGTAACAACTAGATTAACTACAAAACAATTCAATTAACTATCATGGCTTCAAAACCCTAGTTTAATACAAACTATTCCTTTTTAAAAAAGATTAGAAATTAGCTAACTTTTAACACTAAACCATACAATTAAAGGAATTTAGCAAAAGAAAGTAACTTGATGGAATTTATACCTCAAGATCTATGGATCAAGCAAGTGATTTGCCTCTAAGGATGGCTTCCTAGCTCCAAGATTCAAGCAAGAATGGCTAAGGATAATGATAGCATAAGGATTTTGTTTGGATTTTTGAATTAATTATGGATTTTGATGTGGTTTTTTGAAGAAATTTGAAGAAAAATGAAAAGAAAAGAGATGAAGAAGAGAGGGTGCAGGTTTCGGCCAGAGGAGGTAAGGGGAGGGGTGTGGGTGAGTGGGGAAAAGTCCTTGGTCAACTCTCCAAAAGTCAATGTACCATAACTTATCAATTATATATAAAATAAATCAATAAACTAACTAAATCAACTCAAGAAAGGAAACAAAGAAGTGAGGCCAGAAATTTCTGGACTTGCACAAGGTGGGGTTGTCCTAGGTCTGAGGGAAAAGAGAGAGGGGTTTTACAAAAGAAATTTTATGCAAAAAGACCCCCTACAAGTCAAAAATTGCAAGTTTTAGCTTAAAATTCAATAAATTCGTTTCCTATCATAAAAATTTGTTAAAAATCAAAATAAAATACTAAAAATTTATGTTACAACTAGATTTTAATTATCATAATTTTAAAGATTAAAATTAGCCCGGAAAGATTTGTATTTATCGCTAAATTAATGTATTTTCTTACCGGCTTAAAATAATATTAAAAAATTGAAATATTAGGGAAAATTTTTAAACGACCAGAATTTCATAATTAACTCATTAGCTACTAAAAACAAGCAATTACCTATCCATTTTAAGTATAATTAGCCATAAACTGCAAAATAACGAGAAAGACGGTTTTCGGAAAAATACCGAATTTTCACCGATTTTCAGGAAAACACCAATGCGACTTTTCAAGACGCTACAATCTTCCCCCCCTAAAGAAATTCGGTCCCCGAATTTAAAAATATAACTACGCGTACCTTCAAAGAGATGGGGATATTTCTTCCTCATCTCGCCCTCGGTCTCCCAGGTAACCTCCTCGCTGCTCGGGCTACGCCAAAGGACCTTGACGGTTGGTATAATCTTCGAACTCAACTTCTTCACCTGCCGATCCAGGATGGCCACCGGCTGCTCTGCAAAAGAAAGGTCGCGCTCTAGCTGGACTGTCGTGTGCTGAATCGCATGCGAAGGGTCGTGAAGGTACTTGCGGAGCATCGAAACATGGAAGACGGGGTGAACATCGGGAAAGCTGGGTGGAAGGGCCAAACGATATGCAACAGCGCCGACACGCTCGAGGATCTCGAAGGGACCTACGAATCTAGGGCTAAGCTTCCCCTTTCGCCCAAAACGCATCACGCCCTTCATCGGAGAGACTTTCAGAAAAACATGGTCGCCAACTGCGAACTCTAATCTGCGACGGTGCCTGTCCGCATACGATTTCTGCCTGCTCTGAGCTGCCCTCATCCGGTCTCGGAACAACTGTATCTTCGCTGTCGTCTCCTCCACAAGCTGCGGCCCCAAAATACTGCTCTCGCTGAGCTCTGTCCAACAAACGGGCGATCTGCATCTCCTCCCATACAATGCCTCGAAAGCTGCCATCTGAATAGTATCCTGGAAGCTGTTGTTGTAGGAGAACTCCACTAGAGGTAAATGACGATCCCAGCTACCACCAAAGTCTAAGACGCACGCTCTGAGCATGTCCTCGAGAGTCTGAATGGTCCGCTCTGACTGTCCGTCTGTTTGCGGATGAAACGCTGTGCTGAAGCTCAAACGAGTGCCCAAAGCCTCCTGAAGTCTCTGCCAAAGTCGGCTGGTGAACTGAGTGCCTCGATCTGACACGATACAAGTCGGTACGCCGTGTAGTCGCACGATCTCGTCAATATAGAGCTGAGCATACTGAGCGAAGCTGAAAGTCGTCTTCACTGGCAGGAAGTGAGCCGCTTTCGTCAATCTATCCACGATCACCCAGATGGAGTCGTACCCTCGACTGGTCCTGGGTAGACCCACAACGAAGTCCATCGAAATCTGCTCCCATTTCCACTCTGGAATGGGTAACGGCTGTAGCTCTCCTGCGAGCCTCTGGTGCTCGGCCTTGACTTGCTGACAAGTCAGGCATCTCGAAACGAACTCCGCAATGTCCCTCTTCATCCCGTCCCACCAGTAGGTCTCTCTCATATCATGGTACATCTTGGTGGAACCGGGGTGGACACTATACACTGATCGGTGTGCCTCCTGAAGAATGTCGCGCCGCAATCCATCAGCATCTGGTACGCACAGTCTAGATCCATATCGTAAAATCCCCTGATCGTCAACCACGAACTCGAAAAATCTGCCCTGTCCCATCTGTGCCATGATCTCTGAGCAACGGTCGTCACTGCGCTGTGCCTCATATATACGGTCAAGCAACTGTGGGCGTGCACGAACATGCGCGAGCTGTCCCCCTGTCTGAGTGAACTCGAACTCAACTCGGCTGTCGCATAACATCTGCCAATCTGCTGACGACTGCCTCTGCACTGTGCGCAAAAAGGATAGACTACCCCCGGGCCTCCTACTCAACACATCTGCCACCACATTCGCCTTGCCGGGGTGATATAAGATCTCGCAGTCGTAGTCTTTCACCAACTCCATCCAATGACGCTGTCTGAGGTTCAGGTCTCGCTGCTGAAATATGTACTTTAAGCTCTTGTGATCGGTGAATATCTGACACGACTCGCCGTACAGGTAATGTCGCCAAATCTTCAGTGCAAAGACCACTGCAGCCATCTCCAAATCATGAGTGGGGTAGTTCTGTTCATGCTTTTTCAACTGCCGAGAAGCATAAGCGATCACCCGGCCATGCTGCATCAATACGCATCCTAATCCCACTCGCGAAGCATCACAGTAGACAACAAATCCGCCTGATCCCGAAAGCAAAGATAATACCGGCACCGTAGTCAAATAAGTCCGTAGCTGCTGAAAACTGCGCTCGCGCTCCTCTGTCCAGACGAAAGGAACTCCCTTCCGGGTCAAACTGGTCAACGGTGCAGCTATACGGGAGAAGTCCTGAACAAAATGCCTGTAGTAGCCCGCCAAGCCTAGAAAACTACGGATCTCAGTAACTGATGTAGGTCGGGGCCACTGCTGAACAGCCTCAATCTTCTTCGGGTCCACACAAATGCCGTCTCTCGTAACCACGTGACCCAAGAATCCGACGCTGTCCAGCCAGAATGCACACTTGGAGAACTTCGCGAACAGCTGGTGCTCCCTCAGAGTCTGTAACGTAATCCGCAAGTGCTGCTCGTGCTCCTCTCTGCTCCGGGAGTACACCAAGATATCGTCGATAAACACGATGATGAACAAGTCAAGATACGGCCTGAATGTACGGTTCATCAAATCCATGAATGCAGCTGGGGCGTTGGTGAGTCCGAACGACATCACCAAAAACTCGTAGTGGCCGTAGCGCGTGCGGAAAGCTGTCCTCGGTATATCCTCCTGTCGAACTCGCAGCTGATGGTATCCTGATCGCAAGTCGATCCTCGAAAAATACCCCGCACCCTGAAGCTGGTCGAACAAATCATCAATGCGTGGCAACGGATATCTGTTCCGAACGGTAACTTTGTTCAGCTGGCGATAGTCGATACATAAGCGCAAACTTCCATCCTTCTTCTTGACAAACAGGACCGGAGCACCCCACGGAGAAACACTCGGTCGAATAAGCCCCTTATCTAACAAATCCTGCAACTGATACTTCAGCTCTCGAAGCTCTGCCGGGGCCATCCGATAAGGCGGTATAGAAATAGGCCCCGAACCGGGAATCAAATCAATGCAGAACTCAACATCGCGCTCAGGCGGTAGCCCAGGTAGCTCATCAGGGAAAACATCAGGGAACTCACAAACAATCGGGACCCGGTCCAACGGAACCTCTGCAGCTCGAGTATCACAAACAAACGCTAAGAATCCCTGACATCCCTTCCGCAAGAGCTGACCAGCGCGAAGAGACGAAATTAAGCTGGGAAGGGTGACACTGCGGTCTCCCCGAATAACAAGGACTGGCTCTCCCGGAAAGCTAAATCTGACTGCCTTCTCACGGCAGTCCACCGAAGCATAACAAGTGGCTAGCCAATCCATGCCCAGAAGCACATCAAAGTCCAACATATCAAGGAGTATCAAATCAACTGATGAATCCCTCTCCCCGATACGAACGGAACACAAACGAAAAACTAAACGAGCGACAAACGACTCGCCTACCGGAGTAACAACAACAAGCGGCTGATCTAACGACGACGACTCACGGCCCAACATCGGTGCAAAGTGTGTAGATACGTACGAATGTGTGGAACCTGGGTCGAATAATACCCGTGCGTCGAAAGAACAAACTGGCAAGGTACCTGTCACAACAGCATTGGATGCCTGCGCATCCTGCGGTGTCAAAGCAAAAACTCGGGCCTGTCCTCCACCGATAGCGGGCTGACCTCGACCTCGGCCTCTACCTCCTCGTCCTCTCTGAACAGGACCGCCGCGTCCACGGCCTCTCGGTGCTCCTAACTGGCGTGGAGCATCGCCTGGGGTAGGAAGTAGGGCTCTCTGAGGAGGGGGTGGTGATGGTGGTAGGGTCACATGCGGAACTGTCGCTGCTCCCTGTCGTCTCACCGGACAGTCTCTGACAAGATGGTGCAAACTCCCGCACCCAAAACACCCTGGCGACGGCTGCTGCCCCTGAGGATAAGAACCATATAACTGTCCCCGCCCAAATCCTCTGCCAGGCCTATCTCTCGGAAAGAATCTGGCGCGCTGCCTCTGAGACGGTACATCGGTGCGAATCCTCTTCGGCCCAGAAACGGCCGAAGTCCGTGATATGCGTGCCTCCATCCGCAATGCCGTATCCATAGCAGCTGAATAAGTGTCGTAGTGCTGGGCGCCAATGGCAAGATATAGCTGGGCATCAAGTCCCTGTATGAACCTCTTCACCATCTTCTCCTCGGTATCCACCAAATACTGAGCATATCGGGATAACTGTGTAAACTGGATGTCATACTCAGACACCGTCATCCCAGGTGTCTTGACTAAGGCCTCGAAGCTGCGAGCTCTGGCGTCACGAACGCTCTCTGGAAGGAAACGGGCTAGAAAGACCGCTGTAACTCGACCCAAGTCATAGGCGGTAGACCTGCAGCTCGACCTCTCAAGACTGACTCCCACCATGTCTGCGCGAGACCCTCTAGTCGGAAACTCGCAAGCTCTACCCATCGATCATCCGAACATCTCAGCGAACGGCAAATCCTGGCTAAACTGTCAAGGAACGTCTGTGGGTCCTCCGCTGCCTCGGTGCCGGTGAATACTGGAGGTCTCAGCCTCATGAAATCCTGTAGTGAAACCGGAATGGCCACGGTGGTAGTAGTAGGAGCAGGTATCATGGTCGTCTGTGATGTAGTAGGTACGTCATCCGGCCTCGGTGTACGACTGGCTGCAACTAGGGATCCTACCATCTGACGTAGCTCCTGCATGCCTCCCATCATCTGTCGCAACTCCTCCATACCGGTCTCGAGCCAATCCATACGGCCTGGGGAAGGTGGATCGGTCTGTCCCTGCGGCGTAGGCATACCGCCCTGCTCAGTCCTAGTCTCGGACGAGCCAGCTCGAATCTCGTCTCTGGCGGCAGCCCTCTGTGCCCTCGTAGCCTTCGGCGGCATAGTGGCTGTTACAGGAAAACGGATAGTAAGGACAGTGCAATAGGATCATAGGATACACGGAATTGAAGAAGGAATTTTTCGAGCAAGTATATCCTAAAGTCACTTAGGCGGAGTACCGTATCGTAAGTATGCCGCGGACATACGCACGCTACGTTACCCTGCTTAAGTCACTTACTCCATCTACCAAGGGTCATCCTACACTCACAAAGGTAAAACCTATCGCTCTGATACCAACTTTGTCACGACCCGCAGGGTACGGAACGTGACTGACACTTAAGTTTACGACACGTCTAAAGACGTCCGTAAAGTAAGTAAGCCAAAGCCCAGAAAACAAAACCAATTAAACAAAAGAGTGAAGAAAACCCAATCAATTGAAAGCGAGTTTATCAAATAAGTCATGTAAAACCCTTTTTTAAAAACAATACCAATTTTTCCGAAAATTTCGGCAGAGTCTCCTTTGTAAATACTGGCCCCCAAAATGGGTACAACAAAATATATACGAATCCAACAAAATAGGGCATCCCCAAGCGGGAGCTAGCTCTTCGCCACATGGCGGTCACAAATCCCACGCAATATAAAACGACAGCCTGCAAAATAATCATAATGAAGCATAAGAAAAACAGCATGTCGACTCAAGTGAGCTCGACCCCAAAATACAGCATAAAAGTCCACAAACCTCACAGTCCATCTCTAGGTCAATATACAATAGTACTGGTAGAAACAGTAGATGGAGTACACTAGATACAAAGAATATACAAGGTGGTACAAAAATGATAACATAACCCACCTATGAGCAAAAACCCTCGAGTCCAGGCAAAGGAGGCAAAAGAACAAGTGCGCCCGCGACCGTGGCACAACGGGGGTGAGTTGCCAACTCGTGAGTAATAAATAACACCTACAAAGGCTATCGTATGCATGCACACAAGCATCCTAGCATCTAAAATACAGGTACGACTGGATGCACTAGCAGGTGTGTATACAACATCAGTGTACTAATATGTATGCAACATGAATATCTGAGGTCTCAATAGGTATATATAAGAAACATTTTTATCTCTTTTTGTTTTTGAAACTCTTTTAGAATGCCAGCATAATATCAATGAATCGACGAAAACCGGTGTCCAGCAACGACACCCAAAAGCTGTCTCAAATCTCATAAATCCATGTCATAGTGTCTCTGGCCTCAGCCATCCGGCTGACCCATCTCAATATCAATATCTCATCCTCTCGCGGCCCCGGTCGGTATCCTCTGGATATCCGCCGTGCCCAATGAAGTCACCGGTAGGTAATCCGTCCCCTGCCAGGCTCATCGTCAGCACCATGAGCTTCTTGCCCCGGGGTACCCTACCGGGCCCACCATGTACCCGAAACGGTTCATCCAACTCCTCGAAACGGGTCTCCAAAAACCACAGCAAACTCATGGTGGACGACACTTACATCACTAGAAAACCGCAATTTACATGTTTTAAAAATATAATAAGTTTAGAAATTTTGCGGCTTTCCCCCGAAATCCAGAAATATCATAAAATCTCAAGAAGTCCTCATAAGTGCATATATCAATGATAATGAATGCATATGGTGTCAATAATCAAGTTGCGATGTGTAATTAATGGATTAGGCATGAACAATTAATAAGATGAAGTACATGCACATGAATAGCAGTCCTACGGTTTCATTTTTAGGAATTAAAGGCAATAGCACCAGTTTAAGTATCAATTATTAAAAGGTTTAAATTTAAATTTTATCTAGTGTGGTGGCATGGCAATTACCAGGGTGTGTGTGTAAGCATGAATAGTGCTCGTGCTGCATATAAAAACCCTGGCAATGGTGCATGTGTCCTATAAAATGGTTTCGTATAGATATGTCAATATAATGCACGGATGCAGCAAATAGTCAACTAAGTATTTCACCCCTAATTACTAACATCACTAAGGGTCTTGTAAGTTACTAAAACTATCGGGCGGCTTGCGCCATCCAACGATTGTCCCCCGTAGATGTTACATCTACTCACCTGAATCCCTGGCTAGCTGTGTCCAATCACCGCTTTCCCCTTTAGCGCCGCGTCTGACGTCTCCGCGACCGAACCTGGAATTTACATCAATACCAAACATAAGGTTACATATCAAGAACGACGCAAAACCCTAACGAAACAACTAAAGTTCGCTAGCTAGGTACAACGTGCACTAAGTGCGCGGAACACACGCGAAAATCGCAAAAACTGCCAAAAAACGCCGATTTGGTCGCCCGGCAAAACTAAAACCCGACTACCCAAAAATCCGCACACACGCATCCTAAACGTCATAGGATAAGCCAACACAATCATCAAGATGTCGAAAATAATCCATCACATAATTTTTATAAAAAAATCTAGTAAGCACAAAACTAGCAATTTTGGTGCAAATATCGAAAATTAGCGATACGGTTAACACAATCCAACCACACAACAAGCAATCAACAAACACTATAATTACAACACATTAGCAAAGATTCAAAACCTATTTTCCATAAACAACCATTACTTGAATTACATAACCTAGCAATTCTTAATCCAAACTTTATATGAAAACCTTGAATTAACACTAATTTATTACTCAATTAGCAAGCTAACCTTCTAGATTAGGTTAGCAAAACAACTAGATAACAAATTAGATCTAAACAACTAAATAATGGTTTCTTAACCTTAATTCAACTCATTAATCATGCTTCACAACCCGCTTTCCATACACTAACACCTTTCTTGAAATTTCTAAAACAACAATTTACAACCAAATCACACTTCTAAAATTAACTAAATTAGCATAATTTAAAAACCACATAACAAGGTAACCTCTTAGATTAGTTAAGTAACAACTAGATTAACTACAAAACAATTCAATTAACTATCATGGCTTCAAAACCCTAGTTTAATACAAACTATTCCTTTTTAAAAAAGATTAGAAATTAGCTAACTTTTAACACTAAACCATACAATTAAAGGAATTTAGCAAAAGAAAGTAACTTGATGGAATTTATACCTCAAGATCTATGGATCAAGCAAGTGATTTGCCTCTAAGGATGGCTTCCTAGCTCCAAGATTCAAGCAAGAATGGCTAAGGATAATGATAGCATAAGGATTTTGTTTGGATTTTTGAATTAATTATGGATTTTGATGTGGTTTTTTGAAGAAATTTGAAGAAAAATGAAAAGAAAAGATATGAAGAAGAGAGGGTGCAGGTTTCGGCCAGAGGAGGTAAGGGGAGGGGTGTGGGTGAGTGGGGAAAAGTCCTTGGTCAACTCTCCAAAAGTCAATGTACCATAACTTATCAATTATATATAAAATAAATCAATAAACTAACTAAATCAACTCAAGAAAGGAAACAAAGAAGTGAGGCCAGAAATTTCTGGACTTGCACAAGGTGGGGCTGTCCTAGGGCTGAGGGAAAAGAGAGAGGGGTTTTACAAAAGAAATTTTATGCAAAAAGACCCCCTACAAGTCAAAAATTGCAAGTTTTAGCTTAAAATTCAATAAATTCGTTTCCTATCATAAAAATTTGTTAAAAATCAAAATAAAATACTAAAAATTTATGTTACAACTAGATTTTAATTATCATAATTTTAAAGATTAAAATTAGCCCGGAAAGATTTGTATTTATCGCTAAATTAATGTATTTTCTTACCGGCTTAAAATAATATTAAAAAATTGAAAAATTAGGGAAAATTTTTAAACGACCAGAATTTCATAATTAACTCATTAGCTAATAAAAACAAGCAATTACCTATCCATTTTAAGTATAATTAGCCCTAAACTGCAAAATAACGAGAAAGACGGTTTTCGGAAAAATACCGAATTTTCACCGATTTTCAGGAAAACACCAAAGCGACTTTTCAAGACGCTACAGGGTAAATGAATGCGGTGTTTGCTTTTGAAAAGGGGACGAATTTTTGAAAAAAATGATGCGACACAACAAATGCAGCACACAAACCCTATAATCTAGTGGTCACCTAGGTCCGGCTCTAGACCGCTCCTAACTGCCAAAAGACAAGTCGTGGGATAGAATCCTCCAGTGCCTCGTTGTCCCCCTGTGACCAGGTAAGTGCCAGGTAAGTGGGAAGGTACTCCACTACGTAAGTAGTGGGCCTAATTAATAACCACTAGCCTTCGACACACTTTCCTAGGCACCACAAGAAAACGCGGATAAGCAATGAATTACCCACGGCCTTCTTCTGTCCTAATTGAGCGCGACAGTCCTTAGAGTCATCTCTAGATTTCTTTTAGTTAATGTGGGTCAATGCAGATGCAAGTTTTGTGGTTTTCGGGGCCTAGGAAGGGTAATGAAATCCCCACCTAATTTGGATTTGGTCGTGCCCCTTAATATCCGTATTTATAATGCAAACAACCAAGAAACAAAATCACGCACAAATTTAATTTTTGCAATTTGCGAGCTGCTATTCTTTCCAAAGAATCCTGCAGAAAATTGTCAGTTGGAGATAAAAAGAAGAGAGAGGAGAAGTCAAGAAACTTACAGAGAAAAATTTGCACTGAGATCTTCTCACAGAGGAGCGGAACCGACGTAAAAAGGTGGTCAACACCGCGGAAACGCGGCTGTATGTGCTGCTCTCTGCTTCAATTTTCAACAGCAAGCTTCTGTTGATTTCTACAGCTCTCTGGTATTTTCCAATTTTTTTTTCCAAATTTCCAGCAAGCTCCAGATCTCCTTGCAATGAAACACAACAAATTGTTTAGGGTTTGCATGAATTTTGATCACAAAAATTACAATGAAATAAATCTTTCAATTCAAACTGTAAAATGAAACGAATTAGCGCGCGATCCCCGGCAACGGCGCCATTTGATTGATCATTTCTTTGTGTGTCGTTTTAGAAAATGAATAGAATCACAATCAAAGAATTATATTTGACCGCAATCAATTACGGTGTCGATTGTAGATCATAAGCGAGTGCGGATCGTCCACAGGGATTGTGCGATTCAATTTTATATTTGATTTGTTTGAATCGAAAAGTTAATCGAAAAGAAAAGAAAACATGATTCAAGATTTTATCAATTGATTCAGGTGTCACGAGTTTAATCAAGAATCAAGAAACTGATAAACAATCAAGAATGTGATTTCAATAATATTTGCAATTAAATGTCAAGAATCTAAATGAGGCTCGTAGGAATCGATCGGATCTATAGATGTGATGTAACCTCAAGATTTCGTGTTCTTGTCCTTCGAAGGATTGATACTAGATCGATGATGATCGACGAGAGTTAGGGCTTTCTTGATGAAACTAGGGTTTCATCGTTTAACCCTTGTTCTTTCGTTGATTTCATTCACATTCTAGCCTCTCGCAATTTCAAGAAACGATCGTAACTCCCCAATTTCGAGCGATATTATTCAAGAAAGCATCGTAACGAAATGGGTTGTCGGTTCCTGAACTTGCTAGGGTTTACAAAACTTGTAGGAATCAAGAATAGTTTTCAGATATATTACATCATCATTCTATTGATCGTCTCGGCTCCTTTACGAGCGGAGTTTTACTCAAACATCACAACAAGAACAACAATTACAAATTGAGATCTAATCATGATGCAAGAATTAAAAGAAAATAAGATAAAAGAATTTCACCTTTTATTTATATCAACAATTTGATTACAGTCGCTCAAGAACTACAAGAGGAAGAACTAAATTGTCGATTTGGCGTCGCTCGGCTCCGTGAGTCGCGGATCGGACCACTTGCTCTGTTGAAGATCGGCTTGGCTCATAAAAGGTTGCAAGGCTTCTTGCTTGATGGGTACTTGGGATCTTGGCTTTTGAATGGAATTAGGGTTAGGGTTTCACACAAGCCCTCTCACTAGACTTGTGGAAGAAGAAGATGAAGGGGGTAAAATGAAGAAGTATCTAAGTCTTGGATAATAGATCCAAGTATCAATTATTTAGTATATATCCTTCAACCCTAGGTTTAGGCTTCTATTTATAGACTTCCCAAACCCTAGATCTAGGTTTGAAATTACAATTCCCTCCAAAAGTTTGTTGAGGAGTTTCTAGAAAGAGTTTGTTAGGAGCTAGCTTAGGGTTTAAGCTAGGATTAATTAAGCTTAGAAAACCCTAGTTTGCTGATCTGGCAGAAACCTCTGGAGTCTTCTGGAAGTTGACATGTCTTTCTGAAGTCTGGACCCTGAGATAAGCATTGTGCACTAAATTTGATAAGGTGACGTGGCAAGATGGCCGCGGAACGGCGACCTAAACCGGCTTGCGCCGCGGTTCCGCGGCCAAGTAGTGGCTTGATGGCTTCAAACTTCTGGTGTGGTCTTAGGCTGCTATTTGGGGCTTTATCTGATATGTTGAATTGTATTTTTCCCTTTGGATTGATACCAGAACTGAAATCATTGAGTTGGCGTCAAGTTTGATCGGTACCATGTACATTTTTGGCCTTTCTTCTGGATTTTCCTGCATAGATCTCAAAACAAGTGTTGCGCAAATGTAGGGATGATGCGATGCCATGAAATGCGGTCAATTTCCTTTATAATGTCGGTTTTAGAGTCTAATACATGCAATCTGATATTTTGCGACCGTTTTGCTAATATGTGAAATATGAATGCCGAACACTTCTATATGAATGCAAATGATGAGGAAATTGCCGGCTAAAATATGCAATATTTTCGACTAATCAGCATCTGCCTCGAATCTCAGGCAAGACGTCTCTACGTCGTCGCCGTCTTTCGGTGGGGAACAGATTCTAGCACGCCCGGTAGGAATTTTTCCTCTTTCCACTCCACACTTCGTGTGTCGTCTTCGCGAACGAATCGCGATTTGTTAATGGTTGCGTTTGGATTTCAAGTTACTAAGATTTGGTCTTTTGCCTGGCACAGAAATCAAGCATCAATGGCCTCAAATTGGTCGAACTGCTCGAAGTGCCAATGCAACCGACGCTCCGCCTCACCTGGAAGCGTAGCATATGGGCCTCAAGCGGCCTCCGTCCTTACTATGCCTGTGGAGAAAGTGACTCAAGCCACCACCGGCCTTTTTTTCGGGACCATGATCCCGCCAGCAAGCTTCACCATCCCTGTGCCCGTAGCGGAAGCTTCAAAGAAGTCGGTCTTCGATCGACTTGCTACTCCCACGGCCCTCTCAACGGGTCGTCCAATGCTTCAGTCTTCACCAGGCTGAGCTCGAGCACCAAAGGGCCTATCAAGAAGCCCATAACACCTAAGGCGGTCATCCCAAAGAAGACGGCTGCTCCCGAAGTCGCCAAGGCGGCTTCTCCTGTCAAAGAGTCAGTCTTCGCAAGGCTGACTATTCCCACTCCCGCTCAGAAATATGCTTTTGACCGCTTGAACACAACTCCTCAGCGTACGTCGGTCTTCAAGAGGCTGACACTGGCAACAGTCCCTCGACTGAACAGGGGGCAAGAAGAAGTTGTCCCTGTCGCTGAACAAATACCGATAGCTCGTCACGCCCAACGACGCCACTGGCGCCGGATAAGGAAGAATGGGGGCAACTCCCCTTCTGGGATAACTCCGCCAGCTCCAATGGTGGAAGTTAATGCTGCTGTTCCGACTGGGAACAGCTTTGAGCTGCTGAACAGGGTACGCAGAAAATCGCCAACTGTGGTGCTCAAAATATCTCCTCCACCGGTAGAGACCGCCGTGGAAGCAGAAAAGCCGGAGCAATCTCCTCAATCGCTGTCCTCCAGGATCTACAAGACATGGCGATGAGTCCGAGAATCTGTGATAGATCCTAATTTCTCTCGCCAACACAAGAAGTCGAAAGGTCGATAGGAAGAAAATCCCCCTGTCAAGCATCGAAAGGCAACGACCACTTGGGTGCCCAAAGCAACGGCCCCCTCAATTTCAACGGCCCATAAGAGAAGAAGGCTGAAGAAAGTCCTCACGCCGATGACGAATATCAAAGGTGGTGAACCCAAACGCCCTAAGTCTGGGGGCATTGTAGTTCATACCGTCTATATGGCGTCTGGTAAAGAGGACAGACGTATATCCACAGGTCATAGACCGCTTACGCGATCGGTGAATAAAGCGCGGGAGTAGCACCAGAAGCTCCAAGAAATGATGACCGCGATGGCTGCACTCACTGGGCCAAAAGAAAGCCCTGAAGCGTCCTCGGATGAACGCCAGGATCAAGAAACTGACGCCGAATTCCTTCGTCGGATATTGGAGAAAAAGGATAAAGAGGCTGCTGAACAAGCAGCCAACGTAAAACGTATAGCCCTCCTATTCCAAGACATGGTGGGGATGATGATCCAACAAGATCCTCCAGCTGAAGATCCCCCGATCGTCCTTGAAGACGATAGGGGAGAAACGTCAAATCCTCCACCGGCTCTGTCAACAGCCAGGGAGGAGACGATCTCCAAAGATGACTTGGACGAGTATATAGCCCAACAAATACGGGTTCATCATGCGACTTAAGCAGCCAGTCAGGTCGTAAAAACAAGACGACCATATCCGAGCTGGTACGACGAGATCAAGTACCCGCCGAGCTACACAATTCCCAAGTTCCATGTCTATAAGGGGACGGGCAATCCCCATCAGCATGTTGCCCAGTTCAGGGCGCTTTGCGGCAACACTGGCGGTGATGATAAATTGTTGCTTCGCCAGTTCATTGGAAGCTTATCAGACACAACATTCGAGTGGTACTCTGAGCTCCCGAACGATTCTATCAAGACCTTCGCGGAGATGGAGATGTTGTTAATTACCCAGTGTTTTGCAAGCGCCAGTGAACGCACCCCGATGACGGTATTGATAAACGCCAGGGTGAAGCCAGTGTTAGGTTTACATAGCACCTTATGAAGGGTTTGGAAGCATCACATGTACAAAAGATTAAAATTTTAGGGTGCTAAGTGAACACACAAAGAATCATTCCTAGAAAATTAGGGTTTCAAAAACAACACATCATCACAAGTAAGAAAAACTAGGGTTTTGAGAGTACAACCTTTGTAGCTCCCTACGCTAGACTCCTCGGCTACTTGGGGTTTGGAAAAGGTCTGCTCGAACTCCTCTAGGTCCACGATGATCCACCCGGAGTCCGCTTTGTCCAAGCTTGCAACTTCACAAGATCAATAATGAAAATAGAAGCTAACACTCTCCACTAATGGGCAAGACTAGTGTAGAATGATGTTGTGGTTCTTTTTCTCACTTCAAAATCCTATCTTGTTGAGTATTTTGCTTATTAGAAAAGTCTAGAGAGCAAAGGAGCAAGGAAGAAGAAGATGGTGGCTTTTGAAGAAGAGAAAAATAATCTCATGTGAAAAAAATAGAAAATATATCTATATATATTTTTCACTTCTCATCTCAAACCATGGTTAAATAAAAAAGATATTATTGAATTTGCATTAAAACACAAAAGGAAAGTTAATCCATGGTTAAATGGTGGGTGAGCATGGTTGGGTCAAAGAAGAGTGTAGAAAGTAAACCATGAATTATCCTTTTCTTTTCTTTTTTTTTAACACAAATACAATATATATCCATATATATAAAACCATGGTGTGAGTCTTATATTGCTACCGCTTTCTATGTATATACAACCTTGAAGGATGATGTATGTATGTATGTGTGCATGCACATCCATATGTGCATGAATCAAGAAGGAATGCATACATGCATGCTTACATCCAAACTATACAGGAAAGGATTTCTAGTGAGAAACTAATGGTTAAATGATAAATCAACACTTGATTTATTAATCCGGCCATATCACATACGACCCAACCAAAAGAAAGCCACCCGATTAATATACGGTATCTTATACGCGCATTTTAAACGGGTCCATGCGCATATCGCATACGCGCACCACAACGTTTCGCCTGGACTAGGTAACTCTTTTGTGGGACTCTAAGACTCGTCAATACGCCGGCAGTGGGTGATGATCATATCAAGCACCCCCAAGCCGCAAGCGGTAAGCTAAACGTAACGGCCACCCGGGTATTGAGCGATCAGAAGAAAACAAGCGAACTTGCTACAACTCCCGTCGAGCCAATCGGCGACACTACCGTACAGTCCGGTCTTTTCGTCAGATATGCTGCATATCGAGCCTAGGGATGGTAAACGTCAGACCCCAATAAGCGATAAGTCATGCCGATGTGAGGCCCATAACGGGTCGAGAAACTACTGGTAACACTTACCAGTAAATCTCTAAAACAGCCCTGGCCAGGGACTTCCCTGTCACGGCCAATCGAGCACAGCGCAACATCAACCCCCAATACCGGGAGAGACGAAACCCCTCCTATCGCTCATTGCCTCCATGTGACTCGGGACTGTACCCAAAAACCACCGTTTTGCACGCCCTCATGGACGTGGTAAGGTGGAAATCAAAGCACAGTGGGAATCACACAAGACTCTATGACGATCTCGAGTCTATAGACTAACCTGCATAAGTGTCACCAGAGAACTGCCATCTGACGTGAGGTATAATACCATCTGGGAGTTCTCGGCGAGTCCGTCCAGTGTACCCAGTCTCCACTGAGCACTCGTATACCATCTCTGATGTCAAACACCAATGGATATGGGATCATCCATCGCCCATCTCATGGGTCGAGAAGCGTATACGCTAGTCTACACTGGTATATCGATGCCCCGTCTCGATACACCCATGACTAGGGACCTTGAAGGATGTACTTATGGACTACCATGTCCCCACTAGTATGATTCGCATCATAGTCCAGGTAGTCAAGTACACATCCTAAGGGCTTTACCAACATGTAACTATAAGACAGTATAAAGAGACAAGTATACATGTTAAGATAAAGAGCAACCAGATAGCATACTATCATATCGAGCAAGAAAGTCATCTCTATATATGTCCAAGCATCCAATATAATATACATCATCTGTACAATACTGGCCTCTAGGGCATATATACAACTAACAATCTCCCACTTGCACTCGGGCCAGCTGCTGTAGTATCGCATACCGAGCATCCCAAAGAATCTCTCAATCTGTATCTGGGGAATGGCCTTCATGAGTGGATCCGCTGTGTTGTTCTTCGTGTCAACCCTCCTTACCTCGATCTCCCGGCGATCAACTATCTCCCGGATCAGGTGATACCGCCTTAGAATATGCCTGGATCGCTAATGGGACCTGGGTTCCTTGGTTAAAGACACCGCTCCATTGTTATCGCAATACAAAGGTATTGGAATCTCAATAGATGGAACCACTCCAAGTTCAGTAATGAACTTCTTGATCCAGACAGCCTCTTTGGCAGCATCGTTGGCAGCGATGTATTCAGCCTCCATCGTCGAGTCTGCCACGGTTTCCTGCTTGGAACTCTTCCAGCTGACCGCCCCTCCGTAAAGGGTAAAGACAAATCCCGACTGCGACTTAGAGTCGTCCTTATCACTCTGGAAGCTCGAATCGGTAAAGGACTCTACTTGGAGTTCTCCGTTACCATACACCAAGAGCATCTCTTTAGTCCTTCGTAAGTACTTGAGAATGCTCTTCACAGCTGTCCAGTGACTCTCTCCAGGATCAGCTTGATACCTGCTCACTACACTTAGTGAGTATGCTACATCAGGTGTGGTACATAGCATCGCGTACATGATAGAGCCTACAGCCGAAGCATAGGGTATCCATTGCATGCGAGCTCTCTCTAAATCAGTCTTGGGAGACATCTCTTTGGAGAGAGTGACTCCAGAGATCGTGGGTAAGTTCCCATGCTTGGATTCTTCCATACTAAACCGCTTTAGTATAGTGTCAATGTACCTGGATTAGGACAATCCAAGTATCCGTTTAGATCTATCTCTATAGATCCTGATTCCCAATATGCAGGAGGTATCACTTAGATCTTTCATTGAGTATCTTTGTGATAAGAAGAGATTGACCGATTGCAGAATAGAAATGTCATTTCCTATCAAGAGTATGTTGTCTATGTACAATACGAGGAAGACAACCTTACTCTCTGCCACCTTCTTGTAGATACAAGGTTCATCTACGTTTTTAACGAAATCAAACTCTTTGATAACGACGTCAAAGCAGATGTTCCAGCTCCGCGATGCTTGCTTTAATCCATAAATGGATTTAAGCAGCTTGCACACCTTCCCGCTGCTCCCACTATCTACGAAGCCCTCTGGCTGAGTCATGTACACGCACTCTTCTAAATCACCGTTCAGAATGTCGGTCTTAACATCCATTTGCCAGATTTCGTAGTCATGATATGCAGCGATGGCAAGCATGATCCTGATGGATTTAAGCATAGCCACTGGAGAAAAGGTCTCGTCATAGTCCACACCTGGTCTTTGACGAAAACCCTTTGCAACAAGTCTTGCTTTGAAAGTCTCCACTTTCCCATCTACACCAAGTTTTTTCTTGAACATCCACTTGCTCCCAATGGGTTTTACCCCTTCAGGAGCATCTTCCAAAGTCCATACTTTGTTGGTGTACATGGATTCCATCTTGGACCGCATTGCATCCAGCCATTTCACTGAGTCCCCACTCGTGATGGCCTGCTCGAAATTAGTTGGGTCATCATCCTCCATGATGCAATCCTTGCTCCTACCATCCATGAGGAAATCGTAGTATCTCTCAGGTGGGTGAGGAACCCTACTAGATCTGCGAAGTGGCTGGGGTTCATCGGAAACTACCGAATTCTCTGGTTCCACCAAATCTTCTATTGTGGTTTGTACAGCTGGAACCTCTTCCAGTTCTACCTCAGAGCCACTAATCTCTTTTGCAAGAAATTCCTTTTCTAAAAAGGTGGCATGTTGAGAAACAAGCACCCTTTGTTCCTCACTGTGGTAGAAGATATACCCTCGCGAATGCTTAGGATATCCAACAAACTTACACAAAACAGACATTGCCTCGAGTTTGTCCGATTTTTGTCTTTTGACATAGGCCGGGCAACCCCATATCTTAATAAAATTAAGGTATGGTCTCTTCCCCTCCTATATCTCATATGGGGTGTTAAGCACAGATTTGGTAGGAACCCTATTGAGTAGGTATGCTGCTGTCTCCAGTGCATATCCCCAGAAGGAAATAGGTAACTCAGCTACACTCATCATAGAGCGCACCATATCTAATAGGGTGCAGTTCCTCCGTTCCGATACACCGTTGTGCTGTGGTGTATATGGAGGAGTCAGCTGAGAGAGAATCTCATTCTCTTTTAGGAAGTCCAGGAATTCATTGCTCAAGTAATCACCTCCTCGATCAGATCGAAGGATTTTAATACTTTGACCGGTTTGGTTCTCGACTTCTTGTTTATATTCTCTAAATTTCTCAAAAGCTTCTGATTTGTGTTTCATCAGGAACACATATCCGAATCTAGAGATATCGTCAGTGAATGTAATGAAGTACAAAGAACCATCCCTGGCATGTGTAGACATGGGACCAGATACATCACTATGTATCAGTCCCAAGAGTTCGGTAACACTTTCTCCGTGTCCCGTAAACGAAGTTTTGGTCATCTTGCCTTTGAGAAATGACTGGCAAGTGTCATAAGATGAAAATTCAAACGGATTTAAATATCCATCCTTATGCAACTTAGCTAGTCGTGTCGTATTGATGTGACCCAGTATACAATGCGACAAGAAGGATTCGTTCATTTCTGAACTCTTCCTCTTGTGTGTGTTTGTTATGCTCAGAACCGTTGATTGATTTAGAACATAAATGCCATTGCACAACGTGCCTGATCCAACCAACTTTTGGTTGAGGAAAATGTTCATAACATTATTCTGTAATACAAAATTATATCTTTCTTTACTCAATAAAGAAACTGATATAATGTTGCATATCAGGTTCGTCCTGTAATAGCATTCGTTCAGAATCAATGTATTACCAGTTGGTAATACAAGGTGATATTCCCCGACGGTCTTAGCTGCAATAATTGCACCATTTCCAACTCTTATGTCTTTATCACCTTCTCCAAGTTCTCTACCTTTCCTAAGCCCATGTAACTGATTACATATATGGGATCCTGACCCGGTATCTAATACCCAGGACGTAGGGCAAATGGAGAAACAGTTCTCTTTAACGAACACACCCGAAGAAAATGCATCAACATGTACTTTCTTCATTCGGGTGCCATTGGAATCCGGGTATTACCCTATATCTTGTTCAGTCCTATAACTCTTATAAGAAAGAACGGAACCAACGTTCCCCAGCACAGTATAACTTACGGGATCGGTCAATACATCCATATTATTATCTTGATTAAGGCATGACATGTCGCTACCTGGAGAGAGAGAGAAGAAAACACTTTAGCGTATGCTCTTGCAAGTTCAGATTGGTTATTCTCTTATCTAATCAGGATGGCTCCCACTGTTTTTATCAAATCTTCCTTCAAACCCTAAAAGGAAAGACTAGCCGGGATTAATTACGCCCTACAACTTCGCCGATTTTTCAGCCAGGCCAGTGTCGGTACTTTGAGGGAGGTTCCCCGTGCTTTCGCACGGACCTAATTAAAGTAAATCTCGTTTTCCCATAGGCGTAACCCCGTTAACACCTTTCTAGACACCTACTTGATCGGCTAATTGTCATGTGTAAAACTCTCCCAGGAGTAACAATTACTCGCAGTGGGTATCGGGATCCAACTATCTCATAGAAGGTATGCAATCTCATTGCAAATTTCAACACTTGAAATTCCCGATAATATTTTGCCCCAAGCATCCCATGACCGTAACGGAAGTCAACAAACCATAGGGTGCAAGTCAAGTTCAACCCGTCATTTCTTGATTGAATCAAACCCACCCGCACGACCCTTGACGGAGGTCAACAAGGTCATACGACTACCCTAATCCAATCTGCATCATATGCATAAGCAGATAAATACTAGTTAGCTACCGCACACTACGCCTTGACGGAGATCAACAAACGTAGCACAAATACTAAGTAGGACTTATCTGAAATGACGGAAGGCTACGTCAGGTTTTTCTGAAAACCTATTGCGTAATGAACTTGATATCGTTGTAGAATTGAGTGAATTTTGAAATGGAGTGATTTTGAGGATTTTATTTGTTTTGCTAAAGAGGTCACTCCCGGTGAAGGGATCTCGGCTCTTTCCTCATCGAATAAGGTGCAGGATATATCATATATATCGCTATGCAAAGCAAAACTCCAAAAGCAGTCAAAAGTCAAACCGAGTATTGTAGCATCTGCCAGTTTTGCTAAAGAGATTACTCCCGGTGAAGGGATCTCGTCTCTTTCCCCATCGAATAAGGTGTAGGATATATCATATATACCGCTATGCAAAGCAAAACTGTAGCTACCCCTTTATGAAAAATTTGATTCTACAACATTTTTTAGGTTTCTTTTCTTTCATTAATCACATTAATGAAGTCCCATCATTTATGTCAACTAAACATCACAGATAAATACGACTTACACTTATGCCATCCGCATTCACCTCGATGTCCCCTCGTGTACTGTTAGGTTAGGTAACTAACGACAGAGCATGGTAGGGCTAGTGCGGGTGTAAAACATAAGTAACGTCTATATAATATATCTTATATATTATATACTGTATCCATCAGAACATATCAAATGATCACATCACAGATATCGCAGCAGAAACATAGATATAATGTGGGATATACTAGGATGTCCGTATTTAGTATTTAGCCAACAATAGAAAATACGAATTCCACGGTCGCGATGAATAGCCAAGCCCGCACCCTGGACCCCTACGAGAGCGGCAAGCGACCCTACCAATTCTGGAGTTTAGGAGACCCGTTCTCGACTCCTCGAGATGGCCTCCCACTGAACTCCAAAACCCGGTCACCTGTGCTCTCCTCCTTGGGTCCATCCTAATGCGAAAAAGTAAATAATATACAACACTGGTGGCATCAACCTCAACCCGAAAGTGCCCCAAATAAAAGAATATTACATTACATTTGAATTTAGATGAATGAAAAATAAAACTCTCATCTCACATAAAAACCCCGGCTATTCAATCGCGACAATCCTGCACATCATATCTCAGCAACACATAATATCATATATCATCAACGTAAGTAAGTATGCGTACCCCAATTGTCGTTGATGTATAGCAACGAAACCGGAAATACCACTACATACTACACTTACAGTCACAGAAAAGAAAGTATAAAACTGCAATATCTGGAATCCACATTCTCTTTAGACATCGTAAATGCGAAATATCACATACTTCGAATTTCATGTCTAGCTATATGAATTCCATACATTGCATCATCATTCTAGATAAATAGACAGTATTAAAGTTTTCGAACGAATGATCAAATACTCAAAATTCCCTAAAGCTCAACACTTGAGCGGAGTTCGAAAACCCGGAGTGTGTCACAGTTGTAGCGGTCCAGCCGTAGAAGGGTCAAGCCAATGCCTCACATGTGGCACGCCGTACTGCCCTAAACCCTAAGGTTCAAAAGGCAGTTCAAGGCGGTCACATAATTGAGTTAAGGTTTGTTTTCTTCTAGAGGGTCCACCAGAAAAATTGCACGTATTTCCGAAAGATTTAAACCCCGTGAAAATTGAGCAAATGACACTCGTTCGAACAATTCAATACTTTCTAAATTACCCAGAAAAAAAACACGAAATTAAAATTCCGGTCGAATCACCGAATCCAAAACAATCTCCAGAACATATGACATTGAAACCAGATTAAAAATACCCAAAAACATCTACATGCAGACAAGAAGCTCACTGTACAAAAACGAAGCCTTAATGGCTCTGTACGGCAGCGGAGCCGCGGCCTAAGCAAGCTTAAGCCGCGGTTCCGCGGTGGGATTTGCTTATTAGGGTTTCGTTTTTTACAGTGTGTCTTATAATTCCCTGCTGTATTTTTTACATATTTTTAATTCTGAAAAATAACAGTTTTCAAAAAATGTCCAGAGAGTGCTAAAAATCCGTATTTCTCGGTTCGATTGGAGTTTTAACTTCGTTAAAGTGTCACCTAAAGTTCTAGGTCAGCTCTGATACCAATGTTAGGTTTACATAGCACCTTATGAAGGGTTTGGAAGTATCACATGTACCAAAGATTAAAATTTTAGGGTGCTAAGTGAACACACAAAGAATCATTCCTAGAAAATTAGGGTTTCAAAAACAACACATCATCACAAGTAAGAAAAGCTAGGGTTTTGAGAGTACAACCTTTGTAGCTCCCTACGCTAGACTCCTCGGCTACTTGGGTTTTGGAAAAGGTCCGCTCGAACTTCTCTAGGTCCACGATGATCCACCCGGAGTCCGCTTTGTCCAAGCTTGCAACTTCACAAGATCAAGAATGAAAATGGAAGCTAACACTATCCACTAATGGGCTACACTAGTGTAGAATGGTGTTGTGGTTCTTTTTCTCACTTCAAAATCCTATCATGTTGAGTATTTTGCTTACTAGAGAGATCTAGAGAGCAAAGGAGCAAGGAAGAAGAAGATGATGGCTTTTGAAGAAGAAGAGAAAAATAATCTCATGTGAAAAAAATAGAAAATATATGTATATATATTTTTCACTTCTCATCTCAAACCATAGTTAAATAATAAAGATATTATTGAATTTGCGTTAAAACACAAAAGGAAAGTTAATCCATGGTTAAATGGTGGGTGAGCATGGTTAGGTCAAAGAAGAGTGTAGAAAGTAAACCATGAATTATCCTTTTCTTTTCTTTTGTTTTAACACAAATACAATATATATCCATATATATAAAACCATGGTGTGAGTCTTACATTGCCACCACTTTCTATGTATATACAACCTTGAAGGATGATGTATGTATGTATGTGTGCATGCACATCGATATGTGCATGAATCAAGAAGGAATGCATACATGCATGCTTACATCCAAACTATACAAGAAAGGATTTCTAGTGAGAAACTAATGGTTAAATGATAAATCAACACTTGATTTATTAATCCGGCCATATCACATACGACACAACCAAAAGAAAGCCGCCCGATTAATATACGGTATCTTATACACGCATTTTAAACGAGTCCATGCGCATATCGCATACGCGCACCACAACGTTTCGCCTGGACTAGGTAACTCTTTTGTGGGACACTAAGACTCGTCAATACACCGGCAGTGGGTGATGATCATATCAAGCACCCCCAAGCCGCAAGCGATCAGCTAAACTTAACGGCCACCCGGGTATTGAGCGATCAGAAGAAAACAAGCGAACCTGCTACAACTCCCGTTGAGCCAACCGGCGACACTATCTCTTCCTCAGATATGCTGCATATCGAGCCTAGGGATGGTAAACGTCAGACCCCAATAACCGATAAGTCGTGCTGATGTAAGGACCATAACGGGTCGAGAAACTACTGGTAACACTTACCAGTAAATCTCTAAAACTGCCCTGGCCAGGGACTTCCCTGTTATGGCCAATCGAGCACAGCGCAACATCAACCCCCAATACCGGGAGAGACGAAACCCCTCCTATCGCTCATTGCCTCCATGTGACTCGGGACTGTACCCAAAAACAATCGTTTTGCACGCCCTCATGGACGTGGTAAGGTGGAAATCAAAGCACAGTGGGAATCACACAAGACTCTATGACGATCTCGGGTCTACAGACTAACCTGCACAAGTGTCACCAGAGAACTGCCATCTGACGTGTGGTATAATACCATCTGGGAGTTCTCGGCGAGTCCGTCCAGTGTACCCAGTCTCCATTGAGCACCCGTATACCATCTCTGATGTCAAACACCAATGGATATGGGATCATTCATCGCCCATCTCATGGGCCGAGAAGCGTATACGCTAGTCTACACTGGTATATCGATGCCCCGTACTCGATACACCCATGACTAGGGACCTTGAAAGATGTACTTATGGACTACCATGTCCCCACTAATATGATCCGCATCATAGTCCAGGTAGTCAAGTACACATCCTAAGGGCTTTACCAACATGTAACTATAAGACAGTATAAAAAGACAAGTATACATGTTAAGATAAAGAGCAACCAGATAGCATACTATCATATCGAGAAAGAAAGTCATCTCTATATATGTCCAAGCATCCAATATAATATACATCATCTGTACAATACTGGCCTCTAGGGCATACAATAAACTAACAGCTAGGCGAGACATGGGTCCAATATGCTATACGGTGGTGGAACTTATGGTCAAAATGCGAGCAACGCATTGAAGAAGCTCCTGCAGTGGGTATGTTTGTGGGAACCCTTTATCCGCAAGCAACCATCTCGCAATTTATGATGTTCTTCAAGCCGACTACCTTCCAGGCCCTGATCGACAAGCTAGCGCAAATGGATCAGATGGGCCATAGACCTCCTCTTCCAAAGTCGGACTCCCTTAATGAAAAGGGGAAGGGGAAAGAGATCCTTGTCGCTAATGCTCAACAACAACCGAGCAACTCGAAACTGGTTGTTCGTCAAAATAATATGCGTCCGCACGTACCCCTTGAGGAGAGGCTAGGACGTCCTTACTCGTTTCCTCGAGTTAAAATGAGAAGATTATTCGAGCTGGCGTTGCGCAACCGACTCATAAACCTGCCAGATCCAAAACGTCCGTCGCAACCAAATGATGTCAATGAGCCTAACTACTGTCCCTATCATCGGGTACTGGGTCATCCTATCGAAGATTGCCACGTCTTCAAAAATTGGCTTGAAGACCAGTACCAACAGGGCAAGTTCGCGTTATCCGACAGATGGAAGGTGAATCCACCGCAACCTCACACCTCTAAAAGGATGAATATGCCGGGGGCAACGTGCTCTCTCGTCGAAGAGGCTCCATGGGAGGTTGTGCTGTCAACCAAAACAAAGAAGATGATGAACAATCTTCAAACATGCCCAGCGATCAAGTGGAAGAACCCGTTGGAACCGCAGGTCATTGAGGGGATGTTGAATCCTCGTCCAACTCCAAAGACCGATGCGGGTGGCCCAAGCGCTCACAACCAGCCGTCAAAATCTTCAAAGAAGAAGAAGAAGAAATCCAAGAAGCCTGTGAAGCCTGGCGACAGGCGCACGGACTCACAAAAACAAATTGACGCGCTGGAGGAATACAACCAGAAAGCACGGACTCCCATTACACTCCAAGAATTTCTCAACCACGTCTTTCAAGAGGAAGATGAGGGAGAAAGTTCGTCGGATGAATCTGAAGAATACATAGCGAGCTGTTATGTTATTTCCCATTAGTTCACGGACAATGAGGAGACTCCTTGCACTGAAGAGATGGGGGCAGATCCTGAACCAAAAATTCTGGGGCCATCGGATGAAGTAATTGGCGCATTCCTCAATGAAGTTCTGTTGAAAAGTAAAGCAGATCGGGAACGCGAGACGGCTATATTTGAAAGGGCCAAGCGCCAGCGACTTGACGAAAGAGCTGTGACACTTCCGCTGGAGCAAAATACGTCCACCGCATATAAAAGAAAATTCAAGACGAAGAAAAGGTTTGCTAAGGCCATATCAATAGACATGAAGCTACCATCCTCTGAAGGAAGCATTACTGGTGAAGTGGAAATGCACCCCTCCTACTGTAAGTCCACGTTGCCCACCCCAGCGCTTACGGGGAGGCGGAAACGTTTTGAAAAATTCGATTTTTACAACACTAGGCAACATGGACTATGCAAAAGGAGGGATCTTTGCTAAACATATACTAACTAAGTCTTGAAGTCCTTCTCTTCTTGCTCCTTGGAGTGGAAAGAACGCGTTCTCCTCGTCGTCTTCTCTTGCCGAAGAAAGATCCACCCGAGGGCTTCTACCTTTGGCTCCAACCTCAAACTAGAAGTATCTAAGGTGCTCGGTGTGCTAAACCTAGAACCTTAGAAAGAGTAGAGAGTAATTTTGAAGGATTTATCTCAAGCTCAATGGTTCTCAACTCATGAGAGGGGAGAGCTTTGAGAGAGAGGAAGAGGATGAGAGAGAATGAGAATGATAGAATGAGAAGATAAAGCCAACCTTCTCACATATATGTGAATTATGATAATTAAATAATTAGCTAAAGATAATTGTGATGGTTAATCTTGAAATGACTATTATCATTTCACATTAAATACTTTTGCAAGAATCAAAGAGCATCTTTCATATGAAATGATGATGGTCAATATGTCAACATAGGTCAACAAGTTAACCATAGTCAAATGGTCAACAACCCTAACCATAACACAATTATAATTAACTAATATTAATAATCATATTTCACACATAAACATTAGGGTTAAGAAAAATACAATGGTCATCAACCCTAATGAAAGTCCTCTGCCTCTGCCTCAGTCAACTATGCATACACAACCGCATCCATGTTCCGAGGAACACGAAAACAAAGAGATAAAACCAATCCTAAAATATATACTAGGATCTGGCTGAAACCAAAGCCGGCTAGTATAAGCTGTCCGGACACCAAACGTGCACAAGTTCACGGATGTGAACGAACCCCGTCGCAAAACCATGCGACCTCTACTCATTTTGCCTAAAGACGAATAACCCTCTGTGTGGGACTCTAAAGACTCGACACTACGCTGGCAGTGGGTTTAACCACAGACCGCAAGCGGCAGTAGCTGTACGTAACGGTCCCCAGGTAGATGCCGATAAGAAGACTGACGAGGTAAACCCATCTGAACTCCTACTAAGCTTGAATGTGACAGTCTCCGTACAGTCCGGTCTGTTCATCTAAGAGTATCGCGTGGCGGGCCTAGGGTGTGGTAAACGTCAGTCCCCTAATAGCGGTACAAGTCGTGTCGGAGTGTAGCCCAGAACACCCTGAGATAAGACTGGAAACCTACCAGTCTATCTCGCTTGCCCTGGCCAGGGACTTTGTGTAATGGCTCTCCTAGACACAGCGCGATATCAACCCCCAATACTGGGAGAGACGAATCCTGTCTAACCGTCACTGCCTCCAAGTGCTTCGGGACTGCACCCAAAAACTACCTGTTTGCACGACTCCTTTGAGCCGTGGTAGGGTAGTAATCAAAGAACAGTGGGAACACACTCGAGGCGAAGTGACAGTGTCAAGTCAACGGACTAAGCTGTGCTCATGTCACCTGGGAACTGATAACTGACGATAGGTATAATACCAACCAACAATTCCCGACGAGTCCTGTCCAGTGTACTCGTAACCTAATGAGCACCCGCAAACTATCTCAAGTACGACGTACTGACGGCTGTGGGACATACCGTCTCCCAAGCTGGGATGAGAAGCGCATACGCTAGTCTACTCCGGAGTATCGATGCCCTGTCTCGATAGTCCTAAGACTAGGGACCTGCATAAGGATGTGCTTGTGGATTACCCAGCCCCCACGAGTGTGACTGCTATCACAACGCTGGTAATCAAGCAATGTTCCTAAGGGCTCTACTAATGTGTAAAGGCGATATGCTATAAGAAACACATGCACACATTAAAGCAGAAACAAACCAAGTAGCATACTACTATTTTGAGCAAGATTGTCTATACAAGGTGAATATCCCAAGCTTCCATCAAGTAATATACAAACTAGTATGATACAGTAATGGCCTCTAGGGCATATACACTTACAATCTCCCACTTATCCATAAGCTTTCCCGCTACCTTTGTTGCCATTGACTTTCCCTTCGTATCCACTTTACTAACACCGCCCCTTGGTTTGGCGGGGGTTTTCTTCTTCTTTCCCTTGGCTTTCGCCTTGGACCTAGAAGAAGAAGATCCTCCTACAAACAAAGTGGACATTTCCCTACCTTTCTGTAGGGTTCCCTCTGCACTCCTCAGCATGTTGAGGAGTTCTGAAAGTTCAACTTCCTTTTCTTGCAAGTTGAAGTTCAGGATAAACTGGGCGTAAGTGGAAGGAAGGGACTGGAGAATCAAGTCCGTATAGAGCTCATTCTCGAACGTGGTCCCAAGGTCCGCGAGCTCCTCTATGTAGCCAATCATCTTAAGCACGTGTTCCGCTACCGATGATCCGACGACCAATCTCGCCGAAAACATCTTTTTCGACACTTCGTCTCTGGCGATACGGGATTGCTCTCCATACAGTTCTTTTGTATGGAGAAATATGGATTCGAGGTCCATATTCTCGTGCCTCCTCTGATGTTCATTGTCCATAGAGGCAAGCACGAGGCACTTGGCCTTCGCGCAGTCGATTTCCCAGGTCTTACGGATTTCCCTATCCGCGACGCTGGTTTTGGGACCTGGGACATTGGGAGCTTTGGTGGTAAGGAGATACCCCAACTTGTCATAAGTGATTGCCATTTGACATTCCTGAGCCAATCTTTGTAGTTTGGCCTGTCAGTATGTTTTTATCTAGAAGTAACTTAAGTCCAGTCATGATATTTGGTCCCTGCAATTAGGAGAGAGAGAAGAAACACTTTAGCATGATGCTCTTGCAGGTTTAGAGTGGTTTTTAATTTTTCTAAACAGGATGGCTCCCACTGTCTCTCGAATCCCTCCTCAAACCATACAGGAAGAATTAGTCGGGATCAATCTCACCGTACAATTCTTGCTTAACCGTTCAGCCAGGCCAGTGTCGGTACTTCGAGGGAGGTTTTCCAACGCTTTCGCGAAGTTCCTTAATTAAATAACCTCTCTTCCCTGTGGGCGTAGCCCCGCTAACACCTTTCTAGACAACTACTTGGTTTATAGCATTGATCGTTAAGTGAGAAAGTTCCGGAGGAGTAGCATATACTCACAGTAGGATCGGGATCCAAATATCATAGTGTGACAAAACGGAAGGAATCCTACCAGAATCATCACACTCTAAATGGTATGCAGCGCTAGCAAGTTTCAGTTTCTTTTGAAACTCCCGATGTGGATTTTTGCCCCATGCTCTTATGACCTTGGCGTGAGGTCAAAATGTCATAAGTCATATGTCAAGTTCTACCCATCATTATCCAGGTTAATTTGAACTCACCCGTACCTACCCTTGACGTAGGCCAAAATGGCAGTACGACTGTCTCAAACCAACGCATTCTATCTATGCAACAGATAAATATCCGGCAACTACCAATCACTATGCCTTGGCGTGAGATCAAAATACATAGCTTGAATACTACCGAATATTTAACTGAAATGATGGAGGGCTACGAATGGTATTGGTGAAACCGTGAACGTAGTGAACTTGATATAATCGATGGAACTAGATAGCTTTTAAAATGAGTGGTTCAAGCTCCGCATTTAAAAGTTGGTTTTGAAAAGAACCGAGTGGTTTAGAAAGTGTTCCAACGACTTTTACTTGGTTTATTTTTCTTGCATTAATTTTAATGTGTCCCATCAATTAATCCTACAATTACAGAAAACAACGAAAATATGACGTACGCTTATGCCATCCGCATTCGCCACAGGGTCCCGTCATCACCCGTTAGGTTACTTAACTAACGACAGAGCGGGGGCTGGACTAGCGCAGATGCAAAACATAACCAACGCCTAAATAGATATCATATATAGATATATACATTCGTCACATGCAATGATAGCCATTCCAGATCACAGATGAACACATTGGATATACTAGGAATCCGCACTCCGTACGAGCCTGTAACGAAGAACGGATTACACGGTCGCGATGAATAGCCAAACCCCATCCTAGACCCCTACGTGTGCGGCAAACTACCCACTAAGTACCCGAAGCGAAGCAACCTCCCTCAACACCGAGAGTAGGCCACTCGGCACTTCGAGATACCTGGTAGTTTGTGCACCGCACCTTGGGTCTATCCTAGGAGCAAAAACAGTAAAAGAAATTATACAATGACGACTACAACCCCAACCCGGTTGTGCGGCCATATAAATAATATTACATCAATTTACATATTACATGAATTGAAAGAATAAGAAAACTCTCATCTCACAACCCCCCGGCTATTCATCCGCGACAATCCAACGAATTCATATACACAAACCATCAACATTACAGATCACAGATATGTATAACCCCCACTAATGGACGTATAGCGATTAGCAGACGTTCAATACATATATCACATCACAGATATAACCCATTAGCCAAAGTGTAAAGAAGTTCGATCAAAATACGGATTTGTGATCACCCCAAAAACTAACTTGTTCTCTGGAAATTCTGGGCAGAAACAAACCATCTCAAAAATCACAAAACACCAACAGAAGAAAACTGCAGGAGAAACGATCCACTGCCGAGTCAACTCGGCCGCGGATCCGCGGCAGGAGCAAGCTCGTGCCGCGGAACCGCGGTGGGTTGGTCGACTCACTGGATCATTTTTCTTGCCTGTTCTAACAAAAGCCTGATCCGATTTTTAGTACATGATTTATTATTTTTGGAGCAGAAATAAAAATCGGCAGAATCTTGGGTTTTAGAAAACGTGTTTTGCGATTTTTTTCGATCGAAGTTCTAGATACTTTGCTAACCAGTTAGTTTGTGTTTAGCTAGGCTCTGATACCACTGTAAGTCCACGTTGCCCACCCCGGCGCTTACGGGGAGGCGGAAACGTTATGAAAAATTCGATTTTTACAACACTAGGCAACATGGACTAAGCAAAAGGAGGGATCTTTGCTAAACATATACTAACTACCAAGATAAAAGAGTTAGCTACTCGGTTAGGGGGTTATACCTAAGTCTTGAAGTCCTTCTCTTCTTGCTCCTTGGAGTGGAAAGAACGTGTTCTCCTCGTCGCCTTCTCTTGCCGAAGAAAAATCCACCCGAGGGCCTCTACCTTTGGCTCCAACCTCAAACTAGAAGTAACTAAGGTGTTTGGTGTGCTAAACCTAGAACCTTAGAAAGAGTAGAGAGTAATTTTGAAGGATTTATCTCAAGCTCAATGGTTCTCAACTCATGAGAAGGGAGAGCTTTGAGAGAGAGGAAGAGGATGAGAGAGAATGAGAATGATAGAATGAGAAGATAAAGCCAACCTTCTCACATATATGTAAATTATGATAATTAAATAATTAGCTAAAGATAATTGTGATGGTTAATCTTGAAATGACCATTATCATTTCACATTAAATACTTTTGCAAGAATCAAAGAGCATCTTTCATATGAAATGATGATGGTCAATATGTCAACATAGGTCAACAAGTCAACCATAGTCAAATGGTCAACAACCCTAACCATAACACAATTATAATTAACTAATATTAATAATCATATTTCACACATAAACATTAGGGTTAAGAAAAAGACAATGGTCATCAACCCTAATGAAAGTCCACTGCCTCTACCTCAGTCTACTGTGCATACACACCCGTATCCGTGTTCCGAGGAACCCGAATACAAAGAGATAAAACCAATCCCAAAACATATACTAGGATCTGGATTAAACCAAAGCCCGCTAGTATAAGCTGTCCGGACACCAAACGTGCACAAGTGCGCGGATGTTAACGAACCCCGTCGCAAAATCATGCGACCTATACTCGTTTTGCCTAAAGGCGAATAACCCTCTGTGTGGGACTCTAAAGACTCGACACTACGCTGGCAGTGGGATTAACCACAGACCGCAAGCGGCACTAGCTATACGTAACGGTCCCCAGGTAGATGCCGATAAGAAGACTGACGAGGTAAACCCATCTGAACTCCTACTGAGCCTGAATGTGACAGTCTCCGTACAGTACGGTCTGTTCGTCTAAGAGTATCGCATGGCGGGCCTAGGGGGGCGGTAAACGTCAGTCCCCTAATAGCGGTACAAGTCATGTCGGAGTGTAGCCCAGAACACCGTGAGATAACACTGGTAACCTACCAGTATATCTCGCTTGCCTTGGCCAGGGACTTTGTGTAATGGCTCTCCTAGACACAGCGCGATATCAACCCCCAATACCGGGAGAGACGAATCCTGTCTAACCGTCATTGCCTTCAAGTTCTTCGGGACTGCACCCAAAAACTACCTGTTTGCACGACTCCTTTGAGCCGTGGTTGGGTAGTTATCAAAGAACAGTGGGAACACACTCGAGGCGAAGTGACAATGTCAAGTCAACGGACTAAGCTGTACTCATGTCACCTTGGAACTGATAACTGACGATAGGTATAATACCAACCAACAGTTCTCGACGAGTCCTGTCCAGTGTACTCGTAACCTAACGAGCACCTGCATACTATCTCAAGTACGTCGTACTGACGGCTGTGGGACAGACCGTCCCCCAAGCTGGGATGAGAAGCGCATACGCTAGTCTACTCCGGAGTATCGATGCCCTGTCTCGATAGTCCTACGATTAGGGACTTGCATAAGGATGTGCTTGTGGATTACCCAGCCCCCATGAGTGTGACTGCCATCACAACGCTGGTAATCAAGCAAAGATCCTAAGGGCTCTACTAATGTGTAAAGGCGATATGCTATAAGAAACACATGCACACATTAAAGCAGAAACAAACCAAGTAGCATACTACTATTTTGAGCAAGATTGTTTATACAAGGTGAATATCCCAAGCTTCCATCAAGTAACATACAAACTAGTATGATACAGTAATGGCCTCTAGGGTATATACACTAACACCTACTGCTTGTATCATTGGAAGATTTCACACCCCACGAAAGAGTGCAAAGCTTTTGATAGATGGTGGAAAGGATATGTTGCTTATCGACAACATTTTAAGCGGGAGAAGCGCAAAACTCGTCGTGCGCGGAAAAATATGACCGAAGAGCTTAACAGAACTACCGACAATTGTCGCATGGTTAACGCCGGGGGATCGCAAGTGCTCACATTCGGGAGCGATTCTGACGAGGAGCTGGCTCTTAGCCCCCTCTTTAAAGAATCCATCTCGGGAAAAGAAGAAGAGTAGAAGGTCTGTGAAAATATCCGGCTGCGTAATCGGACGTTACCCGAAAAGAATCTCGGACCCTCAAATAAAAAAGATAAAGCGAAAGAGAAGGTCCCTGAGGAGATCGCCCTAGATGACCAAGTTGTGGAGGAGCTAACTGCCAAGGACCCGCCGAAGAGAAATAAGGTGGATTACAGCGTCTTAGCGCATCTGAGGAAGCTACCCTCGCAGCTCAGCATTCTTGACGCCCTTTTACGATCAAAAGAGGCGAGAGATTCGTTAATCAAGGCACTACAGGTGCCGGAACAATTCCAAGCTTTCCTGGTTGAAGAAAAGATGAAGGATGAATTGGAGGAAGTGCACATGGCCGATGTCACTTTTGGCGACGAGGACCTTCTCCTTGGGACGTGCGAACACAATCGCCCCCTTTATATTTCAGGATACTGCCATGATATAAAGATAGGCAAAATCCTGATCGATAATGGATCCTCCGTTAATCTCCTCAACGTGCGGGTGTTAAAAGAAATCTGCATGAGCGTCCAGCACCATGCTCGGGACAAGATCACCATCTCCGGGTTCGACTCCCAATCATCAGGAACTCTTGGGTCTGTGATACTGACGCTACGCTTTGGGCTACTCATAACGGATATTAAGTTCCATGTCATAGATGCCAAGACATGCTACAATGCTCTGCTCGGCCGACCATGGTTACACGAGTACAACATCATCCCTTCTACACAACATCAGTGTATGAAGTATTTTAAGGATGGTATCGAGTATACCGTGACGGGAGAACTGTACCCGTTCTCTGTGAACGAGGTCTGCAAATACGAAGATGCCAAATACTTCTTACCAGACTTCGAAGACACGGAGAGGTGTCACAAGCCGGAGAATAAAGCTAATGCCACCATCCCTGTCTTCGGCAGTGATACCGAGGAGGAAGAGGAGATAGTTTATTCGGGTCCGCCCCAACACAACAGGCCGGGACAGTCCGCTCCTATGTTGATCTTTGGTAGCGACTCAGAAGATGAGGTCCATGCTGTATTCTCTGCTCGAACTTCAATACAAACGTCCGCTGACGAAGAGCAAAGTCTGCAAGTCACCATGGTTCCGCTTAAACAACATAAAGAACTGGATGCTCTTGACATCTACAGTGTAGAGGAGCTGCGGACGTTCTATGTCCTTCCCAGGAGAGAAGGAGAAAAAGCAATTCTGTTCTACCGTTCTGAAGAAACCAAAGTGGAGAAAGAAATCTGGCACGGCACGGATCCTACGCTTGACAGACTTCAGCCCATTCGTCTGCCCAGATATTATACAGTAGGCTTGAAGAGGTTGCTAAAGCGCCAGGGGATATCCTTCAAACAGACCTCTCGAAAAGCCAATTTCTATGGCAAGGTCTGGAACGTTCCCGGGACTCAGCACAAGCTGCCTAATGAGAGAATGGAAACAATCGGGTTTGGATACATTCGGTCCAAGAAACGAGAGCTACTCCACGGTTGCTACGTCATGCATGACTTTGATGAACAAGCGGATGCTCAAAGGGAGGACGCTAATAGTGAACCAGTAAAAGTTCCTGATGCTAAAGTGCCCAGTACGTCGTTCGAAGAACAAATGGACAAGCTCATAAGGGAAGCTGGTCAAAAAGTCCGAGACGACCATAACCGCGAAATGGCCATCTATGAGAAAGCCAAAACGCAGCGCCTCCTCCAACAGGCTGTGAAAGATGAAGATGCCGCTCCTTGTCAACCAGTTATAAAGAAGGCTCGACGCATAGGTAGAAACAAGTCGAAACGCGAAAAAGACGCTCAACAGCAATAAAGCGGGACTAAGAGGTCACGCAAGCGGGAATCGAGCGGTTCCGATCTATCCCTCATACGGAAAATGGCTCGAGCGTACTTTTTTCCACGAGACAAGACGAAGAAAATACTTGACCTCCCTCTAAAATATTAGATGCTTACGCTGCCGGAGTCCAAACTGTTAGTTATATGTATGCCCTAGAGGCCATTACTGTACATTGGATGTATATTGAAGTGGATGCTGGGACATATATAGGGAGGACTTTCTTGCTCGACATGATAGCATGCTATCTGGTTATCCTTTACCTTAAAGTGTACACTGATTGTCTCTCTGTTACATGTTGGTAAAGCCCTTAGGATGTGTACTTGACTACATGGACTATGATGTGGATCATACTAGTGGGGACATGGTGGTCCATAAGTACATCCTTCAAGATCCCTAGTCGTGGGTGTATCGAGACGGGGCACCGATATACCAGAGTAGACTAGCGTATACCTTCTCGACCCATACAGATGGGCGATGGATGATCCCATATCCATTGGTGTTTGACATCAGAGATGATATACGGGTGCTCAGTAGAGACTGGGTACACTGGACGGACTCGCCGAGAACTCCCAGATGGTATTATACCTTACGTCAGATGGCAGTTCTCTGGTGACACTGGTACAGAGTAGTCTGTTGACCCGAGATCGTCATAGAGTCTTGTGCGGTTCCCACTGTGCTTTGATTTCCATCTTACCACGTCCAAGAGGGCGTGCAAAACGGTGGTTTTTGGGTACAGTCCCGAGTCATATGGAAGCAATGAGCGATAGGAGGGGATTCGTCTCTCCCGGTATAGGGGTTGATGTTGCGCTGTGTTCGATTGGCTATAACAGGAAATCCCTGGCCTGGGTTGCTGAGATTTACTGGTAAGTGTTACCAATAGTTTCTCGAATTTTTATAGACCTCAGATCGACACGACTTATCGAGCTATGGGGGTCTGACGTTTACCACCCCTAGGCGAGATATGCGACATATCAGACGACGAGACCGGACTGTACGGTAGTGTTACTGGTTGGATTCACTGGAGTGTGAGCGGGCTTGCTCGTCGATCTTCTGATCGCTCAATACCCGGGTGGCCGTTACGTTTAGCAGACCGCTTGCGGCTTGTGGGTGATTGATATGATCATCATCTGCTGCCGGCGTATTGACGAGTCTTTAGAGTCCTACACGGAGGTTTTCTGGCTCAAGCAAAACGAAATAGGAGCACGTATGAGATATGTGCGGGACCGAGAATGATACCAGTATGTGATACTGTATTCGATTCTCGCGATTTGTGATATTGATCGGTTATATGCGACATAGCCGGGATATCGGATCAAGTGTTGATTCGATAAGTTGTTACTGTTTATATTAGTCAGTTATATGCGATATGACCGGATCATTAAATCAAGTGTTGATTTAATGATTTAATGCATAATTATATATTTGATATATTAGTTTGCATTAACTAGTATCGGTTTACTTTAAATGGATTTTCTCACTCGGGTGTGCACATTGTATATGTGATATATTTTTGTGCACTTGATTGTATTATGTTTGATGATACATGATTGCTAGGGTTTGTGTAAAGAGTTAAACCATGGTTAAGTAAATGGTTAGGGTTTTTATTCATTTATTCATTCATTTATCTTTTAATTTGGATTAAAAGAAAAAGTTAAAAGAAAATAAAAAGGTTGCTTTCTTACATGAAGCTTCTTGAAGCTTCATGCAACTTTGACTCATGTAACCTTTTTGTCTTCTTCTTCAAACCCTAACCATTCATCTAACTTGAGTTAACTCTCTACATCTAACCGTGGTTCAAGTTATGATAAGAATAATTCTTTTTCAATTATTCTCATGAACTTATCATAATATTATCTTCCTCTTCTTCATCTTCTACTTGAAGAAAGCTTGCCTCATCAATGGCAAGTGAAGAAATCAAGTGAGAAATCCAATTCTAAAGTGAACCCACTTTCTATTTCTTCATCCTCTACCTCTTGCCAAGTAGTAGAGTGTGTTTTCTTCACAAGTTTCATGACTTGGTGAAGTGGGAGCTTGATCTAGTGATGCCTCGACGTAGATCATCTTCGGCACGAAGCCGACGACCTTGCCCGCCCATTTCTCCGATGAAGCCGACGCTAGAGCCCGGATTTCGATTTGGACAGCGGAGAGGACTTCATCACGGAGCTATGGAGGTGGAGAACTGGATCTACAAAGGTTGTATTTCCGTTCACTAAGTTAATTTGTTAACTAGTTGCTTGATTCGCCTAAACTTCTAGCAAACGGTCCGTATTAGGGTTTCTCGGCACCTCTAATTTTTAAAATTGGCATGGTTGATGCCTTGTGAGACCTCTTTGGTGTACCTAGGAACCCTACAGTGGTATCAGAGCCTAGCTAGAGCCTTAGGCGATGCGTAGACGCAATTTGAAGTCCGATCGAACCAAAACCCGAACCCGAAACATGCTCTCTGGACTTTTTTCAAAAACAGGGATTTTTCTGAATTAAAAATTGCCAAAAAATTCAGCAGGAAATCCTATGAGTTACTGTGAAGCACGTGACTCTATATTGACCAAAGAGCCGCGGAACCGCGGCCCCACCCTGGGTTTCGCGGCTGTTCCGCGGCCATGTTGGTGATTTAGACCACGTGTCTTGCACAGTAATTCTTGTGTCAAAGTGCTGAGTCTTCTGGAAATTTTTATATTTTATTCAAGAGTTGAATTTTCGGGGGTTGTTTTGGGGATTCGGTGTTTCGATCGGGGTATCAGATTTTGTCTATGTGGCTCTCCGGATAATTATTGAATATGTTAAAAAGTTCGACCGGATATAAATACCCAATTTTTCCCCTGTCGGGAAATTTCCAAGCGTTGGATTTTTCCGTGGTTTAAAGACGTTCTAAGTAGTGCAAGTAATGCAATGGACCATCTAGAAGACAACAAACCTTAGCTCGATTATGTGACCGTCTTGAACTGCCCTTTGAACCTTCGGGTTTGGGCAGTACGGCGTGCCACATGTGAGGCGTTGGCTTGACCCTTCTACGGCTGGACCGTTGGTATTGAGGCATGAACTGGATGTTTTTAAACTTGTTTCATGTGTTGATCTGTTTCGGGAAAACTTGGGTGTTCGAATGTTCGATCGGAAAGTTTAACATTTTCTAATTATCTGGAATGGGATACAATAATTGGAATTCACAATAAGTTATGAGATAACTGAATGAATGTTATAAACATAGCACTTTAGTCTCACTTGATCGGTTGCAACGGAATTTTGATGTGATCAAAAGTCCGTCGCAATCACGTAGCGTACGCGGATACTCGCCTGGGTAAACTTAATAGACAGCCTCACCCCATAGCCCCGACCAAGTGACTGTAGGAGAACCCCGTCGCCGAAAGCATCCGTTAGGGTGCTCGCGGTAGCGGTGTTCCGCCTTGGTGCACTTCGTCGGCGGTATCGGCGGTGCGACCGTCTACTAAAGTTTGCGACGAGCATTCGATCAAAATGTCGGGAATCCTGTTGAATTGCCCGACTTAGTATTGAAAAGTGTTTTCGATAATGAGACTAAAATGCGGGGTTTATAATTGTTAGGCATGTGATGTCTAAGTATTTCATTTGATTAGGCATGCGATGACTAAAGGGTTTGCGGATTCCAACTGTTGTAGTTTTACACTTTCTTTTCTGTGACCGTAAGTGTAATATGTGATATCGCCGGTTTCGTTACTATATGTCAACGACAATTGGGATGCGCATGTTTACTTACGTTGATGACATGTGATGTTATGTGTTGCTGGATATGTTATATTGGATAGTCGTGTTTGAATAGCCGGGGGTTTTTATGTGAGATGAGTGTTTTTCATTTTCATTCATGTAAAAAACTTGTATGTAATATTCTTTTATTGGGGCACTTCCAGGTTGCGGAAGATGTCACCCTTTGTATATTATTTACTTTTCCGCACTAGGATAGACCCAAGGAGGAGGGCATAAGTAACCGGGTTCTAGGGTCCAGTGGGAGACCAACTCGAGGGGTCGAGTCCGGGTCTCCTAACTCTAGAATTGGTAGGGTTGCTTGCCGCTCTCGTAGGGGTCTAGGGGTGTGGGTTTGGCTATTCATCGTGACCGTGGAATCCGTGTTTTATACTGGCTCGTATTGAAAACACGGATGTCCTAGAATATCCAATATTTCATATGATTCTTCTGCTGCGATATCTGTGATGTGATCATGTGATGTTCCGTGATAGATACAGTATATTGAATATATTATATATTAAATAGACATTACTTATGTTTTACACCCGCGCTAGCCCAGCCCCGCTCTGCCGTTAGTTACCTAACCTAACGGTGCATGAGGGGACATCGAGGCGAATGCAGATGGCATAAGTGTACGTCGTATTTATCTGTGATGTTTAGGTACTTAAATGATGGGACTTCATTAATGAGATTAATGAAATAAAAGAAACCTAAGATGTTGTAGAATCGAATTTCAAAATTAAAACGGGTAGTTACAGTTCTTGCTTTGCACAGTGGTATATATGATATATCCTGCACCTTATTCGATAAGGAAAGGACCGAGATCCCTTCACCGGGAGTGACTCCTTTAGCAATAACTGGCAGATGCTACACACTCGGTTTGTCTTTTGATGCTTTTAAGAGTTTTTGCTTTGCACAGTGATATATATATGATATATCCCGCACCTCATTCGACGAGGAAAGGACCGACGATCCCTTCACCGGGAGTGACTCCTTTAGCAAAACTAGAAAAGCCTCAAGAACACTCCATTTCAAAATTCATTCGATCCTCCAACGATATCAAGTTCATTACGCAATAGGTTTTCAGAAAAACCTGTCGTAGCCCTCCGTCATTTCAGATAAGTTGTATATAGTATCAGTGCTACATTTGTTGGCTTTCGTCAAGGTGTAGTGTGCGGTAGCTATATGCTGCTTATCTGCAGCATACGATGCGATTGGATTAGGGTAGTCGTGCGGCTTTGTTGGCTTTCGTCAAGGGTCGTGCGGGTGGGTTTACTTCAATCAGGAAATGTCGGGTTGAACTTGACTACCAGCCTATGGTTTGTTGACCTCTGTCAAGGTCATAGGACGCTAGGGGCAAAATATTATCGAGAATTTCAAGTGTTGAAATTTGCAATGAGATTGCATACCTTCTATGAGATAGTTGGATCCCGATACCCGCTGCGAGTAAAAGTTACTCCTGGGAGAGTTTTACACATTACAATTAGCCGATCAAGTAGGTGTCTAGAAAGGTGTCAACGAGGTCACGCCTCTGGGAAAATGAGGTTTACATTAATTATGTTCGTGCGAAAGCACGGGGGACCTCCCTCAAAGTACCGACACTGGCCTGGCTGAAAGATTGGCGAACTTGTAGCGTGTAATTAATCCCGGCGAGTCTTTCCTTTTAGGGTTTGAAGAAAGATTTGATAAAAAGCAGTGGGAGCCATCCTGATTAGATAAAATAAGAACCAATCTATTCTTGCAAGAGCGCACGCTGAGTGTTTTCTTCTCTCTCTCTCCAGGTAGCGACCATATCACGCCTTAATCAAGATAATAATACGGATATTTGACCGAACCCGCTTGTTATATTGAGCTGGGGAACGTTGGTCCCGCTCCAACTTATAGTTGTTATAAGACAGAGCAGGAAATTGGGGATTACCAGAATTCCCGTGCCGCCCAAATGAAGAGAGTGCATGTTGATGCATCATCTTCGGGTGTGTTCATTACAAAGAACTGTTTCTCAGTATCCTCCGCATCCTGAGTATATTATACCAGATCAGGATCCCAGATATGTAATCTGTTACATAGGGCTACAGAATGGTAGAGAACTGAGAACGGGTGATAAGTTTCATGAGGCAGAAAATGGGGCAAGAGTTGCAGCCAAGTCTGTCGGTCACTGTCACCCTGTATTACCAATATAATGATTCTGAACGAATGTTATTAGATACCGAACCTGATATACAAAATCATATCACTCTCTTTATTAGTAAAGAAATGATAAAATTTTGTATTGTTGGATAATGTTTTGAACATTTCATATATCAAAATTTGATCGGTTCAGGCACGTTATCTAAAAGCATTGATGTTCTAAATCAAACTACAGTTCTTGGTATACGGATCACACACAATAGGAAGAGTTCAGAAATGAACGGATCCTTCTTGAGGTATTGTAGACTAGGTCATATCAATGCGACCCGACTAGCTAAGTTACATTTAGATGCATATTTAAATCAGTTTGAATTTACATCTTGTGAAACTTGCCAGTCATGTCACAGAGATAAGATGACCATAGCTCCGTTTAATGGAAACAGAGAAAGAGTTAGTGAACTCTTGGGATGATACATGTTGATGTATGTAAGCTCCCCTGTCTACACATGCCAAGACCGGTTCTTTGTACTTCATCACATTCTCTGATGATCTCTTAAGAATCAGACATATGTTCCTGTTGAAACACAAGTCCGAACCTTTTGAGATATTCACAGAATATGATTTAGAAGTAGAGAACCAAAATACGGGTATAAGTATTATGTCCTATGATGAGATCAAGGAGGAGAATACTTGAGCACGGAAATCCTGGACTATTCTAAAGGAGAATGAGATTCTCTCTCAGCATTACTCCTCCGAATATACCATAGCACGATGGTATATCGGGGCGGAGCAGATACACCCTATTTGATATGGTGTGCTCTATGATGAGTACTACTGAGTTACCTTTTTTCTTTTGGGTGTTATGCGCTTGAGAAGTTGCATACCTATTGAATAGGGTTACGATCAAACCAGTTGCCTACCACTTCATATGTGATATGGAAAGGGAAGAGCCCATCTCTTAAGTTAGTTAAGATTTGGGGTTGTCCGGCCTATGTCTAAAAGCAAAATCCGGACAAGCTCGAGGCAAGATCTGTTATGTAGAACTGGAACTATTCCAGCTATACAAACTACAGCAGATGATTTGGTAGAACTAAAGGATTCGATAGTAACCAACGAACCTCAGCCTCTCCGCCGATCTAGCAGGGTTCCTCACCCACCAGAAAGATACTTCGGTTTCTCTATGACAGTGGGAGCGAGGATTGCGTCATGAGATGATAACCCAACTAGTTTCGAGCAGGCCATCAGGAGTAAGACTCTGTAAGAATGGCTGGATGTTTATCGATCTGAGATGGAATCCTTATACACCAACAAAGTATGGACTTTGGTTGCTATATCTGAAGGGTTAAATCCCCATCAGGAGCAAGTAAATCTTGAGAAGATTACTTGGTGTAGATGGAAAAGTTGAGACTTTCAAAGCTAGACTTGTTAAAGGTTTTCGTCATCAACCAGGCGTGGATAATGATGAAACCTTTTCTAAGGAGCTATGCTTAAGTCCATCCAGATCCTACTTGCCACGGCTACATACCATGACTACGATATCTGGTGGTTGGGTGTCATGACTGCTGTTCTAAATGATGTTTTAGAAGAGTGCGTCTGTAAGTACACAGCCAGAGGGCCTCGTAGACAGTGGGAGCAGCGGAAACTTGTGCAAGATGCTTTATAAGATAAAGCAGGCATCGCGGAGTTGGAACATCTGTTTTGATGGATTAGTCAAAGAGTTTGACATCATCAAAATGGTAGATGAACCTTGTATAAACAAAAAGGTAGTAGGGAGTATGGTGACGATCCTTGTAGAGTACGTGGATGACATACTCATGATAAGTAAGGAGTTTCTTATGCTACGCTCGGTCAATCTCCGCTTATCAAAAGGATTTTCCATATAGGATCAAAGTGATACCTCCTAAATCCTGAGTTTTCATCTATGAGATAGATGTAAATGGATGCTAGGAATATCACTAGAAGTAGTGAGATGGTATCAATCGATCCAGGGGAGAATCACTGGAAGTGTTCTAGGGTGATAAAGACGATTGAATGTCAGTCACAGGCATTGTCTTTACCATCAGTAAAGGGATGGTATGTTGGAAGAGTTCCAAGCTAGATACCGTGGCATACTAGATGACAAAGGCAAGATACATCGCTACTTAAGATGCTACCAAAGAGGCTGTTTGGGTGTATATTGGTTCATGAGAAGAACTATGTTCCTCCCAATGTGTGACAAAGGAGTTGTGGCTTATGCCAAGGAACGCAGGTCCCATCAGTGATCCAGACATATTCTAAGGCAGTATCACCTGATCATGGAGATGGTTGATCTCCAGGGGATCGAGGTCAGGAGAGTAGACTCAGAGGATAACACGGCGGATCCACCCACGAAGGCCTATTCCCAGAGAGAGACTTTTATGGGATGGCTGAGTATGAGATACTACAACCACTGCTATCAGATGGCCCTAGTGCAAGTAGGAGATTGTTAGTTATATGTATGCCCTAGAGGCCATTACTGTACATTGGATGTATATTGTAGTGGATGCTGGGACATATATAGGGAGGACTTTCTTGCTCGACATGATAGTATGCTATCTGGTTACCCTTTACCTTAACGTGTACACTGATTGTCTCTCTGTTACATGTTTGTAAAGCCCTTAGGATGTGTACTTGACTACCTGGACTATGATGCGGATCATACTAGTGGGGACATGGTGGTCCATAAGTACATCCTTTAAGGTCCCTAGTCGTGGGTGTATCTAGACGGGGCATCGATATACCAGAGTAGACTAGCGTATACCTTCTCGACCCATACAGATGGGCGATGGATGATCCCATATCCATTGGTGTTTGACATCAGAGATGATATACGGGTGCTCAGTAGAAACTGGGTACACTGGACGGACTCGCCGAGAACTCCCAGATGGTATTATACCTTACGTCAGATGGCAGTTCTCTGGTGACACTGGTGTAGAGTAGTCTGTTGACCCGAGATTGTCATAGAGTCTTGTGTGGTTCCCACAGTGCTTTGATTTCCATCTTACCACGTCCAAGAGGGCGTGCAAAACGGTGGTTTTTGGGTACAGTCCCGAGTCACATGGAGGCAATGAGCGATAGGAGGGGATTCGTCTCTCCCGGTATAGGGGGTTGATGCTGCGCTGTGTTCGATTGGCTATAACAGGAAATCCTTGGCCAGGGTTGCTGAGATTTACTGGTAAGTGTTACCAGTAGTTTCTCGAATTGTTATAGACCTCAGATCAACACGACTTATCGAGCTATTGGGGTCTGACGTTTACCACCCCTAGGCGAGATATGCGACATATCAGACGACGAGACCGGACTGTACGGTAGTGTTACTGGTTGGATTCACTGGAGTGTGAGCAAGCTTGCTCGTCGATCTTCTGATCGCTCAATACCCGGGTGGCCGTTACGTTTAGCAGACCGCTTGCGGCTTGTGGGTGATTGATATGATCATCATCTGCTGCCGGCGTATTGACGAGTCTTTAGAGTCCTACACAGAGGTTTCCTGGCTCAAGCAAAACGAAATAGGAGCACGTATGAGATATGTGCGGGACCGAGAATGATACCAGTATGTGATACTGTATTCGATTCTCGCGATTTGTGACATTGATCGGTTATATGCGATATAGCCGGGATATCGGATCAAGTGTTGATTCGATAAGTTGTTACTGTTTATATTAGTCGGTTATATGCGATATGACCGGATCATTAAATCAAGTGTTGATTTAATGATTTAATGCATAATTATATATTTGATATATTAGTTTGCATTAACTAGTATCGGTTTACTTTAAATGGATTTTCTCACTCGGGTGTGCACATTGTATATGTGATATATTTTTGTGCACTTGATTGTATTATGTTTGATGATACATGATTGCTAGGGTTTGTGTAAAGAGTTAAACCATGGTTAAGTAAATGGTTAGTGTTTTTATTCGTTTATTCATTCATTTATCTTTTAATTTGGATTAAAAGAAAAAGTGAAAAGAAAATAAAAAGGTTGCTTTCTTACATGAAGCTTCTTGAAGCTTCATGCAACTTTAACTCATGTAACCTTTTTGTCTTTTTCTTCAAACCCTAACCATTCATCTAACTTGAGTTAACTCTCTACATCTAACCATGGTTCAAGTTATGATAAGAATAATTCTTTTTCAATTATTCTCATGAACTTATAATAATATTATCTTCTTCTTCTTCATCTTCTACTTGAAGAAAGCTTGCCTCATCAATGGCAAGTGAAGAAATCAAGTGAGAAATCCAATTGTAAAGTGAACCCACTTCCTATTTCTTCATCCTCTACCTCTTGCCAAGTAGTAGAGTGTGTTTTCTTCACAAGTTTCATGACTTGGTGAAGTGGGAGCTTGATCTAGTGATGCCTCGACGTAGATCTTCTTCGGCATGAAGCCGACGACCTTGCCCGCCCATTTCTCCGATGAAGCCGACGCTAGAGCCCGGATTTCGATTTGGACAGCGGAGAGGACTTCATCACGGAGCTATGGAGGTGGAGAACCGGATCTACAAAGGTTGTATTTCCGTTCACTAAGTTTATTTGTTAACTAGTTGCTTGATTCGCCTAAACTTCTAGCCAACGGTCCGTATTAGGGTTTCTCGGCACCTCTAATTTTTAAAATTGGCATGGTTGATGCCTTGTGAGACCTTCTTGGTGTGCCTAGGAACCCTACAGTGGTATCAGAGCCTAGCTAGAGCCTTAGGCGATGCGTAGACGCAATTTGAAGTCCGATCAAACCAAAACCCAAACCCGAAACATGCTCTCTGGACTTTTTTCAAAAACAGGGATTTTTCTGAATTAAAAATTGCCAAAAAATTCAGCAGGGAATCCTATGAGTTACTGTGAAGCACGTGACTCCATATCGACCAAAGAGCCGCGGAACCGCGGCCCCACCTTGGGTTTCGCGGCGGTTCCGCGGCCATGTTGGTGATTTAGACCACGTGTCTTGCACAGTAATTCTTGTGTTAAAGTGCTGAGTCTTCTGGAAATTTTTATATTTTATTCAAGAGTTGAATTTTCTGGGGTTGTTTTGGGGATTCGGTGTTTCGATCGGGGTATCAGATTTTGTCTATGTGGCTCTCCGGATAATTATTGAATGTTAGTGCACGGCGGCGCCCCGGCCGTCAATTCGACGGCCAAATGCGGAAGCGGTGATAATCTTAAATTTTTCTTGAACTGGCAAACCGCCGCGCACTAATACCCGGATCGAACCATTATTAGTCCTAGCTAACTACAAGATGGGGAAGAGAGATATACCGACTGATCCAAGTCTTCCGGTCTTCTCGTCGCCGTCCCGATTTCCTGCGGAAGCTCCGGTCTCCACCTCGTCGCGGGAAGTGCACCACATCGCCTACTTCTTTTACGGGCTCCCACCTCAATGCCGAGGCAACTCGGGCACGAAGCTGGCTAGTCGACGTGCCCAAGATTCGATGTAGAATGTGTAGTGAAGAAGTCTCATTTTGGGGTTCAAGGAGATGCCATTTTGGTGGAGGGATGATACAAGCTTTTAGAAGTTGTTCTTGTAGGATTTTTACCAAAGCAAAAGCACCAAAAACACCCACATAGGAAATTTGGACAGCCCCCACAAGGAGTGGCCGGCCATGACATTGTCAAGAGAGTGAGAGAGTGGAGTGTGTCAAAAAAATGAGAGAGCCATCCAATAACACAATGGAGAGAGAGAGAAGGCTATCATGCAAAAAGAATCATCACAAAATCAAACCCAGACTCAACTAACAACCATCTCTCATCATCAACAATCATGTCCACAAAAGTCATGCCATCATGACAAGAAGTCAAGTCAAAAGGTCAAGGTATGGAGCAACCATGATGAAGTCAAAAGGTCAAGTGATCATGACATGGAAATATGCAAAAGACCCCCTCCACAAATGCCTATTTGCAACAATGCAAATAAGCCCCCCTCCACCAATCTTCGGCCAATGAACGATACAAAGGAAATTGGCCGAAACGGAAAGCAAACTGGCAACTCCAGAAAACTGGTCCCGTAATAAATTACAGGAAAACCCCGATACTGTGCATACACACCCGCATTTGTATTCCGACCGAAATACAAATGCAATGAGACAAAATCTACACTGTACTATACTAGGATCCGGCTTATACCAAAGCCGGCTAGTATGATCCGTTCGATCCTGATCCGTGCAATACCGCACGTATCTGATCGAACCCTGCCATATATCCATACGGCCTGTAGTACAAACTGTCCGATCCTGATCCGTGCAATACCGCACGTATCTGATCGGACCTTGCCATATCTCCATACGGCCTCTACAACTTTTCGCCCGAAAGCTGAGTAACTGAATGTGGGGGACTCTAAAGACTCGTCAACACCTTGGTTGTGGATTTAACCACTAGCACGTCAGAGGTATAAGCCAATACGTAACGGGCTACCAGGTATTGACTAAAAGGGACGTCTGTGAGCGAACTCAGCCTGACAACCCCACTGAGCCTGTCAGTGACAATATCCGTACAGTCTGATCCGTTCGTCTATGAGTATCGCATGGCGGGCCTAGGGGGTTGGTAAAAGTCAGACCCCCAAAAGCGGTACAAGTCGTGTCAGAGTGTAGCCCAGAACACCCTGAGATACTACTGGAATACCTAACAGTAAATCTCCTTGCCTCGGCCGAGGGCTTCGTGTAATGGCTCTCCTAGACACAGCGCGACCTCACCCCCAATACCGGGAGAGACGAACCCCTGAAGATACGCTCACTGCCTCCATGTGGCTCGGGACTGTACCCAACTAAAACCTGTTTGCACGACTCCTTTGAGCCGTGGTAGGGTAGTAATCAAAGTACAGTGGGAACTCACACAAGACAAATGACGATCCCCAGGTCGATGAACTATCCTGCACACATGTCACAAGGGAACTGCCATCTGACGTCTGGTATATGACCAACTAGCATGTTCCCGGCGAGTCCTGTCCGTTGTACTCATAACCCAATGAGCACCTATATACATCTTAGGTGATCCAACTGACACCAGTGGCTTGTGAGACCGGCCACCGCCCCTCGTCGGGGTCTCGACTGTATACACTAGTCTACTCTGGAGTATCGATGCCCTGTCTCGAAACTCACACGACTAGGGACCATTTAAGGATATGCTTATAGACCCCAGCTCCCACTTATATGATCGCCCTCATACTGCTGGTGGTCAAGCAAGAATCCTAGGGGCTCTATCAACGTGTAATAGCGACTTGTCAGGTCACCTAAAGCAGTACACGATGATAAAGGTAAACCAGATAGCATACTATCATCTCGAGTAAGACTGTCCTACCGGGATAGGTCCTCCATCAATCATTGCAATCACGTACCTGTGACCTAATAATTGACTCTGAGGGCACTATCTCCAACAATCTCCCACTTGCACTCAAGGCTAATTATTGCGATGTCGCATACTCACAGCCCGTGTGATACCGAACACCCAACTCCTCTACTAGTCAGTCTCACAAAGCTCGTTTGCGAAACTATTGCGTTCGAGGAATAGCCTTAGTGAGTGGATCCGCTTAGTTGTTTCTTTCTATGTCTCTCTATATCTCAAGTTCGCGGAGAAACCCATCTCCCGAAATGAGCAATACCTGTCTTAGAATGTGTCTGGATGTCTGATGGGACATAGCTCTTAAATGAACTCCAAATCCAAACTTCTTAGACTGTATCGTCAACTGAACCTAATCAGTATCCTGTGCCATGCCACCCTCAGTATTTCCTTGGACCACCTGTCCAAAATACTGTCCCTCATCAGAAGGAAAACTATAACTCTGACAACCTCCTTGTCGTCCAGGTCACCTTGGAAGCCTGGAATGATAACTGTCTCCTGCATGAGGCTATCGTTATCATATCCCTAGAACATCCACTTATGTTCTATAACTGCTTCCGACTGTTTCTCCAGGATTGGATCAATGTCAACCTATTGCATCTAGTGCAAGAACAACATCTGGTGTGGTACTTGACATCTCATGATTGACTCAATTGCTTGAGCAAGTGATCTGCAAATCATGCACATCCCTCTCCTCTTTAGTCTGTAAGACACCTTTAGAGAGGGTGACTCCATCGCCTGTAGGTACACTACCATGCCAGGAGTCGTTCATCCTAAATACTCATAGAATGCTGTCTAAGTACCCAGATTGGGAAACCACCCAAATCTAGATCTAAAACCATATATCTAGTAACCAGTATATCAGATATAAAATCCATTTCCTTTGTGGAGAAACCAGTGTGTGACGACCAAAGTATAACCGATTGTAGTATAGGAATTTCTTTTCCTACTCAATGTATGTCATCCAAATACCAGGATATCACACCCTACTACCTTCTCAACAGATCCATCCCCTATTCTGATGAAGTCAAACCTATGACTGTCACATCAGAAATTAATGATCTATCTCCGCTATATCTGCTTTAGTCTATAAATAGACATAAGCTACCTGTCCACCAATGCTTCCGCTGCTCCCACTGACTACGACAACCCTCTGGCAGAGTCATACACACGTACACTTCTAAAGCAAGTTTAGAACGACGCTATACTCATCCTCCTGCCGGGTCTCACAGTCTGGAACAACAGCAATGGCAATTGTGGGTAAACAAGAACTTCCCTGTCACCGTCCTTGAGGCTACCGTAGTACCTCTCGGGTGCCTGAAGTTACCTACCTTATCTGCGGAGTGGCCAATGGAATGTCGATCCGGATTGAATCTTTAGGTTCCTTATCAAATCTTCAGTAATCGTTTGTGGTTCTGGAATCACTTCCAGTTCTACCATACTCCCACTGCTGTTTTCTGAAAAAATCCATTTTTAATAAAACTGTGGCGAGTCTAGAACAATATTGCTATTGTTCATCCAGATGGTAGAAAGTCAACCCTCGTCATAGCCTGGGTCAACCCACAAACAGCCATTACAGAAACATGCCTTGAGTTATCCAGAGTCTGGTTTTAAGCATAAGCCCGACAACTCCCCGTACCTTAACATCGTTAAGATACGAACTGTTCTATATCCAATATAGAACCAGAGGCACTGATTTAATTTAACCAGATCCAAATCATGCAGCTGTCTCCAGTGCATGTCAACTAGATGGAAGGAGGCCGATCAACGTTACTCAACTTAGGAATGCTTCCAATTATGAATAACCTGAAAGAGAAGCAAGATCTCTTTATCATTACTATCAACTGAATACCATGCACAAGTGTCTACATCTTCGATTGCTTTGAAGAATCCCGATACTTGCTACACCTGGTTCTCTACTCTATTTAAATACCTATAACTTCTCAAAATTCGGACCCTGTGTTTCCACGAAACACCTGTCTAAAAACTAGAGAAGTCATAAGTAAACCGAATATAGTACGAGGACTAACCCCTCTGTCCTGATGGACCCTGGACAACATACAATACTCTGTATAAGTCCCTTGAGTCTGATAACTCATTCACTGTGTGTCATAGGTTGAAAACTGTACTTATGGTTAAGAAGAATTACACCGCTGTTTAATGCTCCTTACCTAACCATCCACTGATATAGGTAAATGTCACAGACATAATTTCAAAAAGGTATATCTCACTCTATGAAAATAGACGTACAGATATATCAATTTGAAATTGGTGCATGACAGCGGATATTCAAAACCAAATATTTGCCGACCGGCAAACAACCCAGGTGACTTCCTCAAATATCACCGATTACAACGAATCCCGATATAATGAGGATGACCACCCAATTCCTAATAACCTACTCCCACTCATCATCTGTAAAACCATACAGATGTGAGAATCATACCTGGTAAATACATACCCTGGAGTAAGTATCTAATCGGGAAATCAGTTTTCCTTTAACAGTACACAGTGAAGCTGAAACATTGAAATGTTTCGATGGGGTATCCTGGTATTCCTAGTAATGCCTCTTCCATTATCCAGATTCACAACTGTAACTGTGTAATTCTTTGCCACCTCTCCAAATCCTTTCATATGTCTTTAGTCTTTACCTTCTGCACACCCCTTTAGGCCAAATAGTTTTCTCCCTTCCCTACCGTTCGGCACCAGCCTATGGTTTGGAAGAAGACTATCCAATAAGCATAATGGGTGTACTGTCCTAATCCTAGGAACACTCGCAATGCGAGAGAAGGTGAAGATAAAAGACACCTGAATAAATCTTATTCCTATTTCTCCTGAACCAGAATCCATCCCCGAACTGGAACAAGTTCCTTTCGAGTTCGTATATAACCATACGATGGGATATCCAATAAACTGTGGATCTTCGTAGTGATACGGAGTGTCCTGGAGAAATACAAAGGTGATTTTAGGATTAGCGAAGAAATACCTGGTTTGGTCGTGAATAGCAGTCGCAATTTACTTTGCCCTCTTACTAATCTCTTGCTTTGTCTTAACTTAATACCTTCTGTACACCATCGTTAGGCTAATTGGTTTTCTTCATTCCCTACCGGTCGGCACCTGCCTATGGTTTGGAAGAAGACTATCCAATTTGCGTAATAAGTGTACTATCTCCTAAACCAAGGAGTACTCACAACTTGAGAGAAGGTAAAAAGAAAAAGACAACTGAATAATCCTATCCGTTTTTTCCAGAACCGGAAACCATCCTCGAATAAATTCTTTCGAGTTCGTATCTAACCATACGATGGTTTTGTCCAATGGAAGTGGACGTTCGTAGTAATACGGGGTGTCCTGGAGAAAAGGGTAAAAGTAGGAGTGGCAATGAGGTTTGCAACTCTGACAATCCAAAAGCCAGTGTTTAAGAAGGTTCGGTTAACTTGGTCACTGAGTCATAGTTTTAGGGTCGGGTCAATGGTCGCTGCTAAAGAGAGAGAGAAAAGAAACACTCAGCGTGCACTCTAACCTAGATCAGAATGGTTACCAATTTATCTAATCTGGAAACCTCCTACTGTTCCGTCAAATTCTCCTCCAAACCTAAAAGAAGAATTAGTCGGGGTCACCCGAGGAGTAAACTAACTCATCAGTGGGAATCGGGATCCAACTATCATCGCATGATAACGTGAAGGAATCCGCTCACGGTATCACACTCCAGAAAGTATGCGCATATCTGGAAAGTTTCAGTTCTTTTGAAACTCCCGATGTGATTTCTGCCCCATGCTCTTATGACCTTGGCGTGAGGTCAAAATATCATAAGTCACATGTCAAGTTCTGCCCATCATTATCCAGGTTAATTTGAACCCACCTGTACATACCCTTGACGTAGGCCAAAATAGTAGTACGACTGTCCCAAACGAACGCATCTATCTATGCAACAGATAAATATCCGGCAGCTACCAAACACTATGCCTTGGCGTGAGGTCAAAATACATAGCTTGAATACTACCGAATATTTAACTGAAATGATGGAGGGCTACGAATGGTTTCTGGCGAAAACCTTTAACGTAATGAACTTGATATCGTCGAAGGAACGGATAGCTTTTAAAAATATAGTGACGAAAACCGTTGCTAAAGAGGTCACTCCCGGTGAAGGGATCTCGGCTCTTTCCCCGTAGAATGAGGTGCATGATATTCCAACTGAATACCACGATGCAAAGCAAAAGTAATCGGCTATAATGAAGTCATTGCCCTGACGCAAACTTTTTGTCCAAGGGGTCACTCCCGGTGAAAGGATCTCGGCCCTTGCCTCGTCGACTGAGGAGCAGGATATTCCAACTGAATACCACGATGCAAAACAAAAGTGAACGTCCTTGCAATAACTGCTTTTTGAAAAGTGTTCCAACAACATCAGATTAGGTTTGTTTTTAACTTGCATTGATCCGAATCAACGCAGTCCCATCAATTGATCACACCAAAAAGAACGAAAATATACTGATGTACGTATATGCCATCCGCATTCGCCATTGGGTCCCGTCATTACCCGTTAGGTTAGCTAACTAACGACAGAGCGGGGAATGGACTAGCGCGGATGCAAAACAAATACAACATCTACTAATATATATACCGATATATTATATTCGCTCAAGGCGTGATAAAAATGCAACATCATAGAAAATGTACAGCATCACAGAAACAATACAGATATCTGGGATCCCCGGGTTTCACAGAGCCACTACTGAAACCCGACGTTCCCTTGGTCGTGTGGATAGCCTGTGCAATGAAATCCTAGACACCTACGGGCGCGGCAAGTTACCCGCCAAAACCTGAAGTGAGGCAGTCCCCTTCAGCGACGTGAATGGACCACCCAGCACTTCACGGAATCCGGTAACTTGGGCACCCCTCCTGGGTCAACCTGTACCCCCTACGAGTGCGGCGAATAGCCCGCCAATCCTAGAGTGAAGCCCCCTTCCATCTCAATGCCATGAGATGCGGTCTTGTTGCCCTCTAGACCCGGCTATCCGTGCACCCCTCCGCGGGGTAATCCTAGTACAGAAAGTAAAATATACATACAACGGGTACATCGACCGCAACCTGGCCGTGCCCCAAAATAATAATACAAACAGGCAGTGACGGCAGTCCACATGTCGGACGCTCGCCCCGCAATATCAAATGTACATGATACAACAAAACTGTACTAGCCTTGCTTCCAGGCTATCCCCACGACCGATCCGCAACATCACAGCAAAAACAGAACATCAACGTGAAAGTCACGTTCGCAAATCCGTCTAAATGGGCTATAGCAGTTATACAGGATTTACCGATCAAGTGACATTCACGGTCGCAGATATAATGTAAATACTGTGAAATAATGTGTTTAAAATATCCGATCAATCAAATTTTAACAAGTGGGCCCCTAAGCATTACTGTAGCAGATCAAGAAATTCTGGGCCCACTGTTATTATTCCAAAACCCCAATTTTCACCCAAGAAAGCTACTGAAGAAATTAGACACAGCAAGGACACTGTTCGGCGGCGGAACCGCGGCCTAAGAGGGGGTTTTGCCACGGTTCCGCGCTCTGTCGGTCGACTTACTGTGTCGAATTTCTACAGTATGCTTATAACATCCAGTACATCACTATTTTACAACCTGAAAATTTTTTCGAGACTAAAAATTTTCAACAGAAAACTGTTGTGAAGAAAATACGGGTTTTGGAACATTTGATCGATCGGAACTGAAAAACACATTAAGGCAAGCTAGACTAAGTTAATGGCGAGGCTCTGATACCACTGTAAGTGCACGGCGGCGCCCCGGCCGTCAATCCGACGGCCAAATGCGGAAGCGGTGTAATCTTAAATTTTTCTTGAACTGGAAAACCGCCGCGCACTAATACCCGGATCGAACCATTAATTAGTCCTAGCTAACTACAAGATGGGGAAGAGTGATATACCGACTGATCCAAGTCCTCCGGTCTTCTCGTCGCCGTCCCGATTTCCTGCGGAAGCTCCGGTCTCCACCTCGTTGCCGGAAGTGCACCACATCGCCTACTTCTTTTATGGGCTCCCACCTCAATGCCGAGGCAACTCGGGCACGAAGCTGGCTAGTCGACGTGCCCAAGAATCAATGTAGAATGTGTAGTGAAGAAGTCTCATTTTGGGGTTCAAGGAGATGCCATTTTGGTGGAGGGATGATACAAGCTTTTGGAGGTTGTTCTTGTGGGATTTTTACCAAAGCAAAAGCACCAAAAACCCCACTTAGGAAATTTGGAAAGCCCCCACAAAGAGTGGCCGGCCATGACATTGTCAAGAGAGTGAGAGAGTGGAGTGTATCAAAAAAATGAGAGAGCCATGCAATAACACAATGGAGAGAGAGAGAAGGCTATCATGAAAAAAGAATCATCACAAAATCAAACCCACACTCAACAAACAACCATCTCTCATCATCAACAATCATGTCCACAAAAGTCATGCCATCATGACAAGAAGTCAAGTCAAAAGGTCAAGGTATGGAGCAACCATGATGAAGTCAAAAGGTCAAGTGATCATGACATGGCAATATGCAAAAGACCCCCTCCACAAATGCCTATTTGCAGCAATGCAAATAAGCCCTCCTCCACCAATCTTCGGCCAATGAACGATACAAAGAAAATTGGCCGAAACGGAAAGCAAACTGGCAACTCCAGAAAACTGGTCCCGTAATAAATTACAGGAAAACCCCGATACTGTGCATACACACCCGTATTTGTAATCCGACCGAAATACAAATGCAATGAGACAAAATCTACACTGTACTATACTAGGATCCGGCTTATACCAAAGCCGGCTAGTATGATCCGTTCGATCCTGATCCGTGCAATACCGCACGTATCTGATCGAACCCTGCCATATATCCATACGGCCTGTAGTACAAACTGTCCGATCCTGATCCGTGCAATACCGCACGTATCTGATCGGACCTTGCCATATCTCCATACGGCCTCTACAACTTTTCGCCCGAAAGCTGAGTAACTGAATGTGGGGGACTCTAAAGACTCGTCAACAGCTTGGTTGTGGATTTAACCACTAGCACGTCAGAGGTATAAGCCAATACGTAACGGGCTACCAGGTATTGACTAAAAGGGACGTCTGTGAGCGAACTCAGCGTGACAACCCCACTGAGCCTGTCAGTGACAATATTCGTACAGTCCGGTCCATTCGTCTATGAGTATCGCATGGAGGGCCTAGGGGGTTGGTAAAAGTCAGACCCCCAAAAGCGGTACAAGTCGTGTCGAAGTGTAGCCCAGAACACCCTGAGATACTACTGGAATACCTACCAGTAAATCTCCTTGCCTCGGCCGAGGGCTTCGTGTAATGGCTCTCCTAGAGACAGCGCGACCTCACCCCCAATACTGGGAGAGACGAACCCATGAAGATACGCTCACTGCCTCCATGTGGCTCGGGACTGTACCCAACTAAAACCTGTTTGCACGACTCCTTTGAGCCGTGGTAGGGTAGTAATCAAAGTACAGTGGGAACTCACACAAGACAAATGACAATCCCCAGGTTGATGAACTAACCTGCACACATGTCACCAGGGAACTGCCATCTGACGTCTGGTATATGACCAACTAGCATGTTCCCGGCGAGTCCTGTCCGGTGTACTCATAACCCAATGAGCACCTGTATACATCTTAGGTGATCCAACTGACACCAGTGGCTTGTGAGACCGGCCACCGCCCCTCGTCGGGGTCTCGACTGTATACACTAGTCTACTCTGGAGTATCGATGCCCTGTCTCGAAACCCACACGACTAGGGACCATTTAAGGATATGCTTATAGACCCCAGCTCCCACTTATATGATCGCCCTCATACTGCTGGTGGTCAAGCAAGAATCCTAGGGGCTCTATCAACGTGTAATAGCGACTTGTCAGGTCACCTAAAGCAGTACACGATGATAAAGGTAAACCAGATAGCATATTATCATCTCGAGTAAGACTGTCCTACCGGGATAGGTCCTCCATCAATCATTGCAATCACGTACCTGTGACCTAATAATTGACTCTGAGGGCACTATCTCCAACATTGAATATGTTAAAAAGTTCGACCGGATATAAATACCCAATTTTTCCCCTGTCGGGAAATTTCCAAGTGTTGAATTTTTCCGTGGTTTAAAGACGTTCTAAGTAGTGCAAGTAACGCAATTGACCCTCTAGAAGAAAACATACCTTAACTCAATTATGTGACCGTCTTGAACTGCCCTTTGAACATTCGGGTTTGGGGCAGTACAGCGTGCCACATGCGAGGCGTTGGCTTGACCCTTCTACTGCTGGACCGTTGGTACTGAGGCATGAACTGGATGTTTTTAAATTTGTTTCATGTGTTGATCTGTTTCGGGAAAACTTGGGTGTTCGAATGTTCGATCGGAAAGTTTAACATTTTCTAATTATCTGGAATGGGATACAATAATTGGAATTCACAATAAGTTATGAGATAACTGAATGAATGTTATAAACATAGCACTTTAGTCTCACTTGATCGGTTGCCACGAAATTTTGATGTGATCAAAAGTCCGTCGCAATCACGTAGCGTACGCGGATACTCGCCGGGGTAAACTTAATAGACAGCCTCACCCCATAGCCCCGACCAAGTGACTGTAGGAGAACCCTGTCGCCGAAAGCATCCGTTAGGGTGCTCGCGGTAGCGGTGTTCCGCCTTGGTGCACTTCGTCGGCGGTATCGGGGGTGCGACCATATACTAAAGTTTGCGACGAGCATTCGATCAAAATGTCGGGAATCCTGTTGAATTGCCCGACTTAGTATTGAAAAGTGTTTTCGATAATGAGACTAAAATGCGGGGTTTATAATTGTTAGGCATGTGATGTCTAAGTATTTCATTTGATTAGGCATGCGATGTCTAAAGGGTTTGCGGATTCCAACTGTTGTAGTTTTACACTTTCTTTTCTGTGACCGTAAGTGTAATATGTGATATCGCCGGTTTCGTTGCTATATGTCAACGACAATTGGGATGCGCATGTTTACTTACGTTGATGACATATGATGTTATGTGTTGCTGGATATGTTATATTGGATAGTCGTGTTTGAATAGCCGGGGGTTTTTATGTGAGATGAGTGTTTTTCATTTTCATTCATGTAAAAAACTTGTATGTAATATTCTTTTATTGGGGCACTTCCAGGTTGCGGAAGATGTCACCCTTTGTATATTATTTACTTTTCCGCACTAGGATAGACCCAAGGAGGAGGGCACAAGTAACCGGGTTCTATGTCCAGTGGGAGACCAACTCGAGGGGTCAAGTCTGGGTCTCCTAACTCTAGAATTGGTAGGGTTGCTTGCCGCTCTCGTAGGGGTCTAGGGGTGTGGGTTTGGCTATTCATCGCGACCGTGGAATCCGTGTTTTATACTGGCTCGTATTGAAAACAACGATGTCTTAGAATATCCAATATTTCATATGATTCTTCTGCTGCGATATCTGTGATGTGATCATGTGATGTTCCGTGATAGATACAGTATATAGTATATATGATATATTATATAGACGTTACTTATGTTTTACACCCGTGCTAGCCCTGCCCCGCTCTGCCGTTAGTTACCTAACCTAACGGTGCATGAGGGGACATCGAGGCGAATGCGGATGGCATAAGTGTACGTCGTATTTATCTGTGATGTTTAGGTACTTAAATGATGGGACTTCATTAATGAGATTAATGAAATAAAAGAAACCTAAGATGTTGTAGAATCGAATTTCAAAATTAAAACAGGTAGCTACAGTTCTTGCTTTGCACAGCGGTATATATGATATATCCTGCACCTTATTCGATAAGGAAAGGACCGAGATCCCTTCACCGGGAGTGACTCCTTTAGCAATAACTGGCAGATGCTACACACTCGGTTTGTCTTTTGATGCTTTTAAGAGTTTTTGCTTTGCACAGTGATATATATGATATATCCCGCACCTCATTCGACGAGGAAAGGACCGACGATCCCTTCACCGGGAGTGACTCCTTTAGCAAAACTAGAAAAGCCTCAAGAACACTCCATTTCAAAATTCATTCGATCGTACAACGATATCAAGTTCATTACGCAATAGGTTTTCAGAAAAACCTGTCGTAGCCCTCCGTCATTTCAGATAAGTTGTATATAGTATTCGTGCTACATTTGTTGGCTTTCGTCAAGGTGTAGTGTGCGGTAGCTATATGCTGCTTATCTGCAGCATACGATGCGATTGGATTAGGGTAGTCGTGCGGCTTTGTTGGCTTTCGTCAAGGGTCGTGCGGGTGGGTTTACTTCAATCAGGAAATGACGGGTTGAACTTGACTAGCAGCCTATGGTTTGTTGACCTCTGTCAAGGTCAAAGGACGCTAGGGGCAAAATATTATCGGGAATTTCAAGTGTTGAAATTTGCAATGAGATTGCATACCTTCTATGAGATAGTTGGATCCCGATACCCGCTGCGAGTAAGAGTTACTCCTGGGAGAGTTTTACACATTACAATTAGCCGATCAAGTAGGTGTCTAGAAAGGTGTCAACGAGGTTACGCCTCTGGGAAAACGAGGTTTACATTAATTATGTTCGTGCGAAAGCACGGGGGACCTCCCTCAAAGTACCGACACTGGCCTGGCTGAAAGATTGGAGAACTTGTAGCGTGTAATTAATCCCGGCTAGTCTTTCCTTTTAGGGTTTGAAGAAAGATTTGATAAAAAGCAGTGGGAGCCATCCTGATTAGATAAAATAAAAACCAATCTATTCATGCAAGAGCGCACGCTGAGTGTTTTCTTCTCTCTCTCTCTCCAGGTAGCGACCATATCACGCCTTAATCAAGATAATAATACGGATATTTGACCGAACCCGCTTGTTATACTGAGCTGGGGAACGTTGGTCCCGCTCCAACTTATAATTGTTATAAGACAGAGCAGGAAATTGGGGATTACCAGAATTCCCGTGCCGCCCAAACGAAGAGAGAGCATGTTGATGCATCATCTTCGGGTGTGTTCATTACAAAGAACTGTTTCTCAGTATCCTCCGCATCCTGAGTATATTATACCAGATCAGGATCCCAGATATGTAATCTGTTACATAGGGCTACAGAAAGGTAGAGAACTGAGAACGGGTGATAAGTGGGGCAGAAAATGGGGCAAGAGTTGCAGTCAAGTCTGTCGGTCACTGTCACCCTGTATTACTAATATAATGATTCTGAACGAATGTTATTGGATACCGAACCTGATATACAAAATCATATCACTCTCTTTATTTGTAAAGAAATGATAAAATTTTGTATTGTTGGATAATGTTTTGAACATTTCCTATATCAAAATTTGATCGGTTCAGGCACGTTATCTAAAAGCATTGATGTTCTAAATCAAACTACAGTTCTTGGTATACGGATCACACACAAGAGGAAGAGTTCAGAAATAAACGGATCCTTCTTGAGGTATTGTAGACTAGGTCATATAAATGTGACCCGACTAGCTAAGTTACATTTAGATGCATATTTAAATCAGTTTGAATTTACATCTTGTGAAACTTGCCTGTCATGTCACAGAGATAAGATGACCATAGCTCCGTTTAATGGAAACAGAGAAAGAGTTAGTGAACTCTTGGGATGATACATGTTGATGTATGTAAGCTCCCCTGTCTACACATTCCAAGACTGGTTCATTGTACTTCATTACATTCTCTGATGATCTCTTAAGATTCAGACATATGTTCCTGTTGAAACACAAGTCCGAACCTTTTGAGATATTCACAGAATAAGATTTAGAAGTAGAGAACCAAAATACGGGTATAAGTATTATGTCCTATGATGAGATCAAGGAGGAGAATACTTGAGCACGGAAATCCTGGACTATTTTAAAGGAGAATGAGATTCTGTCTCAGCATTACTCCTCCGAATATACCATAGCACGATGGTATATCGGGGCGGAGCAGATACACCCTATTTGATATGGTGTGCTCTATGATGAGTACTACTGAGTTACCTTTTTCCTTTTGGGTGTTATGCGCTTGAGAAGTTGCATACCTATTGAATAGGGTTACGATCAAACCAGTTGCCTACCACTTCATATGTGATATGGAAAGGGAAGAGCCCATCTCTTAAGTTAGTTAAGATTTAGGATTGTCCGGCCTATGTCTAAAAGCAAAATCCGGACAAGCTCGAGGCAAGATCTGTTATGTAGAACTGGAACTGTTCCAGCTATACAAACTACAGCAGATGATTTGGTAGAACTAAAGGATTCGATAGTAACCAACGAACCTCAGCCTCTCCGCCGATCTAGCAGGGTTCCTCACCCACCAGAGAGATACATCGGTTTCTCTATGACAGTGGGAGCGAGGATTGCGTCATGAGATGATAACCCAAATAGCTTCGAGCTGGCCATCAGGAGTAAGACTCTGTAAGAATGGCTTGTTGTTTATCGATCTGAGATGGAATCCTTATACACCAACAAAGTATGGACTTTGGTTGCTATATCTGAAGGGTTAAATCCCTATCAGGAGCAAGTAAATCTTGAGAAGATTACTTGGTGTAGATGGAAAAGTTGAGACTTTCAAAGCTAGACTTGTTAAAGGTTTTCGTCATCAACCAGGCGTGGATAATGATGAAACCTTTTCTAAAGAGCTATGCTTAAGTCCATCCAGATCCTACTTGCCACGGCTACATACCATGACTACGATATCTGGTGGTTGGGTGTCATGACTGCTGTTCTAAATAATGTTTTAGAAGAGTGCGTCTGTAAGTACACAGCCAGAGGGCCTCGTAGACAGTGGGAGCAGCGGAAACGTGTGCAAGATGCTTTATAAGATAAAGCAGGCATCGCGGAGTTGGAACATCTGTTTTGATGGATTAGTCAAAGAGTTTGACATCATCAAAATGGTAGATGAACCTTGTATAAACAAAAAGGTAGTAGGGAGTATGGTGACGATCCTTGTAGAGTACGTGGATGACATACTCATGATAAGAAAGGAGTTTCTTATGCTACGCTCGGTCAATCTCCGCTTATCACAAGGATTCTCCATATAGGATCAAAGTGATACCTCCTAAATCCTGAGTTTTCATCTATGAGATAGATGTAAATGGATGCTAGGAATCTCACTAGAAGTAGTGAGATGGTATCAATCGATCCAGGGGAGAATCACTGGAAGTGTTCCAGGATGAAGACGACTGAATGTCAGTCACAGGCATTGTGTTTACCCTCAGTAAAGGGACGGTATGTTGGAAGAGTTCCAAGCTAGATACCGTGGCATACTAGATGATAAAGGTAAGATACATCGCTACTTAAGATGCTACCAAAGAGGCTGTTTGGGTGTATATTGGTTCATGAGATGAACTATGTTCCTCCCATTGTGTGACAATGGAGTTGTGGCTTATGCCAAGGAACGCAGGTCCCATCAGTGATCCAGACATATTCTAAGGCAGTATCTCCTGATCATGGAGATGGTTGATCTCCAGGGGATCGAGGTCAGGAGAGTAGACTCAGAGGATAACACGATGGATCCACCCACGAAGGCCTATTCCCAGAGAGAGACTTTTATGGGATGGTTGAGTATGAGATACTACAACCACTGCTATCAGATAGCCCTAGTGCAAGTGGGAGATTGTTAGTTATATGTATGCCATAGAGGCCATTACTGTACATTGGATGTATATTGTAGTGGATGCTGGGACATATATAGGGAGGACTTTCTTGCTCGACATGATAGTATGCTATCTGGTTACCCTTTACCTTAACGTGTACACTGATTGTCTCTCTGTTACATGTTGGTAAAGCCCTTAGGATGTGTACTTGACTACCTGGACTATGATGCGAATCATACTAGTGGGGACATGGTGGTCCATAAGTACATCTTTCAAGGTCCCTAGTCGTGGGTGTATCGAGACGGGGCATCAATATACCAGAGTAGACTAGCGTATACCTTCTCGACCCATACAGATGGGCGATGGATGATCCCATATCCATTGGTGTTTGACATCAGATATGATATACGGGTGCTTAGTAGAGACTGGGTACACTGGACGGACTCGCCGAGAACTCCCGGATGGTATTATACCTTACGTCAGATGGCAGTTCTCTGGTGACACTGGTACAGAGTAGTCTGTTGACCCGAGATCGTCAAAGAGTCTTGTGTGGTTCCCACTGTGCTTTGATTTCCATCTTACCACGTCCAAGAGGGCGTTCAAAACGGTGGTTTTTGGGTACAGTCCCGAGTCACATGGAGGCAATTAGCGATCGGAGGGGATTTGTCTCTCCCGGTATAGGGGTTGATGTTGCGCTGTGTTCGATTGGCTATAACAGGAAATCCCTGGTCAGGGTTGCTGAGATTTACTGGTAAGTGTTACCATTAGTTTCTCGAATTGTTATAGACCTCAGATCGACACGACTTATCGAGCTATTGGGGTCTGAAGTTTACCACCCCTAGGCGAGATATGCGACATATCAGACGACGAGGCTGGACTGTACGGTAGTGTTACTGGTTGGATTCACTGGAGTGTGAGCGGGCTTGCTCGTCGATCTTCTGATCGCTCAATACCCGGGAGGCCGTTACGTTTAGAAGACCGCTTGCGGCTTGTGGGTGATTGATATGATCATCATCTGCTGCCCGCGTATTGACGAGTCTTTAGAGTCCTACACGGAGGTTTCCTGGCTGAAGCGAAACGAAATAGGAGCACGTATGAGATATGTGCGGAACCGAGAATGATACCAGTATGTGATACTGTATTCGATTCTCGCGATTTGTGACATTGATCGGTTATATTCGATATAGCCGGGATATCGGATCAAGTGTTGATTCGATAAGTTGTTACTGTTTATATTAGTCGGTTATATGCGATATGACCGGATCATTAAATCAAGTGTTGATTTAATTTTTTAATGCATAATTATATATTTGATATATTAGTTTGCATTAACTAGTATCGGTTTACTTTAAATGGATTTTCTCACTCGGGTGTGCATATTGTATATGTGATATATTTTTGTGCACTTGATTGTATTATGTTTGATGATACATGATTGCTAGGGTTTGTGTAAAGAGTTAAACCATGGTTAAGTAAATGGTTAGGGTTTTTATTCGTTTATTCATTCATTTATCTTTTAATTTGGATTAAAAGAAAAAGTGAAAAGAAAATAAAAAGGTTGCTTTCTTACATGAAGCTTCTTGAAGCTTCATGCAACTTTGACTCATGTAACCTTTTTGTCTTCTTCTTCAAACCCTAACCATTCATCTAACTTGAGTTAACTCTCTACATCTAACCATGGTTCAAGTTATGATTAGAATAATTCTTTTTCAATTATTCTCATGAACTTATCATAATATTATCTTCTTCTTCTTCATCTTCTACTTGAAGAAAGCTTGCCTCATCAATGGCAAGTGAGAAATCCAATTCTAAAGTGAACCCACTTCCTATTTCTTCATCCTCTACCTCTTGCCAAGTAGTAGAGTGTGTTTTCTTCACAAGTTTCATGACTTGGTGAAGTGGGAGCTTGATCTAGTGATGCCTCGACGTAGATCATCTTCGGCACGAAGCCGACGACCTTGCCCGCCCATTTCTCCGATGAAGCCGACGCTAGAGCCCGGATTTCGATTTGGACAGCGGAGAGGAATTCATCACGGAGCTATGGAGGTGGAGAACCGGATCTACAAAGGTTGTATTTCCGTTCACTAAGTTAATTTGTTAACTAGTTGCTTGATTCGCCTAAACTTCTAGCCAACGGTCCGTATTAGGGGTTCTCGGCATGGTTGATGCCTTGTGAGACCTCCTTGGTGTGCCTAGGAACCCTACACAAACACCCCGAACAAGCGAGCGAAGTCTCTCATCCAGACTATTGCCCTTATCACCGAGTGATAGGGTACCCTCTCAAAGACTGCTTCACCTTCAAGAATTGGGTCGAAGATCAGTATCAGCTTGGCAAGTTCGCTCTGTCTGACAACTGGAGGGCAACGCCGCCACAGAAGCACCAACCCAAGGCCATGAAAGAAGAACCAGTTCCATATTGGGATTGGAAAAGAATTCGTACTTGTCACATTATAACAATATCAAAAGAAGAGCCCGAGAACATGGGTGACCTTCCCTGGTGCTTCGAAAACAGCAATGACGAGGTGATCTCAGAATTTCCACCAGCGCCAAAAGAGCTGGAAGATGGAATCCAGACCACTGCGGATAACCTCAAGAAAATTGAGTTGGGGACGACGAATGACCCGCGACCGACATTGGTCAGCGAGCTGCTATCTGAAGAGAGGGTGGCTTCATTAAAGGACTTGCTTATGCAGCATAGAGATTGCTTCGCATGGAACTATTCCGAAATGTCGGGACTAGATCCAGAGATTGCAGTGCACAAATTGGCGATATCTCCGAACGTCAAGCCGGTCAAACAAGCGCCAAGAAGAATGCGTCTCGCGCTTGAGATGAGTATCAACGCCGAGGTCAAGAAGCTGATCGACTCTGGCTTCTTCCAGGAAGTCCAGTATCCCGAGTGGATCGCCAACATCGTCCCGGTGATGAAGAAAAATGGGACAATGCGCATATGCGTAGACTTCCGGGATCTCAATAAAGCCTTCCCGAAGGACGATTTCCCAGTGCCACTCACCGAACTGATGATAGACAATACGTCCACTCATGAGGTTTTCTCCTACATGGACGGCTCATCAGGGTACAATCATATAAAGATGCATCCCGAAGACCAGAAGCATAGAGCTTTTCGGACCCCTTTGGGTATATTCTGCTACAAGGTGATGCCCTTCGGTCTAAAGAACGCCGGTGCCACCTATCAGAGGGCCATGACGAAAATCTTTGATGACCTTATACACGAAATCGTCGAATGCTATATTGACGATCTCGTGGTTAAAAGAAAATCATACGAAGAACATCTCGAGCATCTGAAGACCGTATTTCTGTAAGTGCACGGCGGCGCCCCGGACGTCAATCCGACGCCGGAATGCGGAACCGGTGATAAACTTTAATTTTGCGAACTTAGCAAACCGGCACCACCGCGCACTAAAACCCGGATCGAACCATTAACTAGTCCTAGCAGACAACAAGAAAGGGAAGCGAGATATACCGACAGATCCGAGTCCTCCGGTCTTCTCGTCGTCGTCCCGATCTCCTGCGGAATGTCCCGTCTCCTCCTCGTCGCCGGAAGTGCACCACATTGCCTACTTCTTTTACGGGCTCCCACCTCAATGCCGAGGCAACTCGGGCACGAAGCTGGCTAGTCGACGTGCCCAAGATTTGCTGTAGAATATAATGTGGATTACATGTCTCATTTGGGATTTGGAGTTTCCTTTTGTGGAGGAATTGAAGTGAACTTTTGGAGAGGGAGTTGTAGGGATTTCTCAAAGCTCAAGATACAAAAATCCCACACCTCATGAAATGAATCCCATCCATTCTCAAGGAATGGCCGCCCCCCCCCCATGTGTGATTGGAGAGAGAAAGAACAAAGACAAGGGGGTGGGTGGAAAGTGAGTGATGATGAAAAGTCAAATGATCACCATAAAAACCCAACACTCAATTAACAACCATGAAAGCAAAAGTCAAGCCATCATGAAGCATGGAAGGTCAAGGGATGGGCTCCATCATGAAACCATCATGATAAAACAAAAATGCAAAGACCCCCTCCACAACCACTTATTTGTAACAATGCAAATAAGCCCTCCTCCACCAATCTTCGGCCAATGAACGGAACAATGGAAATCGGCCGAAACGGAAAGCAAACTGGCAACTCCAGAAAACTGGTCCCGTAATAAATTACAGGAAAACCCCGATACTGTGCATACACACCCGCATCTGTATTTCGACCGAAATACAAATGCAATGAGACAAAATCTACACTGTACTATACTAGGATTCGGCTTATACCAAAGCCGGCTAGTAATATCCGTTCGATCCTGATCCGTGCAATACCGTACGTATCTGATCGAACCCTGCCATATATCCATACGGCCTATAGTACAAACTGTCCGATCCTGATCCGTGCAATACCGCACGTATCTGATCGGACCTTTCCATATCTCCATACGGCCTCTACAACCTTTCGCCCGAAAGCTGAGTAACTGAATGTGGGGGACTCTAAAGACTCGTCAACACCTTGGTTGTGGATTTAACCACTAGCACGTCAGAGGTATAAGCCAATACGTAACGGGCTACCAGGTATTGACTAAAAGGGACGTCTGTGAGCGAACTCAGCCCGACAACCCTACTGAGCCTGTCAGTGACAATATCCGTACAGTCCGGTCCGTTCGTCTATGAGCATCGCATGGCGGGCCTAGGGGGTTGGTAAAAGTCAGACCCCCAAAAGCGGTACAACTCGTGTCGGAGTGTAGCCCAGAACACCCTGAGATACTACTGGAATACCTACCAGTAAATCTCCTTGCCTCGGCCGAGGGCTTCGTGTAATGGCTCTCCTAGACACAGCGCGACCTCACCCCCAATACCGGGAGAGACGAACCCCTGAAGGTACGCTCACTGCCTCCATGTGGCTCGGGACTGTACCCAACTAAAACCTGTTTGCACGACTCCTTTGAGCTGTTGTAGGGTAGTAATCAAAGTACAGTGGGAACTCACACAAGACAAATGACGATCCCCAGGTCGATGAACTAACCTGCACACATGTCACCAGGGAACTGCCATCTGACGTCTGGTATATGACCAACTAGCATGTTCCCGGCGAGTCCTGTCCGGTATAGTCATAACCCAATGAGCACCTGTATACATCTTAGGTGATCCAACTGACACCAGTGGCTTGTGAGACCGGCCACCGCCCCTCGTCGGGGTCTCGACTGTATACACTAGTCTACTCTGGAGTATCGATGCCCAGTCTTGAAACTCACACGACTAGGGACCATTTAAGGATATGCTTATAGACTGCCAGCTCCCACGTATATGATCGCCCTCATACTGCTGGTGGTCAAGCAATAATCCTAGGGGCTCTACCAACGTGTAATAGCGACCTGTAAGGTCACCTAAAGCAGTACACGATGATAAAGGTAAACCAGATAGCATACTATCATCATGAGTAAGACTGTCCTATCGGGATAGGTCCTCCATCAATCATTGTAATCACGTGCCTGTGATCGAATAATTGAATCTGAGGGCACTATCTCCAACAATCTCCCACTTGCACTCAAGGCTAATTATTGCGATGTCGCATACTCACAGCACGTATGATACCGAACACCCAACTCCTCTACTAGTCAGTCTCACAAAGCTCGCTTGCGAAACTACTGCGTTCGAGGAATAGCCTTAGTGAGTGGATCCGCCTTGATGTCTCTTTCTATGTCTCTCTATATCTCAAGTTCGCGGAGAAACCCATCTCCCGAAATGAGCAATACCTGTCTTAGAATATGTCTGGATGTCTGATGGGACCTAGTTCATAAATGAACTCCAAATCCAAACTTCATAGACTGTATCGTCAACTGAACTTAATCAGTATCCTGCGCCATGCCACCCTCAGTATTGCCTAGGACCACCTGTCCAAAATACTGCCCCTCGTCAGAAGGAAAAACTATAACTCTGACAACCTCCTTGTCGTCCAGGTCACCCTGGAAGACTGGAATGATAACTGTCCCCCGAATGAGGCTGTTGTTATCATATCCTTAGAACATTCACTTATGTTCTAAAACTGCCTCCGACTGTTTCTCCAGGATTGGATCAATATCAACTTATTGCATCTAGTGCAAGAACAACATCTGGTGTGGTACTTGACATCTCATGATTGACTCAATTGCCTAAGCAAGTGATCTGTCAATCATGCACATCCCTCTCTACTTTAGTCTGTAAGACACCTTTAGAGAGGGTGACTCCACTACCTGCAGGTACACCACCATGCCAGGAGTCGTCCATTCTAAATACTCATAGAATGCTGTCAAGGTACCCAGATTGGGAAACCACCCAAATCTAGATCTCAAACCATAGATCTAGTAACCAGTATGTCTGATATAATGTCCAAGTCCCATGTGGAGAAACTACTGTGTGACGACCAAAGTATAACCGATTGTAGTGTAGGAATATCACTTCCTACTCTGTGTATGTCATCCAAATACCATGATAACACACCCTACTACCTTCTCAACAGATCCATCCCCAATTCTGATGAAGTCAAACCTATGACTGTCACATCAGAAATTGATGATCTATCTCCGCTATATCTGCTTTAGTCTATAAATAGACATAAGCTACCTGTCCACCAATGCTTCTGCTGCTCCCACTGACTACGACAACCCTCTGGCAGAGTCATATACACGTACACTTCTAAAGCTAGTTCAGAATGACGCTATACTCATCCTCCCGCCGGGTCTCGCAACCTGGAACAACAGCAATGGCAAGTGTGGGTAAACAAGAACCTCCCTGCCACCGTCCTAGAGCATACCGAAGTACCTCTCGGGTGCCTGAGGTTACCCACCTTATCTGCGGAGTGGCCAATGGAATGTCAATCCAGATTGAATCTTTAGGTTCCTTATCAAATCTTCAGTAATCGTTTGTGGTTCTGGAATCACTTCCAGTTCTACCATACTCCCACTACTGTTTTTTCTGAAAAAAAATCCATTTTTAATAAAACTGTGGCGAGTCTAGAACAATATTGCTATTGTTCATCCAGATGGTAGAAAATCAACCCTCGTCATAGCCTGGGTCAACCCACAAACAGCCATTACAGAAACGTGCCTTGAGTTATCCAGAGTCTGGTTTTAATCATAAGCCGGACAACTCCCCGTACCTTAACATCGTTAAGATATGAACTGTTCTATATCCAATATAGAACCAGAGGCACTGATTTAATTGAACCAGATTCAAAACATGCAGCTGTCTCCAGTGCATGTCAACTAAATGGAAGGAGGCCAATCAGCGTTACTCAACTTAGGAATGCTTCCAATTATGAGTAACCTGAAAGAGAAGCAAGATCTCTTTATCATTACTATCAACTGAATACCATACACAAGTATCTACATCTTCGATCTCTTTGAAGAATCCCGATACTTGCTACACCTGGTTCTCTACTCTATTCAAATACCTATAACTTCTCAAAATTCGGACCCTGTGTTTCCGCGAAACACCTGTCTAAAAACTAGAGAAGTCATAAGTAAACCGAAGATGGTACAAGGACCACCCCCTCTGTCCTGATGGACCCTGGACAACATACAATACTCTGTATAAGTCACTTGAGTCTGATAACTCATTCACTGTGTGTCGTTGGTTGGAAACTGTACTTATGGTTAAGAAGAATTACACCGCTGTTTAATGCTCCTTACCTAACCATCCACTGATATAGGTAAATGTCGCAGATATAATTTCAGAAAGGTATATCTCACTCTATGAAAATAGACGTACAGATATATCAATTTGAAATTGGTGCATAACAGCGGATATTCAAAACCAAATATTTGCAGACCGGCAAACAGCCCAGGTGATTTCCTCAAATATCACCTATTACAACGAATCCTGATATAATAAGGATGATCATCCAATTCCCAATAACTTACTCCCACTCAACATCTGTAAGACTATACAGATGTGAGAATCACACCTGGTAAATACATACCCTGGAGTAAGGACTAATTGGGAAATCAGTTTTCCTTTAACAGTACACAGTGAAACTGAAACATTGAAATGTTTCGTTGGGGTATCCTGGTATTCTTAGTAATGCCTCTTCCATTATCCAGATTCACAACTGTAACCGTATATCTCTTTGCCAACTCTCCAAATCCCTTCATCTGTCTTTAGTCATTACCTTCTGCACACCCCTTAGGCCAAATGGTTTTCTTCCTTCCCTACCGTTCGGCACCAGCCTATGGTTTGGAAGAAGACTATCCAATAAGCATAATGGGTGTACTGTCCTAATCCTAGGAACACTCGCAATGCGAGAGAAGGTGAAGATAAAAGACACCTGAATAAATCTAATTCCTATTTCTCCTGAACCATAATCCATCCCCGAACTGGAACAAGTTCCTTTCGAGTTCGTATATAACCATACGATGGAGTATCCAATAAACTGTGGATCTTCGTAGTGATACGGAGTGTTCTGGAGAAATACAAAGGTGATTTAGGACTGGCGAAGGAATACTTGGTTTGGTCGTGAATATCAGTCGCAATTTTACGTTGCCCTCTTACTAATCCCTTGCTTTGTTAACTTAATACCTTCTGTACACCATCGTTATGCTAATTGGTTTTCTTCATTCCCCACCGGTCGGCACCAGCCTAAGGTTTGGAAGAAGACTATCCAATTTGCGTAATAGGTGTACTACTCCTAAACCAAGGAGTACTCGCAACCTGAGAGAAGGTAAAAGGGAAAAACAACTGAATAGTCTTATTCGTTTCCTCCAGAACCTGAAACCATCCTTGAATAAATTCTTTCGAGTTCGTATCTAACCATACGATGGTTTTTGTCCAATAGAAGTGGACGTTCGTAATAATACGGGGTGTCCTGGAGAAAAGGGTAAAAGTAGGAGTGGCAATGAGGTCTGCAACTCCGACAATCCAAAAGCCAGTGTTTAAGAAGGTTCGGTCAACTTGGTCACTGAGTCATAGTCTTAGGGTCGGGTCTATGGTCGCTGCCAAAGAGAGAGAGAAAAGAAACACACAGCATGCACTCTAACCTAGATCAGAATGGTTACCAATTTATCTAATCTGGAAACCTCCCACTGTATCGTCAAATTCTTCTCCAAACCTGAAAGAAGAATTAGTCGGGATCACCCGAGAAGTAAACTAACTCATCAGTGGGAATCGGGATCCAACTATCATCGCATGATAACGTGACGGAATCCGCTCACGTCATCACACTCCAGAAGGTATGCGCATATCTGGCAAGTTTCAGTTCTTTTGAAACTCCCGATGTGGATTTTTACCCCATGCTCTTATGACCTTGACTAAGGCCAACAAATCATAAGTCACATGTCAAGTTCTACCCGTCATTATCCAGGTTGATTTGAACCCACCCGTACAAGCCCTTGACTAGGGCCAACAAGGCTATACGACTGTCCCAAACCAATGCATCTATCTATGCAGCATATGAACACCCAATAGCTACCAAACACTGTGCCTTGACTAAGGCCAACAAACACAGCTTGAATACTATTGACCACCCATATGAAACGACGGAGGGCTACGAATGGTTTCTGGCGAAAACCTTTAACGTAAAGAACTTGATATCGTTGAAGGAACGGATAGCTTTTTTAAAAATATAGTGATGAAAATCTTCGCTAAAGAGGACACTCCCGGTGAGGGGATCTCGGCTCTTTCCCCGTAGAATGGGGTGCAGGATATTCCAAATGAATACCACGTTGCAAAGAAAAAGTAATCGGCTATAGTGAAGTCATTGCCCTGACGCAAACTTTTTGTCCAAGGGGTCACTCCCGGTAAAGGGATCTCGGCCCTTGCCTCGTCGACTGAGGAGCAGGATATTCCAACTGAATACCACGATGCAAAACAAAAGCGAACGACCTTGCAATAACAGCTTTTAGAAAAGTGTTCCAACAACATCAGATTAGGTTTGTTTTTAACTTGCATTGATCCGAATCAACGCAGTCCCATCAATTGATCACACCACAAAGAACGAAAATATACTGATGTACGTATATGCCATCCGCATTCGCCACTGGGTCCCGTCATTACCCGTTAGGTTAGCTAACTAACGACAGAGCGGGGACTGGACTAGCGCGGATGTAAAACATATACAACATCTACTAATATATATACCAATATATTATATTTCGCTCAAGGCGTGATAAGAAATGCAACATCACAGAAATGTACAGCATCACAGAACAATACAGATATCTGGGATCCCCGGGTTTCACAGAGCCACTAATGAAACCCGACGTTCCCCTGGTCGTGTGGATAGCTTGTGCAATGAAATCCTAGACCCCTACGGGCGCGGCAAGTCACCCGCCAAAACCTGAACCGAGGCAGCCCCCTTCAGTACCGTGAATGGACCACCCAGCACTTCACGGAATCCGGCAACTTGGGCACCCCTCATGGGTCAACCTGTACCCCCTACGAGTGCGGCGAATAGCCTGCCAATCCTAGAGTGAAGCCCCCTCTGTCTCAATGCCAAGAGATGCGGGCTTGTTGCCTTCTAGAACCCGGCTATCCGTGCACCCCTCCTGGGGTAATCCTAGTACAGAAAGTAAAATATACATACACCGGGTACAACGACCGTAACCTGGCCGTGCCCCAAAATAATAATACAAACTGGCAGTGACGGCAGTCCACATGTCGGACGCTCGCCCCGCAAAATCAAATGTACATAATACAACCACAACTGTACTAGCATTGCATCCAGGCTATCCCCCACGACTGATCCGCAACATCACAGCAAAAACAGAACATCAACGTGAAAGTCTCGTTCGCAAATCCGTCTAACCGGGCTATAGCAGTTAGACCGGATTTACCGATCAAGTGACATTCACGGTCGCAGATATAATGTAAATACTGTGAAATAATGTGTTTAAAATATCCGATCAATCAAACTTTAACAAGTGGGCCCCCAAGTACTACTGTAGCACATCAAGAAAATCTGGGCCCAAAATTAATATTCCAAAACCCATATTTTAAGCCCACAAAGACACTGTAGAAATTGGTGCAGGGATCTGCACAGTGCACGGCGGAACCGCGGCCCAAAGGGGGTTTTGGCCGCGGTTCCGCGCCTCCACTGTCGACTGACCCTGTCGAATTTCTACAGTAGCCTAGTGGTCCCCAGTACATCAATTTTATACAACCTGAAAAATTTTTGGAGATCAAAAAATTTTAACAGAAAACTGATGCAAACAAAAATGTAGATTTTGGAATTTTTGTCGATCGGAAATGCAAAACACATTAAACCAAGCTAGACTAAGTTAATGGCGAGGCTCTGATACCACTGTAAGTGCACGGCGGCGCCCCGGCCGTCAATCCGACGCTGGAATGCGGAAGCGGTGATAAACTTTAATTTTGCGAACTTAGCAAACTGGCACCACCGCGCACTAAAACCCGGATCGAACCATTAACTAGTCCTAGCAGAGTACAAGAAAGGGAAGAGAGATATACCGACAGATCCGAGTCCTCCGGTCTTCTCGTCGTCGTCCCGATCTCTTGCGGAATGTCCCGTCTCCTCCTCGTCGCCGGAAGTGCACCACATTGCCTACTTCTTTTACGAGCTCCCACCTCAATGCCGAGGCAACTCGGGCACGAAGCTGGCTAGTCGACGTGCCTAAGATTTGCTGTAGAATATAATGTGGATTACATGTCTCATTTGGGATTATGGAATTGCCTTTTGTGGAGGAATTGAAGTGAACTTTTGGAGAGGGAGTTGTAGGGATTTCTCAAAGCTCAAGATACAAAAATCCCACACCTCATGAAATGAATCCCATCCATTCTCAAGTAATGGCCGCCCCCCCCCCCCCCCCATGTGTGATTGGAGAGAGAAAGAACAAAGACAAGGGGGTGGTTGGAAAGTGAGTGATGATGAAAAGTCAAATGATCACCACAAAAACCCAACACTCAATCAACAACCATGAAAGCAAAAGTCAAGCCATCATGAAGCATGGAAGGTCAAGGGATGGGCTCCATCATGAAACCATCATGATAAAACAAAAATGCAAAGACCCCCTCCACAACCACTTATTTGCAACAATGCAAATAAGCCGTCCTCCACCAATCTTCGGCCAATGAACGGAACAATGGAAATCGGCCGAAACGGAAAGCAAACTGGCAACTCCAGAAAACTGGTCCCGTAATAAATTACAGGAAAACCCCGATACTGTGCATACACACCCGCATCTGTATTTCGACCGAAATACAAATGCAATGAGACAAAATCTACACTGTACTATACTAGGATTCGGCTTATACCAAAGCCGGCTAGTAATATCCGTTCGATCCTGATCCGTGCAATACCGTACGTATCTGATCGAACCCTGCCATATATCCATACGGCCTATAGTACAAACTGTCCGATCCTGATCCGTGCAATACCGCACGTATCTGATCGGACCTTTCCATATCTCCATACGGCCTCTACAACCTTTCGCCCGAAAGCTGAGTAACTGAATGTGGGGGACTCTAAAGACTCGTCAACACCTTGGTTGTGGATTTAACCACTAGCACGTCAGAGGTATAAGCCAATACATAACGGGCTACCAGGTATTGACTAAAAGGGACGTCTGTGAGCGAACTCAGCCCGACAACCCTACTGAGCCTGTCAGTGACAATATCCGTACAGTCCGGTCCGTTCGTCTATGAGCATCGCATGGCGGGCCTAGGGGGTTGGTAAAAGTCAGACCCCCAAAAACGGTACAACTCGTGTCGGAGTGTAGCCCAGAACACCCTGAGATACTACTGGAATACCTACCAGTAAATCTCCTTGCCTCGGCCGAGGGCTTCGTGTAATGGCTCTCCTAGACACAGCGCGACCTCACCCCCAATACCGGGAGAGACGAACCCCTGAAGATACGCTCACTGCCTCCATGTGGCTCGGGACTGTACCCAACTAAAACCTGTTTGCACGACTCCTTTGAGCCGTGGTAGGGTAGTAATCAAAGTACAGTGGGAACTCACACAAGACAAATGACGATCCCCAGGTCGATGAACTAACCTGCACACATGTCACCAGGGAACTGCCATCTGACGTCTGGTATATGACCAATTAGCATGTTCCCGGCGAGTCCTGTCCGGTGTACTCATAACCCAATGAGCACCTGTATACATCTTAGGTGATCCAACTGACACCAGTGGCTTATGAGACCGGCCACCGCCCCTCGTCGGGGTCTTGACTGTATACACTAGTCTACTCTGGAGTATCGATGCCCAGTCTCGAAACTCACACGACTAGGGACCATTTAAGGATATGCTTATAGACTGCCAGCTCCCACGTATATGATCGCCCTCATACTGCTGGTGGTCAAGCAAGAATCCTAGGGGCTCTACCAACGTGTAATAGCGACCTGTAAGGTCACCTAAAGCAGTACACGATGATAAAGGTAAACCAGATAGCATACTATCATCATGAGTAAGACTGTCCTATCGGGATAGGTTCTCCATCAATCATTGTAATCACGTGCCTGTGATCGAATAATTGAATCTGAGGGCACTATCTCCAACAATTTCAACGCCTTCGACAATACAACTTGAAGATGAACCCTCTCAAGTGTGCATACGGAGCTTCCTCGGGCAAATTCATGGGATTAATCGTCCGACACCGAGGTATTGAGATAGATCCGTCAAAGATCAAGGCAATCATGGAAATGCCTCCACCAAGGACTCTCAAACAGCTGCGGTCTTTCCAAGGGAAGCTCGCGTATATACGGCGATTTATATCCAACCTTTCAGGCAAGTGCCGTCCTTACAGCCACCTGATGAAGAAGGGAACCTCGTTCGTCTGGGACCAAAAATGCCAAAGCGCGCTAGACGAAATCAAGCAATACCTGCAGAACCCTCCAGTGTTGGCTGCTCCGGTCAGGGAAAAGCCCCTCATTCTTTATACATCCGCCCTTGAAGGTTCCTTAGGCGCATTATGGGCACAAGAGAACGATCAAGGGAAAGAAAGAGCACTCTACTACTTAAGTCGAGTTCTATTGGGGGCAGAAAGCAACTACTCCCCCATTGAAAAACATTGCCTGGCATTGATCTTCGCGATAACAAAGCTCCGGCACTATGCGTTGGCACATGAAGTCCGTCTCATTTCGAAGGTGGACCCACTTAAATATTTGATGTCGAAGGCCATATAAACGGGGCGACTCGCTAAATGGGACCTGCTCTTGATGGAGTTCTAGATAACGTATCAACCTCTCAAGGCAGTGAAAGGTCAGGCCATCGCTGACTTCCTCGCTGAGCATCCGATACCCGCCGATTCTCCTTTGAATTGCGATCTTCCATACGAACATGAGTTTGATGCGATCGACAGTGGTGATACCAAATTGGAGCTTTATTTCGATGGAGCATCTTCCGTGAAGAAGCGCAAACAAAGTACCCCTATAATCAAATCGGGGGTAGGACTTATCTTTGTAACTCCACAAGGAGGGATAATGCGCATTGCTTTCTCCATAACAGAACCGAGGACAAACAATGAAGCTGAATACGAAGCTTTGATAGCGGGCCTCGAGATCGCCATCGACATGGGAATTGAAAACCTCCTCATATACGGAGACTCCCAGCTGGTCGTTAGTCAAGTAAACGGCGACTACCAAACGTGCAAACCAGAGTTGGTGAAGTACGGCTAAAAAGTGCAACAATTATTGACCCAAATTCCTTCATACACTTCGGAAAACATACCGTGCACGGAAAACAGCAAAGCGGACGCGTTGGCCAAGCTCGCTAAGGAACTGGCTGATGAGAACCTCGATGACGTAAGAATCGTGGTACAAAGCCGCCGGGTGCTTGCCCTAGCGGAAATATCTCTGGAATCATCCGAAGAAAAGGGAGCGACTGAGCGGACGACCCTGCAAATAAAAGACCAAAAAACGGCTGAAGATTGGAGAGAAGTCTTCATAGACTATTTCAAATCCCGTCGAACGCCCGAAGATGCGTCCTCAAGACATCAGCTTATGAAACGAGCTCTGTCTTTCGCCCTCGTCAATGATATTCTGTACAAGAGGTCATTTGATTCTCTATGGATGAGATGTCTGGGACCTGACGAAGCGAAAAGAGTCATTCAGCAAGTTCACGACGGACTCTGCGGTTCTCACCAAGCAGGCCCAAAGATGAAATTGAAGATTAAACGGATGGGCTACTACTGGCCCACGATGATTCAAGACTGCCTTGAGTATGCGAAGCAGTGCCATTCATGCCAGATTCATGGGGACTTCATCCACCAGCATCCAAATCCACTTCATCCAACGGTGGCTAGCTGGCCATTCGAAATGTGGGGGACTGACATCGTCGGCCCCATCGAACCAGCATCGTCTAGAGGACATCGTTTCATTCTCGCAATGACAGATTACTTCTCCAAATGGGCAGAAGCAGTACCGCTGAGAGAAGTGAAAACGGAGAATATCCTCCATTTCTTCAAGACGCACGTTATATATCGGTTTGGAACTCCGTGACGGATCATCTCCGATAACGGGCCAGCTTACAGAAGCCATAAGATCAGTCGCTTCGCGCAACAACACAATATAGACTGGAGATATTCTTCGGTTTATAATCCGCGAGCTAACAGTCTAGCCGAGGCCTTCAACAAGACCTTGAGAAAGATCATGAAGAAGACGGTGTCCCGAAATAAGAAGGACTGGCACTAGAGGTTGCAAGAAGCTCTTTAGGCGTATCGAACAACGTTCAAGACGGCCACGAACGCAACGCCATATGCGTTGGTATTCGGCACAGAAGCAGTACTCCCCCTCGAGATAGAATTACCCTCCCTACGAGTGGCAGTCCACTACGAGCTAACGGACAAAGAAAATGCTCACCTTCGGCTTGAGGAGCTCGATGCCCTTGATGAAACCCGGCTCATAGCGCAACAAAATCTGGAGGCCTATAAAGCAAAGATGATGCGCTCGTATAAAAGATTGACCTGGCCGAGGACATTCCGCCAAGGCGAACTCGTGCTAGTGGTCAAAAGGCCTATAATCCCCAATCGCGCCAAGCGGGGAAAATTCGAGCCAAACTATGAAGGCCCGTACATCATAGACAAGGTCTACCAGGGTGGAGCCTATTACTCATGGATATGCACGTTGAAAGGCCTTACATGCCAATAAATGGTCGATTCCTAAAGAAATACTACGCTTAGTGAGTTACTGCCTAGGTCAATGATAGATGACGACGACTATGTCCGCTCGCTATCTTTCTAAGCTCAAACTTTATAAGCAATAACCAGCCTTCTCCACGATGGACCGAAACTTCCTTAAACTAATGGTGGACCGAAACGTCTTTAAACTAATGGGGGACCGAAACGTCCTTAAACTACTACAGCAGCATCAGGCTGACGAGATGAATAAAAGATAAAGGAAAAGATAATATATATATATATATATATAAAATATAATAAACGGTATGTCCATAAGCAAAATGGGCACGGATGAAAACCTGAAATGGCTCCATGAGTAAAAACAGCAGGGCTACTGGCGAGTGTTCGTGAAAACCAGAAAGGGCGCGACCTCGTAAAAAAAATAATATAAAAATAAAAAGAATAAAAAAAAGGGTATGTCCATAAGCAAAAAGGGCAAGGATGAAAACCCGAAAGTGCTCCGTGAGTAAAAACAGCAGTACTACCGGCGAGTGTTTGTGAAAACCCGAAAGGGCGCGACCTCGTTAAAGGACACTTTCAAGATCCTCTCGACCTTGTAAGGAGAAACCACCCGCGTGAGATCCTTACGACTCACAAGGGAGAAACACACTTAGGGATCCCCACGATTCCTAAGGAGAAAAAACACTTGCGAGATCCTCACGGCTCGTAAGGAGAATTCTCTTATGGGACCCTCACGGCTCATAAGATTTGAAAGTCTTAAGTTACAGAGACCTAAACCTGTGCTTAAGCAACCCCCACAACCTTCGATATTGCCCTACAAGTGGCTCAGCACTGACCCTTGTATACAATCCACGGGCGCGAATAAACATTTCCCTAACCAAGTCCCATCCGTGACTGGGGATATGTACGCATGACGAACAACCCTTATAAGTCCTCTCGACTTACAAGGAGAAAACCCTCTTGTAGGATCCTTACGATTTACAGAGGAACATACACTTAGGAATCCTCACGATTCCTATGGAGAAAATACACCTACAAGATCCTCACGACTTGTATGGAGAAATACCTTTGTGAGACCCTTACGGCTCATGAAGTCAAAATCCTTAGTAGACAGGACCTTAACCCTGTTCGCTAAGCCACCTTTGTTCGACATCCACAAAGGCAAATGATGATTCGCTCCTGGCAATATCCCAGTTGTAGCGGTGCTGATGCCGAAATCGGTGTCTAATTTCAGGTTTACGGCAAAAAGCCTGCAAGCCGCACATGCATACGAAATAGCCGAAATGATGGGGCAGCTTGCAATAAAAAGCAGCAAGTAAAAAAAACGTATGCATGCAAAATAGCCGAAATGATTAGGCAACCCGCAATAAAAAGCAGCGAGTAAAAATAAAATAAATAGCCGAAATGATTGGGCACCGCGAAAAATAGCCGAAACGATTGGGCAATCGCGACCTTCGTGACGTAAAAGCTGAAATAATAGAGCATCGCGGAAATAAAACAGTAAAAATGAATGAAACTTTTGCCCTACAGTTGAGATCACATCGATCCCTGTATACAATCCAAGGGCTCAAACAAAGAGGGAACCACACCTTCCCAACAGGCTCCGCCAAAAAGCTAAGCCAAATCTCGACGGTTCATCAACAGCCTAGAGATAACCGCGACATTCGTCTCAAAATAGCGGACGCAGTGCCAGCAATTGAAGCAAAGATCAAATTCTTAGCTTCACGGTTTTGACGGTAACTTATATAAAACCTGAAAGACCACCACAGATCAGTTCAACTCAGGAAAACTAGCGTCCTTGATGAGAGCCTCCTGATTCGCGTCGGCTTGCAGAGAAACCAGTGTCTCCGCGGGTAATTCCCGATTCGTCTCAACCCCGAAGAAACCAGTGTCTTCGGAAAAATCCTTCGACTCAGCGAAACAAGTGTCCTTGACGAAGAAAATCCTGATTCGCGTCAGCTCGCAGAGAAACCAGTGTCTCTGCGGGAAATTCCCGATTCGTTTCAACCCTAGGGAAACAAGTGTCCCTGGAAAATACCTCAACTCAGGGAAACTAGCGTCCTTGATGAGAGCCTCCTGATTCGCGTCGGCTCGCAGAGAAACCAGTGTCTCCGCGGGAAATTCCTGATTCGTCTCAACCCCGAAGAAACCAGTGTCTTCGGAAAATCCTTCGACTCAAGGAAACAAGTGTCCTTGACCAAGAAAATCCTGATTCGTGTCGGCTCGCAGAGAAACCAGTGTCTCCACGGGAAATTCCCGGTTCGTTTCAACCCCAGGGAAACAAGTGTCCTTGGAAAATTCCTCAACTCAGGGAAACTAGCGTCCTTGATGAGAGCCTCCTGACTCGCGTCGGCTCGCAGAGAAACCAGTGTCTCCGTGAGAAATTCCCGATCCGTCTCAACCCCGAAGAAACCAGTGCCTTCGGCAAAATCCTTCGACTCGGGGAAACAAGTTCCCTTGAAGAAGAAAATCCTGATTCCCGTCGACTCGCAGAGAAACCAGCGTCTTCCCGAGAAATTCTCGATTCGTTTCAACCCTAGGGAAACAAGTGTCCTTGGCAAAGACCTCAATTCAGGAAAACTAGCGTCCTTGATGAGAGCCTCCTGACTCGCGTCGGCTCGCAGGGAAACCATTGCCTCCGTGGGAAATTCCCGATTCGTCTCAACCCCGAAGAAACCAGTATCTTCGGAAAAATCCTTCGACTCAGGGAAACAAGTGTCCTTGACGAAGAAAATCCTGATTCGCGTTGGCTCGTAGAGAAACCAGTGTCTCTGCGGGAAATTCCCGGTTCGTTTCAATCCCAGGGAAACAAGTGTCCTTGGAAAATTCCTCAACTCAGGGAAGCTAGCGTCCTTGATGAGAGCCTCCTGACTCGCGTCGGCTCGCAGAGAAACCAGTGTCTCCGCGAGAAATCCTCGATCCGTCTCAACCCCGAAGAAACCAGTGTCTTCGGAAAAATCCTTCGACTCAGGGAAACAAGTGCTCTTGACGAAGAAAATCCTGATTCGCGTCGACTCGCAGAGAAACCAGCGTCTCCGCTAGAAATTCTCGATTCGTTTCAACCCCAGGGAAACAAGTGTCCTTGGCAAAGACCTCAATTCAGGGAAACTAGCGTCCTTGATGAGATTCTCCTGACTCACGTCGGCTCGCAGAGAAATTAGTGTCTTCGCGGGAAATTCCCAATTCGTCTCAACTTGCAAGGTGAAGCCTCAGGCAGCAGGGATTAAAAAACTTGTTTCCTAAGCAATGGGACCCTGCAAGCCGGTCTAAAACGGTCTCTTGCATACTATTCACGGGTCTCACTCTCCAAAGTCGAATTTCGGCAAGGAGGGAAACAACCGCTTACGGGTGCTCTCGAATCGTAAGAGGGAAAATTCTCTTATAGGATCCTTACGACTTATAATAGAAAACGCACTTAGGAATCCTCACGATTCCTAAGGAGAAAATACACCTACGAGATCCTCTCAATCCGTAAGGAGAAAAGTCTCTATAAGACTCTCACGGCTCATAGAGTTGAAAAGTCTTAAGCGGCAGATCTGAACCTGCAGCCTAAGCCATCGCTATCTCTGGGCAAAAACTAAGATGCTTACTCTATTATCTGCCAATTATGTTTATCAAGACAGCATGCTGATAATAAGAGAAGGGAAAAGGCAAAAGAGCATACAAGACATTCAAAAAGAAAAAATGTGTATCTTTATTTATTAACTTCAATCAAATACAAGGTGAATCGTACAAAAGAATAAAGAATTGATACATATTATTTGAAAAAGAAAATTTTTACAAATACATTGATACAAAAGCAGCTACTGGGAAAAAAGCGTCTTAAATAGCTCTATCAGTTGTTCGCACACTTCCTTCCATGCATTTTCCTGAACGGCCACCACCACCAGTTCTGCCTCCACCTGAGCCCTTTGCTGCAAGAGAGATGCAAGCTGCTCCCCAACGGCCTGCTGAACGGCTTCCCGGCCTTAGGCATTACGCTCGGCAGCGCCAAGTTTCTGCTTCAAGTTCAGCCCATTTGAGATACGCTCCAGAAGGCCCTCGAAGACAGCCTTCACATCGGCAGCGTTCGCCTCAACTTCATCACGTAGGCGAGCAGTTTCGCTTGAAGACTCCTGACACTCCTTCAGCCTTAAAGCTGCTTCTTGTTCAAAATGGCGGAAATGAGAAGTGCTTTGCTCCAGCCATGCTGCCCGTTGAGTACTCACGGCCAAAACCTCTGTGGCAGGATGCATCGACTCCAGCTGATGCAGGAGAGCCTCGATCTCCCTGCAGTGATTAACCCAAGACGAAACGATGACCTCGTCATGGAAATTTACGAGTATCACCAGCATTGGGTTAACCGCCGTAGCAAAATCTGCGGCAGACGTAGGAGTCTCAACGTCGAGTTCCTCGATGTAGTCGCTCAACATGCGCAAACTATTCACGGTGCCTTTCGAGGACGGATATCTCAAGAAATGTCCTGCCGACATTGTGACATGAGGCTCGAAAGGCGCCGAGATCGGAACGACAGCTGAAAAAACAAGATACGATTAGAGGATACCTTAAGAAAAAAAGGGGGGGTCATCAATGCGATAGTTTGCTATACTAGCTGCAGCAGGTGGCAAGGCCGGAAGGGCCGATGGCGCGGCCGATCTTTCGTCCCCTCCTTCGATTTGTAGCACTGCAGCCTGGACGAGAAGAAATTAGAAATAATTCAATCACTGAAAAAGAAAGATATCGGTCGGAAACTATACTCTCCAGCGCCACTGGAAGGAGAAGCGAGTTCAGATGGGAAGGAGAAGTGTGGGAGCAACACCTGATAAAGATGGTCAAAAAGCACTCCTGAAAAGACACAACAGTATGGCTTTAGTACATAAATTATGTGTCTGAAAGATAAAACTAATAAGTTGCAAACCTATACCTTCCAACATCTTCGATGGTATAAGGGAGGGCTGAGAGGTGACTACCGCCAAGGCAGTAGTTGACGGCGCTCCCTCGAGCAATGGAGCATCGGCACTGGCCGCACCTGCGTTTTAAAAAAAACGAGGATAAACCTGTCAGGAAAGATTGCAAGAGAAAAAAAAAGAGGACGGTAATCCGAAATTTACCTGATGAGCCTCCAGCCGAGACGGAGGCGTCTCCCTCCTCCATCGACATAAGTCCACCACCCGTGGCCTCATCCCCAGACTCCACGGGGGCCGTCGTCGTGCTCGCGAGGCCAGGAGACGGCGGAGGGCCGTAGGCGGGGAGAGCAATGATCGGAACATTGCCAGACTCTTGAGAAAGAGCGATCAGCTCGTCCTCAGGAATCATGTCCACCTCACCCGCTACTCCATCGGGCTCAGCAGTCACGGCTGTCTCATCCGCCGTCGCCATGGGGTCATCGATCTCAGGCGCTCCGTCCGCTGCTATCTCGGGCTCGGCATCGGCATCGGTCACCTGCTCAGGCATAGTGGACGTGACCATTTCATCAGCCACTAGCTCGGGCCCGGCAATCCTGGTTGTGTCGTCCGCCATCGGCTTGGGTTCGACCAATGCATCTTCCTCTGGCCCCTCAGGTTCGACGGTTTCAGCATCCCCCTCGGTTGGACATGGCCCTGCAGGACAAAATATATAAGAACCGACAGCTTTATAATTTTTACAACAAAATTCTGAAAGAAATATTACCTGAGGTGGACTTATCGTTAGCCTCCCTATTGACGCGCACCGCCTGTCTGTGAGTTGTTGACAAGGCGACCGGGGGCTCTTCTGAGGGAGTATCAGCACGAGGGACGGTGCTCGGGCCCGCTCCAATGGCCAAAGCAGCCTTGCGTGCCTTCGCTTCGCGCCTCAACCGCTTCCTCTCCTCTCGGGCCGTCGCGATGGACCTCTTCGACGCTTCCTTCATCAAGGTGTCGCCGTTCTCGTTTAGAGTTGCCTCCAGAGCCTTCAAGGCATCTCTCATCGGCTCTTCAAGTCGGGTCTCTAGCGGTAGCCCCGAGGAGGCAGAAACATCGGCGGCTGGCCCGGGAAGAGTCTCCGCGTCACCTGGCAGGATCGGCATTGTGGTTCCTATGATAAAAAAGGGGGAGATTAGATCGACCATAACACAAGGAGAATAAAGACATGATGAATCGAAATGTACCAAGGCCTATGGATGCTCTAAGTCGTTCCTCCTCTTGGAAAGTCTTGAGGGAAGCAGCAATGGCTTCTTTAGTGGTGATGCATGTTTCAATAAAAGAGGGAAAAAACGTTAGTCAAAGGCAATAATAAAGATATGATGCAAAAAAAAATGCGACTAGTGATTACCCGATTGCGCAAGCTTAGCTAACCACGCGTCGCGCCTCGCCAATCGCTCTGAAGCTACGATGGTGGCCGCCAAGTCCGTGTCATCCGGAGGCATGACTAATCCCCTGTTAGTCCCGTACTCACCCAGGCCCTCGCTATAGGGAGCGTGGGGTTCCTGACCGAACGCAACATCAGCTGCGATGAGCGACTTCTTTTTCTTCTTCTGCCCACCAGCCCTAGGTGCACCCGGGATCGACTTGCGCTTTGCAGGCACCTTGGGGCGGCGGGTCCCGATGTCCGCACCCACACCAGACTCCGGCGAGGCCACAACTACTGTCTCCACTGGAGCAAAGGGCGCTGAAGGTGCATCCGCAATATCGCGAAGCGGCAATCCGCGTGGAGGAATCTACGCACGTGGTGGTCCGGCTCTAACATATTTCAGAGGGGGAACTACCGGGGTCCTTGGCACTAGAGGAGCTTTATGGTCGCTACCTGGAGGCACACCCTTACGGTCGACCAGCAATCGCTTTTCTTCCTTTATAACGGCTCCCGTCGAATGATTATACCATTCTGTATATACCTTGAGGATTCATGGGGCGCAAGCCGGCTCACTGATAAAAAAGTGAGAACTTGTGTTCATACGCATGAAGTGATGCAGCGTGTTCTCCATCCCTTCTTCAGTAGCAGCAGGTTCCGATAGGAAAGCCTCCAATAGCACCCCTTGATTGTAACTCAGTTGTTGGGCGAAACGATGCGGGTTGTATCTCATGAAAATCGCCGCACCGTTTTGCCTAAACACCAGGAAGCCCGGTCTGATGGAATATAGATGGAGGGTCTCCCGGGCCGTCAAAACTGAGGCTCCATCTTTGAAAGTGTCTTGCAATGGCCGCACTGCAGTGGTAGATGCCTTTCCAATAGTCAGCACTTTGTCAATGAAAGACACCCCGTCTCCAACGATGTGGAGGCGAAGGAGTAAACCCCTGGCATTCAGTGGCGATGGAGTCACAATTGATGCGCCAATCAGCTGTATGATTCGAGGGAAGCTGCACCTGTCATAAAACGAGGGCCTTTTGTGCATACCCAAGACGCCCGATGTATGTAGCTCGAGCCAGGATACGAAGTAGTGCATCAGGAAGATCACGTGCAGTACCCCAGGCTCATTAGCATCCGCCGCTTGACTGAGGCCATGATACAAGTGTGCCAAGCCGGCGATCCCAACGGCCAATTTTACCCTAATGGTCATCCGGTGAGCTGGGTAAAAGACAGAGGGCCGCATATAGCGAGAATGCATCGGGTGCGCAAACCAACTCATCGATAGCCCAAGAAATCCTAAGAAGAAGGCCTCATCGTCCATCCCGGCGGCTGCAACTTCTGCAAAAGACACAGCCGGGGAGTTAGGAAGGAAAAAACCCTTTTGGTCTATTTCCTTCGCCGGCAGGTTATCCAAACCTAGACAGAAAGGGTCATCAAGTGTGGCAAACATAGCAGCTTTTGCCGAGAGGACGTTTGGCTGAAGGAACCGAGCGATGAAATACTCAAAGCTAACTCCGCGACTCCCACGTTCGATGAAAAGGGCCACATAGATGTTCAACACTTTGATCAAACTTGGGAATTGATGTTCAACAGCATTCTCCGGAGTGAGGCCCCTTACTGCCGGCTTAGCACCGAAGACATACTCGTCTGTAGGAAGCAACTCCTCATAGTTCTCACCTATAACCGATAAGCCGGATACCTCTGTGAATTCCTCCAAAGAAATCGACACTTCCCTGTCCATTGTGAGGAAAGTGTGAGTAGGAATGTTCCACTGCTCCGAAAAGGCCTTGAACCACCAGGTGGGAAGCGTGGGATATTGGAAGAGGGAGACATAAACCGCAGTGTACAACCCTAACCTTATCAACTGCGACTTCTTCGCCGACAGAATATAGCGAGCCCATGGCAGATAGCCGATCGGGTGGCGGGGGATCAGACCTATGTTATATGATTGCCCCCAAGGTCGCGCCTCGCCTTGAAAAATACGGCGTCCCAGGATATCCAAAACCATAGGACGCTGAACCGGAATTGCATCTATAGCGGGATGAAGAAAGCCCTTTGAAGTCCAATCGACCATCTCCACGGCATACTGCACCGGGGGTGGGCTGGCATAGTGGATCGCCGTAATAGGCTCTGACGGCACTGCGCACGAAAAACTCCGTCGACCCATGATAATCTGGTTGTACCACGACCCCCAAAAGTGGAGATTCTTGTATTCCGGGTCGTGGTCCCTGATCATAGCTAGGACTTCGCGGTCCACGGGCGCTTCGGAAAACCCTTCCTCCGAACGAGCGAATGGGAATGAAGTATCGAAAGACATGGTCACTGCAAGGGAACAAAATTAGCCGTTAGTGTTGTAATTCCAACGCTTGGCGTTTAAATTTTTTTTAAATTAATTAATTAATTAAATTATAAATTAATTAAAATTAAATTTAAATTAATTACACCACACAGCATTGCAGTGGGTAGGAGACCAAAGAGGGACCCACAAAATCTGGATGTCAATGCATCAGTTAATAAGACAACCCCATCATTGGATGATATTGTCAGTTAATCCCCAAGAGAATATTCTCATTAATAATAAAAAATCCCTAGAGACAAGGAGAAAATCTCCTCTTTCAGAGCAAAGCACTGTCACAGAGTGACACTTGTCAAACTCTGGTCTTAGGGGAATAAGATTCTTTAAAGGAGCCCAGCTCTGTAATAATGATGGAAAAATCCATCAAAGAAAGAAATTAATTAATTCCTAAAAAATTAAAGTTCTGAGATCTTAAAGATCCATATAAAAAACTCTTAAGAGTTCATCATCAGAAGATCAAAAGATCTATATTCTGTCAATGAGCAAAGCTCTGTTCATGGGTTAAGAAACCCTGAAACAAATTCTTGAGAGCAAAGCTCTGTTTATGAAACCCCAAAGGGGATTTCTTTAGATCAAAAGATCTATAAGAGAAAGGCTCTATTAATTAAAATTGATTTAATTAAGTTTAAATTTTTACCTAAAAATTTCTAGAGTTCTAACTCTAAAGTTCTTGAAAATGAGAGCAAGGCTCTGAGAATATAAATCTTGAAGGAGATGATAATCATCTGAGGAGGCCCAGGGGTCCTATTTATAGGTGCTTGCGCCCCTTCAACAAAATTGATGCTCTGCATCATTTATAAATGGGCAGAGCCCAAACAAAATAAAAAATGCAATGCATTATTTAAAAAGGGGGAAAGCCCTAGCACAGGCCTAATAGGCCAAAGATAAATAAAAGTATTGAATATTCCCAACTGGACTTAGCCCAATCATGGCCGTAAGTCCTCAAATTAAATTGACTGAGCAAGACTGCTCTCCTAAATCAATTTACATCCGGTTCGAGGGTACATCTCCGAACTCCTCTGACTCCTATCGTTGTAATCCTTCAACGACGTCAATGAGGTGTCGGGTCCCGACAACCACACATCAACACGGACTGTGGGGTCCTTAAACTCATGGACTTATGCTCCTTAAACTAAGACACGGACTGTGGGGTCTTTAAACTCATGGACTTATGCGTCCTTAAACTACCTATGGACCACTACGTCCCTAAGCTGGAATATGGACCGAAATGCCCTTAAACTACCTATGGACCACTACGTCCCTAAACTGGAACAAAAGAGCCTCCAAATGCTCTTTTGTCGGATCCAAACGATCCCGTTAAGTTGATCTTAGTCTCAAATCAGACTAACGTATCCTTAACGAACGTTTATGTTGATCTTAGCCTCAATATGGCTAACGTATCCTTAAACTAAAATACCAAACCCAAATCTTAGTAAATACGGATTTGGACTAATCCACGTCCTACGGGCGACGGCATAACTTAGTCTCCGTATACAATCAACGGGCATCCACAAACAAAACAAACACACACGACACGAAGTAAAATTCTGGAGAAGGAGAAAGTGGCTACCGCGATGCGGTAGCGTAATTAACTGCAGGGCTTGCGCCTGTATGGAAGAGCGTCCCCACAATCAAAAACCCCTTACCCTGAGGGGGAATCTGACGAAGTCTGCTACATCGGCCGTCTAAACCTCCGATACACGGTGCCATAAATCAACTTGGCATCTTCGCAGAGGTAGACGGATAAAACCATATAGCATCTGCCCCGAATCTCAGGCAAGACGTCTCTACGTCGTCGCCGTCTTTCGGAGGGGAACACTTACAAGAGTGTTTTCTCCACATAAGTCGAGGGGACTTACAAGGGTTGTTCACTGTTTAAACATATCCCTAGTCGCGGGTAGGAATTTATTAGGGAAATGTTTATTCGCGCCCGTGGATTGTATACAAGGGTCAATACTGAACCGCTTGTAGGGAAAACCGAGGGGTATGACTGCTTAAGAACAGGTTCGGATCCCTATAGCTTAAGGCTTTCGAATCCTATGAGCCGTGAGGGTCTTAAAGGGGAATTCTCCTTACGAGTCGTGAGGATCTCGTAAGTGTAATTTCTCCGTAAGAATCGTGGGGATCCCTAAGTGTGTTTCTCCCTTGTGAGTCGTAAGGATCTCACGCAGGTGGTTTCTCCTCACAAGGTCGAGAGGACTTTGCAAGTGTCTTTTAATGAGATTGCGCCCTTTCGGGTTTTCATAAAACTCGCCAGTAGCGCTGCTGTTTTTACTCACGGAGCCCTTTCAGGTTTTCATCCGCGCCCTTTTTCCTTATAGACAAACCGTTTTCTTCTCTTTTTTATTTTTATTTTTTTATATATATATTTTTTTGTCAGCTTCGGAATGCTACGGTCCGTAGTAGTTTATCAACGATTCGGTCAACAGCTAGTTTTAGGACATAGTGGTCCATCGTTAGTTTAAGGACATTTCGGTCCAACATTAGGAAGCCGGAGACAACTTACAGAGTTTAGGCTTAGGAAGATAGCAAGCGGACATAGGCGTCGTCATCTATCGTTGACCTAGGTCGTGACTCGTCAGGCGTAGTATTTCTTTAGGAAGCGATCGTTTATTGTCCTGAAAGCTCTTTCACCATGCATGTCCATGAGTAGATAGGCTCCACCATGGCAGACATTGTCTATAATATACGGGCCTTCATAGTTCGGCTCGAATTTCCCCCGCTTGGTGCGATTGGGGATCATAGGTCTTTAACCACTAGCACGAGTTCGTCTTGGCGGAATTTTCTCGGCCTATTCATTTTTTCATATGAGCACATCATATTTGCTTTATAAGCTTCCAGATTTTGTTGCGCTATGAGCCGGGTTTCATCAAGGCCGTCATGTTCCTCGAGCCGGAGGTGAGCATTTTCTTCGTCTGTTAGCTCGTAGTGAACTGCCACATATAGAGAGGGTAACTCTATCTCGAGGGGGAGTACCGCTTCTGTGCCAAATACTAATGCATACGGCGTTGTGTTCGTGTCCGTTTTGAACGTAGTTTGATACGCCCAAAGAGCATCATGCAGTCTCTCGTGTCAGTCCCTCTTATTTCGAGACACCGTCTTTTTCACGACCTTCGTCAAGGTCTTGTTAAAAGCCTCTGATAGACCGTTACCTCGGGAATTATAGACCGATGAATATCTCCAGTCTATGTTATGCTGTTGTGCGAAGCGGCTTATCTTGTGGCTTCTATAGGCTGGCCCATTATCAGAGATAATCCGTCGCAGAGTGCCAAACCGATAAATGACGTGTTTCTTGAAGAAATGGAGGATATTCTCCGTCTTCACTTCCCTTAGCGGTACTGCTTCTGCCCATTTGGATAAATAATCAGTTGTCGCCAAAATGAATCGATGTCCTCTGGACGATGCTGGTTCGATGGGGCCGATTATGTCCGTTCCCCACATTTCAAACGGCCAGCTAGCCACTGTTGGGTGTAGCGGATTTGGATGCTGGTGGATAAAGTCCCCATGAATCTGGCATGAGTGGCACTGCTTCGCATATTCGAGGCAATCTTGGATCATCGTGGGCCAATAGTAGCCCATCTGTTTGATCTTCAGCTTCATCTTCGGGCCGGTTTGGTGAGAACCGCAAAGTCCGTCGTGAGTTTCTTTGATGACTCTTTTGGCTTCTTCCGGTCCCAGGCATCTTAGCCATAAAGAGTCAAACGATCTCTTATACAGAGTATCATTTACGAATGCAAAAGAAAGAGCTTGTTTCATGAGCTGTTGTCTCGAGGATGCCTCTTCAGGTGTTCGACGGGATTTGATGTAGTCTATAAAGACTTCCCTCCAATCCATGTCCTTTTCCTGGTCTTTTATTTGCAGAGCCATTTGCTCGGTCGCTCCCTTTTCTTCGGACGACTCCGGAGATATTTCTTCCGGCGCAAGAACCCGTCGGCTCTGCACAACGATCCTCACGTCATGGAGGTTTTCGTAGGCCAATTCTTTAGCGAGCTTGGCTATTGCATCCGCTTTGCTATTTTCCGCATGCGGTATGCTTTCCAGGGCGTAGGAAGGAATTTGAGTCAGCAGTTGTTGCACACTCTCGCCGTATTTCACTAACTCTGGTTTGCACGTTTGATACTCGCCGTTTACTTGACTAACGACCAGCTGGGAGTCTCCGTATATGAGCAGGTTTTCAGTTCCCATGTCGACGGCGATCTCAAGACCTGTTATCAAAGCTTCATATTCGGCTTCATTGTTCGTCCTCGGCTCTTTTAAGGAGAAAGCAAAGCGCATTATCCCTCCTTGTGAAGTCACAAAGATGAGCCTACCCCTGATTTGATTATAGGGGTGCTTTGTTTGCGCTTCTTCATGGAAGATGCTCCGTCAAAATAGAGTTCCCACCGGGTATCATTCTCTCTTCTCTCCCCGTCGATCGTGTCAAACACGTACTCGTCGGGAAATTCACAGTTCAAAGGAGAATCGGCGGGTATCGGATGTTCAGCGAGGAAGTCAGCGATGGCCTGGCCTTTCACTACCTTGAGAAGACGATAAGTTATCGAGAACTCCATCAAGAGCCTGGCCTATTTAGCGAGCCGTCCTATTAATATGGCCTTCGACATCAAATACTCGATAGGATCCACCTTTGATATGAGATGGACCTCATGTGCCAACGCGTAGTGTCTGAGCTTCGTTATCGCGAAGATTTACTTCAGGCAGTGTTTTTCTATGGGGTATAATTGCTTTCTGCCCCTAGTAGAACTCGACTCAAATAGTAGAGGGCTCTCTTTTTCCCTTGGTCATTCTCTTGTGTCCACAGCGCGCCTAAGAAACCTTCGAGGGCAATTGTATACAGGATGGGGGGTTTTCCTTTAACGGGAGCGGCCAGTACTGGCAGATTCTGCAAGTATTGCTTTATTTCGTCCAACGCGCTTTGGCATTTGCGATCCCGGACGAATGGGGTCCCCTACTTCATTAGGTGACTGTAAGGACGGCACTTGCTAGAGAGATTGGCTATAAATCGCCGGATATACGCGAGCTTTCCTTGGAGAGACCGTAGTTGCTTGAGAGTCCTTGGCGGAGGCATTTCCATGATCGCCTTGATTTTCGACGGGTCTATCTCGATACCTCGGTATCGGACGGCGAATCCTAGGAACTTGGCCGAGGAAACTCCGAACGCGCATTTGAGAGGGTTCATCTTCAAGTTATATTTCTGAAGGTGCTGAAACACGATCTTCAGATGCTCTAAATGTTCCTCGTATGATTTGCTTTTAACCACGAGGTCGTCAATATAGCTGTAACACCTTAGGTCGTGTTTAGTGGTTAATTATTTTTAATAGATAGTTTTTGGTAAAAAGTTTACCAAATTAAGTTTCAGATATTTTATTCTAATTAATGAATATTTTATTAGGATTTTTCTAGAGACACGCACACTTGTGCATGTTAACTAGGGTTTAGATTTGGGGTTAAAACCATGATTAGCAACTATGGTGGGTTAATGTCACGACCCAAAATTGGCCCGTGACGACCCTAATACTACGCAACGCCTAAAGACGCAACGTAGTAAAAGAAAGCCAAACCCAGAAATCTAAACCATGAAAAATACGGAAAAGATAATATAAGTTTTGAAAAAATTGAAATCGCAACCCAAATTCTTTAAAAGTCTTACTTTCTTTCTTTAAAGTTTTAGCAACACCCCCTTTTTGTAAAAATCAGCCAAGATGAATGCAACACAAAAATAATAACAGTAGAGAAAAAGCTGTATTTAAAATACATCAAATCCATAATAATACACATAACGTCCTCACCATGTCTCTAAGTCAATAATACAATAGTAGATGGAGAGTATAAATACAACGAATGTACAATATGAAATACAGATAACCATCTAACCCACCTAAGCAAAATGGAACTGTGAGCTGATGCGGTATCTATAGCAAAAGATGGTAGCTGGGTAGCTGAATAAAGGAATAGCCTGCCTCGACTACTCTGGGGAACAACCTGAAACACCTGTGGCACAATGGGGGTGAGTTGCCAACTCGTGAATAGTATAAAACATATACAGGTAATCGCAGGAATGCACGTACAGCATGAATCTAAGATATGCGATTACCATAATAATATGTCATGTAAACGCAGAATAGTGGAAAATACCCTAGCAGGTACAACAATATGTGTAGCAATGATGGTATGATAATAGTATGCAATAACTATGCAATAGAGATATGAGAAAGCAACTATGCAACTATCATAAGGGTACACTACAAGTACAACCAATATATGAATATGTGCATAAGGTAGGTAAGGGTGAGGTATAGGGTGGAATATGTCATTTCCCACGGAAACCTGACGTCGTGGCAGGATCACAATCCATCAAGATACTCCAATCCCAAATCCTCAAATCAGCCCTCACATTGGGCACTCACCGCATATAAGTCTCACATCTCCCCAATGTACAATATCGAGTAATCTCCTATACCCCGAATGTACAAATCAGCAATCACAAAAGTATGTCCAATATCCAATCCCAATGAATCACCTAGTATCCCAAGTCAAATCTCAAGTAGTAATCTAACATCCTAAAGGTAAATACATAGAAATAAGTATGATGGGGGCAATACACATATATTAGCGTCCCATTCCACTAATATTGGTGTAAGGGTATATATAACAACGGCTAAATCCTCTGTTATATATACAAAAAGGGGGTTAAAGAATATCATGAAAATAGTGTGCCAAGCATTGACATAGAAATCCTCGTATATCGGGCTCCGTCAGTCCGGATCGGCCCACGGGGTCCGTCTGCGGTATCGGCCCTCGGCCCCGGCAGTACAGATCATCCCGCATCCATCTCTCGACTCTGGCCAGTATCCTCCGGACAACTGCCAGGTCCAACCAATCACCGGTAGGTACTCGCCTGCCTCCAGGCTCAATCGGCAAACCCATCGATCTTCTTGCCGAGGGGAACCATACCGGGCCCCACCATGTACTCTCATATGGCAACCACACCTCGTATGGAGTATATAATCAGCACCGATAAAACTCATGGGGGACGCTCAAATATCATATCAAGGAAACCGGGTTGTTCCATGTATGCATAATTTCATGAACCCCCGCGGTTCCCAAATCCCGAACATCATATAAAATCCAGATAAACAATGCGCAATCCAGGAATAAATGTATGCGATATATCTGAATGCGAGCAGGTAAACACAAGTATATAGCTGAACCAGATGTATGCGAAATCAAGATAAGGTACAGCTAAGTAACATCAGTAAATGTAAATATGCTACAGCAACTGAATATGTGTATAACATACAGGTGTAGCAATGTATAGGTATCTACCTATAGGAACCGATGTCGTATACCCCCCTGGGTATAAGAAGAATATGATTAAGGTATCCCCAGGTTTAAAACAAATATCTAAAAGGTATACCTGTAGCTGTATCGCAAGGTGTAAATGTACCTATCACTAAAGGTATGATACACTACAGGTATACCGGTAGCTAGATGTCATGTATGGTAAGCAATAGTAGCTATAAGGGGTAGTGTGTGACATGAAAATTATTGACGGTGTGTGTGTAGCATACAATCCGTGCTCGTGCAACATGAACCGTCAATAATGTGTGCAGTGTCCTACGACTGCCAGTCACAGTAAACTATATCAAGGCAATAAAGTAAAGACGCAATTCTACAATGACGTAGAATGTGCGACAGGTAATTGAATCCTAGCCCAGACGCATAACGCCATGCGGGAGATTCCCCTGTAGATGTTAAATCTACTCACCTACGATCCACGCTAGGTGAATCCTACCATCTGCTCCCCCCTGTAGTAGTGTCCGTAGTTCCTGCCTGCAAACCTGCAAATACGACATGAAAATCACATATAAGCCAAAATATTCCGCGAAACGCGATATCGAACCAAAACGAGAAACTCGCGTCGCGAACTAAACGCGCGTGTGCACGATACGCTGAATCGTGTGTGTACGCGTCTAAAACCATCGCGACACGCCGCGATACGCTGGATCACAGAACTCACTCACGTATCGCGCGTATCGCGCAAACACCACGAACACCAAAAACGGTATTTGATCCCAGATTTTCCTACAGGTCAAATCTTACAAAACTAGACATGCCAAAACACTACACTACACATCAGAGAACACTACCCAAAACCCCAAGTCCCCAGACTCCTTCCTGGCCGCAATTTGCGGCCAGAATCCTAAAATTGGCGGCCACAGTTGAGAGTGGGGGTTTCGTTTTATGGTGGTGTTATCTAGACCTAACAAGCATGCTCCAGTTTCCTCAATTTTGTTCTGTAAGGTCCGGGTCAAAAGCAGATCACAGAAGTCACAAATATCGCTTAAAAACGACAATTTTGCACAATTAAGAAACCTTATGTTATTTTAGTGTAATCTGGGGATTTCTCAGTTGAAGTGGCCCTATTAACACTTAAACAAACTAGGGTAGCTAACACAATCAACAATTTCCCAAAATTCCACTTAAACACCATAATCTAGCACTAAACTAGCTAATTTTAACACTAATCGAGCTAATTAACACACAAGCTACACAAACAAGCAATAGGGTTCAGAAAATATACCCTATGGGATCCTAGGAAGCTGGTAAGGAGGTGTATGGAGGAGGTGAGAGCTTCTGCAAGTGCTGAGCTCCTGCTGCTGCTGCTGTGGCTTGCTGTTTCTGCTGCTGCTTCTGCTACAGCTGTTGCTTCTGCTACTGCTGATGATGATGGTGATGCTGTTGTTTTTGTTGTTGTGGTTGTTGCTGGGGCAGCTGCTGCTGCTGAGAGTGTGAGTGTGTGTCTGTGTGTGTGTGGGAGTGAGAGAATTGAGAGTGAGAGTGAGAAATGAGAGAAAAAAACAACCCCCTCTTTCTCACACTCTCTCACTTCTTTAATGAGGCATGGCTCTCTCTCCATGTAGCACCATACTCAATCCCTCTCACAAAGTCAACATTTCATACTAAAATAAAACTCTTTTTCAAATTCATGTTCATTTTAAAAGAACTATCACTACTAATTACAACCATAACACTTAAACAATATTAAAACTAGGTTAGGGAGAAATGGTTAGTTAACCATGGTTGCTAATCATGGTTTAACTCCAAAAACAACCCTAGTTAACATGCACAAGTGTGTGTGTGCCTAACAAAATTCTAATAAAATATACATTAAATAGGATAAAATATTTAAAACTTAATTTGGTAATCTTTTTATTAAAAACCACACATTAAAATATAATTAGCTACAAAACACATTCTAAGGTGTTACAGTTAACCTATTTGTATTAAGTGTTTTGGGATTTAATTGGGTTTTATTTATTTGTGTGTGTTTTTTATTTGAATTTCTTTTCTTTTTCTTTTGTTGGCTTGGTGCATGAGAGAGGGAGTATGGGCATGGCTTGAGCCATGCTCATTAAATAAAGAGAGAGGGAAAGAGAGAGGGGGTTCTTGACTTGGGGCCTCATTTTCTCACTCTCACTGCTCATTCTCACAACACTCTCTCACTCACACACACCCAGCTGAGAGAGAGAGGCAGCAGCTGCAGAAGCATCATCTGCAGCCACAGCACCAGCATCAGCTGCAGAAGCATCAGCATCAGCAGCAACTACAGCATCAGCAGCAGCACAGCAGGCAGCAGCAGCAACAGCTCACCTCTTCTCCTCCTCCTCCCTCTTCCTGCTTCTTAAGGTCTAGTAAGGTATAATCTTTGAGCCTAACCCTCTAGATTTCTTAAATTACGTAGGATTTGCTTCGGTTTGTGTAAAAAGTGAGATTTTGGCTTGAAATGGTGAATTGTGTGGACTTATGGTTTAGTGATGTTAGTATTGGTTAACCTAGCCTAATTAGGTGTTATTAAGACCATGTAAACCTAGTTAGACCCCAGATTACACCAAAATACCATAGGGTTTCTAATTGTGCAAATTTAGTGTTTTTAAGTGAACTTTTTGGATTTCTGTGATCTACTATATGCCCGAGTAGTTCAGGTTGAAATTGAGTTAACTGGAGCTTGTATACAAGGTATAGACCACACCACCAGAGCACGAGACCCCCATCCCATAGTGAGGCCGCCGGTTTATTCATTCTGGCCGCAATTTGTGGCCAGATAGGGGAATTTTTGGGTGATGTTTGCATGGGTAGGAGTCTGTTGTTATTTCTAGGCCAGTAGTATGTATAGTTTTGTAAGTTGTTAGCCTGGGTAGAATCTGGGACGTTATATCGTATTTCTAGCACGTTTGGTTCGCGCGATACGCGCGATACGTGAGAGGGTTCCATGATTCAACGTATCGCGGCGTGTCGGAGTTAGTTTTAGATGCGTGCACACGTTTAGCATATCGTACACACGCGCGTTTAGTTTGCGACGCGAGCGTATCGTTTGACTTCGATATCGCGTTTTGCGAGTTAGTTGCTTATATATGGATTCCTATGTAATTCCAGGTTCGCAGGCGGGTATGTCGGACGAAGCTAAGAAAGGGAAGCGGGTGGTCGGCTACGAGTAGCGCACGACCAGGTGAGTAGATTTAACATTTACGGGGAAATCGCCCGTATGGGGTTAAGAGTCAGGGCGTGTTAGGATATTTAATATAGATGTTCATATGGACTGTAGTAGCTTACCCTTTTGTTGCATATAGAAATGATAGCATAGGACATTGCACTGTCACTAACGGTTCAAGTCGCACGAGCACGATTGATATGCTACACTTACACCGTTAGTGATTGCCGTGACACTCACATCATAGGATTGCTATAAATCATATATCATGCACACTGTATATTCATACCAGTGCATACATATATTGATATCTTCATACCTGCGCACATGCACACTGTATATTCATACCAGTGCACACATATATTGATATATTCATACCTGCGCACATGCACACTGTATATTCATACCAGTGCACACATATATTGATATCTTCGTACCTGCGCACATGCACACTGTATATTCATACCAGTGCACACATATATTGATATCTTCATACCTGCGCACATGCACACTGTATATTCATACCAGTGTACACATATATTGATATCTTCATACCTGCGCACATGCACACTGTATATTCATACCAGTGCACATATATATTGATATCTTCATACCTGCGCACATGCACACTGTATATTCATACTAGTGCACACATATATTGATATCTTCATACTTTCTTAGATTACACATTGAGATACGTTGTTTCCATGTTAATTCTGGATTTGGGGAACCGTGGATATTTCAAAGAGAATAGTTAATTATTTAAAAACCCGGTTTCCCTTGATTTGGTTTTTCGGTGCGTCCACCATGTGTTTTCTCGGTACTAGAGTGATATATGTGAACCCGAATCGAGGAGTTGGATAAGGCCGATTACGGGTACATGGTGGACCCGGTATGGTACCCCGGGGCGAGAACGGTTTCGCTGTGTAGTAAACGGTGAGCCTGGCAGAGCGACTACTACCTACCGGTGGTTGGTTGGACCTGGCGGTTATCCGGAGGATACCGACCAGAGTCGATGGATGGATACGGGACGACTCGTACTGCCGGGGCCGAGGGCCGATACCGCAGAAAGAGCCCGTGGGCGGATCCAGACTGACGGATGCCCTAAACAGGAGGATTTGCGTGTCGATGCTTGGCACGAGTATTTCTTGATATTTTGGGTGCCGATGTTGGGCACTCACGATTATATGAGATTTACAGGATTTGAGGACTGAGGAGGATGATGACGCCTAAGTAGTATTGGGATTTGGGTGCATTGATTGGTACCGATTATACATTCCACGATGACATTCCGTGTACATGTTATATTTCCCATGCTCAGTATATAGTAATTGATATCTCATCCTGTATCTATTGTACCTGACATAGTACACATGCTTGCACGATCATTGCATACTCTCTTCATTCTATATAGGGTGGTTAGACTGCATTGCTATACCTGATCATCACATTTCTTGCTCTTCACATAGAGATGTTATTAGATCGCACTTGTTGCATGTTTTGAGCATCCAGTTCATCATATAGATGTTATCTGTTGATATAGATTAGAGTATCGTTGCACGTGCTTACTCGCGATTACCTTTATATGTTATCTTCTATTCACGAGTTGGCAACTCACCCCCGTTGTGCTACAGTGTTTGCAGGTTGCCCTTCGGAGTAGTCGCGGCAGGCTGCGTTCTTACATCTTTTTGACACAGATACCCCTACAGTTGGTGTACTAGCTCTTTTGCTGATAGGTGGGTTTTGTGCGGTATCTGGTTATCTTTCAGTTATGTACATTGTTGTATCTAGTACTCTCCATCTACCACTTATGTATTGACTTAGAGACCGGTTGTGATGACGATGTATATTATTTTGTATTCTGGCGTCGAGCACGTTGTGAGCCGACTTTACTTATGCAGTTTATTCTATCTGTGATGTTTTCCACTTGTTGCTCATTTTCTTCGCTACGGCGTCGTATATTGTTATTTTAGTAATTTGTTCTATTAAATTCTTAAATCACTCTATACTTTTACTGGTTTGATTTCTGGGTTTTCGGCTTACTTAGTCGCGTTACGCCTGTAGACGTTACGTGGTTAAGTGCCGGTCATGGGCCATTCTTTGGGTCGTGACAAAGTTGGTATCGGAGCGTAGGTTTTACCTTCGGAGTGTAGGATGACCCTGGTATGATGGAGTAGGTAGCTGCAGCAGAGTGGCGTAGCGTGCGTATGATCCGCGGCATACTCACGACACGGTACTCCGCCTAAGCGACCTTAGGACTTATTGATTGAATTTTCCTCATGACTGTATACATCCTTGTGATTCGATTTTCGTATCCTCATCGAATCTTACCTTCTTTTCAGCCATTATGCCACCAAGGACTACGAAGGTGCAGAGAGTGGCCGGGAGAGCCGAGGTTCGAGTTGATTTATTTGAGACGAGGACTGATCCGAGTAGTACCCCTGTTGTACCAGGTGATTAGTCGAAAATATTGTATATATTAGCCGGTAATTTCCTCATCATTTGCATCCATATAGAAGTGTTCGGCATTCATATTTTACATATTAGCAAAACTGTCGCAAAATATCAGATTACATGTATTAGACTCTAAAACCGACACTATAAAGGAAATTGACTACATTTCATGGCATCGCATCATCCCTACATTTGCGCAACACTTGTTTTGAGATCTGTGCAGGAAAATCCAAAAGCAAAGCCAAAAACTTACATGGTACCGATCAAACATAACGCCAACTCAATGATTTCAGTTCTGGTGTCAATCCAAAAGGGAAAATACAAATCAACATATCACATAAAGCCCCAAATGGCATTCCAAGACCACACCAGAAAGCCCAAGGCCCAAGCCCCACAAAGAGCCGCGGATCCGCGGCAGGAGCCTTCTTGCGCCGCGGATCCGCGGTGGGTCCAAGGATTTAGCCTCCCAAATTTGGTGCAAAATGCTTCTCTCAGGGCCTACACTTTAGCAAGACACAACAATTTTCAGAAGACTCCAGAGACTTCTGCCAGATCAGCAAACCCTTGTTCCAACACTAAACTAGCCTTGTATTCTAGAAACTTCTACCTAAACCCTAGCTTAAACCCTAAGCTAAGCCCAACAAACTCTTTCTAGAAGTCTTTCAACAATCTTTTGGAGGGAACTCAAAGGCTTAGGGTTTGGGTACTCTATAAATAAGACCCTAGGCTCACTTATAATTCATTATGGAATCAACCCTATTCTAGTTCATTTGAGAGCCATTCTATCTCTCTCTTCATCTTCTTCTTCCACAAGTCTAGTGAGAGGATTTGTGTGAAACCCTAACCCTAATTCCATTCAAAAGCCAAGATCCCGAGTACCCATTCAAGCGAGAAGCCTTGCAACCTTTTAGGAGCCTAGCCGGTCTTCAACGGAGCAAGTGGTCCAAGCCGATTCGCGACTCACGGAGCCGAGCGAAGCCAAGTCGACAATTTAGTTCTTCCTCTTGTAGTTCTTGAGCGACTGTAATCAAATTGTTGATATAAATAAAAGGTGAAATTCTTTTATCTTGTTTTCTTTAAATTCATGCATCATGAGTCAATCTAAATTTCTAGTTATAATTCTTGTTGTGATGCTTGAGTAATACTCCGCTCGTCGAGGAGTCGAGACTATCAATAGAATGATAATGTAATATATCATAAATCGATTCTTGATTCCTACGAGTTTTGTAAACCCTAGCAAATTCAAGAACCGACGACCCATTTCGTTGCGATGCTTTCTTGATTGATATCGCTCGAAATTGGAGACTTACGATCGTTTCTTGAAATTGCTAGAGGCTAGAATGTGAATGAAATCAACAAAAGAACAAGGGTTAAACGATGAAACCCTAGTTTCATCAAGAAAGCCCTAACTCTCGTCGATCATCATCGATCTAGTATCAATCCTTCGAAGGACAAGAACACGAAATCTTGAGGTTACATCACATCTATAGATCCGATCGATTCCTACGAGCCTCATTTAGATTCTTGACATTTTGTTTGGAAATATTATCGAATCCCAATTCTTGATTGTTTATCAGTTTCTTGATTCTTGATTAAACTTGTGACATTTGAATCAATTGATAAATTCTTGAATCATGTTTTCTTTTCTTTTCAATTAACTTTTCGATTCAAACAAAGCAAATATAAAAACGAATCGCACAATCCCTATGGACGATCCGCACTCACTTACAATTTACATCCGACACCGTAGTTGATTGCGGTCAAATATAATTCTTTGATTGTGATTCTATTCATTTTCTAAAACGACACACAAAGAAGAGATCAATCAAAATGGCGTCGTTGCCGGGGACTATTTGAATCGATACTTTTACATCCAATCAAGAAGAGAATACAATCAAATGCCGCCGTTGCCGGGGATCGCGCGCTAATTCATTTTCATTTTATAATTTGTATTGAAAGATTTATTTCATTGTGATTTTTGAGATCAAAATTCGTGCAAACCCTAAACAATTTGTTGTGTTTCATTGCAAGGAGATCAGGAGCTTGCAGGAAATTGAGAAATTTTTTTGGAAAATACCAGAGAGCTGAGGGAGTCTACAGAGATTCTCTGAAGAATTTTGGTGCAGTGTTCCTACAATTCGACCGCGGAAGAGCGGCCTAAGCTCCCAATTGCGGCGGAAACGTGGCCCCTTGGGGGGATCTTTGAAATTTTTTTGCTTCAGGTGATTTCTTGACTTCTCCTTTCTCCTCTTTTTAGCTCCAACTGACAATTTTCTGCAGGATTCTTTGCAAAGAATAGCAGCTCGCAAATTGCAAAAAAATTAAATTTGTGCGTGATTTTGTTTCTTGGTTGTTTGCATTATAAATACGGATATTAAGGGGCACGGCCAAATCCAAATTAGGTGGGGATTTCATTACCCTTCCTAGGCCCCGAAAACCACCAAACTTGCATCTGCATTGACCCACATTAACTAAAAGGAATCTAGAGATGGCTATAAGGACTGTCGCGCTCAATTAGGACAGAAGAAGGCCGTGGGTAATTCATTGCTTATCCGCGTTTTCTTGTGGTGCCTAGGAAAGTGTGTCGAAGGCTAGTGGTTATTAATTAGGCCCACTACTTACGTAGTGGAGTACCTTCCCACTTACCTGGCACTTACCTGGCCACAGGGGGACAAAGAGGCAGTGGAGGATTCTATCCCGCGACTTGTCTTTTGGCAGTTAGGAGCGGTCTAGAGCCGGACCTAGGTGACCACTAGATTCTAGGGTTTGTGTGCTGCATTTGTTGTGTCGCATCATTTTTCAAAAATCCGTCCCTTTTTCAAAGTAAACACCGCATTCATTTACCCCTAATTATAAGCCAACGCTGCCACTTGTACTAACCCTTTTTAGTACAAGATAGGCTGGACACGGGATTCTAGTGCCCGTTTAGTCCGCGTGCCCTTTATCGACTCCGAAGTCGATATTTCTCCATTTACCTTTCCTTTACCCACTACCACACCCACACCAATGGATCCAAATCCATCAAACTTCTTTAACCCTAATTTGCCGCCGTCCGTTGGTGCGCAGAATCCACCCCGCATCTCTCTCCAGGAGAGATGCTATCCACTTAGAGGTCCTCTTTCGACCTGCTTATCCACACCACCAGCCAATGGAGATAACTTTGAGATTAAGCCCCAGTATATCAATCTTTTACCTAAATTCCACGGACTCGAGACTGAGGACGCTTACGTTTTCATTACCAAATTTGAAAACGTATGCGCAATGATGGGTACGTCACAACTTTCAGTGGATGCAATGCGTCTACGACTTCTTCCATTTACCTTGTGTGATATAGCCGAGAAGTGGCTATATAACACTACCGCACACTCTATTACGAATTGGGAAGAATTCGTCGCTGCATTCTTTAAGAAATTTTACCCAATCCAAAAGACAGCTCGAATCCGTAGCGAACTGAATCAATTTGCCCAGCTCCCTACCGAACCATTTTCAAAATGCTTTGAACATTTCAAGGATCTATTGGTTCAGTGTCCTCATCACGGCATCCCGAGATGGGAGCTTTGCCGAATCATTTATGGGGGCATTAACTCAAACACTAAACGGATCCTTGAAAACCTGTGTCAAGGTACTTTTATGACCAAGGATGATGGGGAAGCTTGGAAGTACTTAGAAGAGTTCGCTGAAAAATCACTACAGTGGAAGAGTGGAACCCAACCATTGAATAGGGGTGGCGTACACCAAATAGATGTGTCCATAGGTGTTCGAGCTCAGATGGCAGCAATGCAAAAGAAGCTTGACGCTATGGAACACAAATTTTCTGCAGCCTCCCTAAACCCAATGTCGCTCCCCAAAAGTGTTTGTGGGTGTTGTTCTGATCCGTCTCATTTAACGGAAGAATGTCCATTAAACTCTGCGTTTCAAGGTCACGAGCATTCTAATGCCGCATTTCAAAGACCTCGAAACGATCCATATTCTTCCACGTACAATCAGAGTTGGAGGAATCACCCGAATTTCGCTTGGAATCAAAACCAATCTCAAAACACGGTTCCAAACACGAATAATTTTCAAAGGGCTCTTCCTCCACCACAACAGCAACCCCTTCAACTCACTGAGCACCCCTATCAGTCATAAAATTTCCAAAACCAGGGCAACACTCCTGCACAGTCTAATCCTATGCAGTTGTCCTGTTCTGACGAATTCTCTCAATTCACTCAAACCATGAAATCACTTTTATCAAATTGTTAGTTATATGTATGCCTTAGAGGCCATTACTGTACATATGATGTATATTGTAGTGGATGCTGGGACATATATAGGGAGGACTTTCTTGCTCGACATGATAGTATGCTATCTGGTTACTCTTTACCTTAACGTGTATACTGATTGTCTCTCTGTTACATGTTGGTAAAGCCCTTAGGATGTGTACTTAACTACCTGGACTATGATGCAGATCAGACTAGTGGGGACATGGTAGTCCATAAGTACATCCTTCAAGGTCCCTAGTCGTGGGTGTATCGAGACGGGGCATCGATATACCAGAGTAGACTAGCGTATACCTTCTCGACCCATACAGATGGGCGATGGATGATCCCATATCCATTGGTGTTTGACATCAGAGATTATATACGGGTGCTCAGTGGAGACTGAGTACACTGGACGGACTCGCCGAGAACTCCCAGATGGTATTATACCTCACGTCAGATAGCAGTTCTCTGGTGACACTGGTACAGGTTAGTCTGTAGACTCGAGATCGTCATAGAGTCTTGTGTGATTCCCATAGTCCTTTGATTTCCACCTTACCACGTCCAAGAGGGCGTGCAAAACGGTGGCTTTTGGGTACAGTCCCGAATCACATGGAGGCAATGAGCGATAGGAGGGGATTCGTCTCTCCAGGTATAGGGAGTTGATGTTGCACTGTGTTCGATTGGCTATAACCGGAAATCCCTGGCCAGGGTTGCTGAGAAATACTGGTAAGTGTTACCAGTAGTTTCTCGAATTGTTATAGACCTCATATCGACACAACTTATCGAGCTATTGGGGTCTGACGTTTACCACCCCTAGGCGAGATGTGCGACATATCAGACGACGAGACCGGACTGTACGGTAAGTGTTACTGGTTGGATTCACAGGAGTGTGAGCGGGCTTAATTGTCGATCTTCTGATCGCTCAATACCCGGGTGGCCGTTACGTTTAGCAGACCGCTTGCGGCTTGTGGGTGATTGATATGATCATCATCTGCTGCCGGCGTATTGACGAGTCTTTAGAGTCCTACATAGAGGTTTCCTGGCTCAAGCGAAACGAAATAGGAGCGCATATGAGATATGTGCGGGACCGAGAATGATACCAGTATGTGATACTGCATTCGATTCTCGCGATTTGTGACATTGATCGGTTATATGCGATATAGCCGGGATATCGGATCAAGTGTTGATTCGATAAGTTGTTACTGTTAATATTAGTCGGTTATATGCGATATGACCGGATCATTAAATCAAGTGTTGATTTAATGATTTAATGCATAATTATATATTTGATATATTAGTTTGCATTAACTAGTATCGGTTTACTTAAGATGGATTTTCTCACTCGTGTGTGCACTTGATTGTATCATGTTTGATGATGCAAGATTGCTAGGTTATGTGTAAAGAGTTAAACCTATGGTTAAGTAACTGGTTAGGGTTTTCTTTTATTCATTCATTTGTCTTTTTATTTGGATTAAAAGAAAAGAGAAAAGAAAAACAAAAGGGTTTCTTTCTTTCATGAAGCTTGTTGAAGCTTCATGAAGCTTTGACCAAAGTAACCCTTTTGTCTTCATCTCATTAACCCCAACCATTCATTTAACCTTAGTAAATTCTCTACACATAACCATGGTTAATATTATGATAAGAATGAATTTATTATTCTTTTCATAATACTTATCACAATATTCATCATCTTCTTCTTCAAGTAGAAAACCAAGTTTCCATCAATGGTGATTGATGAAAAATGAGTGAGAAATCCAATTCTAAAGTCTACCCACTTCCTATTTCTTCATCCTCTACCTCTTGCCAAGTTGTAGAGTGTGTTTTCTTCACAAGTTTCATGACTTGGTGAAGTGGGAGCTTGATCTTGTGATGCTTCGACGTAGATCATCTTCGGCATCGTTGTCGATGACCTAGCCCGTCCATTTCTCCGATGAAGCCGACGCTAGAGCCCGGGATTCCATTTGGACAGCGAGGAGACTTCATTGCGGAGCTATGGAGGTGGAGGACCGGATCTACAAAGGTTGTATTTCCGTTCTTTTAGTTAAGTTGTTAACTAGTTGCTTCTTTCGCATAAATTTCTAGCCAACGATCCGTATTATGGTTTCTCGGCACCCGTAAAATTTGAAATTGGCATGGTTGATGCCTTGTGAGACCTCATTAGCATGCCTAGGAACCCTTCAGTGGTATCAGAGCCTAGCTAGAGCCTTAGGCGAAACCTAGACGACGTTTGAAATCTGAACGAACCCGAAACCCTAATACAAGATGCTCTCTGTACATTTTTTAATTTCGGGGATTTTTCCACATTAAAAATATGCAGAAAATTCAGCAGGGAATTGTAAGAATTACTGTGAAGCCCGTACCCATGATTCCCTTAAAGCGCGGCGGAACCGCGGCATTAGCATGGCTAATGCGGCGGTTCCGCGGCCATTTTGTCTTTTCTTCAGTTGGTCTTTGCACAGTAATTCCTATATTTGGGTGCTGTATTTTCTGGGAATTTTTAATATTTACTCAAGAGTTGAGTTTTCTGGGTTGTATTGGGGGTTCGTTTATTCGATCGGATTATCAAACTTTGTCTATGTGTTTTTCCGGGTAAATTCAAGAATATGTTAAAAGGTTCGACCGGATATAAATACCCACTTTTTCCCCAGCCGGGAAATTTCCAATTGTTGGATTTTTCCGTGGTTTAAAGACATTCTAAGTAGTGCAAGTAACGCGATGGACCCTCTAGAAGACAACAAACCTTAACTCGATTATGTGACCGTCTTGAACTGCCCTTTGAACCTTAGGGTTTGGGGCAGTACGGCGTGCTACATGTGAGGCGTTGGCTTGACCCTTCTACGGCTGGACCGTTGGTACTGAGGCAAGAATTGAATGTTTTTAGACTTGTTTCATGTGTTGATCTGTATCGGGAAAACTTGGGTGTTTGAATGTTCGATCGGAAATTTTAACATTTTCTATTTATCTGGAATGTGATACAATACTTGGAATCCACAAGTAGTTATGAGATAACTGAATGAATGTTATAAATCTAGCGGTTTAGTCTCACTTGATCGGTTGCCACGGAATTTTGATGTGATCAAAAGTCCGTCGCAATCACGTAGCGTACGCGGATACTCGTCGGGTAAATTTAATAGACAGCCTCACTCCATTGCCCCGACCAAGTGACTGTAGGAGAATCCCGTCGCCGAAAGCATCCGTTCGGGTGCTCCCGGTAGCGGTGTTCCTCCTTGGTGCACTTCGTCGACGGTATCGGGGGTGCGACCGTCTACTAAAGTTTGCGACGAGCATTCGATCAAAATGTCGGGAATCTTGTTGAATTGCCCGACTTGATATTGAAAATAGTTTTCGATTTTGAGACTAAAATGCGGGGTTTATAATTGTTAGGCATGCGATGTCTGAAGAATTCATTTGGTCAGGCATGAGATGTCTGAGGTGGTTGCGGATTCCAACTATTGTAGTTTTTCACTTTCTTTTCTGTGACCGTAAGTGTAATATGTGATATCGCCGGTTTCGTTGCTATATGTCAACGACAATTGGGATGCGCATATTTACTTACGTTGATGACATATGATGTTATGTGTTGCTGGATATGTTATATTGGATCGCCGTGTTTGAATAGCCGGGGGTTTTTATGTGAGATGAGTGTTTTTCATTTTCATTCATGTAAAAACTTGTATGTAATATTCTTTTATTGGGGCACTTCCAGGTTGCGGAAGTAGTTACCGTTTGTATATTATTTACTTTTCCGCACTAGGATAGACCCAAGGAGGAGGGCACAAGTAACCGGGTTCTGGAGTCCAGTGGGAAACCAACTCGAGGAGTTGAGTCCGGGTCTCCTAACTCTAGAATTGGTAGGGTTGCTTGCCGCTCTTGTAGGGGTCTTGGGGTGTGGTTTTGGCTATTCATCGCGACCGTGGAATCCGTGTTGTATACTGGCTCGTATTGAAAACACGGACGTCCTAGTATATCCAATATTTCATATGTTTCTTCTGCTGCGATACATGTGATATTCTGTGATAGATACAGTATATAGTATATATGATATATTATATATATGTTACTTATGTTTTACACCCGCGCTAGCCCTTCCCTGCTCTGCCGTTAGTTACCTAACCTAACGGTGCACGAGGGGACATCGAGGCGAATGCGGATGGCATAAGTGTACGTCGTATTTATCTGTGATGTTTAGGTAATTTAATTGATGGGACTTCATTAATGTGATTAATGAAAGAAAAGGAACCTAAGATGTTGTAGAATCGAATTTCAAAATAAAACAGGTAGCTACAGTTCTTGCTTTGCACAGTGGTATATATGATATATCCTGCACCTTATTCGATAAGGAAAGGACCGAGATCCCTTCACCGGGAGTGACTCCTTTAGCAATAACTGGCAGATGCTACACACTCGGTTTGTCTTTTGATTGCTTTTAAGAGTTTTTGCTTTGCACAGTGATATATATGATATATCCTGCACCTCATTCGACGAGGAAAGGACCGACGATCCCTTCACCGGGACTGACTCCTTTAGCAAAACTAGAAAAGCCTCAAAAACACTCCATTTCAAAATTCATTCGATCCTACAACGAAATCAAGTTCATTACGCAATAGGTTTTCAGAAAAACCTGTCGTAGCCCTCCGTCATTTCAGATAAGTAGTAGTTAGTATTCGTGCTACGTTTGTTGGCCTGCGTCAAGGCGTAGTGTGCGGTAGCTAACTAGTGTTTATCTGCTTATGCATATGATGCAGATTGGATTAGGGTAGTCGTGCGACTTTGTTGGCCTGCGTCAAGGGTCGTGCGGGTGGGTTTAATTCAATCAGGAAATGACGGGTTGAACTTGACTAGCGCACTATGGTTTGTTGGCCTGCGTCAAGGTCATAGGACGCTATGGGCAAAATATTATCGGGAATTTCAAGTGTTGAAATTTGCAATGAGATTGCATACCTTCTATGAGATAGTTGGATCCCGATACCCGCTGCGAGTAAGAGTTACTGTTGGGAGAGTTTTACACATTACAATTAGCCGATCAAGTAGGTGTCTAGAAAGGTGTTAACGAGTTTACGCCTCTGGGAAAACGAGGTTTACATTAATTAGGTTCGTGCGAAAGCACGGGGGACCTCCCTCAAAGTACCGACACTGGCCTGGCTGAAAGATTGACGAACTTGTAGTGTGTAATTAATCCCGGCTAGTCTTTCCTTTTAGGGTTTGAAGGAAGATTTGATAAAATGCAGTGGGAGCCATCCTGATTAGATAAAATAATAACCAATCTATTCTTGCAAGAGCGCACGCTGAGTGTTTTCTTCTCTCTCTCTCTCCAGGTAGCGACCATGTCACGCCTTAATCAAGATAATAATACGGATAATTGACTGAACCCACTTGTTATACTGAGCTGGGGAACGTTGGTCCCGCTCCAACTTATAATTGTTATAAGACAGAGCAGGAATTGGGGAATACCAGATTTCCCGTGCCGCCCAAACGAAGAGAGTGCATGCTGATGCGTCATCTTCGGGTGTGTTCATTTTACAGAACTGTTTCTCAAATATTCTTTACGTCCTGGGTATATGATACCGGATCAGGATCCCGCATATGTAATATGTTACGTGGGCTACAGATAGGTAAAGAACTGAGAACGGGTGATAAGTTTCATGAGGCAGAAAACGAGGCAAGAGTTGCAGCCAAGTCTGTCGGTCACTGTCACCCTGTATTACCAATACATTGATTCTGAACGAATGTTATTAGATACTGAACCTGATATACAAAATCATATCACTCTCTTTATTAGTAAAGAAATTATAAAATTTTGTATTGTTGGATAATGTTTTGAACATTTCCTATATCAAAAGTTGATCGGTTCAGGCACGTTATCTAAAAGTTTTGATGTTCTAAATCAAACTACAGTTTTTAGTATATGGAACACACACAAGAGGAAGAGTTCAGAAATGAACGAATTCTTCTTGAGGTATTGTAGACTAGGTCATATCAATGCGACCCGACTAGCTAAGTTGCACAAAGATGCATATTTAAATCAGTTTGAATTTACATCTTGTGAAACTTGCCAGTCATGTCACAAAGATAAGATGACCATAGCACTGTTTATTGGAAACAGAGAAAGAGTTAGTGAACTCTTGGGATGATACATGTTGATGTATGTAGGTCCCCTGTCTACACATGCCAAGACCGGTTCTTTGTACTTCATTACATTCTCTGATGATCTCTCTAGATTCAGACATATGTTCCTGTCGAAACACAAGTCCGAACCTTTTGAGATATTCACAGAATATAAGTTAGAAGTAGAGAACCAAAATACGGGTATAAGTATTATGTCCTTTGATGTGGTCAAGGAGGAGAATACTTGAGCACGGAAATCCTAGACTATTCGAAAGGAGAATGAGATTCTCTCTCAGCATTACTCCTCCGAATACACCATTGCACGATGGTATATCGGGGCGGAGCAGATACACCCTATTTGATATGGTGTGCTCTATGATGAGTACTACTGAGTTACCTTTTTCCTTTTGGGTGTTATGCGCTTGAGAAGTTGCATACCTATTGAATAGGGTCACGATCAAATCAGTTGCCTACCACTCCATATGAGATATGGTATGGGAAGAGCCTATGTCTTAAGCTAGTTAATTTTTGGGGTTGTCCAGCCTATGTCTAAAAGAAAAATCCGGACAAGCTCGAGGCAAGGTCTGTTATGTAGAACTGGAAATGTTCCAGCTATACAAACTACAGCAGATGATTTGGTACAACCAGAGGATTTAGTAGAAACCAACGAACCTCAGCCTCTCCGCCGATCTAGTAGGGTTCCTCGCCCACCTGAGAGATACTTCATTTTCTCTATGACAGTAGGAGCGAGGATTGCATCATGAGATGATGACCCAACTAGTTTCGAGCTGGCCATCAAGAGTGGGACTCTGTAAGAATGGCTGGATGCTTAGCGATTTGAGATGGAATCCTTATACACCAACAAAGTATGGACTTTGGTTGCTATATCTGAAGGGTTAAATCCCCATCAGGAACAAGTATATCTTGAGAAGATTACTTGGTGTAGATGGAAAAGTTGAGACTTTCAAAGCTAGACTTGTTAAAGGTTTTCGTCATTGACCAGGCGTGGATAATGATGAAACCTTTTTCCAGTGGCTATGCTTAAGTCCATCCAGATCCTACTTGCCACGGCTACATACCATGACTACGATATCTGGCGGTTGGGTGTCATGACTGCTTTTCTAAATACTGATTTAGAAGAGAACGTCTATAAGTACACAGCCACAGGGCTTCGTGAACAGTTGGAGCAGCGGAAATATGTGCAAGTTGCTTTACAGATTAAAGCAGGCATCGCGGAGTCGGAACGTCTGTTTTGATGTAGTAGTCAAAGAGTTTGACTTCATCAAAATGGTAGATGAACCTAGTATATACAAAAAGGTAGTAGGGAGTATGGTGGTGATCCTCGTAGAGTACGTGGATGACATACTCTAGATAAGAAAGCAGTTTCCTATGCCACGCTCGGTCAATTTCCGCTTATCACAATGATTCTCCAAAAGGATCAAAGTGATACCTCCTAAATCCTGGGTTTTGGATCTATGAGATAGATCTAATTGGATATTTGGATACTCACTAGTTGTAGTGAGATGGTATCAATCGATCCTAGGGAGAATCACTGGAAAGGTTCCAGGGTGATAAGGACGACTGAATGTCAGTCGCAGACATTGTCTTTACCCTCAGTAAAGGGACGGTATGTTGGAAGAGTTCCAAGCTAGATACCGTGGCATACTAGACGATAAAGGATGGATAGATCGCTACTTAAGATGCTACCAAAGAGGCAGTCTGGATGTATATTTGTTCATGAGATGAACTTAGTTCCTCCCATTGTGTGACAATGGGGTTATGGCTTATGCCGAGGAACGTCCGTCCCATTAGTGATCCAGACATGTTCTAAGGTAGTATCACCTGATCATGGAGATGGTTGATCTCCAGGGTGATCGAGGTTAGGAGAGTAGACTCAGAGGACAACACGGCGGATCCACTCACGAAGGCCTATTCCCAGAGAGAGACACTTTTATGGGATGGTTGAGTATAAGATACTACAACCACTGCTACAGATGGCCCTAGTGCAAGTGGGAGATTGTTAGTTATATGTATGCCCTAGAGGCCATTACTGTACATATGATGTATATTATAATGGATGCTGGGACATATATAGGGAGGACTTTCTTGCTTGACATGATAGTATGCTATCTGGTTACTCTTTACCTTAACGTGTATACTGATTGTCTCTCTGTTACATGTTGGTAAAGCCCTTAGGATGTGTACTTGACTACCTGGACTATGATACAGATCAGACTAGTGGGGACATGGTAGTCCATAAGTACATCCTTCAAGGTCCCTAGTCGTGGGTGTATCGAGACGGGGCATAGATATACCAGAGTAGACGAGCGTATACCTTCTCGACCCATACAGATGGGCGATGGATGATCCCATATCCATTGGTGTTTGACATCAGAGATTATATACGGGTGTTGAGTGGAGACTGGGTACACTGGACGGACTCGCCGAGAACTCCCAGATGGTATTATATCTCACGTCAGATGGCAGTTCTCTGGTGACACTGGTACTGGTTAGTCTGTAGACCCGAGATCGTCATAGAGTCTTGTGTGATTCCCACTGTGCATTGATTTCCACCTTACCACGTCCTAGAGGGCGTGCAAAACGGTGGCTTTTGGGTACAGTCCCGAATCACATGGAAGCAATGAGCGATAGGAGGGGATTCGTCTCTCCCGGTATAGGGAGTTGATGTTGCACTGTGTTCGATTGGCTATAACTGGAAATCCCTGGCCAGGGTTGCTGAGATATACTGGTAAGTGTTACCAGTAGTTTCTCGAATTGTTATAGACCTCATATCGACACGACATATCGAGCTATTGGGGTCTGACGTTTACCACCCCTAGGCGAGATATGCGACATATCAGACGACGGGACCGGACTGTACGGTAAGTGTTACTGGTTGGATTCACAGGAGTGTGAGCGGGCTTGCTTGTCGATCTTCTGATCGCTCAATACCCGGGTGGCCGTTACGTTTAGCAGACCGCTTGCGGCTTGTGGGTGATTGATTTGATCATCATCTGCTGCCGGCGTATTGACGAGTCTTTAGAGTCCTACACAGAGGTTTCCTGGCTCAAGCGAAACGAAATAGGAGCGCATATGAGATATGTGCGGGACCGAGAATGATACCAGTATGTGATACTGCATTCGATTCTCGCGATTTGTGACATTGATCGGTTATATGCGATATAGCCGGGATATCGGATCAAGTGTTGATTCGATAAGTTGTTACTGTTAATATTAGTCGGTTATATGCGATATGACCGGATCATTAAATCAAGTGTTGATTTAATGATTTAATGGATAATTATATATTTGATATATTAGTTTGCATTAACTAGTATCGGCTTACTTAAGATGGATTTTCTCATTCGTGTATGCACTTGATTGTATCATGTTTGATGATGCAAGATTGCTAGGGTATGTGTAAAGAGTTAAACCTATGGTTAAGTAAATGGTTAGGGTTTTCTTTTATTCATTCAGTTGTCTTTTTGTTTGGATTAAAAGAAAAGAGAAAAGAAAAACAAAAGGGTTTCTTTCTTTCATGAAGCTTGTTGAAGCTTCATGAAGCTTTGACCAAAGTAACCCTTTTGTCTTCATCTCATTAACCCCAACCATTCATTTAACCTTAGTCAATTCTCTACACATAACCATGGTTAATATTATGATAAGAATGAATTTATTATTCTTTTCATAATACTTATCACAATATTCATCATCTTCTTCTTCTTCTTCTTCAAGAAGAAAACCAAGTTTCCATCAATGGTGATTGATGAAAAATGAGTGAGAAATCCAATTCTAAAGTCTACACACTTCTTATTTCTTCATCCTCTAACTCTTGCCAAGTAGTAGAGTGTGTTTTCTTCACAAGTTTCATGACTTGGTGAAGTGGGAGCTTGATCTTGTGATGCTTCGACGTATATCATCTTCGGCATCGTTGTCGATGACCTAGCCCGCCCATTTCTCCGATGAAGCCGACGCTAGAGCCCGGGATTCCATTTGGACAGCGAGGAGACTTCATTGCGGAGCTATGGAGGTGGAGGACCGGATCTATAAAGGTTGTATTTCCGTTCTTTTAATTAAGTTGTTAACTAGTTGCTTCTTTCGCATAAATTTATAGCCAACGATCCGTATTAGGGTTTCTCGGCACCCGTAAAATTTGAAATTGGCATGGTTGATGCCTTGTGAGACCTCATTAGCGTGCCTAGGAACCCTTCACAAATTTCATAGAGGTTTCGACTGAGGTTAGATCTTCCGTCAGTGAGATAAAGAAAAACTCAGCGTCCTAAGCTGAGAGTATCAGATCGATAGAAGCTGAAATAGCTCGCCTTAAAGCCGAAATGAGTGCGAGAGAAAAAGGGAAACTTCCCTTTCAACCCCTACAGAATCCTGGGCATTACAATGTAAATGCCATCACAACGTTGAGATCGGGGAAAGTGCTGAATAATCATGTCGGGGAAGGTATTGATGATACTGAAAATCATGTCAACACCCCGGCAGAGACCTTTCCACACACACACACTTCTCCTTCTGATCCTCCTTCTTCTACCATAGCACCTTCTCGAGAGCCTTTTCCCCATTTCCCATTAGGCTCGACACCTTCTCCCAACCCTTATAGTTATCCACACACGGTCCCCACACCTCTTTTGGGACCTCGTCTACCCCCTCTTCCTTCTCCTACGATGGAGCCTGCGCTTATTACGAAAGCTCCTTACCCGAACCGGTTAAGGGGTAACAGAACGAGTCCTCATATGGAGAAAATTATGTTTAAACAGGTTAACATCAATATCCCTCTCCTAGATGCGATTCAACAAGTCCCCGCTTATGCGAAAATTCTTAAGGACTTGTGCACTAGGAAGAGGAAGACTCAAGTACCGAAGAAGGTCTTTATGTCTAATAATATCAGCACTGCTTTTATTCCACAGCTACCAAAGAAACGAAAGGACCCGGGATGTCCTACAATATCGATTTCTGTTGGGGATAAAAACATAAATTGTGCTCCTTTTGACCTTGGCACAAGTGTTAACCTGCTCCCTTATTCTGTCTATGAGCAACTAGGGATTGGAGAGCTGAAACCTGCTCACTGCACTCTCTAGATGGCAGACCGATCTATCCCCAAACCAAGGGGTGAATTAGAGGATGTGTTGATAAAGGTCGGGGAATTTGTTTTTCCTGTAGACTTCATTGTACTCGACACACATCCTGTAGAAAACCCCCGGGGCCAAATTCCGGTGATTCTAAGTCGTCCTTTCCTTGCCACTTCCAACGCTGTTATAAACTGTAGAAACGGTTCAATGAACTTATCATTTGGAAATATGACCATTGAACTAAATATCTAAAAAGTTGGAAGTCGGCCATCAGAACCCTCTGCTCATATTTTAGATGTGTGCTCTGTCCATGAGATCGCTCTCGATAGTTGTGGAGCTGATGAACTTTGCTTTACTGATCTCGATGACATTACCACATCTCTGTTTGACTTTACACAAGATCTTAGTGAGGACACTTTACCTACACTTGAGTCCTGCACTTCTGACTTTTCTCCACCCGAGTATGTATCTTTCACAGGCTCTGAGCTTCTTTGTAAATCCAAAAATCATTCAATGATACCTCCTTCTATCATTTCTCCGCCTGAATTAGATCTCAAAATTTTACCCTCTTATCTGAAATATGCTTATTTAGGTGAGAAGGAGTCTTTACCGGTTATAATTTCCGCTTCTCTAGCATTAGAGCAAGAGAATGCACTTTTATCGGTATTGAGATCTAACAAAGAGGCGTTTGGATGGAGTATGGCGGACATCAAAGGGATTAGTCCCTTGATAGTTGAACATCATATACATGTGATGGATGATGCCAGACCAACCCGAGAACTACAGAGACGGTTGAATCCCGTCATGAAGGAAGCGGTCATGAAAGAGATCGTCAAATGCTTAGATAATGGTATTATATACCCCATCTCCGATAGCCAATGGGTAAGTCCTATACATGTCGTTCCTAAGAAATCCGGCATCATAGTTATAACCAATGAGGCGAATGAGTTGATTCAGACACGCATCCAAACTGGGTGGCGTGTATGTATCGATTATAGAAAACTCAACGCTGCCACGAGGAAAGATCATTTTCCTCTGCCATTCATTGTTCAGATGCTGGAACGCTTAGTGGGACGAGAATATTATTGTTTTATGGACGGATACTCAGGCTACAATCAGGTCCCCATCGCCAAAAAGGATCAAGATAAAACCACTTTTACTTGTCCTTTTGGTACCTTTGCTTACAGTCGCATGCCCTTCGGGCAATGCAATGCTCCCGCTACCTTTCAGCGGTGTATGATGGGGATATTCTCTGATATGGTAGAGAATTTTCTGGAGATCTTTATGGACGATTTCTCGATTTTTGGAGACTCTTTTTCCGATTGCCTTACGAATCTTGACGCTGTTCTTACTCGTTGCAAAGAGAAGAACTTGACTTTGAACTGGGAAAAATGCCATTTTATGGTCCAAGAAGGAATTGTTCTTGGACATGTCATTTCACAGAAAGACATTGAGGTTGACAGAGCTAAGATAGATGTCATTCAAAACCTCCCTCATCCCAAAAGCGTCAAAGATATTCGCTCTTTCCTTGGCTATGCGGGCTTTTATAGGAGATTCATTAAGGACTTTAGCAAAATTGCTAGACCTTTAACTCTTCTCCTGGCCAAGGATACGACCTTCCATTTTGACTCGGATTGCGAGACAGCTTTCGACTCACTTAAACACTCACTCACTTCAGCCCCCGTTTTATCATCACCAAACTGGGACTACCCCTTTGAGCTGATGTGTGACGCATCTGATTTTGTAGTAGGTGCAGTCTTAGGACAACACATCGAAAAAATTCCACACGTGATTTACTATGCAAGTAAGACCCTGAATGATGCGCAAATAAATTATACAACCACAGAAAAAGAACTTTTGGCGGTTGTATTTGCATTAGAAAAATTCAGGCCTTACTTAATCGGCTCACCTATAGTTGTGTATACTGACCATTCCGCTTTAAAACATCTTCTGGCGAAGAAAGATGCAAAAGGTCGACTAATACGTTGAATCCTTCTGTTACAAGAATTCGATCTTGTTATCAAAGATAAGAAAGGATGTGAAAACGTAGTAGCTGACCATCTTTCACGCATCTCTTCTTCCCCTGTGACCCTGCCGATCAATGACTCGTTCCCTGATGAACAACTCTTGAGCGTATCCAATGAACCATGGTTCAGGGATATTGTGAACTATCATGCCACGGGACTTATACCCAGCGATTGGTCAAAACAGGACAAATACCGTTTCCTATCCCAAGTAAAACACTTTTACTGGGATGGGCCCTATTTGTTTAAATATTGTCCTGATCAGATCATTCGCCGGTGTGTCCCGAATGAAGAGTTCAAGAGTGTTCTTTCTTTTTGTCATGATCAGGCCTGTGGGGGTCACTTTGGTCCTAGAAAGACAGCGGAAAAGGTTTTGCAATGTGGATTTTATTGGCCGACCTTATTCAAGGATGCATTTGAGCATTGTAAAACCTGTACACAATGTCAGTATACGGGTAGAATCTCCCAGAGGAATGAAATGCCTCAGCAACCCATCTTGGTTGTTGAAATATTCGATGTTTGGGGCATAGATTTTATGGGTCCTTTTCCCAACTCCTTTGGGAATTTGTACATACTGTTGGCGGTTGATTATATCTCAAAGTGGGTAGAAGCCATTCCATTTCGCACTAATGACAAGAAGTTGTCATTAAGTTCTTAAAAGAGAATATCTTCTCGCGATTTGGACACCCACGCGCTATTATTAGCGTTAATGTGACACACTTCTGCAACAGATCCTTCGAGACTCTGATGCGGAAATACTCAATCAACCACCGACTTTCTACACCCTATCACCCCCAAACAAGCGGGCCGGCTGAAATCTCAAACAGACAAATCAAACTTATCCTGGAGAAAACTGTTGCTAAAAATAGAAAAGACTGGTCGACCAAACTGACGGATGCTCTTTGGACATTCCGAACTGCATATAAGACTGACCTAGGGATGTCTCCATATAGGATAGTGTTTGGAAAAGCATGTCATTTACCCGTCGAGATAGAACATAAAGCATTGTGGGCTATTAAAGAGATAAATTTTGATTTAAACCTTGCTTACAACTTTCGGAAGCTGCAACTTAATGAGCTAAGCGAACTCCGCGATGAAGCTTATGATAACGTTGTAATCACAAAGAGTAGGAATAAGGTTTTTCACGATAAAAAAATTTTGAGGAAAACATTTTCACCTGGTCAACAAGTCCTTCTTTAAGATTCACGATTACACCTTCACGCAGGTAAGCTCCGATCTCGATGGAAGGGACCTTTTGTTGTGCGGTCTGTATATCCGCACGGGGCAGTAGAAGTAGAAAACGTTAAAAACGGCACCTTTTTCAAAGTAAATGGACATAGACTAAAGCCGTATTTTTCCACTGACCCCACGGAGGAGCTCTTGTTCTTACAAGAGCCAGTTTATTTGGATTAAAATTCCTCCGTCTCACCTTCATATCCAGTATATCATTGCATCATCTTTTGAATGAAGGTGAGTGAAAAGAATAAGTTTGGGGGAAGTTCATCACTTATATATTTTGCCCCCACTAATAATCCCTCCCAGATTTACAGGTTTACAGATATAGCTGTTGGCAACAGTGAGGACACTGTTGAAAACAAGTTTGGGAGACGTTTGTGCTTATTTTTGCATCATTTGCATATCATCTGCATAAGCACAAAACATTTCTTTTAAAAATCTATAAAAATTGAAAAATTTTCAAAACACATAAGAATTTAAAAATTTTCTAGTATAAAAATAATTTTAATATTTACACTTTTTTGTATAAAAATAAGATAATGAAAGTTTAGCTAGTGAACAATTACATCCATGAGATTAGAAAAATTTTAGAAAACTAAGAAAATTAGAAGTTTTCTTATACGAACTAGTAATAAGTAGTTATGAGCCGTTGTCCCAAGGGTTAGTAAGATAAAAGAAGTCACTAATCTGAGGATAAAAATAAGTCTGAAAAATAGTTTCTATTCTGGAAGCCAAACATTTTGAACGTTGCTACCCTGCTATTCGCACTTACACACGTCTTAAAGCCTGGGATAGTAGATGATACCTTGAAATGCTCTTGTCTTAAAGCCAAAAGTATGAAGGAAATAAAAAAAATGAATAAAGAAAATATAAAGTGGTGAGAAAAATGGACACTAGTTTTGTTATCACCGAGGGCAATAAAAAAAAATATATAGCGAGAGTGCTTCTTCACCTAGTGCCCTAAGGCCAACTGGTCTGGGAGTCACTGCTATCCCTGAGGTGGTGCAAGACGAGGAAAATACACCAAGTAAGCAAGCACATGAGTAATCGGTCGGTTAGTACCTCAAGAAGTATTAACGGTCGCATGAAAGTGTGTGAGCAATTTCGTCTAAATATTCATTAATTAAAAAAGTACTGAGGCTGATGGGCAAGAGTATGATAGCTTGAATTGAATTCTCCGGGTGTAGGGATGTCCTTTACACACACGCAGGGTTATATGATCGATGTTTGGAAAACAGATAGGAATGAAAAATAAGACTATGTTTTATTGAGGGAGGACGTGATTTCTAACATCTTTTCATGACCATTAAGATAAGGCTCATGACAACCGAAAAGCTTGCTTAGTTGGAAACCCTAATTTTCAAGGCTTTTCTTTTACAATTCTTTTCTTTAAATGTAATATTCATGATCTTTCTTTCATTATTGGAATTTGTGGGTGCAATCCGCTGAAAACCCTCAGGAGATAACACTCCTCCTACTAGGGACACCTAGAGGTTTAAAAGCTTGTTGCACGTGCTCAGTGCAATCGTGTTGCCCACGAAAGTATGCTAGTTAGTATTTTCTCTTTCTTTATTTTCTCTTTCTCTTTTTAATAAAACAGTTCGCTCGAGACGATCGAAATTAAGTTTGGGGGAATTTGATTAGTCGAAAATATTGTATATTTTAGCCGGTAATTTCCTCATCATTTGCAACCATATAGAGTGTTCGGCATTCATATTTTACATATTAGCAAAACTGTCGCAAAATATCAGATTACATGTATTAGACTCTAAAACCGACACTATAAAGGAAATTGACTACATTTCATGGCATCGCATCATCCCTACATTTGCGCAACACTTGTTTTGAGATCTGTGCAGGAAAATCCAGAAGTAAAGCCAAAAACTTACATGGTACCGATCAAACATGACGCCAACTCAATGATTTCAGTTCTGGTATGAATCCAAAAGGAAAAATACAAATCAACATATCAGATAAAGCTCCAAATGGCATTCCAAGACCACACTAGAAAGCCCATGGCCCAAGCCCCACAAAGAGCCGCGGATCCGCAGCAGGAGCCTTCTTGCGCCGCGGATCCGCGGTGGGTCCCAGGATTTAGCCTCCCAAATTTGGTGCAAAATGCTTCTCTCAGGGCCTACACTTCAGCAAGACACAACAATTTCCAGAAGACTCCAGTGACTTCTGCCAGATCAGCAAACCCTTGTTCCAACACTAAACTAGCCTTATATTCTAGAAACTTCTACCTAAACCCTAGCTTAAACCCTATGCTAAGCCTAACAAACTCTTTCTAGAAGTCTTTCAACAAACTTTTGGAGGGAACTCAAAGGCTTAGGGTTTGGGTACTCTATAAATAAGACCCTAGACTCACTTATAATTCATTATGGAATCAACCCTATTCTAGTTCATTTGAGAGCCATTCTATCTCTCTCTTCATCTACTTCTTCCACAAGTCTAGTGAGAGGATTTGTGTGAAACCCTAACCCTAATTCCATTCAAAAGCCAAGATCCCGAGTACCCATTCAAGCAAGAAGCCTTGCAACCTTTTAGGAGACGAGCCGGTCTTCAACGGAGCAAGTGGTCCAAGCCGATTCGCGACTCACGGCGCCGAGCGAAGCCAAGTCGACAATTTAGTTCTTCCTCTTGTAGTTCTTGAGCGACTGTAATCAAATTGTTGATATAAATAAAAGGTGAAATTCTTTTATCTTGTTTTCTTTAAATTCTTGCATCATGAGTCAATCTAAATTTCTAGTTATAATTCTTGTTGTGATGCTTGAGTAATACTCCACTCGTCGAGGAGTCGAGACGATCAATAGAATGATGATGTAATATATCTTAAATCGATTCTTGATTCCTACGAGTTTTGTAAACCCTAGCAAATTCAAGAACCGACGACCCATTTCGTTGCTATGCTTTCTTGATTGATATCGCTCGAAATTGGAGAGTTACGATCGTTTCTTGAAATTGCTAGAGGCTAGAATGTGAATGAAATCAACGAAAGAACAAGGGTTAAACGATGAAATCCTAGTTTCATCAAGAAAGCCCTAACTCTCGTCGATCATCATCGATCTAGTATCAATCCTTCGAAGGACAAGAACACGAAATCTTGAGGTTACATCACATCTATAGATCAGATCGATTCCTACGACCCTCATTTAGATTCTTGACATTTTGTTTGGAAATATTATCGAAACCCAATTCTTGATTGTTTATCAGTTTCTTGATTCTTGATTAAACTCGTGACACTTGAATCAATTGATAAATTATTGAATCATGTTTTCTTTTCTTTTAAATTAACTTTTCGATTCAAACAAAGCAAATATAAAAACGAATCGCACAATCCCTGTGGACGATCCGCACTCACGTACAATCTACATCCGACACCGTAGTTGATTGCGGTCAAATATAATTCTTTGATTGTGATTCTATTCATTTTCTAAAACGACACACAAAGAAGAGATTAATCAAAATGGCGCCGTTGCCGGGGACTATTTGAATTGATACTTTTACATTTACACATCAAGAAAATTTAACAATCACCATGACAGATTGTTTCCCCTACGACAGATCAGATCGCTAGACAAGTGGCAGAGATGCAGGGCTTGCGCCAGACGATGAGCTCATTGGTAGAGGTCGTTCGAGCGCAGCGGCAGGTGCTTGTCACCCCTCTTACCCAGTTGTTCCTTGCGATCATCATGCAGTATTCCGTCCCCTACGTAGCACCGGTGGAGGCAGCCCCAGTTTACGAGACACGTCTTCCAGAGACCGTGAGAGTTCCGGAACAGTTGTGGCATCGTACTGGTGTACCAGCCCAGAGCAGAGGCTTGAGACGAGGACAGTCGTTTGGCTCTCATCCCCAGGGAAGACAGCAGTCAGCGCGTAGGTGTGTACGATGCGGAAGCCTTCAACACCTCATCAGGCAATGTTCCTTCACACCACGTCAGGGTCGTATTCTGAGACGTCGTGGACGCGAAGGGTTTGCACAGAGGGGTCAGGCTAGTAGAGGAGGAGTTCGATCAGTCGCAGATGGAGGGCAGGCCCAAGTTTTCGCTTCGACTCATCAGGATGCTCAGGCGTCCAATGCTGTGGTTTCAGGTACTCTTTCAGTATGTCCTTTTGTTGCACACGTATTGTTTGATCAGGGTTCTTGCACTCGTATGTTTCCACACTTCGTGCCGAGTTTAGGACGAGAGTCGTGCTAGGTAGATCAGCCGTTTGTTGTGTTAACTTCTGTCAGCAATCCTTTTGTTGCGCGACACGTAATTCGGTCATGTGCCCATCAGATAGGAGATAGAGATTCGTCTGTCATTTTGATGCTCCTAGAGATGTTGGATTTGGCAATCTCCTGAGCACGGACTGGTTAGCTACGTGCTAGGCGTTGTGGGCTACCGTGAGGAAACAATTAAGTTTTGTTTTCCCGGGCGAGTCAGTCTTGTGGTGCTGGCAGATAGTTGTGCTGCCTCTCCAAGCTTGAATTTAGCCATTTCGCTAGTTGGCCTTTGAGGAGATGTCGTGGGTTCTTGGTGTTCATTCGTGATACTGTAGCCACAGTTAGTTTGTTGGACCGGTTTTCTTTCGTGCGAGAATTTTTCTGACGTCGTTCCAGATGAGCCGGCGAAGCTTAAGGAGCTAAGGATCTGCTGCAGAGTGGTTGTTGAGGGAGTTGTGCGTCTGAGTGTTTCGCATTTAGGAAGCTCCAATTTCTGTTCGTCAAGGAGAAAAACGACAGATTGAGGTTGTGTATTGATGGATCGTCACTTGAATCGGCCTACGGTGCTGATAAGTATCATGTACCTCGCATTGACGATTTCTTCGATCAGCACCAGAGTGCGAGACTTTGTCTAAGTTGGTTAGGGATCAGGTCATCTTTGTTGTGGGTTCGGAGTGATGACATTCCGAATACTGTCTTGTGCGTGCTACGGGCTTTATGTGTTTTGGGTGTGTCACTGGACTCTCCAATGCTCTAGCAGCATTCGTAGGTGTGATGAACTGGTTTTCTTCGGGCCGTTCCTCGACTAGTTATTGTTGTGTTATTTACGACATCATAGTCTTTTTAGTGTGCCTTGAGGGTTAGGGTAGCACTTGAGGATCTGTTATACGGATACTGGGAGAGCCCCAGCGGTTTACTAGATTCTCGGAGTGTCCCTTTAAGCTTGTTTGTGTTGACTCCTAGGTTTTGTAGTTATGGAGACGAATTGGTATGGTTTCAAGGAAGATCGTGGCTGTACAGCTTAGGCCCAATTTGTGAGCAGGACGGAGGTCCGCAGATTTTTGAGCTTAGCAGGTTTTAACCACTGTTTCTTGCAGGATTGCTAGTGTAATGCTGTACCGTTGACTCAATTGACCGGATTGGAGGTTTCTTTCTTTAGACTGAGGCTTGTGTACGGAGTTTCGGCAGTTGAAGACTCGGTTAACAACTGCTTCAGCCCTTTCCTTGCTTTTTGGTTCGGGCGACTTAGTGGTTTAACTGTGATGTTTCGTGAGTAGGAATCGAATGTGTACTGAGGTGACACAATGGAGTTATCGCTTTTGCTTCCTTACATTTGGAGGAAGTACGAGAAGGATATCCCACTCATGATCTGGAGATGGCCGCGATGGTTTTGCATTGGAGATTAGAGACACCACTTGTTTAAGAGTCGTGTCAGATTTTCACGGACCACCAGAGTTAAAGGTACATCTTCCTGCAGCGGGTTTTGATTGTTGTGATAGTCCTCCGTAGATTTACAGTTCTTGTACGATCATTGAGTACAGCTTAAGTTCGTCTCTACTAAGGAGAGGGCTGGCTCATGTCCGTGCCCGACCACTTTTCTTAAATCGCTTTCGCGAGACACTGCCCGCCGACGCTCGTTCGTTAGAGATATTGGAGCCTACTCGGCTGGGTAATGATTTGGAATCCTTGACTTGTGGCAAGGGTGTAGTAGGTTAGAGAGACACTTGTGTACCTAATATTATGGGAAGGAGACGTGGAATCCTAGGGCAGGCACATCGGTCAACTCTCTGTACTCATTCAAGACCCACCAATTGTTAACGTGACTTGTAAAGTAGTTACGGGTATGAAGGGATAGAAAAAGAAGTCTTGGGATTCGTTTCAAGGTGTTTGTCTTGTTGTGTACTTGAGTTGAGCAACTGAGACTGACGGGAGAGTTGCAACCTTTAACCGTTCCGAAGAGGGAACGAGAGAAGATCTCCCCGAATTTTGTTATGGTGTCCACCCAGGAGTTATCAGGATGTGACTCCATTCGGATGCTTGTCATCCGGTGATACTCAGTTGTTCTTGTTAAGTTATGTGTTTATAGAAATTATTGTCGGCAGTTGGGGATCTTCGTTTGCCATCGATAGGGTTCTCCTTTGATAGCAGTTATCAGGATGACACTCCAATTGGTAACCTTTAGGTTTAGAGGTTAGGTCATGTCGATCACCAGTCTGTTTTCCTAACTCCGTGTTATAGGATTTTTGGACCCCATCTAGTTTAGAAACTTCGGAAATGATCCAGTTGTTTTAGGTCAGGATGAGAATTGTCCATTTTGGAAAGAGATCAGATGCTGACCAAGATGGTTGCAGATTCGAGTTCGCAATGGAAGATCATGTATTCCCACGGAAATTTCCGATAAATGACATGTTGAGTTTTGGGAAGCTTTCCGGGATAGTAAGTCTTTTTAGGATCCTTAAGGCGAGTTGGTTCGTTGCCTTAAGTTGGGCACTTCCACCCAGATTATTGAGTATTCACCCCGTATTCCCTATGTCGATACTTTGCAATTACCTTCATAACCTTTCTCATTGGATTCAGCGCCAGACCATTTAGTTCGAGCGTGATCCTTCGTTCACCCAACAGCCAGCCGTAATATTGGACCGGCAGGTGAAGAAACTTCGATCGAAGGTCTTGCCATCAGTGAAGGTATTTGGGTGTATCCCAAACGGTTAAGAGATCACTTGGGAGGCTGAGGACGAGATGCGGAAGATGTTCCCTCATCCCTACGAAGGTATGTGTAGCTTTGTATTTTAAAATTCGGGGACGAATTTTCTTTAAGGGGGGAAGATTGTAACACCTTAGGTCGTGTTTAAGGGTTAATTATTTTTAATAGATAGTTTTTGGTAAAATGTTTACCAAATCAAGTTTCAGATATTTTATTCTAATTAATTAATATTTTATTAGGATTTTTCTAGACACACACACACACTTGTGCATGTTAACTAGGGTTTAGATTTAGGGTTAAAAGCATGATTAGCAACCATGGTGGGTTAACCTATTTGTATTAAGTGTTTTGGGATTTAATTGGGTTTTATTTATTTGTGTGTTTTGTTTATTTGAATTTCTTTTCTTTTTGTTTTGTTGACTTGGTGCATGAGAGAGGGAGTATGGGCATGGCTTGAGCCATGCTCATTAAATGAAGAGAGAGGGAAAGAGAGAGGGGGTTGTTGACTTGGGGACTCATTTTCTCACTCTCACTTCACATTCTCACAACACTCTCTCACACACACACACCCAGCTGAGAGAGAGAGAGGCAGCAGCTGCAGAAGCATCATCAGCAGCCACAGCACCAGCATCAGCTGCAGAAGCATCAGCATCAGCAGCACCTACAGCATCAACAGCAGCTGCAGCATTAGCAGCAGCACAGCAGGCAGCAGCAACAACAACAGCTCACCTCTTCTCCTCCTCCCTCTTCCTGCTTATTAGGGTCTAGTAAGGTATAATCTTTGAGCCTAACCCTCTAGATTTCTTAACTTACGCAAGATTTGCTTCGGCTTGTGTAAAAAGTGAGATTTTGTGCTTGAAATGGTGAATTGTGTGGACTTATGGTTTAGTGCTGTTAGTATTGGTTAACCTAGCATAATTAGGTGTTATTAAGACCGTGTAAACCTAGTTAGACCCCAGATTACACCAAAATACCATAGGGTTTCTAATTGTGCAAATTTAGTGTTTTTAAGTGAACGTTTTGGATTTCTGTGATCTGCTATAGGCCCGAGTAGTTCAGGTTGAAATTGAGTTAACTGGAGCTTGTATACAAGGTATAGACCACACCACCAGAGCACGAGACCCCCACCCCATAGTGAGGCCGCCGGTTTATTCATTCTGGCCGCAATTTACGGCCAGATAGGGGAATTTTTGGGTGATGTTTGCATGGGTAGGAGTTTGTTGTTATTTCTAGGCCAGTGGTATGTATAGTTTTGTAAGTTGTTAGTCTGGTTAGAATTTAGGACGTTATATCGTATTTCTAGTACGTTTGGTTCGCGCGATACGCGCGATACGCGAGAGGGTTCCATGATTCAGCGTATCGCGGCGTGTCGGGGTTAGTTTTAGACGAGTGCACACGTTTAGCGTATCGTACACACGCGCGTTTAGTTTGCGACGCGAGCGTATCGTTTGACTTCGATATCGCGTTTTGCGAGTTAGTTGCTTATATATGGATTCTTATGTAATTCCAGGTTCGCAGGCGGGTACGTCGGACGAAGCTAAGAAAGGGAAGCGGGTGGTCGGCTATGAGTAGCGCACAACCAGTTGAGTAGATTTAACATCTACGGGGAAATCACCCGTATGGCGTTATGCGTCAGGGCGTCTTAGGATATTTAGTATAGATGTTCATATGGACTGTAGTAGCTTACCCTTTTGTTGTATATTGAAATGATAGCATAGGACACTGCACTGTCACTAGCGGTTCAAGTCGCACGAGCACGATTGATATGCTACACTCACACCGTTAGTGATTGCCGTGACACTCACATCATAGGATTGCTATAAATCATATATCATGCATACTGTATATTCATACCAGTGCACACATATATTGATATCTTCATACCTGCGCACATACACACTGTATATTCATACCAGTGCACACATATATTGATATCTTCATACCTGCGCACATGCACACTATATATTCATACCAGTGCACACATATATTGATATCATCATACCTGCGCACATGCACACTGTATATTCATACCAGTGCACACATATATTGATATCTTCATACCTGCGCACATGCACAGTGTTTATTCATACCTGTGCATACATATATTGATATCTTCATACTTGCTTAGATTACGCATTGAGATACGTTGTTTCTATGTTAATTCTGGATTTGGGGAACCGTGGATATTTCAAAGTGAATATTTAATTATTTAAAAACCCGGTTTCCCTTGATTTGATATTTCGGTGCGTCCACCATGTGTTTTCTCGGTACTAGAGTGATATATGTGAACCCGAATCGAGGAGTTGGATGAGGCCGATTACGGGTACATGGTGGACCCGGTATGGTACCCCGGGGCGAGAATGGTTTTGCTGTGTAGTAGACGGTGAGCCTGGCAGAGAGACTACTACCTACCGGTGATTGGTTGGACCTGGCGGTTATCCGGAGGATACCGACCAGAGTCGATGGATGGATACGGGACGACTCGTACTGCCGGGGCCGAGGGCCGATACCGCAGACAGAGCCCGTGGGCGGATCCGGACTGACGGATGCCCTATACAGGAGGATTTGCGTGTCGATGCTTGGCACGAGTATTTCTTAATATTTTGCGTGCCGATGTTGGGCACTCACGATTATATGAGATTTACAGGATTTGAAGACCGAGGAGGATGACGACACCTGAGTAGTATTGGGATTTGGGTGCATTGATGGGTACCGATTATACTTTCCATGATGACATTCCGTGTAGATGTTATATTTCCCATGCTCTGTATGTAGTAATTGATATCTCATCCTGTATCTATTGTACCTGACATAGTACACATGCTTGCACGATCATTGCATACCCTGTTCATTCTATATAGGGTGGTTAGACTGCATTGCTATACCTGATCATCACATTTCTTGCTCTTCACATGGAGATGTTATTAGATCACACTTGTTGCATGTTTTGAGCATCCAGTTCATCATATAGATGTTATCTGTTGATATAGGTTAGAGTATCGTTGCACGTGCATACTCGCGATTACCTTTATATGTTATCTTCTATTCACGAGTTGGCAACTCACGCCTGTTGTGCCACAGTGTTTACAGGTTGCCCTTCGGAGTAGTCGCAGCAGGCTGCGTTCTTGCATCTTTTCGACACAGATACCCCTACAGTTGGTGTACTAGCTCTTTTGCTGAGAGGTGGGTTTTGTGCGGTATCTGATTATCTTTCAGTTATGTACATTGTTGTATCTAGTACTCATTATCTACCACTTATGTATTGACTTAGAGACCAGTTGTGAGGACGATGTATATTATTTTGTATTCTGGCGTCGAGCTCGTTGTGAGCCGACATTACTTATGCAGTTTTTTCTATCTGTCATGTTTTCCATTGATGCTCATTTTCTTCGCTACGGCGTCGTATATTGTTATCTTAGTAATTGGTTCTATTAAATGCTTAAATCATTCTATACTTTTACTGGTTTGATTTCTGGGTGTTCGGCTTACTTAGTAGCGTTACGCCTGTAAACGTTACGTGGTTAAGTGCCGGTCACGGGCCAATCTTTGGGTCGTGACAATAGCATTCGATGATTTCATGTATGAGGTCATCGAAGATTTTCGTCATGGCCCTCTGATAGGTGGCACCGGCGTTCTTTAGACCGAAAGGCATCACCTTGTAGCAGAATATACCCAAAGGGGTCCGGACTGCGGTATGCTTCTGGTCCTCAGGATGCATCTTTATCTGATTGTATCCTGATGAGCCGTCCATGAAGGAGAAAACTTTATGAGTGGATGTATTATCTATCATCAGCTCAATGACCGGTACTGAAAAATCGTCCTTTGGGAAAGCTTTGTTGAGATCCCGAAAGTCTATGCATACACGCACCGTCCCATTTTTCTTCATGACCGGGACGATGTTGGCGATCCAATCAGGATATTGAACCTCTTGGATAAAAACGGAGTCGATTAGATTTTTGACTTCGGCATTGATGCTCATCTCAAGCTCGAGCCGCATTCTTCTCGGTGCTTGTTTGATCGGCTTGACGTCCGGAGATATCGCTAATCTGTGCACAGCTATTTCTGGATCTAGCCCCGGCATCTCGGAGTAGTTCCATGCAAAGCAGTCTTTATGCTGCATGAGCACGTCTTTAAGCGTAGCTACCCTTTCTTCAGACAACAGCTCACTGACGAATGTCGGTCGTGCGTCACTTGCCGTCCCTAAATTAATCTTTCTGAGGTTGTCTGCAGTAGTATGTATCCCATCTTCCAGCTTTTTTGGCGCCAATGGAAACTCTGATATCATTTCGTCATCATTGTTTTTGAAGCACCAGAGGAGGTCATCCATATTCTCGAGTCCTTCTACTGACAACATTATCATATAACAAGTACGAGATCGCTTCCAAGACCGATGTTGATCTGGTTCTACTCTTGCTGCAGGCGCGGCTTTTGGTTCATGCTTCTGTGGTGGAGTTACCCTCCAGCTCCTGGATAGAGCAAACTTGCCTTGCTGATACTAGTCTTCGACCCATTCTTTGAATGTGAAGCAGTCTTCTAGAGGATGTCCTATTGCTCGGTGATAGGAGCAATAATCTGGGTGATTAACTTCACCTGCTTGCTCGGGGTGCTTACACTTCGGGAGGGTAATCATTTGATGTTTTATGGAAAGATCAAGTATCTTCTGTGTCTTGTCCTGGGGAAAAGAGTATGCTTGACCCATCTTCTTTATAAGAGACGAATCCGGATTGCTCGATTCCCGATCGCATAGCTTCTTGATCCCGCTTTGTCGCTGTCGAACGCCTTTCCCGTTCTTTGATTTATTTTGTCCTCTACGTCGGGCCTTTTGTATGACGGGTTGACAAGGAAGAGCATTTTCATTTTTCGCAACCTGCTGAAGGAGGCGCTGAGTTCTGGCTTTCTCATAGATGGCCATTTCGCGATTATGATCGTCTCGAACCTTTTGACCCGCTTTCCTTAAAAGCTTGTCCATCTGTTCTTCAAATGACGGACTTGGCATTTTCACAGCAGGAGCTCATTCTGGTTCAGGGTTAGCATCTTCCCACAGAGCATCTCCGTCTTCATCAAAGTCATGTATGACGTAGCAGTCGCGGAATAGCTACCGTTTCTTGGATCGAACATATCCAAGCCCGATCGTTTCCATTCTCCCGTTGGGCAACTTTCGTTGAGTTCCGGGAACGTTCCAGATCCTGTTATAGAACCGTGCTTGTCAAGCAGTTTGCTTAAAGAGTACACCTTGGCGTCTCAAGAGTCTCTTTAGTCCGTCTGTGTAATATCTGGGCAAACGGATGGGCTGGAGCCTTGTCAAGTGTAGAATCCGCGCCATGCCAGATTTCTTTCTCCACTTTGGTTTCTCCGGATTGGTAGAACAGGATCGCCTTTTCACCCTTTCGCCTGGGAGGGAAGTAGAATGTCTGCAGTTCCTGCACACTATAGGCATTAAGTGCATCGAGCTCATTGTAATGCTCCCGCGGAACCATGGCAACTTGCAAACTTTGATCTTCATCGGCGAAGATTTGTATCGATGGCCTAGCGGAGAATACAGAATTGACTTCATCTTCCGAGTCGCTGCCGAAGACCAACATAGGGGTGGGCGGTCCGAGCTTGTTGCATTAGGGCGGCCCTGAATAAACTATTTCTTCTTTGTCCTCGGTGCCACTCCTGAAGACTGGAATAGTGATGATAGCTTTGTTCTTGTCCTCCGATTTGCGACATCTTTCCGTGTCTTCGAAATCTGGTAGGAAGTATTTTGCATCCTCATATTTGGGGACTTCATTTACTGAGAACGAGTTAAGCTCCTCTGTTACGGTATACTCGAGACCATCCTTGAAATAGTTCATACACCGGTGTTGTGTAGAAGGGATGATATTGTACTCGTGTAACCAAGGCCTATCGAGAAAGCGTTGTAGCAAGTCTTGGCATCAATGACATGAAACTTGATGTCAGTGACCAGTAGCCCAAAGCGCAGCATCGGTATCACAGACCCGAGCGTCCGTGATGACTGGGAGTCAAACCCGGAAATGGTGATTTTATCACGAGCGAGGTGCTGAACGCTCATGCAGATTTCCTTCAACACTCTCATATTGAGGAGATTGACGGAGGACCCATTATCAACTAGGATTTTGCCTATCTTGATGCCATGACAGTACCCGGAGACATAAAGGGGACGGTTATGTTCGCATGTCCCAAGGAGGAGATCTTCATCGCCGAAAGTGATATCGGCCGTATGCACTTCTTCCAGCTCATCCTTCATCTTTTCTTCGGCGTGGAAAGCTTGGAATTGGTCGGGCTCTTGTAATGCCTAGATCAGAGAATCTCTCGCCTCTTTGGATAGCAGAAGGGCGTCGAGAATGCTTAGGTGCGAAGGTAGCTTTCTCAAGTGTGCCAGAACGTTGTAGCCCACCTTGTTTTTCTTTGGCGGGTCCTTGGCTGTCTGCTCTTTGACGACTTGATCTTCTACGGCGATATCCTCAGGGACTTTTTCTTTCCCCCTATCTTTTCTATTCGACCCACTGTTCGCGGGCCCGAGATTCTTTTCGGGCAGCGTATGATTGCGCAGCTGAATGTTCTCACAGCTCTTCGTGTTTTCCTCTTTTCCTGAGGTGGATTCTTTAAAGAGAGGGCCAAGGGTCATTTCTTCTTCAGAGTCGCTCCCGAAGGTGAGAACTTGCGATCCCCCAGCATCGACCATGTAACAGTTGTCGGTAGTTCATTTACGTTCCTCGATCGTATTTCTTTGCTCCCGAAGAGTTTTGCGTTTCATCCGCTTGAAATGTTGTCGGTGAGCAACATATCCCTGCCATAAGTTTTTAAAAGCGTTTCACTCTTCGGTGGGGTGCGCAATCTTTCGATGGTATAAGCAGTAGCCAGGATGTATTTCCGCTTCACCAGGAGTGTTTCCTTCGGAGGGTGGCGGCTTCATTCCCATTAATATGGCTTTGGAGAACCTCTTCATCGTCTTGAACCTGCTTTTATTTGCGGCGGATGTACTTCGATCTGGTGGGAGTGTTTCAACCTTTTTGTCCAGTCGCCGGCGTTTGGCTTTTTCAAATATGGCCATCTCACACTCTTGAGCAGATTTGCTTTTAAGAAGAGCTTCGTTCATGAATGCATCAATCATTTCGTCCGATGGCCCTAGAAGTTTCGGCTCAGGATCTATCCCCAGTTTCTCTGCAAATGGAGCTTCTTCATCGTTTATCGACGAGTGAGAGATCACATGGCAACTTGCCATGTAATCTTCAGATTCATCCGACGAGTCTTCTCCGTTGTCATCATCTCCATCCTTATGAACGTGGTTGAGAAATTCTTGTAGTATGACTGGGGTCCGCGCCTTCTGGTTATATTCTTTCAGCGCGTCAATCTGTTTTTGAAGGTCCATGCGCTTGTCACCATGCTTCACGGGCTTTTTGGTCTTCTTCTTCTTCTTCGAAGACTTTGACAGCTGGGTGTGAGCGCTTTAACTATTACCACAAATTTTTGGAGTTGGGCGCGGTTTCAACATTCCCTCGATAATCTCGGGTTCCAGTGGATTCTTCCACCTGATTTCCGGGCATGTGTGGAGATCCTTCAGCATTCTTTTTGTTTTGGCAGAAAGAGAGATATCGCACAGAGCTTCTTCTACGAAAGAACATGATGCCCTCGGTGTGTCCGTCTTCTTGGGAGCGTGTGGCTGTGGTGGGTTCACCTTCCAATTCTCTAACAGGGCAAATTTTCCCTGTTGGTATTGATCTTCGATCCAGCCTTTAAAGACGAAGCAATCTTCAATTGGATGGCTTACCGTTTGATGGTAGGGGAAATAATTGGGACTATTAGCCTCGCCGGGTTGCAACAGTCGTTTTGGATTCGGCAAATTGATGAGCCTGTTGCGCACCGCTAGCTCGAACAATCTCTTCGTTTTGTCCTGGGGAACTAATAAGGGCGCTTCATCTTCTCATTATAGAATTGTCGTCTCTCGTCTAGTCGATCCGTTAATTTTGGGCCACTGGGCTGCTGTTGAGTATTCACGGCGAAAGTCTCCTTCCCTTTACCCTTTTCGTTCTGCGGCTCCGGTTTTAAAGGAGACGGTCTATGACCCATCTGGTCCATTTGGGCCAGTTTGTCGATCAAGGCCTGGAACGTGGTCGGCTTGAAGAATATCATGAATTGGGAAATAGTTGCTTGAGAGTCAAGAGTGCCCACGAACATGCCCACTGCCGGCGCTTCCCCGATGCGCTGCTCACATTTTGACCATAAATTTCTCCATCGTATTGCGTATTGCACCCACGTTTCACCTGGCTTCACCCTGGCATTGATCAATGCCGTTATTGTGGTGCGTTCACTAGCACTCGGAAAACGCTGGGTGAATAATAGCTCCATCTCTGTAAATCTTGACGGAGTTGTTTGGAAGTTCAGAATACCATTCGAATGTCGTCTTCGACAAGCTACCAACAAACTGGCGGAGCAGAAGTTTATCATCACTCCCGGTGTTGCCGCACAAGGCTCAGAATTGAGCGACATGCTGATGTGGATTCCCCGTCCCTTTATATACATGAAATTTAGGGATCGTATATCCCGGCGGGTACCTTATTTGGTCATACCATCCTGGATATGGTCGCCCAGTTTTAACAATTTAGCCGGCCGCTTCATTCGCCTGGTGAGCTCGTATTTGCTAAGCAATGTAATCATCAAGAGCGGCCTTGGAGTTGGTCTCCTCCTTGGCTGCTGAAAGAGCCGGAGGGGGGTTCGATGTCTCCCCTCTGTCGTCTTCAATGATAATCGGGGGGTTTTCAGCCGGTGGTTCTGGCTGTAACATCATCCCGACCATGTCTTGGAACAAAAGAGCCATTCGTTTTATATTGGTTGCCTGCTCCACGGCCTCTTTTTCTTTCCTCTCGAGCATTCTTCGGAGGAAATCAGCATCAGTTTCTTGTTCCTGACGTTGCTCTGAGGTCTCCGGATTGTCTTTCGGCCCAGTGAGTGCGGCCATTGCAGTTAGCATCTCCTGAAGTTTCTGCTGCTGCTGCTCCTGAGCCTTTGTTATCGATCGGGTAAGCGGTCAATGACCCATAGAAGCACAGCTTTCCTCTTTTTCGGAAGCCATATAAACAGTATGCACCATCATGCCCCCAGACTTGGGGCGTTCAGGTTCGATGTCTTTGCGGTTCGTCGCGAACACAGGGGCTTTCTCCGGCCTCCTTCTCTTTTGAGCGGTTGACGTTGAGGGAGCCGTTGCAGCGGGCACCCAGACGGATGACGCCTTCTGTGGTACCAAGAGATGTCTCTTTTCTTGCTGAGCTTTGAGCTTCTTTGGCTGGCGAGAGTAGTCCTGGTTAATCACCGATTCCTGGACCTGTCGCCAGACTTTATAAATTTTGGAGGACAGCCGCTGAGGGGGCTGCTCCGTATTCTTTTCTTTAGTAATCTCCATAGGTGGAGGAGATCTCTTCAGCACGGCAGTCGGAGAGTTCTTGCGAACTCTCTTAAGCGGTTCAAAGCTGTTCCCAGTTGGAACAACAGCATTGATTTCCACCATCGGAGTTGGCGGAGTTAGTCCAGAAGGGGAGCTGCTCACACTCTTCCTTACTCGGCGCCTGTGGCGACGTCGAGCATGTCGTGCAGATGGGATTGTCTCAGCTGTAGGGGTGACTTCGTCATGCCCCCTGTGTTGGCGAAGGGTTGTCGCCGGCGTCAGCCTCTTAAAGACCGATGTCCGTTGAGAAGCAACGTCCAATTTGTCCAAGACAGACCACTGGGCAGGGGAAGCAGCTTTGGGAACTTCGCCTGGAGCAGGAGCCAGAATGGCCAGCCTTATGAAGACTGACTTCTTGGCTGAAGAAGCCTCTCCGATGATTTTGTCTGCTTAAACCAGGATGGCTATCAGCTTAGGGATGGCTGCTTCAGGTATCATGGGCTTGTTAGCGTTCTGGCCCAGTCTGCTGAAAACTGAGGCAGTGGAGTTAAGCGACCCGTTGAGAGGGGCCACTGTAATGGCAAGTCGATCAAAGACCGACTTCTTTGGGGCTTCTTGCGGCAGCATCAGGGCATTGAAGCTCATGGGTGGGATCATGGTCCCAAAGAACAGTCCAGTGGTAGCCTGAGTGATTTGCTCCACCGGCATCTTGAATGGTGAGGCCGCTTGGGGCCCGTAAGTCACTCCCCCGGACGGGATGGAGCGAGAGTTGCAGTTGCAGTTAGTGCAGGTTGAAGCTATTGATCTTCTGTTTTCTGCACGGAGCAAGACACCAAATCTTAGTACCTCGAACCCAAGGGCAACCATATTAAACCGCGATTCGTTCGCGAACACGACACACGAAGTGTGCAGTGGAAAGAGAAAAGGTCCCACCGGGAGTGCCAGAATTAATTCCCCGCCGAAACACGGAGACGGGGATGTTGGGACGACATGTCCTGAATTCCGAGGGCAGATGCTAATTGGTGTTATCCGTCCACCTCTCCGAAGATGCCAAGTTGATTTATGGCACCATGTATCGAAGGTTTAAACGGATGCGGCCGATATAGCAGACTTCGTCAGATTCCCCCTCGTTGAGGGGTTTTTGATTATGGGGACGCTCTTCCCTGCAGGCGCAAGCCCCTGCAGTTAATTACGCTTGTTAGGTCCACGTTACCTCTTCCGGTACTTTCGGGGTTGCGGAAACGGTAAAACAAAAATTTTTCTAGACTTGGTAACATGGACCGTAAAAGCCGGATTTTTGCTAAACTACACACTAGCATCCTAACTAGAGATTTATCTACTCGGTTAGGGGTTATACCTCAACTTGAACTCCTTCTCTTCTTGTTGTTCTTCTCCTTGCTTGCTCCGAGGGTTGATCCGGACTTTGGTCACCTCCGCGGCCTCCTTGAGTCGAAGACGATCCACCCGAGATATGTACACCGAGCTCCACCTCGAGCTGAGGTAACTAGGGCAAAGAGATTGCTAGTCTAGAAGCCCTAGGTTGTGTAGAAGTGGTAGAGGGATGGTTTTGTCTTTGTGGGATCTTTATCTCTCAACACATGAGATCAAAAGATGAATCAAGAAGAGGAAGAAGGAGGAGCTAGCAACCATGGTGCATTTCTTTTCTTCTCACTAGAAAAAGGCAAGAGAGAGAATGAGAAAGAAATTGTGAGCTAAAGAAAAATGAACCATGGTTCAATAATGCAAAAACATTATCATTACTAATCCCATCAAGATAAAGTTTGATGGCTACATTGAAATGACCATTATCATAATCAAAATAGAAAAAGAAAAAGAAAAGAAGAGTGTAGATCCCTCTTGAAAGTCAATGGTCAACACGGTCAACCGATCAACAAAGCTAAGAGAGGTCATGGCGGTCAAATGGTAAATGCAATTAGCCATCATCAAATTATCACTAAAAGGATTAGTAAATGATGTCCGCGGCTCATAATGGTTTTGACCAAACGAACTGCCAAAACCCTAATGAGTCCGAATCAACTGTCAAAAACCCTAATGAGCCTGCCACATAACGGTTTTGGCCGAACCAACTGCCAAAACCCTAATGAGGCACCTCCTCCTTCATTGCTCCGGAAAACTGTGCATACACACCTGTATCCGCATTCCGTAGAATGCGGAAGCACAGAAGACAAAACAAATCCATCCGTGCAATACTAGGATCCGGCTTAAACCAAAGCCTACTAGCATTGCCTGCCCGAACACCATATGCACACAAGTGCACGTAAGTGATCGCAGCCCTGCCGTAAATCCATACGGCCTCTACACGTTTCGCTCAGTGCAGGGAAACTCTCTGTGTGGGACTCTAAAGACTCGACACTACGCTGGCAGTGGGTTTAACCACGGACCACAAGCGGCACTAGCTGTACGTAACGGTCCCCAGGTAGATGTCGATAAGAAGGCCGATGAGGTAAACCCTTCCGAACTCCTACTGAGCCAATTTGTGACAATCTCCGTACATTCCGGTCTATTCGTCTGATACATCGCATGGCGGGCCTAGGGGTGCGGTAAACGTCAGTCCCCTAATAGCGGTACAAGTCGTGTAGGAGTGAAGCCCAGAACACCCTGAGATAACACTGGAAACCTACCATTATATCTCGCTTGCCCTGGCCAGGGACTACTCATGTAATGGCTCTCCTAGACACAGCGCGATGTCAACCCCCAATACCGGGAGAGACGAATCCTTTCTAACCGTCACTGCCTCCAAGTGCTTCGGGACTGCACCCAACTACTACCTGTTTGCACGACTCAGTAGAGCCGTGGTAGGGTAGTAATCAAAGAACAGTGGGAACACACTCGAGGCGAAGTGATAGTGTCAAGTCAGCGGACTAAGCTCTACTCATGTCACCTGGGAACTGATAACTGACGATAGGTATAATACCAACCATCAGTTCCCGACGAGTCATGTCCAGTGTACTCGTAACCTAACGAGCACCCGCATACTATCTCAAGTATGACGTACTGACGGCTGTGGGACAGACCGTCTCCCGTGCTGGGATGAGAAGCGCATACGCTAGTCTACTCCGGAGTATCGATACCCTATCTCGATAATCCCACGATTAGGGACGTGTATAAGGATGTGCTTGTGGATTACCCAGCCCCACGAGTGTGATCTCCATCACAACGCCGGTAATCAAGCAAAGATCCTAAGGTCTCTACAATTGCGTATAGGTGATATAATAAAGAAACACACATGTACACATTAAAGCAAAGACAAACCAAGTAGCATACTACTATATCGAGCAAGATTGTCTGTACAACTGTGAATATCCCAAGCTTCCATCAAGTAATATACATACTAGTATAATACAGTAATGGCCTCTAGGGAAAATACACTATCAATCTCCCACTTGCACTAAGACCATGTACTGGCGTATCGAAGACCTATCATCTCGATCAGCCGCTCCAACTGAGTCTGGGGTAAGGCCTTCTTGAATGGGTCCGCTGTGTTGTCCTTTGTGTCCACTCTCCGCACCTCGATCTCCTGGCGATCAATGATCTCCTTGATCAGGTGATACCGCCTTAAGATGTGCCTGGATTTCTGATGGGACCTTGGTTCCTTCGCTAAAGCTATAGCCCCATTATTATAGCAATACAAAGGTATTGGGTCAACAATGGATGGAACCACCTGAAGTTCACTAATGAACTTCTTCATCCAGACCGCCTCTTTTGCGACATCGCTTGCAGCAATGTATTCAGCCTCCATCGTCGAGTCTGCGACGGTATCCTGTTTGGAACTCCTCCAATATACCGCCCCTCCGTTGAGGGTAAATATAAAACGCGAGACAGACTTGCTGTCATCTTTGTCACTCTGGAAGCTTGAATCGGTAAAGGACTCGACCCTGAGGTCTCCATTACCGTAAACCAGGAACATCTCCTTAGTCCTTCTCAGGTACTTGAGAATGTTCTTCACTGTTGTCCAGTGGTCCTCACCTGGGTTTGACTGATACCGGCTTACCGCACTCAGCGCGTAAGCTATATCTGGTCTTGCACATAGCATCGCATACATTATAGATCCTACCGCCGAAGCCTAGGGTATAGTGCTCATGCGAACCCTCTCCTCGTCAGTCTTAGGAGACATCTTCTTGGAGAGGGTAATTCCGTGCAATGCTGGTATGTTACCGCGCTTTGAACCCCCCATACTAAATCTCTTTAGTACGGTCTCTATGTACCTGGACTGCGAAAGTCCCAGTAGTCTCTTGGATCTATCTCTATAGATCTTGATCCCCAGAATGTACGAGGCATCACCCAGGTCCTTCATGGAGAACCGTTGTGACAAAAATAGCTTGACCGATTGTAGCATAGGAATGTCATTTCCTATCAACAGAATGTCGTCCACGTACAAGACTAGGAATACGACAGTTCGTCCTACAATCTTCTTATAGACACAAGGTTCATCCTCGTTCTTGATGAAATCAAATTCCTTGATTGCCTCATCAAAACAGATGTTCCAGCTCGGCGATGCCTGCTTTAATCCATAAATGGATTTAAGCAACTTGCATACCTTCCCGCTGCTCCCACTGTCTACGAAACCTTCTGGCTGATCCATGTAAACGTACTCTTCCAAACAACCGTTTAGGAAAGCCGTTTTAACATCCATCTGCCAGATTTCATAGTCATGGAAGGCGGCAATGGCAAGTAGGATTCGAATGGATTTGAGCATAGCCACCGGAGAAAAAGTTTCGTCATAGTCCAAACCAGGTCTTTGACGAAAACCTTTTGCAACGAGTCTAGCCTTATAGGTTTCCACCGGCCCATCTACACCAAGTTTCCATTTGTAGATCCATTTGCATCCAACGGGTTTTACCCCAGGTGGAGCAATATCTAAGGTCCACACTTTATTGGCGTACATGGACTCCATTTCGGATTGCATTGCTTCCTGCCACTTATCAGAGTCCTTACTGATAATGGCCTGCCTGAAACTGGTAGGGTCATCTTCTTCCAAGATGCAATCCTCTCGATCCCCGTCTATGAGAAAACCGTAGTATCTCTCGGGCGGATGAGAAATCCTACCAGATCTGCGGAGTAGCTGAGGTTCGTCTGGGGTTATTGAATCTAGCGTTCCTCCAAATTTTCAGTTATATTTTGTGGTCGCTGAATTTCTTCCAGTTCTACCGAACTCCCACTAGTTTCTTTTGCAAGAAACTCCCTTTCTAAGAAAGTAGCGTGGCGAGATACAAACACCTTCTGTTCCTCAGTGTGGTAGAACAGATATCCTAGTGAGTCTTTAGGATATCCCACAAATTTACACAGAACTGACCGTGCCTCCAGTTTGTCCGGTTTCTGTGTTTTCACATAGGCCGGACAACCACATATCTTAAATCGCTTAAGATACGGATTTCTCCCACTCCATATTTCATATGGAGTCCTAGGCACAGATTTGGATGGAACATAATTCAGTCGGTATGCTGCTGTCTGAAGCGCATGTCCCCAAAATGAAAGAGGCAACTCGGCACTACTCATCATGGAGCGAACCATATCCAATAGGGTACGATTCCTCCGCTCCGAAACACCGTTGTGCTGTGGTGTATAAGGAGGAGTAAGCTAAGAGAGAATACCATTCTCTTTTAAGTAATCTAGGAATTCCTTGCTTAAGTACTCCCCTCCTCTATCAGACCGGAGGATCTTGATACTTTTGCCAGTCCGGTTCTCTACTTTCTTTCTGAATTCCTTGAATTTCTCAAAAGCTTCAGATTTTTGTTTTAATCAGATACACATATCCGAACCTAGAGAGATCGTCAGTGAATGTGATGAAGTACGAGAACCCACCCCTTGTATGTATAGACATCAGACCACATACATCACTGTGTATGAGTCCCAAGAGCTCTGTTGCTCTTTCTCCATGTCCGGTGAACGGTGATTTGGTCATCTTCCCTTTGAGACAAGACTGACAAGTTTCATAAGATGAAAACTCGAACGCATTCAAGAGTCCATCTTTATGCAACTTACTCAGTCTTTTCTCTCCGATATGACCAAGTCTACAATGCCACAAGTAGGATTCATTCGTATCTGAATTCTTCCTCTTGTGTGTGTTTTGTATATTGAGAACTGTATTCTGATTTAGAACGTAGATACCATTACACAGTGTACCCTCTACAACCAGTACCTTATGAAGGTAAATGTTCATGATATTTCTATCAAGAACAAAGTTATATCCATCTTTATCGAGTAAAGAAACTGATATGATGTTGCAAACCATGGAGGGTACATAGTAGCAATCGTTCAAAATCATAGTCATGCCATTTGGCAATACTAGGTGATATTCACCGACGGCTGCCGCATTAACTTGTGCTCCGTTCGCTACTCTGAGCGACATATCACCCGGTGCAACTTTCCTACTTTTTCTCAGTCCCTGCAATAAATTACAGATATGAGATCCTGATCCGGTATCAAGTACCTAGGAGGTAGGGCTGACCGTAAAACAGTTCTCAATTACAAGAACACCTGAAGTAGATGCAAAACCATGCTTCTTCTTCAACTGGGTATCTTGGGAATCCATACAATCCCCTTTCTCTTGCTCATACTTATGACTGTTGTCACAAGTTAGAGCTGAACCAACGTTCCCCAGCCACGAATAAGAATTCGGATCGGTCAAGCGATACATTTTATTATCTTGATTAGCGCGTGAAAAGGTTGCTACCTGGAGAGAGAGAAAAGAAACACTCAGCGTGCGCTCTTGCAAGATTAGATTGGTTTATTAGTTTATCTAACCAGGATGTCTCCCACTGTTTCCTCAAATTCTTTCTTAAAACCTTTTAAAAGAAGAACTAGCCGGGATTTAATTCACGTCACAATACTTGCTTAACCTTTCAGCCAGGCTAGTGTCGGTACTTCGAGGGAGGTTTTCCAACGCTTTCGCGAAGTTCCTTAATTTAAGAACCTCTTTTCCCTGGGGGCGTAGCCCCGCTAACACCTTTCTAGACACCTACTAGGTTTATAGCATTGATTGTTAAGAGAAATAATCTCCTGAGAGTAATCCAACTCATCAGTGGGATCGGGATCCAACTATCATTGTGTGATGATCTAGATGGAATCCACTCTAGTCACCACACTCCAGAAGGTATGCTAAATCTGCAAGTTTCAGTTTCTTTTGAAACTCCCGATGTGGTTTTTGCCCCTAGGACCCAAGTGATCTTGACGGAGTCAACAAATCAAAGAGACCTAGTAAAGTTCAGCCCGTCATTATCTAGATTGCATTAAACCCACCCGCATAACCCTTGACGGAGTCAACAAGGTTATACGACTGTCCTAATCAATCCCATATACCGATACAAACAAGCAGCACTTAGCTACCGTACACTACGCCTTGACGGAGTCAACAAATGCAGCACGAATACTAAGTGTTACTTTTAAGAAATGACGGAGGGCTACGGCTGGGTTTTTGGCGAAAAACCCGTTAATGTAATGAACATGATATCGTTGAAGGAACCTGGTAATCTTTTTGAAAATATAGTGGCGAAAACTTTTGCTAAAGAGGTCACTCCCTGTGAAGGGATCTCGGCTCTTTCCTCGTCGAGTGAGGTGCTGGGCATTCGTAAGATGAATACCTCGATGCAAAGCAAGAATAATCGACTATGGTGAAGTTATTACCCTGACGCAAACTTTTTGTCCAAGGGGTCACTCCCGATGAGGGGATCTCGGCCCTTGCCTCGTCGAATGAGGTGGTGGGCATTCATAACCGAATACCTCGTTGCAAAACAAAAAGTGAACGTCCTTGTAATAACAGCTTTTTTGAAAAATTGTTCCAACAACGTCTTTTAGGTTTATTTTCTTGCATTAGTTCTTTTAATTCGTCCCATTATTTAAATCCTACCATTGCAGAAAACAACTAAAATATGACGTACGCTTATGGCATTCGCATTCGCCACGGGGCCCCGTCATCACCCGTTAGGTTACTTAACTAACGACAGAGCGGGGGCTGGGCTAGCGCGGCTGAAAAACATAAGCAACGCCTAAATAGTTATTATATATAGATATACAGCAATGATAGCCAATCCGGATCACAGATGAACGCTTTGGATATACTAGGAACCCGCGATTCGTTCGAGCCTGCAACGAAACGCGGATTACACGGTCGCGATAAATAGCCAATACCCCACCCAAGACCCCTACGGGTGCGGCAAACTACCCGCCAAGTACCCGAAGCGAAGCAACCTCCCTCAACACCGTGAGTAGGCCACTCGGCACTTCGAGATACCCGGTAGTTTGTGCACCCCCTCCATGGGTCTATCCTAGGAGCAAAAACAGTAAAAAGAATTATAAAATGACGGCTACAACCCCGACCCGGTTGTGCGGCCATACAAAGAATATTACATCAATTTACAAATTTATTACATGAATGAAAGAAAAAGAAACTCTCATCTCACATCCATCCCGGCTATTCATCCGCGACAATCCAACGAGTTCATATACACATACCATCAACAACACAGATCACAGATATGTATAACCCCCACTAATCGATGTATAGCGATTACTAAACGTTCAATACATATATAACATTACAGATATAACCATTAGCCAAAGTCTACAGAACATCGACAAAAAAATACGGATTTTTGAGCCCCAAAAATAAATTTTTCTTTCTGGAAAATCTGGGCAGAAAAGTCATAAACCAAAAATCACAAAATACCCAAATAAGAACACTGCAGCAAACAGGATCCCAAACCGAGTTAACTCGGCCGCGGTTCCGCGGCATAAGCAAGCTTATGCCGCGGTTCCGCGGCGCTTTAACCGAGTTGGGGGAACATTTTTCTGCAGTGGTCTACAAAAAGCCTGAGCCAATTTTTAGTGTATGATTCATTAATTTTGGAACAGATCTAAAAATCGGCAGAAACTTGAAATTTCCGGGTTGTTTTGCGGTTTTTCGTCCGGTCGAAATTCTAAATACTTTGCTAACATGCTAGGGTGTGTTTAGTTAATCTCTGATACCACTGTTAGGTCCACGTTACCTCTCCCGGTACTTTCGGGGTTGCAGAAACGGTAAAACAAAAAATTTTCTAGACTTTGTAACATGGACCGTAAAAGCCGGATCTTTGCTAAACTACACACTAGCATCCTAACTAGAGATTTATCTACTCGGTTAGGGGTTATACCTCAACTTGAACTCCTTCTCTTCTTGTTGTTCTTCTCCTAGCTTGCTCCGAGGGTTGATCCGGACTTTGGTCAACTCCGCGGCCTCCTTGAGTCGAAGACAATCCACCCGAGAGATGTACACCGAGCTCCACCTCGAGCCGAGGTAACTAGGGCAAAGAGATTGCTAGTCTAGAAGCCCTAGGTTGTGTAGAAGTGGTAGAGGGATAGTTTTGTCTTTGTGGGATCTTTATCTCTCAACACATGAGATCAAAAGATGAATCAAGAGGAGGAAGAAGGTGGAGCTAGCAACCATGGTGCATTTCTTTTCTTCTCACTAGAAAAAGGCAAGAGAGAGAATGAGAAAGAAATTATGAGCTAAAGAAAAATGAACCATGGTTCAATAATGCAAAAACATTATCATTACTAATCCCATCAAGATAAAGTTTGATGGCTACATTGAAATGACAATTATCATAATCAAAATAAAAAAAGAAAAAGAAAAGAAGAGTGTAGATCCCTCTTGAAAGTCAATGGTCAACATGGTCAACCGGTCAACAAAGTCAAGAGAGGTCATGGGGGTCAAATGGTCAATGCAATTAGCCATCATCAAATTATCACTAAAAGGATTAGTAAATGATGTCCGCGGCTCATAATGGTTTTCACCAAACGAACTGCCAAAACCCTAATGAGTTCGAATCAACTGTCAAAAACCCTAATGAGCCTGCCACATAACGGTTTTGGCCGAACCAACTGCCAAAACCCTAATGAGGCACCTCCTCCTTCATCGCTCCGGAAAACTGTGCATACACACCTGCATCCGCATTCCGTAGAATGCGGATGCACAGAAGACAAAACAAATCCATCCGTGCAATACTAGGATCCGTCTTAAACCAAAGCCTACTAGCATTGCCTGCCCGAACACCGTACGCACACAAGTGTACGTAAGTGATCGCAGCCCAGCCGTAAAACCATACGGCCTCTACACGTTTCGCTCAGTACAGGGAAACTCTCTGTGTGGGACTCTAAAGACTCGACACTATGCTGGCAATAGGTTTAACCACAGACCGCAAGCGGCACTAGTTGTACGTAACGGTCCCCAGGTAGATGTCGATAAGAAGGCCGATGAGGTAAGCCCATCCAAACTCTTACTGAGCCTGTATGTGACAATCTCCGTACATTCCAGTCTGTTCGTCTGATACATCGCATGGCGGGCCTAAGAGGGCGGTAAACGTCAGTCCCTTAATAGCGGTACAAGTCGTGTCGGAGTGAAGCCCAGAACACCCTGAGATAACACTGGAAACCTACCAGTATATCTCGCTTGCCCTGGCCAGGGACTACTCGTGTAATGACTCTCCTAGACACGGCGCGATGTCAACCCCCAATACCGGGAGAGAAGAATCCTGTCTAACCGTCACTGCCTCCAAGTGCTTCGGGACTGCACCCAACTACTACCTGTTTGCACGACTCAGTAGAGCCGTGGTAGGGTAGTAATCAAAGAACAGTGGGAACACACTCGAGGAGAAGTGACAGTGTCAAGTCAGCGGACTAAGCTCTACTCATGTCACCTGGGAACTGATAACTGACGATAGGTATAATACCAACCATCAGTTCCCGATGAGTCCTGTCCAGTGTACTCGTAACCTAACGAGAACCCGCATACTATCTCAAGTACGACGTACTGACGCCTGTGGGACAGACCGTCTCCCGTGCTGGGATGAGAAGCGCATACGCTAGTCTACTCCGGAGTATCGATGCCCTCTCTCGATAATCCCACGACTAGGGACTTGTATAAGGATGTGCTTGTGGATTACCCAGCCCCACGAGTGTGATCGCCATCACAACGCCGGTAATCAAGCAAAGATCCTAAGGGCTCTACTAATGCGTATAGGTGATATAATAAAGAAACACACATGTACACATTAAAGCAGAGACAAACCAAGTAGCATACTACTATATCGAGCAAGATTGTCTGTACAACTGTGAATATCCGAAGCTTCCATCAAGTAATATACATACTAGTATGATACAGAAATGGCCTCTAGGGCATATACACTAACAACGCTACCGCATCCCGGTAACAACTTTCTCTTTCTCCAGATGGTCACATCGTGTCGTGGGTGTTTGTTTTATTTTTGGTTGCCCGTGGATTGTATACGGAGACTAATTTATGTTGTCGCCCGTAGGGCGTGGATTAGTCCAAATCCGTATTTTCATAGATTTCGGTTTGGGGGTTGGGTTTAAGGATACGTTAGTCTCATTTGGGACTAAGATCAACATAACATTTGTTAAGGATACGTTGGTCTAATTTTCAGACTAAGATCAGCTTAACGTGATCATTTAGATCCAACAAAAGAGCATTCGGGCTCTATTGTTTAGTTTAGGGACATTGCGGTCGATTACTAGTTTAAGGACATGGTGGTCCAATGTTAGTTTAAGGAAATCTCGGTCCAGGTTAAAGACATCATAGTCCGTGAGTTTAAAGACCTCACAGTCCAGGTTAAGGACGTCATAGTCCGTGAGTTTAATGACCCCACAGTCCAGTTTAAAGACGTCATAGTCTGTGAAATGTATGTTTGTCGGGACCCGTCACCTCTCTGAAGACGTTGAAGGATTACAACGACATATATCAGAGGGGTTCAGAGATGTACCCTTGAACCAATTTTGATTGGTAGATCTGTAGTCCAATTTGGAATTAAGATCTGTTCAAAAGATTTATGAGCCTGTGGGCTCAATTAATCTGAATTTGAGGACTTATGGCCAATCTTGGGCTAAGTCCAATCAAGTTAAAATATTTTAACATTTATTTTGGGCTGTTGGAGCCTTTGTTTGGGCTTGGCCCTTTTAACAATGCTTGAATTCTGACAATATTTTGTCTTTTATTGAATGCTGGGCTTTCATCATAGCTCTGTAGCTTATTAAAGAACGATTTATGTTCTATGAGCGCACACGTGAGTAACACGTGGTGCGCTTGGCGCTTTGCGCCAGTCAAAAAGCGTAGTGCGCCTCTTCCAAGTGGCGCACACGTGAAGGACACGTGCCGCGCTTGGCGCTAAGCACCAGATGATGGGCGCATTGCGCCAGTTTATGAGCGCATTGCACTAGTATTTTAGTGGCACACATGTAATTGACACGTGGTGCGCCTGGCGCTGACCGCCAGCCATGAGCGCAGTGCGCTATTTCAAGAGCGCAAAGCGACACGTGTCGCGCTCGGCGCTAAGCGCCAAACTAAGAGCGCAGAAGCATAGTTCAAGAGCGCAAAGCGCATATGATCAATTTTGTGAACCAAAGAGAGACTTTGTATCAAGATCTGAGAACAACCGTTTCAATCTCTTATATTGATGAAAGGACTTTGCCTTTATGGATCTATGATCCTAAAGATAATTGAATTATTCTCCTCTCCTTTCTATAATGAGACGTTCATGATCTCTTTGAGAAAGACTTTAGTCTTATAGATCTATGATCTGTGAGAAGTAAGTTTTCTTTTATTTTGTGATGAGATCTCTTGATCTCTTTGTGAAAGACCTTTTGTCTTTGTAGATCTATGATCTTTTTAAAGAAATGAATACTTCTTTCTTAATCATGAGATGATTTCATCTCTTTGTTCATCATCATCATTTTTACCTTGAAGAAAGATCTTCTTGCAAGAGCTTGCACTTTGAATTTTCTCAATGTTTTTTGGGGAGGTTTCTCTCTCTCTCTCTCTCTGTATCCCGAGATTTGAAGTCTAGGGGACTTTTTATAGGGTAGGCTGATTTGTTGAATCAGTTAAAGAGATCTTTATCTGATTGATTTGGGGATGTTTCCCCTCCATTGGATCTTTGATCCTAGGTCTTCTGTTTTACAGAATGCAATATTCTTGTTTTTAAAAAGATTGGAAAATCTTTCCATACAGAATTTATTCTGTCGTTTGGTAATTTTTATTTACCATTGGATCATTGATCCAATGGTGCTCTGATTTACAGAGCACAACCTTGTTATTTGGAAAAAATTTTGAGGAATCTTTTCTTAACAGAATTTAATTCTAATTAATTAATGATTTATCATTATTATTAGATCTTTGATCTAACGGTGCGGAGTTTTTGATTCCAGCGCTAGCGCACCCGTGCTCTGCACGTGGTGCGCTGCATGAAGAGCTGCGCACATTGCGCTAGCGCACCTGTGTTTGACAAGTAGTGCGCTGCTTGGAGTGCAGCGCACCTAGCGCTAGCGCGCACGTAGCGTGCTGCTTAGAGCGCAGCGCACCTAGCACTAGCGCCCACATGCTTTGTACGTGGTACGCTGCTTAAGGCGCAGCGCACTAGGCGTTGCATCTGAAGCGTTGCTTCATTTCAAAAGTTTGAATTTTAAACAGAGCTTTGCTCTGATTGGGGAAAACAAACCCTTTTCAAGAATTCCAAACTTTCTAATTAAAACTATATTTAAACATCTAATAATTAGATTTAGGTATTTAAACAATACAAAAGCTTAGGGTTAGGATTTATACCTCACAAACTTGCTTGACAAACTTGCAAAAACATCAACAAAATAACCTCCAAAAATGCTTTCTTTCATGATGATCCAAGCTAGATTAGGCTAAAGAGTAATAGGTATGGATTTATATTTGAGTTTGTGGGATTATTTGAGGATTTTTGATGATTTATTTGGACTTGGAAAAGTAAAAATGGGGTGAAGAGAGAGGAAGGGCAGCAAGGGGAGGGGGCTCAGCCACTTGGGGAGAGTGGGAATGTTTTGAAGTTGTGTGGAAAAATCTAGAAGAAAATCATTATAAAAGCTTCATTAAAACATAAACTTTAAGCCACCTCATTTCCTTTTAATTAAATTTCTCATTAATTCAACAAATATCTAGATATTTTTCCAAGATCTTTAAAGAAGTCAAGGTGCTTAATCTTGTGATTAAATTAGCATGGATTCACATTAGCATAATTAACCCAATCCAAAATTTATTTACCGCTAATTAAGTGCATAATTAAAAGCTTATAATAATATTTTAATTAAGGAAAATTATTTATGTGAACTAAAATTTTCAAGTGACAACTAAAAACCGCAAACTAGCAATTTCCTAGTTAAACTAGGTGTATCCAAGTCTACATTGAAAAAAAAATGATCACTTCTAGGTTTTTACGGAAAAACCCAACTTTTTACCGATTAACTGAAAATTCGCCTAAACGATTTCAGAAACGCTACAATCTTCCCCCCTTAAAGAAATTCGGTCCCCGAATTTTAATTTAAATTCCCCAATTACTAAAACGTTTCAAAATCCAACTAAATCAACAGGGCTTCGAATTCACGGATGATACAGAAATGACATAGCGCATCGCATGCGCCTAAAGCCGTGTATGAAACTTAAAACCGAACTCCGTCAAGCGTCACACAAATCATCGGACTTGCATACATATCATCGGAGTTACAATGGAGATACAGATCTCGAAATCCACTACTGAAATCCAATATACACTAAGCAAATACTATAATATGTATATAGTACACATCCTTTTGAAAAATCTCCAAAAACTAAATAAAACATATGCAGAATCTTTTCTGAATTGCCGTGTTATGCGTAACTCATGGCACAAGTGACGGACGCTCATTTGTAAAGTAATAATATACTTTCATATATGTTTTGCTAAAATATACGTTCTACCTTTTTGAAATATCCCAAAAGGTTTTTCCTTTGTAAACGTTCGTGTCACTCGCGGACACGTAAGAAATAGCGAGACTATAGCTCCTTTTCGAAAACCTCTTGGTAAACCTTTTATGCATGCAATGTACTCAGGTACTGTCCTCAGATCAGTCATGTTCGGCTACTACATAGTATAGTACCTAATATGAAAACAAAGGGCTCAAGAGCAAAATCAGCCTCAAAAGGCGTATCCAACAATCACGTGCGTCTGGTGCGCACGGAAACCAAATCCAAATACAGGTGCCACAATACGCACAAAAGTAAAACTAAGTGCAATGGGTGTGCATGAAAGCATCTGTCCAATGCAACTGGTGTGTACGACAACAACATCTAGTGCATCTATAGTGCACGAAAATCCCGATCCAGTGCAACTAACAAGCAAGAACGAAAATCCCAAATCGAGTGCATCAGGTGTGCACAAAATCATATCACACGCCCAATGTGCGCGAAAGTCCAAAATCAAGTGCATCCGTCATGCACAAATGAAATCGCATCTAATATGCACGGATAAAAATCTAAATCAAGGGCATCCAACATGCACGAGTAACATCCCACTCAAGTGCATCCGATGCACACAAAATCCAATACCAAGCGCCTAATATGCGCAAAAATCCGACCCAAGCACGTCAGGTCCGTAAAACATCTGGTACGGTAGCTTGCACGAATACGAACATCAAGTGCAAACGCGCACAAAAAGACAAATCTGGTAACACAAATGCTCAAGACATAAATCGGGTGCAACCAAGGCACGAAATAACAATCTAGTGCAACAAATGCACGAAATACAAATCCTGTGCTTCCAGTGCACGAAGTATCAAATCCGATGCACGAAATATCAATCTAGTGCGACAAATGCACAGAAACTCATCACTAACTCAAATGCGTATGAAAACTACACCGAGTGTACCAAGGTGTATAAAAATCATAAACGTGTGCAACTGCGTGCACAAAATCGACATCAACACAACGGTGTATAAAATATATATATCAAGTGCAATAACTATGCACAAAATGTAAATACCCAGTAGGTGCAACCATGGTGCACGAAACAATATCCTGAAACTCAATCATCAAAACACAAATTCACGTGATATAAGCGTGATACTCGGATCACAAACGCAAATCGCAACAAATGACATTGAGGTACACCTCCTACAATGTCGAAAAAAAGACGGTGCGCCCAGAACTGGCAGAGCAAGAACATCTGCTTGCCTCCTGCTCACGGTCTGGCGTACTCTGTCTCAGGGTCCTCATTTCTCTATGGATTACCAATCTCGCAATCCATTAGCCCATCTACCCCGTCAGGTGTGCTAACGGAAATGATTCCGCTCTGGCACTCCTCAGGTCATCTCTCGGCCAATTAGTATGATCATTCATAAAGCCGTACGTCACTGGCGTCGGCCTCTGGTCTTCTGAATACACACGAAACATCTGATCCTCAGTGCAAATCTTATTGCAGTAGTGTCCTGGAAGGAGCCTGCTCAGGGTATCTTCCGATCTTGCCTATGCCGAACTATACGGAGGTTGGTACTCTTACATAATCTTTTCTCGTTCTCTAGACATCCGCGTTCTCAGCATAACATTTTCTTGGGAACTGGTCGTATTCCAATGCTCCAGTAAACGCATCCGATCTCAAATCTCAACGGTAAGTAACAACAGCTCGTCAGCATATCGCACGAACCTCTTGTTCCACTCGCTTTTATTATCGTCCACTTTGACGTCACATCATGCTATCTATGTACCGCAATTTCTCTCGTCTACAGTCAATCTGGAGTCTCTCACACGGACTCGAACTACGAACTCGGTATCTTTATCACTCTGTCGAAGATATCTAGCCGAACATGCCCTCGGGAACTCGTTCCAATCATTAGAGGAATACGCAATACTCGTCCGCTCGCGATCAACTCACAACACATCTGGGAGAGGTCCTCTATCTGAAACTGGTCAGCTTACCGATCTCACATCGGAACATCCGATGAACAACGTCATCTCTGAATCGATCTACTCTAGATCTGTGTAAGACTCTCCACACTGGAAATTTTCAACTCAACTGGGCTGCGTCGGCGCGTCAATTCTGACGAATCACCTTCGTCTCTTAACTCAAGATAGACTAGCTATCACCTGTCGCATCTCTTCCTGAAAGCTCCAGCGATCTCAGCTCGTAAGCTCTGGAAGCGACATCTCATCATTCTCAGCAACAGCTGGGTCATCTGTCTGCACGGTAGATGACATCACAATCTTTGAGGTATGATGTACACCAACAGTCCTCTCACAACAGGCAGCCTCTAACCATGGTCCGATCATCCGGTACAAAACTGTACACTTGTCTCAAACGAGAGGTCACAACACAACACTACATCGATACGTTACCATGTCACCAGAAAACACGATGGTCAGTCCACGTCCACGACGAGCTCGCCCTGACCGCATCACCAGTAGCAGCGCAACTGCGCTCATACCATGGTGATAGGAACCTCAATCATGTATCGATGAAAATAGATCAAAGGGATGAAATGAATCAACAGATCCAGAATGAATACATGATCATAATGAGGAACGGAATCTGTAAGAGTATGATCATGGAAACGAATAGAATCAAGGATCTCAAATGGATGTATAATCATGGGGACGAAGAGAATCACCGATCTCAACATATGTACATACTAAGGTCACTTAAGTGGAGTATCGTATCGTAAATATGCCGCTGAATATACGTACGGTACGTCACTCTAATCAAGCTACCTACTCCATCAATCAGGGTCTGCCTATAAAACGAAAGTTCGGGTCTAATACCCCTTTGTTCAAGTCTAAGTTCCGTAAGGTCAAGCCTATGTAACGAACTAGATTATGCCCCAGACTCCACATAGTCAAACCTAGACTCGAACCAAGGTTAAACCTAGCGCTCTGATACCAACTTTGTCACGACCCGAAATATTTGCTCATGACCAGCACTTAAATCACGCAACGTCTAAAAGCGTGATGTAATTCAAGTAAGCTGAAACTCAGAAATCTAAACCTATTTAAGAAATAAAAGAGGTGAAGCTTTGAAATAAAGGTATATTAAATCATGTTTTGTCTTTTAAAAAAAAATTGGAGAGCACCTCCTTTGTATATTTTGAGCCAAAACCACAAATACATGATAATATAAAAGGCATTCCCAAGCGGGAGCTAGCTCTTCGCTAACCGGCAGATTCATAACCACGCAAGTCATAAAGAAGTATATGATGCCCAACAGCAAAGATCAACACAAAGATAATGAATAAAGCAAGACATCAACCCGAAAAAAACGAACATAAAACTCATCGCTCATGTCTCGCAACCATAAGTCTTTCTAAGTCTTCACATATACAATTACTAGTTTCTGATTTGATGGAGTTAACTAGATACAGCAGGAATAATAATACAAGAGGGGTACGATCCAACATGTACCACCTATCAAAGTAAAACACCCGAATACAGCTGTGTACCAACGATGCCGCTACAGATCCATGCGATCAACCTGCAAGAACTGTGGCACAACGGGAGTGAGTTGCAAACTCGTGAGTAGAAAACATCATCAAGTAGAAATCGAAATAAACAACGATTCTTAGGTCAACTATATCATAAAGGTAATACTATGATATCTATGGTGCCCGTATCTGCATATGAGTCAACAACATAATCAACGCCTATCAGCAAGTGGATATCATCCAACCATATAATCAAATGCTTGTATGCATGTGGATCTCATCCACGTGTCAACCACTAACAACAACTCATGCATGCAAATATCATGAAAGCATATGCTGGTAAATATGAGGATATAAATCAACATATGTTCCTCGCGACACATCAAAATCATGGAATCTGAGTGCCCAGCATTGGCACGCGAAAACATCATGAAATACTCATGTCCAACATCGACACGTAAATCCCCAAATCCATATATCTCTCGGAACATGAATGTCCAACCTCGACACTCGCAATCCTCAGAACATGAATGTCCAACTTCGACACTCGCAATCCCCAAATCTCTATATCTCTCGGAACATATGTGCCCAACATCGACACTCGCAATCCTCAGAACATGAATGTCCAACCTCGACACTCGCAATCCCCAAATCCATATATCTCTCGGAACATAAGTGCCTAACATCGACACTCGAAATCCCCAAATCAAGAGAAACCGGGTTTTCAAAACAATACACATTTCTTGAAATATCCCCGCGGTTTTCAAGACCGGAAAACCACATGAAATCCGTATCTCAAAGCGTAAATCCATGTAATATGATGTATGCAACATAGAACAACAATATGAGCATGTCAAGGGAAAATCCTCTATTTAAATTCATCAGGTCATTAAATATATCACGTGGTTCCCAAATTATCCAAATCCAACGCAACATCATATAAGTGAACATGTAGCTATGGCATGGTATATGTGTAAGCTTGTAGATATGCAACATATATATCATGCAACATGGAACAGTGATGTGAGCATAGCAAGTATATCATGGCATGATGTAGCAATTCTACTGTGTAGTGACATAGCAATTATCGATGATGAAGGTGTGTGAGCCGGCCAATCTGTGTAAGTGTAACATACGCATCATCGATAATGGTGTAGGTGTACTAGCACAGATATATGTAATGCAATGAGAATAACATGAACGTAGCATAAAGTACATCGTCAGCTAAATGCTATAAGGTATATGTGTCTACAATATATCCGAGTTGGTGAATCTATAAATCGGCATCCAGCCTCACAACATCACGTACGGTATAATCCATCGTATGGCATATCACTCAAGATTCACAACATTATATGTCTATATACCTATATCCCATGTCACATCTGTATCAATCTCATATCGTGGACCGACAAAGGTATCAACTATCTCATATCGACTCGCATCCATATAACGACATATCACACTGAGTCATCATATCACATCGTACACTCGTTCTCTTTCAATTCGTACCTATCATGATTCACTTCTCATTTCATATTCTCAATGTCACTTTATTCATTAGTGTCAAATTTCATCATTTTATCGTTATTAGATCCTATAACCATGTCCGTCGTATATCATTATCTGGATATAATAATCAAACGATATTCCATATCAATGTTTGCGGGGGTTCTATACGCCATCCACCCGATTTTCCTCGTAGATATAAATCTACTCACCTGCTAAACTCCTCGCTTAGCCGTAGTCGATGCGTTTCGTCGTCTCGGAATCCACGCGAAGGTATCTACAATATCAACACGTATTGGAATACCATTAAAATCATGTTCTGAAATCCAATACGGCACCCTGTGCGCTCATAGGTTAAAACCTATAGCCTACGCATGCAAAACAATCAAACAACCCTTGTCGTTGATGTACAAACATCCAACGACCAAATGCAATATCAAATCTCAAAACCAAGAATCCCAATACCGGAAAACATAGCCAAAACCCTAACTAGGGTCGCTATTCATGAAAACCACCAAGCCTAAAATCCAATCGTACCAATCGCTCATTCAAAACGCAATAAATATCGTACAAGATAATGTATATTTCATCACCACGTCAAATAAAACTCACGTCTAATTTTACTGAAAACCTAGTAAGCATATTTTAACAATTTTAGCACCAATCTAGATATTTGAACAAATCTAGTGATCACAAGCAACACATAATAGCTTACATAATCCACACAAACCCTTAATAGAATTTTAATCTCACCCATATAAATTTTTCTAAAAGCTAGTTTGCAATTAAACTTAATTAGACAATTAGGAAAAATAACAAATAACATTCTCACAATTTGATTAAGTTTTCCTAAGTCTACACTTCTTGACTAACCATTTTAACAAATCAAAACCCTAACTTGATTTCTCATAACCCTTTTCGAGAACTCCAAACATGCTAATTAAAGCTATATTTAAACATCTAATAATTAGATTTAGGTATTTAAACAATACAAAAGCTTAGGGTTAGGATTTATACCTCACAAACTTGCTTGACAAACTTGCAAAAACATCAACAAAATAACCTCCAAAAATGCTTTCTTTCATGAAGATCCAAGCTAGATTAGGCTAAAGAATAATGGGTATAGATTTATATTTGAGTTTGTGGGATTATTTGAGCATTTTTGATGATTTATTTGGACTCGGAAAAGTGAAAATGGGATGAAGAGAGGAAGGGCAGCAAGGGGAGGGGACTTGACCACTTGGGGAGAGTGGGAATGTTTTGGAGTTGTGTGGAAAAATCTAGAAGAAAATCATTATAAAAGCTTAATTAAAACATAAACTTTAAGCCACCTCATTTCCTTTTAATTAAATTTCTCATTAATTCAACAAATATCTAGATATTTTTCCAAGATCTTTTGGAAAGAAGCCAAAATGCTTAATCTAGTGATTAAATTAGCATGGATTCATATTAGCATAATTAACCCAATCCAAAATGTAATTACCACTAATTAAGTGCATAATTAAAAGCTTATAATAATATTTTAATTATGGAAAATTATTTATGTGAACTAAAATTTTCAAGTGACAACTAAAAACCGCAAACTAGCAATTTCCTTGTTAAACTAGGTGTATCCAAGTCTATATTGAAAAAAATGATCACTTCTAGGTTTTTACGGAAAAACCCAACTTTTTACCAATTAACTGAAAATTCGCCTAAACGATTTCAGAAACGCATCAGTCTTGCTGTTGTAGACAATCGAGCATAGCGCAATATCAACTCCCAATACCAAGAGAGACAAAAGCTTTCCTATCGCTCATTACCTCCATGTGACTCGGGACTGTACCTAAAATCCACCTGTTCGCACGATTCCTTTGAGACATGGTAGGGAGGAAATCAAAGTACAGTGGGAACCACACAAGACTCTATGAAGATCTCGGATGTACAGACTAACCTGTACAAGTGTCACCAGAGAAATGCTATCTGACAATAAGTATGGTACCATTCAGGAGTTCTCGGCGAGTCCTGTTCGGGGTACCCATTCTCTAATGAGCACCTGTGCACAATCTTTGATGTCAAACACTAATGGTTGTGGGATCAACCATCGTCCCATACAGGGTCATGAAACGTACATACTAGTCTACTCTGGAATATCGATGCCCTGTCTCGATACTCTCTCGACTAGGAACTGTTAAAGAATGTGCTCGTGGACTACACAAGCCTACTAGTATGATTTGCATCATAGTTCTGGTAGTCAAGCCTACATCCTAAGGGCTTTCAACATGTAATAGAGAGACGGTATACTATAATAAGTGTACATGTTAAGATAAAGTGCAATCAGATAGAACACTATCATGTCGAGCAAGAAAGTCCTCTATATATATGTCCAAGCAACCACTTTAATGTTGGCTATAGTGCCCTCAAGTCAATTATTGGATCACAGGCACGTGATTGCAATGATTGAGGGAGGACATATACCGGTAGAATAGTCTAACTCGAGATGATAGTATGCTATCTGGTTTGTCTTTATCATCGTGTACATGCATCAGGTGACATTACAAATAACTATTACATGTTGATAGAGTCCATAGGATTCTTACTTGACTACCAACAGTATGATGGCGATCATATACATGAGAGTTGGGTAGTCTATAAGCATATCCTTAAAGTGTCCCTAGTCGTGGGAGTATCGAGACTGGGCATCGATACTCTGATACTAGACTAGTGTATATGTATCGAGACCATGATGAGGGGCGGTGGCTGGTCTCATAAGCCATTGGTGTCAGTTGGTTCACCTAAGATAATATACAGGTGCTCATTTGTAAGTCCACGTTGCTCACCCCGGTTCTTACGGAGAGGCGGAAACGGCGAAAAACAATTTTTGGCGCAAAGGCAACATGGACTAAAAGCCGGATCTTTGCTAAACTCGAAACTAGCAAACTACTAAGGGCGTTAACTATTATGCCATAGAAATTATACCTCACGAAACAGGTCCTTCGGGTCTTCTCTCCGCTGTCCGGGTCATCCATCCACGCTCCGAGGGTCGATCCGGATCATGGTCACCTCTGTGGCCTTCTTGAGTCGAAGAAGATCCACCCGAGAGATGTACACCGAGCTCCACCTCGAGCCGAGGCAACTAGGGCAACAAGATCGCTAGTCTTGAAGTCCTGGGTTATGTAGAAGAGGTTGATGGAAGTGTTTGTCTTTGTGGATTCTTTTTCTCTCAACACATGAGATCAAAAGAATTTATCAAGAGGAGGAAGATGAAGGAGAACTAGCAACCATGAGAGCTCATTTTCTTTTCTTCTCACAAGAGAGAGAATGAGAAAAGAATAATGAATTTATCAACTAATGAAAAAGGGCACCATGGTTGCAATAATACTAAACATCATCATTACAAATCCTATCATGATAAAGTTGATGGCTACATTGACGTGACCATTTTCATAATCCTGAAAGAAAAAGAAAAAGAAAACCAAAGAATAGTGTAGACCTCTCATGAAGGTCAAGGTCAACTTTGGTCAACGGGTCAACAAAGTCAATAGTGGTCAAGGTGGTCAAATGGTTAAAGCAATTAGCCATCACAAAATTATCACTAAAAGGATTAGTAAATAATGTCTCCGGCTCATAATGGTTTTGACCGAACGAATTGCCAAAACCCTAATGAGCCTGCCACATAACAGTTTTGGCCGAACAAACTGCCAAAACCCTAATGAGGCAGCTCCTTCTTCATCGCTCCTCAAAACTGTGCATACACACCCGCATCCGCATTCCGTATAATGCGAATGCACAGAAGACAAAACAAATCCATCTATGCAATACTAGGATCCGGCTTAAACCAAAGCCCACTAGTATTGCCTGTCCGAACAGCATACGCACACAAGTGCACGTAAGTGATCGCAGCCCTGCCGTAAAACCATACGGCCTCTACACGTTTCGCTCAGTGCAGGGAAACTCTCTGTGTGGGACTCTAAAGACTCGACTCTACGCTGGCAGTGGGTTTAACCATAGACCGCAAGCGGCACTAGCTGTACGTAACGGTCCCCAGGTAGATGTCGATAAGAAGGCCGATGAGGTAAACCCATCCGAACTCCTACTGAGCTTGTATGTGACAATCTGCGTACAGTCCGTCTGTTCGTCTGATACATCGCATGGCGGGCCTAGGGGGCGGTAAACGTCAGTCCCCTACTAGCGGTACAAGTCGTGTCGGAGTGTAGCCCAGAACACCTGAGATAACTCTGGAAACCTACCAGTCTATCTCGCTTGCCCTGGCCAGGGACTTTGTGTAATGGCTCTCCTAGACACAACGCGATATCAACCCCCAATACCAGGGGAGACGAATCCTGTATAACCGTCACTGTCTCCAAGTGCTTCGGGACTGCACCCAACTACTACCTGTTTGCACGACTCCTTTGAGCCGTGGTAGGGTAGTAATCAAAGAACAGTGGGAACATACTCGAGGCGAAGTGACAGTGTCAAGTCAATGGACTAAGCTGTACTCATGTCACCTGGGAACTGATAACTGACGACAGGTATAATACCAACCAACAGTTCCCGACGAGTCCTGTCCAGTGTACTCGTAACCTAACGAGCACCCGCATACTATCTCCAGTACGACGTACTGATGGCTATGGGACAGACCACCTCCCTTGCTGGGATGAGAAGCGTATACGCTAGTCTACTCCGGAGTATCGATGCCCCGTCTCGATAGTCCTACGACTAGGGACCTGTATAAGGATGTGCTTATAGATTACCTAGCCCCAACTAGTGTGACTGCCATCATAACGCTGGTAATCAAGCAAAGATCCTAAGGGCTCTACTAATATGTATAAGCGATATGCTAAAAGAAACACATGCACACATTGAAGTAGAAATAAACCAAGTAGCATACTACTATTTTGAGCAAGATTGTCTATACAACTATGAATATCCCAAGCTTCCATTAAGTAATATACAAGCTAGTATGATACAGTAATGGCTTCTAGGGCATATACACTAACAATCTCCCACTAGCACTAGGGTCATGTACTGGCGTATCGAAGACCTATCATCTCGATCAGCCGCTCGAACTGAGTCTGGGTATGGACTTCGTGAATGGATCAGCAGTGTTATCTTCCGTATTTACTCTCTTCACCTCGATCTCCCAGCGATCTACGATCTCCCTGATCAGGTGGTACCGCCTCAAAATGTGCCTGGACTTCTGATGGGACCTGGGTCCCTTCGCTAAAGCTATAGCGCCGTTGTTGTCACAATACAGCGGTATTGGATCAACACTGGTAGGAACCACCTGAAGCTCCGTGAGGAACTTCTTCATCCAGACAGCTTCCTTTGCGGCATCGCAAGCAGCTATGTACTCTGCTTCCATAGTTGAGTCAACAACGGTTTCCTGCATGGAGCTCTTCCAGCAAACCGCCCCTCCATTGAGGGTAAAGACATAACCCGACATGGACTTGGAGTCATCCTTGTCACTTGTTCATATCAGATTTTTGCATTTTCATACCGCCCAATTTTTGTCACATTGCATATCGGTAGATACTCTTGAGCCGTGTTTGCTAGTCAATTGCAGGATACAGGTTCCCGGTTCTCAAACGAAGAAATTCATGAAAAACACGACAAAATCCGGTTCCTGCCAACCACAGATAAAACACGGTCTCCGCCCTTCATCCGTATGTTGCCAGATATCAGTAGGAAGACAAAATGTCAAATCAATGCACAAGGCTCAATGGTAGCACAAAATCCAAGAGATCTACGCGGAGCTCGAGGCAATCATGACAAAATCTTGATAAAACGTCCACCTTTTTGATCAGCAGAATTCTGGAAAATTCGTGAAGCAATTATGTGAAAATACATATACCAGAATGCAGTACACACCAAACCAGGCTAGCACCAAAAAGATGTGGGCCCAACTCCTCTAAACGGCCGCGGAAGCGCGGCCAAATGGGGGTTTTGGCCGCCCTTCCGCGGCCATCTTGGCGCCAAACAGTTAGGGTTTTCTGGGGCACTTTGGTCTTTTCCTATGTGCTCTGTTGGTTGCCCTAGATTTCCATTTTATGGCCTATAAATAGCCCAGAAGTTGTGAAGGAAGGGGTCCAATTCTTGTATCTCTTTTGCTAGGTTTTAGTTTACATGTTCTTCTTCCTCTTCTCACCTCTTCTCCATTAAACTTGTAAGTGAGCTTTTGAGTGAAGAGTGATGAATAAAGAAGACCATTTTTATTATCATGCTTGTCTCTTTCTTTACTTGTTATAATTGTTGCAATTTTAATTGTTAAGTAGTTGTTGTTATTTGTTTGATTGTTTCTTTCTTCTCTCTTTTCCTTTATCCTTCATATGACAATGATACTTACGCTTGATCCTCGCCAAGGTGAGGTCGCAAATAGTTAGTCGTATTCTTCTAATCTCCTTCTTTCTATCTTCCTCTTTGTTTTGTTTTGTTTTTCCTTATCATGAAGTGTGAGTAGTTTTATACTTGTTAGGGTGGGATAAGGGAAGTTTGAGAGAAGGAAATCTCTCTCACTCTTTCCTTGCCCAACAACATAAATCAACTCCCGTTAATTGAACCACAATCCGCTCCTTACGGCACCCTATCCTACATGATAGCGGTGATTCCGTAGTGAGACCGGTTGTGGTTGAATTAACCGGAGGTTATGGATAAGAGCCAAGAACGGACGGACAAGCACCAAAAGGAAGGACTATGCGTTGGAAAGCCTAGCTTATACTCGCAAGTTCCTTCCTAGTCGTGCTAATCCCCGTTGTTGCCGATTACCGTAACACTGATATTAAGTGGGGCAACGAAAGATGTGGAGACCCCTAACTCAAACTAACCTATTCCTAACCCTAACAAGCTTTCTTTAAATATCAACTTACACTTAGATAACCACAACAAAATCTGAAAACAGGACTTAACTCGTTAAAACACATCGAAAAAGACTCCCATCTCCCTGCGGACGACCCGTACTCAACCGGCTAGCTACAAGCGAAACCGTCTTGATTGCGGTATTTAAACTAGAACTTAAACACGCACTTATCCTAACAATCAAATGGCGCCGTTGCCGGGGAGACGGTAGTTTGTTTCATTGTGAAATTTCGGGTTAATTTGTAAGTATAAAAAAAAAAACGAAAAAAAATATACATACTTTGTAAAAGACCATCTTGTTATTCTTGATTAGTTTTTGTGCAAGTGCGCAGGAAAATACGAAGTTCAAGATCGGCGCCAAAGACGTCGGATAATACGGAGTTCAAGTACAGTGCCAGAGACGTGGGAAGATAGACCCACATTTCGCGGCTACACCGCGACGGACAAAACGAAGCATCCGGTCTACTCTATAAATCTGGAGCAAAAACAGTGAGCAAATCAAGATTCAGTACATCCAGGCAGGAAGAGGACACCCAACAGAGAACAACAAATTTTTCCAGAGCCCCAAAGCACCAGGACTGCCGCGGAAACGCGGCCATCTGTTGGCTTCAGAGCCTCAAATTTCTCTGTAAGTTCTCTGCCTCTCTCCACTCCTCTGGACTCCAATAAACTGTGTTTTCTGCAGGCTTCTTTGCGCAAATTCTTCTCCCCCTTCCAATAAACTGTTCTTGTGCAGGATTCTTTGCGCCGCAAATAAAAATTGTTTGCAGTTGATTTGTTACTGTTTTGCATTCTTTAATACGGACTTAAGGGGCTTGAAACCAATCCAGATTGGGTGGGGATTTCATCACCCTTCCCAGGACCCCAAAAATCACTAAAGCATATGCATTGTCCATTGTAAATTAAAAAATACTAGACTTCAGCCCTAAGGACTTCGCGCTCATTAGGAGAAGATAAACCGTGTTTAGAACCTCGCTTAACCGTACATTGTTTACGGGGTGTCTAGGAAAGTGTTAAAGGCGCAACCGCCGAAAGAGAAAGGGTTATTTAATTAAGGAACTTCGCGAAAGCGTTGGACAACCTCCCCTTATCTCTGCACTTACCTGGCCCCGTGATCGGTGTATTTTTAAGCCTGTTTCTCGACACTGTTTAACTTCGAAAATCAAGTTCAGGAGCAGGTCTAGTAGACCTAGGCGACCGTAGATCTAGGTGTGATTGTGCATATCTTGTTTGTGATTGCTTAAGCCGTATTTCCGTACATACTTCTGTAAAAATCTTTCTAAAAAAAAAAAAAAAAATCAAAAACTTTTATAAAAACTTGCCCTTTTGTCGCCAAATCCATTTTCACCCAACACCCATCGTCTTTCTCCATTGACGTTTTCTTACCCTCACCTTCTCCGCTTTGACTACACTAAACTCGTTTAGTGTATGTCCGCTTGGACTCGGGACACTAGCGCCCGTCTAGTCCGCGTTACGTTAGTCGCGACCGACTACGCGATCGACTCCGAAGTCGATACTCCGTCCACTCCTCTTTCACCCCTTCCTTTGCCGGCCAACTCCGACGTTGACCGGAATTCTGTTCATACATCTTCACCTTCACCTTCACCTTCACCAACCTCTTCTTCCGCGATGTCGGGATTTAATCCGAACATCTCTTTGACCACCGCTGGAATGTCTCCACCTCCTACGGAGACCAATCTTCCACCACCTCCGCCTGTTGTAGCGCCGCAGCGAATTGCGCTCCAGGATCGTTTCTACCCAACCCGTTCTGCACTTCCCACCTTCCTTTCTCTTCCTCCGGCCAATGGGGACAACTTTGAAATTAAGCCCCATTTCATCAACATGCTTCCACGTTTTCATGGGCTTGAAACTGAAGATGCCTATATCTTCATCAATAAATTTAAAAATGTCTGTGCCATGATGAAAACCACCCAGCTGTCGGACGATGCTATACGCCTACGGGTCATTCCGTTTACTTTATGCGATCTCGCTGAAAAATGGCTGTATAGCACCGCTTCCCACTCAATCACCAGCTGGGACGAGTTTGTTAAAGCGTTTCTGAAAAATTTTTATCCGAATCATAAGACCACAAGAATTCGAAATGAAATCAACCAATTCTCCCAGCTTCCTTCTGAACCCTTCTGGAAGTGCTTTGACCGATACAAAGACCTTCTTGTTCAGTGTCCTCACCACGGTATAGAGAAATGGCAGCTCTGCCAAACCTTATACGAGGGACTGAACCCAGCAACGAAGCAGTTGCTGGAAACCATCTGTCAGGGCCACTTCCTATCAAAATCTGACGATGAAGCGTGGCAGTTCTTTGACGATCTTGCGGAGCAAACGCTACAGTGGGAGAGCACTAGACCGACTTCTTCTTCTTCTTCTTCTTCTACCTCCACTTCTACCGGTCAGTCTAGGGTAGGAATCCACCAACTCGACGTCTCTATTGCGATGAAAGCTGAAATGGCTGCTATAACAAGAAACCTTGAAGCGATAGAGAGCAAATTCTCTGCTCCTACTCCTGCCCCTGTTCTCTCCCTTCGTACCATCTGCGCTTGTTGTTCCGATCCTTCTCACTTGACCGAAGAGTGTCCTTACAATCCACCCTCGCAAGGACAGGATCAGGTTAATGCTGCCTTCCAGCAAAGACCGAGGAATGATCCATACTCTTCCACCTACAATCCCGGTTGGAGGAACCACCCCAATTTCGCCTGGAATCAGAATCAGAATCAATTCCAGGGCAACAACTTCCAAAGGGCCCCTCCACCGCAACAACAAGCGCAACAACAAACTCAGTATCAGCAGCCCTTCCAACCCCAACCTTACCAAAACCAGACGAACAATTTTGCACCGAACAATTCTTTTCCACCAAATAACAACTTTGTTCCGTCAAACACTGATAAGGTTTCCTCGCTCGAGCGAAGTTTGGAGGCGTTTGTTAAACAATCGACTCAATCCACCGCCAACATCCAGTCTTCGATCCAATCTTTAGTGCAACACACCGCCGCACACGGGCAGAGCATCAAAACCATCGAGGCCCAGATTGCACAGCTGAACGCGGCCTTGAGCGAGCGAGAGAAGGGGAAGCTTCCGTCCCAGCCACTGCCAAATCCCGGTCACCCACATAATGCACATGTTGCTCTTGAACAACAAAACCATAATGTGAGTGCCGTGACTACGCTGAGATCGGGAAGGATGCTGCAAAACAACATTGGCAAGCGAATCAACGATGACGCCCCGGCAGCCGCTTCTTCTTCTTCTCCTTCTTCTTCTTCGTCTTCCGAGCCTATTCTCCATTCTTCAACAGGCTCTCCTTCCTCTTCTTCTACTCTGAACGGACCCACTTCTCACTCCACGAAAACACCTATTCTGGGATCCGTTCCGACTCCAAAATCTCCTCCTCCAGCATTAGACTCAACCAATTTTCAAAATGTTCCATTTCCAAACCGGTTGAGGTCTAACAAACAAAATCCTCAAATGGAGAAGATTTTGGAGTTATTCAAGCAGGTTAACATTAATATTCCTCTTTTAGATGCTGTCCAACAAGTCCCGTCCTACGCGAAAATCTTAAAGGACTTGTGCACGAAAAAGAGGAAGTCTCAGGTACCCAAGAAAGTTTTCTTGGCTAGTGCTGTGAGTGATGCCCTTACCCAATCTTTACCACAAAAACGGAAGGACCCTGGCTGTCCTACGATTTCAATTACCATTGGGGATAAGAACATCAACCGCGCACTATTAGATCTTGGTGCCAGTGTTAACTTGCTTCCGTATTCAGTATACGAGCAATTAGGCGTCGGAGAGTTGAAACCCACACACTGCACTCTCCAAATGGCCGACCGATCGATCACCCACCCTAGGGGTGAGCTAGAGGATGTGTTGATAAGAGTCGGGGACTTCATATTCCCCGTTGACTTCATTGTATTAGATACACAGCCTGTAGCTAACCCCCGGAATCAAATTCCGGTGATACTCGGTCGCCCATTTCTCGCAACCTCAAATGCTGTGATCAATTGTCGCAACGGTTCGATGAACCTCTCTTTTGGAAATATGACAATTGAACTCAACATTTTTAGGTTGGGGAATCTGCCCACCGAACCTAATGCTCATATATTAGATGTTTGCTCGATCCAGGAGATCACCCCTGAAGAATGTGAGTTCGAGGAGTTTCTATTTCACGACGATAACTTTGACTCCACTAGTGCGTTTCTCTTCGAACCTGCTGCTGCTTCCGCGCCCAACTACGACTATGAGTGTTTTACGTTTTCACACGATCTTAGCCGCTCACCACCCGAGTTTGAATCGTTTGACTTTCCGGATGAGTTACCTGAACCATCCGACTCGGTTGCTTACACTCGTGTCGAACCTTTGTTGGAATCCTTTGAGTTCGAGACCTTTTCTCCAATCCTTCCTTCTATCATTTCACCTCCAATTCTCGAACTCAAGCCTTTGCCATCTCACCTTAAGTATGCTTACTTAGGTGAGAACGAGACCCTCCCTGTCATCATTTCGGCTTCTCTAGCTCCCGAGCAAGAGAAAGCCCTTCTCGCAGTCTTGCACGGCAACAGGCAAGCTTTTGGCTGGTCCATGGCGGACATCAAGGGGATTAGTCCCCTGATTGTTGAGCATCACATTCATCTGATGGATGATGCCAAACCAGCCCGGGATCCACAAAGACGTCTTAATCCAGTCATGAAGGAGGCTGTGAAGAAGGAGATCGTCAAATGTCTAGATAGTGGTATCATTTACCCTATCTCCGATAGCCAGTGGGTTAGCCCCATTCATGTTGTCCCTAAGAAGTCGGGCATCACGGTCATAACCAACGAGGCGAATGAGTTAATCCCTACTCGCACCCAAACTGGGTGGCGAGTTTGCATTGATTACAGAAAACTCAACGCCGCAACGCGGAAAGACCACTTTCCGCTACCTTTCATTGACCAGATGCTGGAACGATTGGCCGGACATGAGTACTATTGTTTTCTTGATGGCTACTCTGGCTATAATCAAATTCCCATCGCCGAAAAAGACCAGGACAAGACCACTTTCACTTGTCCTTTCGGCACGTTTGCATATCGACGCATGCCCTTCGGGTTATGCAATGCGCCCGCTACCTTCCAGCGGTGTATGATGGGAATTTTCTCAGACATGGTGGAGAAATTTTTGGAGATTTTCATGGATGACTTCTCCATCTTCGGCGACTCCTTTGACGAGTGTTTGCTGCATCTTGACGCTGTCCTTACCCGATGTAAGGACAAGAATCTCACTTTGAACTGGGAGAAATGCCACTTCATGGTGCGCGAAGGTATTGTCTTAGGACATATCATCTCGCAGAAAGGCATTGAGGTAGACAAAGCTAAGATTGAGGTCATTTCCAATCTTCCTCATCCCCGATGCGTCCGAGATATCCGAGCCTTCCTTGGCCACGCCGGTTTTTATAGACGGTTTATCAAGGACTTTAGCAAGATTGCTAGGCCCTTGACTCTTCTCCTGGCCAAGGACACGCCATTCGACTTCAGCTCGAGCTGTGCGGCTGCTTTTGAATCATTGAAACACTCACTCACTTCTGCTCCCGTTCTCTCTTCTCCTGACTGGACGCACCCATTCGAGATTATGTGCGATGCATCCGACTTTGCCATCGGTGCTGTCCTTGGACAGCACATCAATAAGATGCCGCACGTGATCTACTATGCTAGCCGAACCCTGAACGACGCCCAACTTAACTATACGACAACTGAGAAGGAATTCTTAGCTGTTGTATTTGCTTTAGAAAAGTTCAGGCCCTACCTCATCGGCTCTCCAGTCATCGTCTACACGGACCATTCAGCTCTGCGCCATCTTTTTGCGAAGAAAGATGCCAAGTCTCGGTTAATCCGTTGGATCCTCTTGCTTCAAGAGTTTGACCTTGTCATTAAGGACAAACGAGGATGTGAAAACGTGGTTGCCGACCATCTCTCGCGACTTCCTTCTTCGCCTTCGCTTCCAATTCCGATAAACGACGTTATTCCGGACGAACAACTTTTGACAGTATCGTGCGAACCCTGGTTCGCAGATAATGTGAACTATTTGGCCACGGGATTGCTACCGACCGAATGGTCGAGTCAGGACAGACTTCGCTTCTTATCCCAAGTAAAACACTTTTACTGGGACGAACCCTACTTGTTCAAGTACTGTCCCGACCAGATCATTCGTCGGTGTGTCCCTAATGAGGAATTCAAGAGTGTGCTGTCATTTTTCCACGATCAAGCGTGTGGCGGGCACTTTGGGCCCAGAAAGACAGCTGAGAAGATCTTGCAATGTGGTTTCTACTGGCCACAACTTTTCAAAGACGCTCACGAATATTGCAAGACTTGCTCCCGGTGCCAACACATGGGCCGGATATCCCGGAGAAACGAGATGCCGCTCCAACCGATCTTGGTTGTGGAGATTTTCGATGTGTGGGGGATAGACTTCATGGGGCCGTTTCCCAGCTCTTTTGGGAACTTGTACATACTTCTAGCTGTTGATTACGTCTCTAAATGGGTCGAGGCTGTGCCCAGCCGGACTAACGACAACAAGGTTGTCGTTAAGTTCCTTAAAGAAAACATTTTCTCCCGGTTTGGGCACCCCCGAGCGATCATTAGCGACAATGGAAGTCATTTCTGCAATAGGACTTTCGAGGCCTTGATGCGGAAGTACTCCATTAATCATAAGCTTTCTACGCCCTACCACCCCCAAACCTGCGGGCAGGCCGAAGTTTCAAATCGGCAAATCAAGCAGATATTGGAGAAGACGGTTTCCAAGAACCGTAAGGATTGGTCTCTGAAACTAACTGATGCCCTTTGGGCGTTTAGAACCGCTTATAAGACCGACCTTGGCATGTCTCCCTATCGGCTTGTGTACGGAAAAGCCTGCCACCTTCCTGTCGAAATCGAGCATCGCGCGTTTTGGGCGATAAAGGAGCTGAATCTTTCTCTGGAGGACGCAGGCAGCCATCGGAAGCTGCAGCTGAACGAACTATGCGAGCTTAGGGATGAGGCTTACGACAACGCGGTTGTCGTTAAGAATCGAACGAAGGTGTTTCACGATAAACACCTTTTGCGCAAAACCTTCGTACCTGGTCAACAGGTACTTCTTTACGACACCCGACTTCATTTCCATCCTGGAAAGCTCCGATCTCGCTGGAAAGGGCCATATTTTGTGCGGAATGTGTATCCGCAGGGCGCTGTGGATTTGGAAAATCCAAAGGACGGTTCACTCTTCAAGGTAAATGGACACCGATGCAAACCGTACCTTAGCGCCGAACCAACAGAGGAGCTCCTGTTCCTACAGGAGCCGGTTTACCTTGAATGATCTTCCTCTGCCTACCTCCAAACTTCGGTTATCCAGCCACGAACAGAGGACACTGTTCCAAATAAGTTTGGGGGTATGTACAAACCATTTTGTTTATATTTCTGTATATTTTTTTCTCTTTTCTTTAAAAACAACAAAAAAAAATAAAAAATAAAAAAATAATTGTGTATCACTAACCGACAATTTTGAACCTTCCAACTGCTCTCTTCATGCCACGACAGTGAGGACACTTTCTAGTTTAAGTTTGGGGGTACGCTCGGTACGCATTTCTTACCTTCGCATTCATATGTATATTTTTGCATCTGCATATTAAAATCCATAAAATCCATAAAAATTTGAAAATTTTCTAAAAAATATAAAAACTTTTTCGTCAAGTTAACTTGTGGAAGAACTCTGATTCAACATTCGACGGTTTTAGTTTGAAAAAATAGGAATAACTAGATCTTATATTTAGATTTTGAAAACCTGAAAGATAACTCTCCTTTGAAGTTAACTATAGCTGATATACGTCTTTAGATCACACTACACGTGTCGTAAGATTTTGGGAATTAGATGACAAGTCTTTCATGTTTAAACTTTTAAACAGATAAATGATTTTCTGAGGATCAAATAGGTTTGTTCTGAAATAAGTAATGTCAAGAATAGTTTATGAAGTAAAGCGAATATGAAGGAATGTTATTGATGCCGTAATTGGAGCTAAGTCTGAAAAATAACCCATCTAAAACTTGATTGGAATGATTACACACCAAACACACCAAACACGTCCTTTATCCAAAAAATATTTGAACTGCCGGTTATATCTCCGTTCGTATAAAATCATCTGATTTTCACGCCAAACTGTCTTTTGTTTTTGGACCTAGGTAACTTGAGTAATTAAGTCCGCTGGGGTGTTTCTACACCTAATGCCCTAAAACCAACTGGTTTGGGTGCATTGGCCCAAAGCTCGCTAAGAAGCCTAGAAAGTCCAGTTTAAAACAAAGTCAAGCAAGTGTTCTCTCCGAGTTAAAATTCCTAACGGTTCTTTGTGAGAGAATAATCTTGATAAAAGACAGGCTTTTAAAAAAAATTTTAACGGAGATATGAAGGTTTTACTCTTTGATAAAGACTATTGCACGTTCACAGAGGTGTGTATGAAATAAAAACAAGGAAAAGGTGGAGTGAAAAATACGACTTAGTTTCCTGTTAAGGAAGATAGAAATTCTGAAGTTGAAACCTTACTGGAAAACGAAACTTGAAAAATGCTTAACTCGTTATAAAACTTATGTGATCCTTTTAAAATTGTTATCTGGGCTTTATTGTGCGACATGATGACTTTATTCGACCTTTCGGGAACTTAACGACACTATTTGCACCGCACGTAAAGACATGTAAAATCTGTAGTTAAATAAGAAGCGAGGTGTGAAAAATAAAGGTTCGATGGTCTAGACTTAGGATTATAGAATTGTTATTTTCTAAAACAAAACTTTAGGGTTTGACTCTTAGTTATTTTACAAAACCAACTTGACCGGATTTTGTGGGTAGTATCCGCTGAAAACCCTCAGGAGACAACACTCCTCCTACTAGGGACACCTAGAGGTTAAACGGCTTGTTGCACATGCTCAGTGCAATCGCGTTCCCTGCGAAAGTGAGGTTAGGAAATTTTTTTTGAATAATTGGACTTTGCTCGGGACGAGCAAATGATAAGTTTGGGGGTATTTGTTCATATCAGATTTTTGCATTTTCATACCGCCCAATTTTTGTCACATTGCATATCGGTAGATACTCTTGAGCCGTGTTTGCTAGTCAATTGCAGGATACAGGTTCCCGGTTCTCAAACGAAGAAATTCATGAAAAACACGACAAAATCCGGTTCCTGCCAACCACAGATAAAACACGGTCTCCGCCCTTCATCCGTATGTTGCCAGATATCAGTAGGAAGACAAAATGTCAAATCAATGCACAAGGCTCAATGGTAGCACAAAATCCAAGAGATCTACGCGGAGCTCGAGGCAATCATGACAAAATCTTGATAAAAAGTCCACCTTTTTGATCAGCAGAATTCTGGAAAATTCGTGAAGCAATTATGTGAAAATACATATACCAGAATGCAGTACACACCAAACCAGGCTAGCACCAAAAAGATGTGGGCCCAACTCCTCTAAACGGCCGCGGAAGCGCGGCCAAATGGGGGTTTTGGCCGCCCTTCCGCGGCCATCTTGGCGCCAAACAGTTAGGGTTTTCTAGGGCACTTTGGTCTTTTCCTATGTGCTCTGTTGGTTGCCCTAGATTTCCATTTTATGGCCTATAAATAGCCCAGAAGTTGTGAAGGAAGGGGTCCAATTCTTGTATCTCTTTTGCTAGGTTTTAGTTTACATGTTCTTCTTCCTCTTCTCACCTCTTCTCCATTAAACTTGTAAGTGAGCTTTTGAGTGAAGAGTGATGAATAAAGAAGACCATTTTTATTATCATGCTTGTCTCTTTCTTTACTTGTTATAATTGTTGCAATTTTAATTGTTAAGTAGTTGTTGTTATTTGTTTGATTGTTTCTTTCTTCTCTCTTTTCCTTTATCCTTCATATGACAATGATACTTACGCTTGATCCTCGCCAAGGTGAGGTCGCAAATAGTTAGTCGTATTCTTCTATTCTCCTTCTTTCTATCTTCCTCTTTGTTTTGTTTTGTTTTTCCTTATCATGAAGTGTGAGTAGTTTTATACTTGTTAGGGTGGGATAAGGGAAGTTTGAGAGAAGGAAATCTCTCTCACTCTTTCCTTGCCGAACAACTTAAATCAACTCCCGTTAATTGAACCACAATCCGCTCCTTACGGCACCCTATCCTACATGATAGCGGTGATTCCGTAGTGAGACCGGTTGTGGTTGAATTAACCGGAGGTTATGGATAAGAGCCAAGAACGGACGGACAAGCACCAAAAGGAAGGACTATGCGTTGGAAAGCCTAGCTTATACTCGCAAGTTCCTTCCTAGTCGTGCTAATCCCCGTTGTTGCCGATTACCGTAACACAGATATTAAGTGGGGCAACGAAAGATGTGGAGACCCCTAACTCAAACTAACCTAATCCTAACCCTAACAAGCTCTCTTTAAATATCAACTTACACTTAGATAACCACAACAAAATCTGAAAACAGGACTTAACTCGTTAAAACACATCGAAAAAGACTCCCATCTCCCTGCGGACGACCCGTACTCAACCGGCTAGCTACAAGCGAAACCGTCTTGATTGCGGTATTTAAACTAGAACTTGAACACGCACTTATCCTAACAATCATCACTCTGGAAGCTGGAGTCAGCAAAGGCCTCGATCTGGAGGTCTTTTCCGCCATACACCAAGAACATCTCCTTAGTCCTTCTCAGGTACTTGAGAATGTTCTTTACTGCTATCCAGTGTTTCTCCCCTGGGTTCGACTAATACCGTCTTACAACGCTTAATGCGTATGCTACATCTAGTCTGGTCCATAACATCGCATACATTATAGAGCCTACCGCAGATGCGTAGGGTATAGATGACATGCGAGCCCTTTCCAAATCAGTCTTGGGAGACATCTCTTTGAAGAGGGTGATTCCGTGACAAGCCGGTAGATTACCGCTATTGGAATCTTCCATACTAAATCGTTTTAGTATGGTGTCTATGTACCTCGAATGTGAAAGTCCCAACATCCTTTTAGATCTATCATGATAGATCTGGATCCCCAGAATGTAGTTGGCATCGCCCAGGTCCTTCATGGAGAACCTCTGTGACAAGAATCCTTTGACTGACTGTAGCATAGGAATATCATTTCCTATTAGGAGAATGTCATCCACGTACAAGACGAAGAATACCACAGTTCTCCCTACAATCTTACTGTAAATGCATGGTTCATCTGGGTTTTTGATAAAGTCGAATTCCTTGACAGTATCATCAAAGCAGATGTTCCAACTCCGCGATGCCGGCTTCAGTCCATAGATGGACTTGAGCAACTTGAACACTTTACCGCTGCTCCCACTCTGAATGAATCCCTCCGGCTGATCCATAAAGACGCACTCTTCCAAATTTCCATTTAGGAAAGCCGTCTTTACGTCCATCTGCCAGATCTCATAATCGTGGAAGGCAGCAATGGCAAGGAGGATCCGAATGGATTTAAGCATAGCCACTGCAGAAAAGGTCTCGTCATAGTCCAAACTAGGTCTTTGACGAAAACCCTTTGCTACAAGTCTAGCTTTACAGGTTTCAACCTACCCATCTACACCAATCTTCTTTCTGAAGATCCATTTGCAGCCTACGGGTTTTACCCCTTCTGGAGCAAAGTCCAAAGTCCAAACTTTTTTGGTGTACATGGACTCCATCTCGGTCCGCATTGCATCCAGCCATTTTACCGAGTCACCGATCTGAATGGCTTGCTGGAAGCTAGTAGGCTCACCATAGTCAATGGTGCAATCCTCTCTATCCCCGTCTATGAGAAAATCGTAGTATCTCTTGTTGGAGATAGTGCCCTCATAGTCAATTATTGGATCGCAGGTACGTGATTGCAATGATTGCGGAGGACCTATCCCGGTAGGACAGTCTTACTCGAAATGATAGTATGCTATCTGGCTTGCCTTTATCAGTCGTGTACATGTTCAGGTGACTGATTACATGTTACACTTTGATAGAGCCCTTAGGATCTTGCTTTACTACCAACTGTATGATGGCGATCATATACGTGAGAGTTGGGTAGTTTATATGCATATCCTTAATTGTGGTCCCTAGTCGTGGGAGTTTCGAGACAGGGCATCGATACTCCGGAGTAGACTAGTGTGTACAGTCGAGACCCCGACGAGGGGCGGTGGCCGGTCTCACAAGCCACTGGTGTCAGTTGGATCACCTAAGATGTATACAGGTGCTCATTGGGTTATGAGTACACCGGACAGGACTCGCCGGGAATCTGCTAGTTAGTATTATATCTATCGTCAGATAGCAGTTCCCTGGTGACATGTGTACAGGTTAGTTCATCGACCTGAGGTCGTCATTTGTCTCGTGTGAGTTCCCACTCTGCTTTGATTTCTACCCTACCACGGCTCAAAGGAGTCATGCAAACAGGTAGCTTTTGGGTACAGTCCCGAGCCATATGGAGGCACGTGAGCGGATCGGCAGGGGATTCGTCTCTCCCGGTATTGGGGGCGAGATCGTGCTGTGTCTAGGAGAGCCATTACGCAAAGCCCTCGGCCGAGGCAGGAGATTTACTGGTAGGTATTCCAGTAGTATCTCAGGGCGTTCTGGGCTACACTCCGACACGACTTATACTGCTAATGGGGGTCTGACGTTACTAGCCCCCTAGGCGGATATGCGATACTCATTGACGAACGGACCGGACTGTATATACATTGTCACTGTTAGGCTCAGTAGGGTTTTCGGAGGAGTTCGCTCATCGGTCTCCCTTGAGTTCGCTTCTCGGCCACCCTTGAGGTCAGTCCATGGGCAGCCGTTACGCATAGCTAGTGCCGCTGACGGTTTGTGGTTAAACCCACTGCCAGGGTGCTGACGAGTCATTAGAGTCCCCCACAGACAGTTTCCCAAGTTCGGGCGAAACGTTGTAGAGGCCGTATGGTTTTATGGTAGGGTTCGGAAAATGCACGTGCGTTTACGCACGTGTCGATTTTCGGACAGGTGATACTGGTCGGCTTTGGTTTAAGCCGCATCCGAGTATTATATTGAGTAGGTTTAATATCTTTGTCTCAGTTGCATTTGTATTCGGTCGTAATACAAATGCGGGTATATTTATACAGTTTCGGGGTTGTCCTGAAATTCGTTTCAGGATCACTTTTGGAAGTTGCCAGTTTCCAGTTTTCTATCAGCCGTCTTTTAACATTTGGTTAAAGACGGGTTTATCTTTTCTTGAGATGAGTGTGGATTCTTCTAGAAGATTCTAGATGAGGTGACTAGGCTAAATGGTGTTGTGTTCTAATTGGTTGCATTTATTAGATGATGACTAGCCTAATGACACATGCTTTGTGTTTAATTCCTTTTGGATTGCTTAAGATATTTAGAAGTGAGAAGCTTTTAGCTTAAGGTTACCCCCTTCTCCTACGGTCACCTCCCTCTTGCTATATATGGCTTGCCCTCTCTCTCTCCTCACTCTCACTCTCACTTGATGTTTCATTTCGGTTAGAAAAGATTATGATAGCATTCGGGGTGTATGGAATTTTACAGTTCATTTCAGTCAATCACCCGATTTCCACGGCAACTTCATTAACCGATCGTCCACGGATTTGGACGAAGTGAGACAAAGTCATCTACTCATTCTCTACAACAATCTTGGTCGTCTCTTTTAGCAAACTTGACGATCGAGTTGCCTCGAGTCAGAGGCGGGAGCCCGTTTAAAGAACCGATCATGTGGTGCCACTTCGACGAGGACATCGGAGATCGACGAGATCGGAGCAGCCGCAACGGAGCGTGGGATGATGGTTGAAGAACGAAGGACTCGGATCGTTCGGTATAACATTCCTACACTCTTTACAGTTTGTTAGTTTAGCAATAATGGCAGATCCGGGTTATAGTATACGATAGCGCCAGTTTAAAAGTTTTTGTTCCGCAATTGGCGTCTGTAGACGGCCGGGGCCCTAACGTAGACTTACAGTGGTATCAGAGCCTCACCATTTTGCTATACTAACTTGTGCTAACGCGTTTAAAACATCGATCCGACCGAAAATCGAAAAACACAAAAATCCTAGCCGACAGTTTCTGTTGATTTTAAACGGTGTCAAAATTGATTTCTGTATATCTTAAAAATCAGTGCAGGGTTTTCTAAGACATCTGAGAAAATACGGTCACGTGATCCCACTAAAGCGCCGCGCTTCCGCGGTCAAACCTAGGGTTTTACCGCGGAACCGCCGCGCTTCAGAGGGAACAGTGCACCAGTTTTTCTCAGTTGGCTTTATTTGGGATTTTGTGATTTTTGATATATATCATTTACGCCCAGGTTTTGTTACTGTTCACCAGTAAGCCGTGGGGCCCATTTTTTGATATTTGGTCTTTGGTCGATCGTAATTTAAACACGTTAGTTTACAGTGCTTACATTATATCTCCGACCGGGAATGTCATTTGATCGGTAAACCGCGTTTAACTGCTATAGTTCTTTTAGACGGGTTTGCGAACGTGACATTCGCGTTGATGTTCTGTGTTGTGCTGTAATGTTGCGGATTTTTCGTGGTGGATAGCAGTGTGCAATGATAGTACAATTTGAGTTTATTTGTACATTTGATATTGCGGGGCGAGCGTCCAACTTGTGGACTGCCGTCACTGCCTGTTGTATAATATTCTTTTGGGGCACGACCAGGTTGCGGTCGATGTACCTGTTGTACTATTTTTCATTATTGTACTAGGTTTTGCCCCGAGACGGAGTGCACGGATAGCCGGGTTCGGGAAAGCAACGGGTCCGCATCTCATGGCTTTGAGAGGCAGAGGGGCCCCACTTCAGAATTGGCAGATTATTCGCCGCACTCGTAGGGGGTACAGGTTGACCCAAGGAGGGGTGCTCAATTTACCGGATTCCGTGAAGTGCCGGGTGTTCCATTCACTATGCTGTGGGGGACTGCCTCGCTTCAGGTTTTGGCGGGTAACTTGCCGCACCCGTAGGGGTCTAGGTTTCATTGCACAGGCTATCCACACGACAGGGGAACGTCGAGTTTCAGCAGCGGCTCTGTGAAACTCGGGGATCCCAGATATCTGTATTGTTCTGTGATGCTTATTACTTTTTCTGTAATGTTGCATATTATCACGCCTGGAGCGATTATGTATATTGGTTTATATACTATTAGATGTTGTATATGTTTTACACCCGCGCTAGTCCAGTCCCCGCTCTGTCGTTAGTTAAGTAACCTAACGGGTGATGACGGGACCCAGTGACGAATGCGGATGGCATATACGTACATTTTATTTTCGTTCTTTTCTGGTGTGATTGATTGATGGGACTGCGTTGATTCTGATCAATGCAAAGTAAAACAAACCTGTTTGAGTTGTTGGAACAATTTAAAAAGTGTTGTTACAAAGACGTTTCCTTTTGTTATGCATAGCGGTATTCAGTGGAATATCCTGCACCTCATTCGACGGGGCAAGGGCTGATATCCCTTCACCGGGACTGACCCCTTGGGCAGAAGTTTGCGTCAGCGTAATAACTGCACTATAGTCGATTACAAGTTGCTTTGCATAACGGTATTCAGTGGAATATCCTGCACCTCATTCCACGAGGAAAGAGCCGAGATCCCTTTACCGGGAGTGACCTCTTTAGCAAAAGGTTTTCGCCACTATATTTTAAAAAGCTATCAGGTTCCTTCAGCGATATCAAGTTCACTACGCTAAAGGTTTTTCGCCAAAAACCAGCCGTAGCCCTCCGTCACTTCTTTTGGGTATTTAGTAGTATTCAAGCTATGCATTTTAGCCAAAGTTAAGGCATAGTGTTTGGTAGCTGCTGGGTATTCAATTGTTGCATAGATAGATGAGTTAGTTTGGGACAGTCGTTCTGCCGATTGGCCAAAGTCAGGGGCATGTGCGGGTGGGTTCAAATTGACAAGATAGTGACGGGTAGAACTTGGCATGTGACTTATGACACTTTGACCAAAGCCAAGGTTATAAGAGCATGGGGCAAAAAATCATATCAGGAGTTTCTAAAGAAACTGAAACTTGCCGAGTATGCGCATACCTTCTGGAGTATGAGTAACGTGGATGCATTCCATCACGTTATCATGCGATGAGAGTTGGATCCTGATTCCCACTGATGAGTTGGTTTACTCTTCGGGCGATCCCGATTGATTCTTCTTTAGGTTTGGAGGAGAATTTGACAGGACAGTGGGAGGTTTCCGGATTAGATAAAGTGATGACCATTCTGATCTAGGTTAGAGTGCACGCAGAGTGTTTCTTTTCTCTCTCTCTCTTTGGCGGCGACCTTTGACCGACCTTAGACTATGACTCAGTGACCGGTTGACCGAACCTTCTTAAAATACTGGCTTTTGGATTGTCTGAGTTGCATAAGTCATTGCCACTCCTTCTTTTACCCTTTGTATTTCTCAGAACACCCGTATTACTACGGATATCCACTTCCATTGGATAGAGCCATCGTATGGTTATATACGAACTCGAAGGGACTTCTTCGGGGATGGATCCAGGTTCAGGAGAAATAGAATTGATTTATTCAGTTGTCTTTTATTATCACCTTCTCTCAGGTTGCGAGAGCTCCTTGGTTTAGGAGAGTTCACCTATTACGCCTATTGGATAGTCTTATTCCAAACCATAGGCTGGTGCCGAAAGGTAGGGAATGAAGAAAACCAATTAGCCTAAGTAGGGTGTGCAGAAGGTAATATGTAAAGACAAAATAAAGGGATTAGAAAGAGGGCAAAGTAAATTGCGACTGATATCATTCACGACCCAAACCGCGTACTTCATCGCCGCTCCCATCTCACCTTTAAAAAGAATAAGGTATTATTCAGTTGTCTTTTATCATCACCTTCTCTCAGTTGCGAGTACTCCTTGGTTTAGGAGGGTACACCTATTATGCTTACTGGATAGTCTTCTTCCAAACCATAGGCTGGTGCCGAACGGTAGGGAAGGAAGAAAACCAGTTAGCCTAACGATGGTGTACAGAAGGTAACGACTAAAGACAAATAAAGGGATTTGGAGAGATGGCAATAAAATATACGGTTGAAGTCATGAATTGGATTATGGAAGAGGCATTACTATGAATACCAGGATACCCCTACGAAACATTTTCATGTTTCAGTGCATTGTTAAAGGAAAAACTGTTTTCCCGATTAGACACTTACTCCAAGGGTATGTATTTACCAGGTTTCATTCTCATATCTGTATGGTTTTACAGATAATGAGTGGGAGTAAGATATTGAGAATTAGGTGATCATCCTCATTATATCGGAATTCGTTGTAATTGGTGATATTTGAGGAAATCGCCAGGGTACAGTTTTCTATCTACGACGCACAGGTTTTGAGTTATTTAACTCAGCGGACTTATACAGAGTATTGTATGTTGTCCAAGTGTCCATCAGGACAAAGGGGTAGATCCTCGTACTATGTTCTGTTTACTTATAACTTCTCTAGTATTTAGACAAGTGTTTCGTAGAAATACAAGGTCTAAGTTTTGAGAAGTTGTGGGTATAAGAATAAAGTGGAGAACCAGGTGTCACAAGTATCGGGATTCTTCAAAGAGATCGAAGATGTAGATTCTTGTGATTGGTATTCAGATGATAGTGATGGTTTTGAGAAACGTGTTTCTCTTTCAGGTTACTCATAATTGGATGGATTCCTAAGTAGAGTAATGCTGGTTAGCCTCTTTCCATTAAATTGATATGCACTGGAGACAGCTGCATGGATTGAATCTTGGTTCCAATTAAATAAGTGCCAAAGTTTCTGTATTGGATATAGAATGGATCGTACCTTAAAAGAAATTAAGGTACGGGGAGTTGTCCAGCTTATGATTAAAACCAGACTCTGGATAACTCAGGGCACGTTTCTGTAATGGCTGTTTGTGGGTTGACCCTGGCTATGACGAGGGTTGATATTCTACCATTTGGAAGATCAATAGTGATATTATTCTTGACTCGCCACAGTTTTAGTAAAAATGGATCTTTTTCAGAAAACAGTAGTGGGAGTATGGTAGAACTGGAAGTGATTCCAGAACCGCGAACGATTACGGAAAAAATTTAATAGGACATATACATTCAATCAGGTTTGACATTCCAATAGCCACTCCCCAGGTATGGTAGGTAACCTCAGACACCCGAGAGGTACTTCGGTAAGCCTCAAGGACGGTGACAGGGAGGTTCTTATCTACCCAGACTTGACACTACTGTTGTTCCAGGATATGAGACCCGGTAGGAGGGTTGTCGTAGTCAGTGGGAGCAACGGAAGCATGGTGGGCGAGTAGCTTATGTCTATTTATAGACTTGAGCAGTTATAGCGGAGATAGATCATCTAATTTTGATGTGACAGTCATGGGTTTGACTTCAATCAGAATAGGGGATGGATCAGTTAAGAAGGTAGTAGGGTGTGATGTCATGGTATCTGGATGACATACACAGAGTGGGAAGTAAAATTCCTATACTACGATCGGTTGTACTGTGGTCGTCACACAGTTGTTTCTCCAGACAGGATATGGATATAATATTTGACATTCTGGTTTCTAGATCTATGGTTTTAGATCTGGATTTGGGTAGTTTCCCAATGCAGGTACTTTGACAGATATTCTAATGGTTTTTGGAATAGTTGACTCCTAGCATGGTGGTGTACCTGCAGATGATGGAGTCACCCTCTCTAAAGGTGTCTTACAGACTAAAGAGGAGAGGGATGCGCATGATTGGCAGATCACTTGCTTAGGCAATTGAGTCAATCATGAGATGTCAAGTACCACACCAAATGTTGGTTTTGCACTAGATGCAATAAGTTTGTATTAATCCAATCCTGGAGAAACATAAGGAAGCAGTTTTAGAACATTAGTACATGTTCTATGGATTTGATAACGGCAGCCTCTTTCGGGAGACGGTTATCATTCCAGGCTTCAAAGGTGACATGGATGACAGAGTGATTGTCAGAGTTATAGTTTTCCCTCTGACGAAGATGGACAGTATTATGGACAGGTGGTTCAAGAGGATACTGTGGGTGGCATGGTGCCGGATACTGATTAGGTTCAGTGATCCATACAGTCTAAGAAGTTTGGATATGGAGTTCATTTATGAACTAAGGTCCCATCAGATATCCAGACATATTCTAAGACAGGTACTACTCAATTCGGGAGATGGCTTTCTCCGCGAACTTGAGATTAAGAGAGATACAGAAAGAAACTTCTAGGCGGATCCACTCACCGAGGCTATTTCTCGAACACAATAGTTTTACAAACGGGCTTTGTGAAACTGATTAGTAGAGGAGTTGGATGTTCGGTTTCACACGGGCTGTGAGTAGTCGACATCGCAATATTAGCCTTGAGTGCAAGTGGGAGATTGTTGGAGATAGTGCCCTCATAGTCAATTATTGGATCGCAGGTACGTGATTGCAATGATTGCGGAGGACCTATCCCGGTAGGACAGTCTTACTCGAAATGATAGTATGCTATCTGGCTTGCCTTTATCAGTCGTGTACATGTTCAGGTGACTGATTACATGTTACACTTTGATAGAGCCCTTAGGATCTTGCTTTACTACCAACTGTATGATGGCGATCATATACGTGAGAGTTGGGTAGTTTATATGCATATCCTTAATTGTGGTCCCTAGTCGTGGGAGTTTCGAGACAGGGCATCGATACTCCGGAGTAGACTAGTGTGTACAGTCGAGACCCCGACGAGGGGCGGTGGCCGGTCTCACAAGCCACTGGTGTCAGTTGGATCACCTAAGATGTATACAGGTGCTCATTGGGTTATGAGTACACCGGACAGGACTCGCCGGGAATCTGCTAGTTAGTATTATATCTATCGTCAGATAGCAGTTCCCTGGTGACATGTGTACAGGTTAGTTCATCGACCTGAGGTCGTCATTTGTCTCGTGTGAGTTCCCACTCTGCTTTGATTTCTACCCTACCACGGCTCAAAGGAGTCGTGCAAACAGGTAGCTTTTGGGTACAGTCCCGAGCCATATGGAGGCACGTGAGCGGATCGGCAGGGGATTCGTCTCTCCCGGTATTGGGGGCGAGATCGTGCTGTGTCTAGGAGAGCCATTACGCAAAGCCCTCGGCCGAGGCAGGAGATTTACTGGTAGGTATTCCAGTAGTATCTCAGGGCGTTCTGGGCTACACTCCGACACGACTTATACTGCTAATGGGGGTCTGACGTTACTAGCCCCCTAGGCGGATATGCGATACTCATTGACGAACGGACCGGACTGTATATACATTGTCACTGTTAGGCTCAGTAGGGTTTTCGGAGGAGTTCGCTCATCGGTCTCCCTTGAGTTCGCTCCTCGGCCACCCTTGAGGTCAGTCCATGGGCAGCCGTTACGCATAGCTAGTGCCGCTGACGGTTTGTGGTTAAACCCACTGCCAGGGTGCTGACGAGTCATTAGAGTCCCCCACAGACAGTTTCCCAAGTTCGGGCGAAACGTTGTAGAGGCCGTATGGTTTTATGGTAGGGTTCGGAAAATGCACGTGCGTTTACGCACGTGTCGATTTTCGGACAGGTGATACTGGTCGGCTTTGGTTTAAGCCGCATCCGAGTATTATATTGAGTAGGTTTAATATCTTTGTCTCAGTTGCATTTGTATTCGGTCGTAATACAAATGCGGGTATATTTATACAGTTTCGGGGTTGTCCTGAAATTCGTTTCAGGATCACTTTTGGAAGTTGCCAGTTTCCAGTTTTCTATCAGCCGTCTTTTAACATTTGGTTAAAGACGGGTTTATCTTTTCTTGAGATGAGTGTGGATTCTTCTAGAAGATTCTAGATGAGGTGACTAGGCTAAATGGTGTTGTGTTCTAATTGGTTGCATTTATTAGATGATGACTAGCCTAATGACACATGCTTTGTGTTTAATTCCTTTTGGATTGCTTAAGATATTTAGAAGTGAGAAGCTTTTAGCTTAAGGTTACCCCCTTCTCCTACGGTCACCTCCCTCTTGCTATATATGGCTTGCCCTCTCTCTCTCCTCACTCTCACTCTCACTTGATGTTTCATTTCGGTTAGAAAAGATTATGATAGCATTCGGGGTGTATGGAATTTTACAGTTCATTTCAGTCAATCACCCGATTTCCACGGCAACTTCATTAACCGATCGTCCACGGATTTGGACGAAGTGAGACAAAGTCATCTACTCATTCTCTACAACAATCTTGGTCGTCTCTTTTAGCAAACTTGACGATCGAGTTGCCTCGAGTCAGAGGCGGGAGCCCGTTTAAAGAACCGATCATGTGGTGCCACTTCGACGAGGACATCGGAGATCGACGAGATCGGAGCAGCCGCAACGGAGCGTGGGATGATGGTTGAAGAACGAAGGACTCGGATCGTTCGGTATAACATTCCTACACTCTTTACAGTTTGTTAGTTTAGCAATAATGGCAGATCCGGGTTATAGTATACGATAGCGCCAGTTTAAAAGTTTTTGTTCCGCAATTGGCGTCTGTAGACGGCCGGGGCGCTAACGTAGACTTACATCTCTCGGGCGGATGAGACTGCCTACTACTCCTGCGGAGTGGCACTGGGATGTCCGGTTCTCCTGAACCTTCTGGTTCTTCCAAGCTTTCAGTAATAGCTTTTGGTTCTGGAATTTCTTCCAGTTCTACTACGCTCCCACATTCACATTTCTCTAAAAACTGATGTTCCAGAAAGTGGGCATGACGAGAAACAAAAAACTTTTGTTCCTCTGCGTAATAGAAAAAATAGCCCCTGAAGTTCTTTGGGTATCCCACAAACTTACACAGTACTGAGCGTACCTCGAGCTTGTCCACATGCTGCTTTTTTACAAAAGCTGGACATCCCCATATCTTCAGATATTGAAGATGGGGTTTCTTCCCACACCACATCAGATATGGTGTGGTAGGCACAATCTTGGAGGGAACCTTGTTCAAGAGATATGCAGCTGATTCTAGTGCATAACCCCAGAAGAATCGCGGCAACTCAGCCTTACTCATCATGGAATGAACCATATCCAATAGGGTTCGATTCCTCCTTTCCGATACACCGTTGTGTTGTGGTGTGTATGGAGGAGTAAGCTGAGAGAGAATTCCATTCTCTTTTAAGTAGCCCAGAAACTCGGCACTCAAGTATTCACCACCTCGATCAGATCTCAGTGTCTTGATACTTTTGCCTATTTGTTTTTCAACTTCATTCTTGTATTCCCGAAATTTCTCAAAGGCCTCGGATTTGTGCTTCATCAAGAAGACATACACATACCTAGAGAAATCATCTGTGAAAGTAATAAGGTATGAATAACCACTTCGCGCATTTGTAGACATTTGTAACATTTTCAAAAAGATAAAATATTAATTTTGGGAATTTTTATAATTTAATATTATTTTATTGAATATTTTAATATTTTGGTATTATTAAATACAAATAAATAGGAAAAATTTGAGAAAAATTATGGAAAATTCTAAAATAGGGTAAATTAGAGAATTATGACATTTTAATGTTTTTGTGATTAGTTTGACACTAATTTAGGGCTAATCGCGATTAAAAATCGCTAATCGGTTTTTAGCATTTTTGAGCAAAACATGCACATATCACTTTTTTCTACACTTGTGCATTTTTATTGCCATGGTTTGTTTTGGGGTTACCATTTGAGTGAGAAGAGTTTTAAAAGAAAAGAAAATAAGGAAAAGAAAAAGAGAAAGTAATAAAGAATTGAGGGTAGGTGAGAGAGTGAGGTATGGGCTTCGTTTGACCAAACCCTTAGCCATTTCCCCCCCTCATTTCTCTCCCTCTCCCTTTGCTTGCTGCTGCTGCTTCTTCCTCCCCCTTCCTCCAACTTCAAACCCTCAAATCATCTCAAAAACTACACCAAAACCACACATCCATTTCATTAAAATTGTGCACAAGCTCAAGACCTTCATGATGGACCAAGAAAGCTTGGATTTTGGCCACTAGGGGCAACTCAAGAAAATTCTTGAGTTGCCAAATGAGGTAATTTCTGGATCATTAGTTTAATTCTAGCATTCCTCACACCCCCATGTTAAGATTGAATCGATATTGTGTGATATTGTGGACTTATGGATAACCTAGTTAGGGTTGTGATGAATTGGTGTTGTATTATGAAATTGAGCTCAGTTAAGGTTATACCAACACCTTAGTGTATGAATTGGAACCCAAAACCTGAACCTTAAACCAGAATACGGATTTTAGAAACCGATATCGGGGAAATTATGGAATCTGTGAAGGTGAATTTGAATCTGCTATCATATGAGACACCTGAAAATAAAATTGAGTGGACAGTGGCATGTGAAGGCACCCAGAAAGCTAACCCCAAGACCCCAGCTCCCACTTCTTCTTCCCGGCCGCCAATTTCTCCCATTTGGCCGCAAATTGCGGCCTGGGTCCCACCATTTTGCCTCGTATTGGTTCTGTAGCTCCTACATGTTTATGTTAGACCCCTGGTATATATAGATTTGTATAAATTGACCTAGGGTGAGATCTGGGACATATTTCCTAAATTGCTGTTTTGGATTCATGTTTCCGTATTTCGTATTTTTAATTCTGAAATTGTGTCTTGTGATTTACCTCGACTATTTGGCGTTTATACGACGATATAGAGGATTTATTGATGGTTTTGAAGGCGTGCCATAGGTTCTAACCTATAGGCCCCTTATCGTATCGTTTTGGATTTCGTGTGCTGTTTTAGCTTTGATTGGTTTTAATGCGCATATACGACACTCTGATGTGTAGGTACAACATGAAGACTTCGGGATGACAAGCAAACGCGTGGTGGCATCGAAAGATAAAGACACAGGTGAGTAGATTTTATCTACAGGGGGAAGTCGGGTGGATGCCGTATAGCACCCCCGCAGTCCGTAGTTTATATATATATATATGATAGCTAGGTGTACTATGGATAGTGTAGGGTTAGAAGTGACTAGTGTAGTTCATAGTCGCGAACCCTAGAGTAGATTTACACCTACACGCACATCCTTGCATATTCATTATACTTGCACTGTGTTTGATGATATAGGGTGACATTGGAGTTGAGTCGATGATGTTGGGCATGGTGCCGTGAGATCGGTGATTTGATGTGATTCGTATTTGGGGACACGATACGTGATCTCTAGCGGGCCTTGGGACGTGTACTTGCACACGCAGGATCTTGATGGTATCAGTTGTACTAGGCTTAGATCAGTACCCCAGATTATATGATATGATGATAAGTGATACCTGAAATGTGATGAGATAGGGTGATATTTAACCGTACCCAGATATTGGGATGCCGTACGATGATTTACCGTATGAGCTTTACATTGATGATAGATCCGTACTCATGACTTGAGGATGTCATATGATATACTGTATCGTACGCGATACTATTGAGGCGGAATCACCGACTATTATATCTATTATATCGACTCAGATGTTAGGCGGTTTCCTTACCTGTAGCTCAGCTTGTTAGTTCAGCCGTATAGTTTAGTGTAGTTGTTAGATTAGATTAGACTCTTACCTATTTCAAAACTAGCGGGTCGTGGGTATTTTAAAAGACAGGTCAAGGGATCTACGGATATTTCAAAGGGCGTATCTTTTCATAAAAACACCGTAGCCCCTATTTTGAAAACCCCATGATTCGTGTTATTTCAAAAGGCACCATTTGTAGGACTTATATTAGATTAATGCAGATTAGTTTTAGTTACGTCTAGTTTCAGCTCCCACTCATTTTTGTGGTTCGCTTTGCATCGCATTCTTATATTATGTTTCATACTCCATTATTAATATCATGCTGATAGGACACCAGCACTATTACCGATGATGCGTATGTATCACGTACACTTACTTGCCGGCTCACACACATCTTCATCGGTAATTGCCATGTCACGTACACCTTAGAAAATATTATTACTTGACATAGCCTATTAGCTAATAGTTTAGACATTGTAGTTATTACCTGCTACTTCATGCATACTGTTATTCATTGTTATGCCGCATTCATGGATTCTCATGCATACATTCACTATTTTACGTGCTATTGAGGTTTTGGATTTGGATTTCCATGAGATTTTCTGGATTTGGAGGAAAACCGCAAAAACACAAATAAACTTTTTCTCTCTTTTAAAATAAAAAGTGCGGTTTTCCCATGATGTATGAGTCGTCCACCATGAGTTTGCTGATGGATTTGGAAACCCGATTCGAGGAGACGGATGAACCGTTTCGGGTACATGGTGGACCCGGTGCGGTACCCCGGGGCAAGATGAATGTGGTGATGACGTTGAGCCTGGCAGGGGAGTACTACCTACCGGTGATTTTACCCGACGCGTCGGATATCCGGAGGATACCGTCGTGGTCTTGAGATGGATGGTAGGGGCCGGTCTGGACTGACGGCGCCCTAGATTTTGTGGTTGAGACTTGAGATATCGAGATATTGGGATTACGTTTTGTGCCGATGCTAGGCACAGTCTTATGCTGATTTCATTATGATACCTCATTTTAAAAATACAAAGGAAATCTCACTAGTTATGAAAACAGTTTCTTCATGTACATGTATTCTGTTTTCATGCATTCATATCTCATTCATAAGATATATTGCTACCTGAGGCACTGACACAGGCATATGAGATTACACTTGGGTTAGATATTTACCCTAGCCTTGTTATAGGCTGCTTGTTATATTGAGGGTTCTTATACTGATCGTATTGACCTAGGATTATGTCTAGCTTTCGGTTTCTGCTTGTAGATATTTCTATTCAAGAGTTGGCAACTCACCCCCGTTGTGCCATAGTTCTGGCAGGTCCTGCCGTACAGGTTCCATTGCGGCATTTCTGGCACACTACTTCCTTGCGGGTGCATTGCTTTGGCAGGTGGATTCTTTTGTATCAAGAACCACCATTGTATTTATTTTATCCATTGTATCTAGAATTTCCATCAACCAAAACTTGTATATTATTTCTGACCTAGACTTTAGTGATGTATTATTCGACCTTAGAGTCGCGCTTAGTAGTATTGCGGTTTTCTTGTTGCTTTTGAGTTCTTTTGGTTTGACCCTCGCCTTTCGGCGTTGTATATTCTTATTGCTTGTGTGGTTGTGGCCGTCATTTGACGAAGAGCTAGCTCCCGCTTGGGGATGCCTTTATCATTGCATATATTGTTATCCTTGTTGTACCCCATTCGGGGCCAGTTTTACAAAAGAAACTCTGCCGAAATTTTTAGAAAAGACTTTACCTTTTAAAATGCACATTCGGCTTAGTTATTTAAAAACCTTGACTTCAAACATGTTTTCCTTCACTTCTTTAAACCAGTTTCTTCACTTACTCTTAAAATGGTTTTAGATTTCTGGGCTTTTGGCTTACTTGGATCAGATGGAGTCCTATAGACTTCATATGGTTCAAGGGCCAGTCACGTGCTCTTTTGGGTCGTGACAAAGTTGGTATCAGAGCCAGGTTGACCTTGGTTCGAGTCTAAGTTTGACTATGTGGAGCCTAGGGCGTTTATATATATACGGAACTTAGGCTTGACCTTACGGAACTTAGACTTGGTCGAGAGGGTATTAGACCCGAACTTTCGTCGCGTAGGATGACCCTTGGTTGATGGAATAGGTGACTAAAGTAGAGTGACGTACCGTTGGTATGTTCCGCGGCATACTTACGACACGCCACTCCGCTTAAGGAACCTTAGGATGTACATATTTTCGAGATCAGTGATTCTCTTCATATCCATGATTATACATCCATTTGAGATCCTCGATTCTATTAGTTTCATGATCATACCTTTATTGATGCTGTTCCTTCTTATGATCATGTATCCACTCTGGATTTGTTGTTCTCTTTCTTCCTTTGATCTACTCTCTTCGATACTCGATTGAGGTTCCTGTCGCCATGTTTGAGCGCAGTTGGGCTGCTGCTAGGGTTACGGTCAGTGCGAGCTCGTCTGGTACGAGGGCTGACCATTGTGTTTTCTGATGACATGGGAACGTCTCGAGTTGGCATTGATGATTGTGACCTCTAGTAGAGGCGAGTGCTTGGTTTTACACCGGATGATCGGGCCATTGTTAGAGCTGCCAGTTGAGAAAGGACTGTTGATGTACAGCATACCTCAGAGATTATGATGTCGCCTACCGTGCAGACAGATGGACCAGCTGTTGCTGAGATTGACAGGATGTCGCTTCCGAAGCTTACGAGCTGAGATTGTCGGAGCTTCCAGGCAAATATAAGACAGATGATAGCTAGTCTACCCGATTTGAGAGACGAAGGTGATTCGTCCGATTTATGCGCCGGAGCAGGCCCAGTTGAGTTGAAGATTTCCAGTGAGGAGAGTCTTACTCAGATCTAGAGCAGACCGATTCAGAGATGACCGCCAATGTATTGCCTTTCCTGGAGGATTGAGGCACTGTTCGGCGTACAGGTGGATGAGCCAGTTGTTGCGGCAATGACGAGATATCACCCAGATGGTTGGAACTACTGCAGCATGAGCTTATACCTAGAGATATGATGGATGGTCGCTAGTCACCTGAGGACTAATGACTAGGACATGTGGTTCGTTCGGTTACCGATGCGAGGTCATCAGATAGATTGTTTCCAGCTAAAGACGACTTCACGCAGATTCGTCGAGAGTCGATAGAGACGATCGAATGTCAGGAGCCCATTTTCCAAGTTTAAAGTATACGGAAAGACATGCAGGTGATTCTATGGACCCTCTAGAAGAATGAAACCCTAACTAGACTTAATGACCGTGTGAAAGCCTTTGAACCTTAGGGTTTGCGGCAGTTCCACGGCGCCATTTATGAGGCTTGGGTTTGCCCTTCTACGGCTGGACCACCGACGCTGTGGCATGTACTCGATACTATTAAACTGTACTCAAGATGTTGATCTCTTGGGGGATTATATGGTTCTGGCGAGTCGATCGAATGTTTCGACATCATTCGGATATCATGTGATGGGATGCTTTGCTTGGGAGACTCAAGATACGAGTATAGCCGTTGGAGCATAGTCCATGCAGCCACGATGAGACGAGTCCGAATAAGTCGACATTGAAGCAGAGTGAAGAAAAGAGTTCGCAAGAGATTTCGACGAGATGACATCCCACTCTGCTGACATCAGAGATGTGATACACAACCAGAGGCGTTGTATATGGATATATCTTCCAGAAAGAAGCGCGATAAGTATACAGCCGTTCCGGAATGTGAAATTGCTTCAGCAATAGATGGTGACTTCCGGGCAATTCGACAGGATTGAGATTTGAGAGGGAGACCTCGACAGGACCCTTCTGGAAAACGATACGAGAAGACCTAGACCCAGGGGTGGTCATGTTGCGCACACCAGCGGGCCAGAGTTCGGCATCGTCGACGAGGTAGTTGACCAGGTTCGGATAAAGGAACTTACCCAGATGCGTGGCGAATCGATCAAGGACGGACGAGTTTTGAGTATTCCTCCGAGGGTTGGGACGTGTTCCCGAGGACCTGTTCGGCCTGACATCTTCTACAGAATGATGAAGCTACAGAATACGCGATTTCGAGTCCGTGCGAGAGACTTCAGATTGACCGTGGCCGAGAACAGTGCAGTGCGTAGTAGCTTGGCGTGACGTCATAGTGGACGACGATAGAGACAGGTGGAACAAGAGGTTCGTGCGAGACACTGACGAGCTGTCATTACTTCCCGTCGAGACTAGAGACCTGATATGCTTACAGAGGCGTTGGGATGCGACCAATTTCTGAGAAAATGTTGTGCTGAGGACACAGATGTCCATTGAGCGAAAAGAGATTATGCAAGAGTACCAGCCTTCGTACAGTTCGGCTTAGGCATGATTGGAAGAGACCCTGAGCAGGATTCCTTCCGGGACATTGCTACAATGATGTTTGCACCCAGGATCAGATGTGTGATGTGCATTCAGAGAGCCAGAGGCCGACGCCAGTGATATGCTGCTTTATGAGTGGTCGTGAGGAATGACCGAGAGGCGACCAGAGAAGTGCCAGAACGGAATCTTCCCCGTTAGCACACCTGACAGAGCCGATGAGCCGATTGATTTCGAGATAGGTAATCCGCAGAAAAGATAAGAACCCAGAGTCAGAGGACGCCAGACCGTGAGCAAGAGGCAAGTAGATATCTTGCGCTGCTAGCAGTGGATGCACCGACTCCTTCTCGACCTCGAAGGAGGAACTACCGAAGACAGTATTTATGATTTGTGATTTTGTGATTTGATTATCACGTATCCGTCGTTTTGGATTTCGGTATTTTGGGCGTTCTGTTTGCATGATTTGGTTTTGATGACTGAGTTTCATGATATTTGTTTCATGCACCCACTGGATATTTATATATTTTGCGCATAGTTATTACATTCGAGGTATTGATTGTGATTTCACGCCTATCTTATACAGTGATTTGATTTACACTTCCAGCATAGTTTTCATGCACCTTTAGTGTTTTGATATACGATTTTGGTGCACGCCAGATGCACTAAATCGGGATTCTTCGTGCATGTCACATGCATCTGATTTTTCTGTCAGGGACACACGTTGCCTACGACAGATGTTTCGTACACACCAGTTGCACCTAGATGTTGTTTTATACACCTGTTTGACACATATATGGATTTTGATTCCTTGCGCACCAGACGCATAGGATATTCTTATATATGCATTTTGGGGATTGATTTCTAGTAGAGCAGTACATTTTTATGATATTCTCTATGTATTGATGCCTTCGGAGCCCCGACAAATTGGATTATTACTGAAATTGTTTTAGTATTGGGGGTTTAAATTTAAATTCGGGGACCGAATTTCTTTAAGGGGGGTAGATTGTAACATTTTCAAAAAGATAAAATATTAATTTTGGGAATTTTTATAATTTAATATTATTTTATTGAATATTTTAATATTTTGGTATTATTAAATGCAAATAAATAGGAAAAATTTGAGAAAAATTATGGAAAATTCTAAAATAGGGTAAATTAGAGAATTATGACATTTTAAAGTTTTTGTGATTAGTTTGACACTAATTTAGTGCTAATCGCGATTAAAAATCGCTAATCGGTTTTTAGCATTTTTGAGCAAAACATGCACATATCACTTTTTTCTACACTTGTGCATTTTTATTGCCATGGTTTGTTTTGGGGTTACCATTTGAGTGAGAAGAGTTTTAAAAGAAAAGAAAATAGGGAAAAGAAAAGAGAAAGTAATAAAGAATTGAGGGTAGGTGAGAGAGTGTGGTATGGGCTTCATTTGACCAAACCCTTAGCCATTTCCCCCCCTCATTTCTCTCCCTCTCCCTTTGCTTGCTGCTGCTGCTTCTTCCTCCCCCTTCCTCCACCTTCAAACCCTCAAATCATCTCAAAAACTACACCAAAACCACACATCCATTTCATTAAAATTGTGCACAAGCTCAAGACCTTCATGATGGACCAAGAAAGCTTGGATTTTGGCCACTAGGGGCAACTCAAGAAAATTCTTGAGTTGCCAAATGAGGTAATTTCTGGATCATTAGTTTAATTCTAGCATTCCTCACACCCCCATGTTAAGATTGAATCGATATTGTGTGATATTGTGGACTTATGGATAACCTAGTTAGGGTTGTGATGAATTGGTGTTGTATTAAGAAATTGAGCTTAGTTAAGGTTATACCAACACCATAGTGTATGAATTGGAACCCAAAACATGAAGTTTAAACCAGAATACGGATTTTAGAAACCGATATCGGGGAAATTATGGAATCTGTGAAGGTTAATTTGAATCTGCTATCATATGAGACACCTGAAAATAAAATTGAGTGGACAGTGGCATGTGAAGGCACCCAGAAAGCTAACCCCAAGACCCCAGCTCCCACTTCTTCTTCCCGGCCGCCAATTTCTCCCATTTGGCCGCAAATTGCGGCCTGGGTCCCACCATTTTGCCTCGTATTGGTTCTGTAGCTTCTACATGTTTATGTTAGACCCCTGGTATATATAGATTTGTATAAATTGACCTAGGGTGAGATCTGGGACATATTTCCTAAGTTGCTGTTTTGGATTCGTGTTTCCGTATTCCGTATTTTTAATTCTGAAATTGTGTCTTGTGATTTACCTCGACTATTTGGCGTTTATACGACGATATAGAGGATTTATTGATGGTTTTGAAGGCGTGCCATAGGTTCTAACCTATAGGCCCCTTATCGTATCGTTTTGGATTTCGTGTGCCGTTTTAGCTTTGATTGGTTTTAATGCGCATATACGACACTCTGATGTGTAGGTACAACATGAAGACTTCGGGATGACAAGCAAACGCGTGGTGGCATCGAAAGATAAAGACGCAGGTGAGTAGATTTTATCTACAGGGGGAAGTCGGGTGGATTGCGTATAGCACCCCCGCAGTCCGTAGTTTATATATATATATATGATAGCTAGGTGTACTATGGATAGTGTAGGGTTAGAAGTGACTAGTGTAGTTCATAGTCGCGAACCCTAGAGTAGATTAACACCTACACGCACATCCTTGCATATTCATTATACTTGCACTGTGTTTGATGATATAGGGTGACATTGGAGATGAGTCGATGATGTTGGGCATGGTGCCGTGAGATCGGTGATTTGATGTGATTCGTATTTGGGGACACGATACGTGATCTCTAGCGGGCCTTGGGACGTGTGCTTGCACACGCAGGATCTTGATGGTATCAGTTGTACTAGGCTTAGATCAGTAACCCAGATTATATGATATGATGATAAGTGATACCTGAAATGTGATGAGATAGGGTGATATTTAACCGTACCCAGCTATTGGGATGCCATACGATGATTTACCGTATGAGCTTTACATTGATGATAGATCCGTACTCATGACTTAAGGATGTCATATGATATACTGTATCGTACGCGATACTATTGAGGCGGAATCACCGACTATTATATCTATTATATCGACTCTGATGTTAGGCGGTTTCCTTACCTGTAGCTCAGCTTGTTAGTTCAGCCGTATAGTTTAGTGTAGTTGTTAGATTAGATTAGACTCTTATCTATTTCAAAACTAGCGGGTCGTGGGTATTTTAAAAGACAGGTCAAGGGATCTACGGATATTTCAAAGGGCGTATCTTTTCATAAAAACACCGTAGCCCCTATTTTCAAAACCCCATGATTCGTGTTATTTCAAAAGGCACCATTTGTAGGACTTATATTAGATTAATGCAGATTAGTTTTAGTTACGTCTAGTTTCAGCTCCCACTCATTTTTGTGGTTCGCTTTGCATCGCATTCTTATATTATGTTTCATACTCCATTATTAATATCATGCTGATAGGACACCAGCACCATTACCGATGATGCGTATGTATCACGTACACTTACTTGCCGGCTCACACACATCTTCATCGGTAATTGCCATGTCACGTACACCTTAGAAAATATTATTGCTTAACATAGCCTATTAGCTAATAGTTTAGACATTGTAGTTATTACCTGCTACTTCATGCATACTGTTATTCATTGTTATGCCGCATTCATGGATTTTCATGCATACATTCACTATTTTACGTGCTATTGAGGTTTTGGATTTGGATTTCCATGAGATTTTCTGGATTTGGAGGAAAACCGCAAAAACACAAATAAACATTTTCTCTCTTTTAAAATAAAAAGTGCGGTTTTCCCATGATGTATGAGTCGTCCACCATGAGTTTGCTGATGGATTTGGAAACCCGATTCGAGGAGACGGATGAACCGTTTCGGGTACATGGTGGACCCGGTGCGGTACCCCGGGGCAAGATGAATGTGGTGATGACGTTGAGCCTGGCAGGGGAGTACTACCTACAGGTGATTTTACCCGACGCGTCGGATATCCGGAGGATACCGTCGTAGTCTTGAGATGGATGGTAGGGGCCGGTCTGGACTGACGGCGCCCTAGATTTTGTGGTTGAGACTTGAGATATCGAGATATTGGGATTACGTTTTGTGCCGATGCTAGGCACAGTCTTATGCTGATTTCATTATGATACCTCATTTTAAAAATACAAAGGAAATCTCACTAGTTATGAAAACAGTTTCTTCATGTACATGTATTCTGTTTTCATGCATTCATATCTCATTCATATGATATATTGCTACCTGAGGCACTGACACAGGCATATGAGACTACACTCGAGTTAGATATTTACCCTAGCCTTATTATAGGCTGCTTGTTATATTGAGGGTTCTTATACTGATCGTATTGACCTAGGATTATGTCTAGCTTTCGGTTTCTGCTTGTAGATATTTCTATTCACGGGTTGGCAACTCACCCCCGTTGTGCCACAGTTCTTGCAGGTCCTGCCGTACAGGTTCCATTGCGGCATTTCTGGCACACTACTTCCTTGCGGGTGCATTGCTTTGGCAGGTGGATTCTTTTGTATCAAGAACCACCATTGTATTTATTTTATCCATTGTATCTAGAATTTCCATCAACCAAAACTTGTATATTATTTCTGACCTAGACTTTAGTGATGTATTATTCGACCTTAGAGTCGCGCTTAGTAGTATTGCGGTTTTCTTGTTGCTTTTGAGTTCTTTTGGTTTGACCCTCGCCTTTCGGCGTTTTATATTCTTATTGCTTGTGTGGTTGTGGCCGTCATTTGACGAAGAGCTAGCTCCCGCTTGGGGATGCCTTTATCATTGCATATATTGTTATCCTTGTTATACCCCATTCGGGGCCAGTTTTACAAAAGAAACTCTGCCGAAATTTTTAGAAAAGACTTTACCTTTTAAAATGCACATTCGGCTTAGTTATTTAAAAACCTTGACTTCAAACATGTTTTCCTTCACTTCTTTAAACCAGTTTCTTCACTTACTCTTAAAATGGTTTTAGATTTCTGGGCTTTTGGCTTACTTGGATCAGATGGAGTCCTATAGACTTCATATGGTTCAAGGGCCAGTCACGTGCTCTTTCGGGTCGTGACAACATTGGACCACACACATCACTGTGTATGAGTCCCAAGAGCTCACTTGCTCTTTCTCCGTGTCCATTGAACAGAGTCTTTGTCATCTTTCCCATAAGACAAGATTCACAAGTGGTATAAGACTGGTACTCGAACGGATCCAAGTATCCTTCTTTATGTAACTTTGTCAACCGTGTCTCATTAATGTAACCCAGTCTACAATGCCATAAGAAAGCCTGATTTAATTCCGGAGACATTCTTTTAAGTGTGTTCTAGACACTGAAGATCTGAGCTTGATTCAGTACGTATATCTCGTTTTGTAATGTACCTGATCCAATCAGAACTTGATTTAGGTGGATGTTGACTATATCGCTTACAAAAATAAAATCATATCCTTCCTTAGAAAGTAAGGATACAGATATGATATTACAAGTCGCACCTGGTACATAAAAACGGTCACGCAGAATCAATATCTGCCCAGTTGTCAGTCCTAGATGATATTCCCCTACGGATTCAGCATACATGCTCATTCCGTTAGCAACCCTGAGAGTCATATCACCTTTCCTGATAACCCTACGGTTTCTCAGAGCCTGTAACGAATTACAGATATGAGATCCTTATCCGGTATCCAATACCCAGGAAGTAGGGTTAACTGACATATAGTTCTCTATTACAAACACACCCGAAGCCGAAGCCACACATGCTTCGAATTCTGGCTACTGGCTATACAAGCCCTGCAATCCTTCTGCCAATGTTCATTCCTGTAACAATAGGAACATCCCTCTTTTACTACATCCAGTCCCGAAACTTCTGCCCTTCCCTTTCTTTCTACATCCCTAGTTTCCTTCAGGATAGTAGGTAGAGACTGTTGAACTGAGTCAGTGGCTGACTCGTTCTTCAACGTGGTCTTCAAGTCCGTGAGCTCAAAAGAGCTGGTCTCTTTAAGGACGTTGCCCCTTACAGTTGACCCGATAGCCAACCTCGCTGGAAGCAATTCGTTCGAGGTCTCATATCTTGCAATACGATATTGCTCTCTATATAAATCTTTGTTATGGAGGAAGATAGAAACTAAGTCCATCTTCTCGTGCTGCCTCTGGTATGCACCATCAACTGAGGCTAACACGAGTCACTTGGCTTTCGCACAGTCTTTTTTCGATGTCTTGCGGATATAAATATCCGTGACAGGGGAAACTGGACCCGAGACGGCAGGGGTTGGATCAGTCAAGAGGTGTCCCAGCTTGTCATGGGCAATGGACATCTGGACAGACCTTTGCCAGTCAAAACTGTCAGATTCAGTCATTTTATTATCTAGATGTTGTTAGTAGTATGTATGCCCTAGAGGCCAGTATTGTACAGATATTGTATATTATATTGGATGCTTGGACATATATAGAGATGACTTTCTTGCTCGATATGATAGTATGCTATCTGGTTACTCTTTATATTAACATGTACACTTGTCTGTTTAAACTGTCTTATAGTTACATGTTGGTATAGCCCTTAGGATGTGTACTTGACTACGTAGACTATGATGCAGATCATACTAGTGGGGACATGGTAGTCCATAAGTACATCCTTCAAGGTCCCTAGTCGTGGGTGTATCGAGACGGGACATCGATATACCAGAGTAGACTAGCGTATACGCTTCTCGACCCATGAGATGGGCGATGGATGATCCCATATCCATTGGTGTTTGACATCAGAGATGGTGTACGGGTGCTCAGTGGAGACTGGGTACACTGGATGGACTCGCCGAGAACTCCCAGATGGTATTATACCTCACGTCAGATGGCAGTTCTCAGGTGACACTTGTACAGGTTAGTCTGTAGACCCGAGATCGTCATAGAGTCTTGTGTGATTCCCACTGTGCTTTGATCTCCACCTTACCACGTCCATGAGGGCGTGCAAAACGGTGGTCTTTGGGTACAGTCCCGAGTCACATGGAGGCAATGAGCGATAGGAGGGGTTTCGTCTCTCCCGGTATTGGGGGTTGATGTTGCGCTATGCTCGATTGGCCGAAACAGGGAAGTCCCTGGCCAGGGCTGATCAGAGATTTGCTGGTAAGTGTTACCAGTAGTTTCTCGACCCGTTATGAGCCTCACATCGGCACGACTTATCGGTTATTGGGGTCTGACGTTTACCACCCCTAGACTTGATATGCGACGTATCAGACGAACAGACCGGACTGTACGGTATGTGTTACTGGTTGGATTCACAGGAGTGTGAGCGGGCTAGCTCGTCGATCTTCTGATCGCTCAATACCCGGATGGCCATTACGTTTAGCAGACCGCTTGCGGCTTGTGGATGCTTGATATGATCATCATCTGCTACCGGCGTATTGACGAGTCTTTAGAGTCCTACACAGAGGTTTCCTGGCTCAAGCGAAACGAAATAGGAGCGCATATGAGATATGTGCGGGACCGAGAATAATGCGAGTATGTGATACCGTATTTCATTCTCGCGATGAATGTTTCGATTGGTTATATTCGATATGACCTAGTTATCGAATCATTGATTCGATAAATCGATACATTGGATACTAGTCGGTTATGTGCGACATGACCGGATCATTGAATCAAATGTTGATTTAATGATTTAATGTATAATTATATATTTGATATATTACTTTGCATTAACTAGTATTGGTTCATTTTAAAAGGATTTTCTCACTTGATGCACATTGTATATGTGATATATTTTTTGTGCACTTGATTGTATCATGTTTGATGATACTTGCTCACTTCGGTTTGTGTAAAGATTAAACCATGGTTAGGGTTTTGATTGTTTATTTAGTTATTTATTTATTTATTCATTTTGGAAATAGTTAAGTATGGTGGCTTGTTTTGTTTTATGTTGAAACTTCAAGAAGCATTGAAAATGTCCACCATTCTTATCTCTTCCTTAACCTTAACCATTCCAACTAACCTTAGTTTAATCTCTACACTTGACCATGGTAAACATTATGATAAGTATTCATTTTCTTTTCATTTTAAATAACTTATCATAATATTTCCTTCTTGATCATCTTCTTCTTCAAGAAAGAAACATTCATGCCATCAATGGCAACTTGAGATCTAAAGTGAGAAATCCAATTCTAAAGTGAACCCACCTCCTATTTCTTCACCCTCTACCTCTTGACAAGTTGTTTTGGGTGTTTTCTTCACAAGTTTCATAACTTGGTGAAGTCGGAGCTTGAACTTGTGATGCCTCGACGTAGATCGTCTTTGACACGAAGCCGACGACCTATTCCGCTCGTTTCTCCGATGAAGCCGTCGCGAGAGTCCAAGATTCAAGATGGACAGCGAGAGGACGCCCACGTGGAGCTAAGGAAGTGGATATCCGGATCTACAAAGGTTGTAGCATCTTAACTTTAGTTAAATTGTTAACTAGATTTATATTTCGCCTAGAATTCTAGCCGACGATCCGTGTTAGGGTTTCTTGACACCCATAATTTTTGTAAATGGCATGGTTGATGCCTTGTGAGACCTCTATAGGGTGCCTAGGAACCTTTCACTGGACTAGAGCCTTAGGCGAAGTCTAGACGACGTTTGAAACCCGAATACGCATCGAAACCCTAACACATGATGCTCTCTGGACTTTTTCTAAAAACTGGGATTTTTCCAGATTAAAAATGCTCAAAAAATTCAGCAGGGAAATATAAGAATTACGACGCAAAATTGGGGTCATGAACAGTACAACCTGCGGCGGAACCGCGGCATATGCCTGCCTCAGGCGGCGGTTCCGCGGCAGATTGATGATGTAATCCCCCATTCTTTGCACAGTAATTCATCATTTCAGCAGCTGAGTTTTATGGGTATTTTTAGTAATTTTCAAGAGTTGAATTTTCTGGGGTGTATTAGAGCTTCGATGTTTCGATCGGATTATCAAATTTCGTATTTGTGTATTTCCGGATAATTTTTAGAATATGTTAAAAAGTTCGACCGGATATAAATACCCAATTTTCCCCTGTCGAGAAATTTCCAAGTGTTGGATTTTTCCGTAGTTTAACGACGTTCTAAGTAGTGCAAGTAACGCGATGGACCCTCTAGAAGACAACAAACCTTAACTCGATTATGTGACCGTCTTGAACTGCCCTTTGAACCTTCGGGTTTGGGGCAGTACGGTGTGCCACATGTGAGGCGTTGGCTTGACCCTTCTACGGCTGGACCGTTGGTACTGAGGCACGAACTGAATGTTGTTAGACTTATTTCATATGTTGAGCTGTATCGGGAAAACTTCGGTATTCGACTGTTCGATCGGAAAGTTTAACATTATCTGTTTATCTGGAATGTGATACAATAATTGGAATTCACAAACAGTTATGAGATAACTGAATGATTGTTATAAATCTAGCAGTTTAGTCCCATATGATATTGAAAAGAGTTTTCGATAATGAGACTAAAATGCGGGATTTATATCTGTTAGGCATGTGATGTCTAAGTATTTCATTTGATTAGGCATGCGATGTCTAAAGAATTTGCGGATTCCAACTGTTGTAATTTTACACTTTCTTTTCTGTGACCGTAAGTGTAATATATGATATCGCCGGTTCCGTTGCTATATGTCAATGACAATTGGGATGCGCATATTTACTTACGTTGATGACATGTGATGTTATGTGTTGCTGGATATGTTATATTGGATCGTCGTGTTCGAATAGCCGGGGGTTTTTTATGTGAGATGAGTGTTTTTCATTTTCATTCATGTAAAAACTTGTATGTAATATTCTTTTATTTGGGGCACTTCCAGGTAGCGGAAGCTGTCACCCTTTGTATATTATTTACTTTTCCGCATTAGGATAGACCCAAGGAGGGGAGCACAAGTAACCGGGTTCTGGGGTCCAGTGGGAGACCAACTCGAGGAGTCGAGTCCGGGTCTCCTAACCCTGGAATTGGCAGGGTTGCTTGCCGCTCCCGTAGGGGTCTAGGGGTGTGGGATTGGCTATTCATCACGACCGTGGAATCCGTGTTTTATACTGGCTCGTATTGAAAACACGGACGTCCTAGAATATCCAATATTTCATATGTTTCTTCTGCTGCGTTATCTGTGATGTGATTCTGTGATGGATATAGTATATAGTATATATGATATATTATATAGACGTTACTTATGTTTTACACCCGCGCTAGCCCTGACCTGCTCTGTCGTTAGTTACCTAACCTAACGGTGCACGAGAAGACATCGAGGCGAATGCGGATGGCATAAGTGTACGTCATATCTATCTGTGATGTTTAGGTACTTAAATGATGGGACTTCATTAATGTGATTAATGAAAGTAAAAGAAACCTAAGATGTTGTAGAATCAAATTTTTAAACAAAACAGGTAGCTACAGTTCTTGCTTTGCATAGCGGTATATATGATATACCCTGCACCTTATTCGATGAGGAAAGGACCGAGATCCCTTCACCGGGAATGAATCCTTTAGCAATAACTGGCAGATGCTACACACTCGGTTTGCTTTTGATTGTTTTTGTGTTTTTCTTTGCACAGCGATATATATGATATATCCCGCACCTCATTCGACGAGGAAAGGGCCGACGATCCCTTCACCGGGAGTGACCCCTTTAGCAAAAACTAGAAAAGCCTCAAAATCACTCCATTTTAAAACTTCATTTGATTCTACAACGATATCAAGTTCATTACGCAATAGGTTTTCAGAAAAACCTGTCGTAGCCCTCCGTCATTTCAGATAAGTCCTGTTTAGTATTCGTGCTGCGTTAGTTGACCTTGTCAAGGCGCAGTGTGCGGTAGCTAACCAGTATTTGACTGCTTATGCATATGATGCAGATTGGGTTAGGTTAGTCGTACGGCCTTGTTGACCTTGTCAAGGGTCGTGCGGGTGGGTTTGATTCAATCAAGAAATGACGGGTTGAACTTGACTTGCGGTCTATGGTTTGTTGACCTTGTCAAGGTCATAGATCGTTCGGGGCAAAATATTATCGGGAATTTCAAGTGTTGAAATTTGCAATGAGATTGCATACCTTCTATGAGATAGTTGGATCCCGATACCCACTGCGAGTAAGAGTTACTCCTGGGAGAGTTTTACACATTGCAATTAGCTAATCAAGTAGGTGTCTAGAAAGGTGTCAACGGGGTTACGCCTCTGGGAAAACGAGGTTTACATTAATTAGGTTCGTGCGAAAGCACGGGGGACCTCCCTCAAAGTACCGACACTGGCCTGGCTGAAAGATTGGCGAACTTGTACTGTGTAATTAATCCCGGCTAGTCTTTCCTTTTAGGGTTTGAAGGAAGATTTGATAAAAAGCAGTGGGAGCCATCCTGATTAGATAAGATAATAACCAATCTGATCTTGCACGAGCATACGCTAAAGTGTTTTCTTCTCTCTCTCTCCAGGTAGCGACCATTTCATGCCTTAATCAAGATAATAATATGGATGTATTGACCGAACCCGCATGTTATACTGTGCTGGGGAACGTTGGTTCCGTTCTTTCCTATAAGAGTTATAGGAATGAACAGGATATAGGGGAATACCAGGATTCCCATGCCACCCGAATGAAGAAAGTACATGTTGATGCATTTTCTTCGGGTGTGTTCGTTACTGAGAACTGTTTCTCCATTTGCTCTACGTCCTGGGTATTAGATACCGGGTCAGGATCCCATATATGTAATCAGTTACATGGGCTTAGGAAAGGTAGAGAACTTAGAGAAGGTGATAAAGACATTAGAGTTGGAAATGGTGCAATTGTTGCAGCTAAGACTGTCGGGGAATATCACCTTGTATTACCAACTGGTAATACATTGGTTCTGAACGAATGCTATTACATGCCGAACCTGATATGCAACATTATATCAGTTTCTTTATTGAGTAAAGAGGGATATAATTTTGTATTACAGGACAATGTTATGAACATTTTCCGTAACCAAAAGTTGGTTGGATCAGGCACGTTATGCAATGGCATTTATGTTCTAAATCAATCAACAGTTCTGAGCATAACAAACACACACAAGAGGAAGAGTTCTGAACTCAACGAATCCTTCTTGTGGCATTGTAGACTGGGTCACATCAATGCGACACGACTAGCTAAGTTTCATAAGAATGGATATTTAAATCCGTTTGAATTTTCATCTTATGACACTTGTCAGTCATGTCTCAAAGTCAAGATGACCAAAACTCCGTTTACGGGACACGGAGAAAGAGTTACCGAACTCTTGGGACTTATTCATAGTGATGTATGCGGTCCCATGTCTACACATGCCAGGGATGGTTCTTCATACTTCATTACATTCACTGACGATCTCTCTAGGTTCGGGTATGTGTTCCTGATGAAACACAAGTCTGAAGCTTTTGAGAAATTTAGAGAATATAAACAAGAAGTCGAGAACCAAACCGGAAAAAGTATTAAAATCCTTCGATCTGATCGAGGAGGTGAATACTTGAGAAATGAATTCCTGGACTTCCTAAAAGAGAATGGGATTCTCTCTCAGCTGACTCCTCCATATACACCACAGCACAACGGTGTATCAGAACGGAGGAACCGCACCCTATTAGATATGGTGCGCTCTATGATGAGCACAGCTGAGTTACCTATTTCCTTCTGGGGTTATGCGCTGGAGACAGCAGCATACCTATTGAATCAAGTTCCATCTAAATCTGTACCTACCACACCATATGAGATATGGAGTGGGAAGAGACCATATTTTAAACGAGTTAAGATATGGGGTTGTCCGGCCTATGTCAAAAGGCAAAATCCGGACAAGCTCGAGGCACGGTCAGTTCTTTGCAAGTTTGTGGGATATCCAAAGAATTCTTATGGGTATTTTTTCTACCACAGTGAGGAACAAAAAGTGTTTGTTGCTCAACATGCCACCTTTTTAGAAAAGGAATTCCTTGAAAAAGAAATTAGTGGCAAAGTGGTAGAGCTGGAAGAGGTTCCAGATACACAAACCGTAACTGAAGATTTAGTGGAACCAGAAGATTCAGTAGCTCCCAATGAACCTCAGCCTCTTCGCCGATCTAGTAGGGTTCCTCGCCAACCTGAGAGATACTACCGTTTTCTCATGGATGGTGGGAGCGAGGATTGCATCATGGAGGATGATGACCCAACTAGCTTCGAGCAGGCCATCACGAGTGGGGACTCAGTGAAATGGCTGGATGCTATGCGGTCTGAAATGGATTCCATGTACACCAACAAAGTATGGACTTTGGAAGTTGCTCCTGAAGGGGTAAAACCCATTAGGAGCAAGTGGATCTTCAAGACGAAACTTGGTGTAGATGGGAAAGTGGAGACTTTCAAAGCTAGACTTGTAGCAAAGGGTTTTCGTCAAAGACCAGGTGTGGACTATAACGAGACCTTTTCTCCAGTGGCTATGCTTAAATCCATCCGGATCATGCTTGCCATCGCTGCATATCATGATTACGAAATCTGGCAAATGGATGTTAAGACCGCCTTTCTAAATGGTGATTTAGAAGAGTGCGTGTACATGACTCAGCCAGAGGGCTTCGTAGACAGTGGGAGCAGCGGGAAGGTGTGCAAGCTGCTTAAATCCATTTATGGATTAAAGCAAGCATCGCGAAGTTGGAACATCTGCTTTGATGTCGTTATCAAAGAGTTTGATTTCGTCAAAAACCTAGATGAACCTTGTATCTACAAGAAGGTGGCAGAGAGTAAGGTTGTCTTCCTCGTATTGTACGTGGACGACATACTCTTGATAGGAAATGATATTCCTATGCTGCAATCGGTCAAGCTCTTCTTATCACAAAGATTCTCAATGAAAGATCTTGGTGATGCCTCCTGCATATTGGGAATTAGGATCTATAGAGATAGATCCAAACGGATTTTGGGATTGTCCCAATCCAGGTACATTGACACCATACTAAAGAGGTTTAGTATGGAAGAGTCCAAACGTGGGAACTTACCCACGATCTCTGGAGTCACTCTCTCCAAAGAGATGTCTCCCAAGACTGATTTGGAGAGAGCTCGCATGCAAGGGATACCCTATGCTTCGGCAGTAGGCTCTATCATGTATGCGATGCTATGTACCAGACCCGATGTAGCATACTCACTAAGTATAGTGAGCAGGTATCAAGCTGATCCTGGAGAGAGTCACTGGACAGCTGTGAAGAGCATTCTCAAGTACTTACGAAGGACTAGAGATATGTTCTTGGTGTATGGTAACAGAGAGCTCCAAGTGGAGTCCTTTACCGATTCGAGCTTCCAGAGTGATAAGGACGACTCTAATTCGCAGTCGGGTTTTGTCTTTACCCTTTACGGAGGGGCGGTTAGCTGGAAGAGTTCCAATCAGGAAACCGTGGCAGACTCGACGATGGAGGCTGAATACATCGCTGCCAACGATGCTGCCAAAGAGGCTGTCTGGATCAAGAAGTTCATTACTGAACTTGGAGTGGTTCCATCCATTGAGCATCCAATACCTTTGTATTGCGATAACAATGGAGCGGTGGCTTTGGCCAAGGAACCCAGGTCCCATCAGCGATCCAGGCATATTCTGAGGCGATATCACCTGATCCGGGAGATAGTTGATCGCCGGGAGATCGAGGTCAGGAGGGTTGACACGAAGAACAACACGGCGGATCCACTCACAAAGGCCATTCCCCAGACACAGTTTGAGAGACTCTTCGGGATGCTCGGTATGAGATACTACAGCAGCTGGCCCTAGTGCAAGTGGGAGATTGTTAGTAGTATGTATGCCCTAGAGGCCAGTATTGTACAGATATTGTATATTATATTGGATGCTTGGACATATATAGAGATGACTTTCTTGCTCGATATGATAGTATGCTATCTGGTTACTCTTTATCTTAACATGTACACTTGTCTCTTTAAACTGTCTTATAGTTACATGTTGGTAAAGCCCTTAGGATGTGTACTTGACTACCTGGACTATGATGCAGATCATACTAGTGGGGACATGGTAGTCCATAAGTACATCCTTCAATGTCCCTAGTCGTGGGTGTATCGAGACGGGGCATCGATATACCAGAGTAGACTAGCGTATATGCTTCTCGACCCATGAGATGGGCGATGGATGATCCCATATCCATTGGTGTTTGACATCAGAGATGGTGTACGGGTGCTCAGTGGAGACTGGGTACACTGGACGGACTCGCCGAGAACTCCCAGATGGTATTATACCTCACGTCAGATGGCAGTTCTCAGGTGACACTTGTACAGGTTAGTCTGTAGACCCGAGATCGTCATAGAGTCTTGTGTGATTCCCACTGTGCTTTGATCTCCACCTTACCACGTCCATGAGGGCGTGCAAAACGGTGGTCTTTGGGCACAGTCCCGAGTCACATGGAGGCAATGAGCGATAGGAGGGGTTTCGTCTCTCCAGGTATTGGGGGTTGATGTTGCGCTGTGCTCGATTGGCCGTAACAAGGAAGTCCCTGGCCAGGGCTGATCAGAGATTTGCTGGTAAGTGTTACCAGTAGTTTCTCGACCCGTTATGAGCCTCACATCGGCACGACTTATCGGTTATTGGGGTCTGACGTTTACCACCCCTAGACTTGATATGCGACGTATCAGACGAACAGACCGGACTGTACGGTATGTGTTACTGGTTGGATTCACAGGAGTGTTAGCGGGCGAGCTCGTCGATCTTCTGATCGCTCAATACCCGGATGGTCGTTACGTTTAGCAGAACGCTTGCGGCTTGTGGATGCTTGATATGATCATCATCTGCTACCGGCGTATTGACGAGTCTTTAGAGTCCTACACAGAGGTTTCCTGGCTCAAGTGAAACGAAATAGGAGCGCATATGAGATATGTGCGGGACCGAGAATAATGCGAGTATGTGATACCGTATTTCATTCTCGCGATGAATGTTTCGATTGGTTATATTCGATATGACCTAGTTATCGAATCATTGATTCGATAAATCGATACATTGGATACTAGTCAGTTATGTGCGACATGACCGGATCATTGAATCAAATGTTGATTTAATGATTTAATGTATAATTATATGTTTGATATATTACTTTGCATTAACTATTATTGGTTCATTTTAAAAGGATTTTCTCACTTGATGTACATTGTATATGTGATATATTTTTTGTGCACTTGATTGTATCATGTTTGATGATACTTGCTCACTTCGGTTTGTGTAAAGATTAAACCATGGTTATATGAATGGTTAGGGTTTTGATTGTTTATTTAGTTATTTATTTATTTATTCATTTTGGAAATAGTTAAGTATGGTGGCTTGTTTTGTTTTATGTTGAAACTTCAAGAAGCATTGAAAAAGTCCACCATTCTTATCTCTTCCTTAACCTTAACCATTCCAACTAACCTTAGTTTAATCTCTACACTTGACCATGGTAAACATTATGATAAGTATTCATTTTCTTTTCATTTTAAATAACTTATCATAATATTTCCTTCTTGATCATCTTCTTCTTCAAGAAAGAAACCTTCATGCCATCAATGGCAACTTGAGATCTAAAGTGAGAAATCCAATTCTAAAGTGAACCCACCTCCTATTTCTTCACCCTCTACCTCTTGCCAAGTTGTTTTGGGTGTTTTCTTCACAAGTTTCATAACTTGGTGAAGTCGGAGCTTGAACTTGTGATGCCTCGACGTAGATCGTCTTTGACACGAAGCCGACGACCTATTCCGCTCGTTTCTCCGATGAAGCCGTCGCGAGAGTCCAAGATTCAAGATGGACAGCGAGAGGACGCCCACGTGGAGCTAAGGAAGTGGATATCCGGATCTACAAAGGTTGTAGCATCTTAACTTTAGTTAAATTGTTAACTAGATTTATATTTCTCCTAGAATTCTAGCCGACGATCCGTGTTAGGGTTTCTTGACACCCATAATTTTTGTAAATGGCATGGTTGATGCCTTGTGAGACCTCTATAGGGTGCCTAGGAACCTTTCAGATGTAACCTATGTCTGATCACTGGGTCGCTGCAATTAAGAGAGAGAGAAGAAAACACTTTAGCATGATGCTCTTGCAAGTTTAGATTGGTTTTTAATTTATCTAAACAGGATGGCTCCCACTGTCTCTCGAATCCCTCCTCAAACCATAAAGGAAGAATTAGTCGGGATATATCTCACCGTACAATACTTGCTTAACCGTTCAGCCAGGCTGGTGTCGGTACTTCGAGGGAGGTTTACCAACGCTTTCGCGAAGTTCCTTAATTAAGTAACCTCTTTTCCCTGTGGGCATAGCCCCGCTAACACCTTTCTAGACACCTACTTGGTTTATAGCATTGATCGTTAAGTGAGAAAGTTCCGGAGGAGTAGCATATACTCACAGTAGGATCGGGATCCAAATATCATCGCGTGACAAAACTGATGGAATCCTACCAGAATCATCACACTCCAAATGGTATGCAGCGCTAGCAAGTTTCAGTTCTTTTGAAACTCCCGATGTGGATTTTTGCCCCATGCTCTTATGACCTTGACGAAGGCCAACATATCATAAGTCACATGTCAAGTTCTACCCGTCATTGTCCAGGTTAATTTGAACCCACCCGTACATACCCTTGACGAAGGCCAAAATAGTAGTACGACTGTCCCAAACCAACGCATCTATCTATGATACAGATAAATATTCAGCAGCTACCAATCACTATGCCTTGGCGAAGGTCAAAATACATAGCTTGAATACTACTGACTATTTAACTGAAATGACGGAGGGCTACGAATGGTTTTGGCGAAACCGTGAACGTAGTGAACTTGATATAATCGAAGGAACCTGATAGCATTGAAAAGGAGTGGTTCAAGTTCCGCGTTTAAAAGCTGGCTTTTGAAAAGAACCGAGTGGTTTAGAAAGTGTTCCAACGACTTTTACTTGGTTTATTTTCTTGCATTAATTCCAATGCATCCTATCATTTAATCCTACCATTGCAGAAAACAACGAAAATATGATGTACGCTTATGCCATCCGCATTCGCCACGGGGTCCCGTCATCACCCGTTAGGTTACTTAACTAATGACAGAGCGGGGGCTGGACTAGCGCGGATGCAAAACATAAGCAACGCCTAAATAGATATCATATAGATATATATAAACATTCGTCACATGCAATGATAGCCATTCCAGATCACAGATGAATACATTGGATATACTAGGAATCTGCAATTCGTACGAGCCTGTAACGAAGAACGGATTACACGGTCTCGATGAATAGCCAAACACCACCCTAGACCCCTATGGGTGCGGCAAACTACCCGCCAAGTACCCGAAGCAAAGCAACCTCCCTCAACACGGTGAGTAGGCCACTCGGCACTTCGAGATACCCGGTAGTTTGTGCACCCCACCTTGGGTCTACCTAGAAGCAAAAACAGTAAAAAGAAATTATACAATGACGGCTACAACCCCGACCCTGTTGTGCGGCCAAACAAATAATATTACATTAATTTACATATTACAAGAATTGAAAGAATAAGAAAACTCTCATCTCACAACCCCCGGCTATTCATCCGCGACAATCCAACGAATTCATATACACAAACCATCAACATTACAGATCACAGATATGTATAACCCCCACTAATCGACGTATAGCGATTAGCAGACGTTCAATACATATATCACATCACAGATAATATCCATTAGCCAAACTCTACGGAATATCGATCTAAATACGGATTTGTAACCACCCCAAAAAATCAATTTGTTCTCTGGAAAATCTGCGTAGAAACAACATGTACTAAAAATCCCAAAACAGCAAAATAAGCCCACAGCACCAAACTCGGTCCATGGCCGAGTCAACTCGGCCGCGGATCCGCGGCAAGAAGAATGTTCTTGCCGCGGAACCGTGGCGCTTTGACCGGTTCAGTGGACCATTTTTAGTCTGTGTCTTTAGAAAACCCTGAGCCGATTTTTCATATATGTTAAATTATTTTTTGAACAGTATAAAAAATCGGCAGAAAGTTAAATTTTCCGGACTTGTTTTGTGAATTTTTTCCGATCGATATTCTAAAAACTTTGCTAACTTGATAGTTTATGTTTAGCCTGGCTCTGATACCACTGTAAGTCCACGTTGCTCACCCCGGGTCTTACGGGGAGGCGGAAACGGAGAAAAACAATTTTTGGCGCAAAGGCAACATGGACTAAAAGACGAATCTTTGCTAAACTAGAAACTAGCAAACTACTAGAGGCGTTAACTACTATGCCATAGAAATTATACCTCATGAAACCGATCCTTCGGGTCTTCTCTCCGCTGTCCGGGTCATCCATCCACGCTACGAGGGTCGATCCGGATCTTGGTCACCTCCGCGGCCTTCTTGAGTCGATGACGATCCACCCGAGAGATGTACACCGAGCTCCACCTCGAGCCGAGGCAACTAGGGCAACAAGATCGCTAGTCTTGAAGTCCTAGGTAATGTAGAAGAGGTTGATGGAAGTGTTTGTCTTTGTGGATTCTTTTTCTCTCAACACATGAGATCAAAAGAATTTATCAAAAGGATGAAGATGAAGGAGAACTAGAAACCATGAGAGCTCATTTTCTTTTCTTCTCATAAGAGAGAGAATGAGAAAAGAATAATGAATTTATCAATTAAAGAAAAAGGGCACCATGGTTGCAATAATACTAAACATCATCATTACAAATCCTATCATGATAAAGTTGATGGCTACATTGACATGACCATTTTCATAATCCAAAAAGAAAAAGAAAACCAAAGAAGAGTGTAGACCTCTCATGAAGGTCAAGGTCAACTTTGGTCAACGGGTCAGGTCAAGAGTGGTCAAGGTGCTCAAATGGTCAAAGCAATTAGCCATCACAAAATTATCACTAAAATGATTAGAAAATAATGTCTCCGACTCATAATGGTTTTGACCGAACGAATTGCCAAAACCATAATGAGCCTGCCACATAACGGTTTTGGCCGAACCAACTTCCAAAACCCTAATGAGGCACCTACTTCTTCATCGCTCCTCAAAACTGTGCATACACACCCGCATCCGCATTCCGTAGAATGCGAATGCACCGAAGACAAAACAAATCCATCTGTGCAATACTAGGATCCAGCTTAAACCAAAGCCCACTAGTACTGCCTTCCCGAACAGCATACACACACAAGTGCACGTAAGTGATCGCAGCCCTGCAGTAAAACCATACGGCCTCTACATGTTTCGCTCGGTGCAGGGAAACTCTCTGTATGGGACTCTAAAGACTCGACACTACGCTGGCAGTGGGTTTAACCACAGACCGCAAGCGGCACTAGCTGTACGTAACGGTCCTCAGGTAGATGTCGATAAGAAGGCCGATGAGGTAAACCCATCCGAACTCCTACTGAGCCTGTATGTGAAAATCTCCGTACAGTCCGGTCTGTTCGTCTGATACATCGAATGGATGGCCTAGGGGGCAGTAAACGTCAGTCCCCTACTAGCGGTACAAGTCGTGTCAGAGTGTAGCCCAGAACACCTGAGATAACTCTGGAAACCTACCAGTCTATCTCGCTTGCCCTGGCCAGGGACTTTGTGTAATGGCTCTCCTAGACACAGCGCGATATCAACCCCCAATACCGGGAGAGACGAATGCTGTCTAACCGTCACTGCCTCCAAGTGCTTCGGGACGGCACCCAACTACTACCTGTTTGCATGACTCCTTTGAGCCATGGTAGGGTAGTAATCAAAGAACAGTGGGAACACACTCGAGGCGAAGTGACAGTGTCAAGTCAGCGGACTAAGCCGTACTCATGTCACCTGGGAACTGATAACTTATGACAGGTATAATACCAACCAACAGTTCCTGACGAGTCCTGTCCAGTGTACTCGTAACCTAACGAGCACCCGCATACTATCTCCAGTACGACGTACTGATGGCTGTAGGACAGACCACTTCCCTTGCTGGGATGAGAAGCGTATACGCTAGTCTACTCCGGAGTATCGATGCCCCATCTCGATAGTCCTACGACTAGGGACCTGTATAAGGATGTGCTTATAGATTACCCAGCCCCCGCTAGTGTGACTGCCATCACAACGCTGGTAATCAAGAAAAGATCCTAAGGGCTCTATTAATATGTATAAGCGATATGCCAAAAGAAACACATGCACATATTGAAGTAGAAACAAACCAAGTAGCATGCTACTATTTTGAGCAAGATTGTCTATACAACTGTGAATATCCCAAGCTTCCATTAAGTAATATACAAGCTAGTATGATACAGTAATGGCCTCTAGGGCATATACACTAACATCATTGGGTTATGAGTACACCGGACGGACTCGAAGGGGCACTGCTGATTGGTACTATACCTATCGTCAGAAGCGGTTCCCAGGTGACATGAGTACAGCTTATTCCGTTGACTTGACACTGCTACATTGCCTCAAGTGTGTTCACAATATTCATTGATTGCTACCCTACCACTACTCAAAGGAGTCATGCAAACAGGTAGTAGTTGGATGCAGTCCCGAAGCACTTGGAGACAGTGGCGGTTAGATAGGATTCGTCTCTCCCGGTATTGGTAGTTGCTATTACGTTGTGTTTGGAGAGCCATTACACAAAGTCTTTGGCCAAGGCATGTAAGTTTTACTGGTAGGTATTCTAGTAGTTTCTGAAGGTGCTCTGGGCTACACTTCGACACGACTTATACCGCTATTGGGGGTCTGCCGTTTACTATCCCCCTAGGCCCGATATGCGATACTCTTAGATGAACAGACCGGACTGTACGGAGATTGTCATAGATAGGCTCAGTAGGGTTTCAGGACGAGTTCGCTCGTCAGCTTCTCTTTAGCTCAATACATGGGCAGCCGTTACGTACAGCTAGTGCCACTGTCGTTCTTGTGGTTAAACAGACTGCCAGCGTTTTAACGAGTCTTTAGAGTCCTCCACAGAAAGTTTCCCCGTTCGGGCGAAACATTGTATAGGCCGTATGGTTTTATGGCAGGGTTCGATCATATACGTGCACTCGTGCACGAATCATGATCGGACGGATCATACTAGTGGGCTTTGGTTCAAGCCGGATCCTAGTATTAGATTGTTGGATTACTTTTGTCTCGTAGTAATAATATTCGGTCGGAATACAGATGCGGATATGTATATACAGGTGAGGGGTATTCTTGTAATTCATTACAAGATTTATTTAGTTGATGCCATGTTCTTTTCTTCATTTAAACATTTAGATTAAATGATTAATGTGGTGGAATTTGTGACTCATTCTTGGCATGACATGGTTTTGTCATGGCTAAGATATTTTGTGTGAGCTTTTTGGATATTTTGTAAGTGTGTGAATGTAGAGATATTTTGTGAGTGTGTGAGGCTCATTAACACAACACAAAATATCAAAACACTCACTCACTCATTAGAGGGCAGCCATCTCATTTCTTTTGTTTAGCTAGCTCACTTGATATTTCCTTGAGCTCACAACTTCCACCAAAAGGGCATCTTCTTCAACCTCCACTCGATCCCACTCATGTGTTGAGAATCCTAGAGTGTCATGAGACAAAGTACTCATATACTAATCTACTTCATCTTGGTCATCTCTTTTCGCAAACATGATATCCGAGTTTCTTCGATTTGAAGCGGGAGCCCGTATAAAGATTCCTCGATGTGGTGCCTCTTCGTCGAGCGAGATTGGAGAGTGGAATTCGTCGGGTCAGCCGCAACTAGCAAGGTGCAGAGATTAAAGACCGAAGGACACGGATCGATCGGTATAATCTCTGAACTCTTTACAGTAGTTGCTAGTTAACGGTTAATGGTTCGATCCGGGTATTTGGTTGTTGTAGCGCCAAGTTAGAAAAGTTTTTTGTTCCGCATTTGGCCTCGGATTGATGGCCGGTGCGCTGCCGTAGCCTAACATGGTATCCGAGCCAACCCATTAACCCTTAGCTAGCTTGTTCAGACAATGTTAAAGTATCAAAACCGAAACAGACCCGAAACATCACCCGATACATTGCAGTTTCTGTCGAATTTTAAAGTGTCTTCAAAAAAATTTTAAACAACTGCAGAAGGCTATTTTAGTGACCACTAGAACACCCTAAAAATTTGAGCCCTATCTACCGGATTTCACCCGGCGAGAGCATGCTCAAAACCGGCCACATCTCAGTGTTTGGACTTGAAATTTTCACGGTAATCTAGTCTCTGGAATGTTGGTTCAGTGATGTTGTTTGTTTAGCCCAGTTTGGATATGGTTTTATCTAGTTGTTTGGGGCTATTTGGGGGTTATTTTAAAGTCGATATTTTCTAACATTGTTTATGGTTTGCAGTACATACATTTCTATCTGCGACCGTGAATGTCATTCGAGCGGTAAATCTTGTTTAATTGCTATAGTCCTTTTAAACGGGTTTGCGAACGTGACATTCATGTTGATGTTCTGTGTTGTGTTGTGATGTTGCGGATTGTCGTGGTGGATAGCCTGCGTGCAATGGTAGTGCAGTTTGGATTTATTTGTACATTTGATATCGCGGGGCGAGCGTCCGACATGTGGACTGCTGTCACTGCTTGTTTCTATATTATTCTTTTGGGGCACGACCGGCTTGAGGTCGATGTCACCGCTGCACATATTTTATTTTCTGTACTAGGATTACCCCACGGTGGAGTGCAGGGATAGCAGGGTTCTATAGGGCAACGGACCCGCATCTCATGTCTTTGAGACGGAAGGGGATTCAATCTAGAATTGGCGGGCTATTCGCCGCACTCGTAGGGGGTACAGGTTAACCCAAGGAGGGGTGCTCAAGTTACCGGATTCCGTGAAGTGCTGGTGGTCCATTCACTTTGCTGAAGGGGGTTTCCTCGCTTCTGGTTTTGGCAGGTAACTTTCCGCACTCGTAGGGGTCTAGGTTTTCATTGCACAGGCTATCCACACGACCAGGGGAACGTCGGGTTTCAATTGCGGCTCAAAGGAAACCCGGGGCTCCCAGATTATCTGTATTGTTCTGTGATGCTTATTACTTTTCTGTGATGTTGCATTTATCACGCCTGGAGCATTATTATATATTGATATATATACTAGTAGATGTTGTATATGTTTTACACCCACGCTAGTCCAGTCCCCGCTCTGCCGTTGGTTAAGTAACCTAATGGGTGATGACAGAACCCAGTGGCGAATGCGGATGGCATATACATACATTTTATTTTCATTCTTTTATGGTGTGATTAATTGATGGGATTGAGTTGATTCAGATCAATGCAAGGAAAACAGACCTATTCGATGTTGTTGGAACAATTTTCAAAAAGCTGTTATTACAAGGACGTTTTCTTTTGCTTTGCACAGTGGTATTCGGTTATGAATATCCAGCACCTCATTTGACGAGGCAAGGGCTGAGATCCCTTCATCGGGAGTGGCCCCTTGGGCAGAAGTTTGCGTCAGGGTAATAACTTCACTATAGTCGATTACTTTTTGCTTTGCATCGCAGTATTCAGTTAGAATATCTTGCACCTCATTCTATGGGTAAAGAGCCGAGATCCCTTCACCGGGAGTGACCTCTTTAGCAAAAGTTTTTGCCACTATATATTTATAAAACCACTTGGATTCCTTCAACAATATCAAGTTCATTACGTTAAAGGTTTTTCGCCAAAAACCAGTCGTAGCCCTCCGTCATTTCAGATTAGTATTACTTAGTATTCGTGCTGCGTTTATTGACACCGTCAAAGCGTAGTGTACGGTAGCTGAGTGGTGCTTGTTTGTAGCATAGATATGTGATTGGTTAGGACATCCATACGTATTTGTTGACTCCGTCAAGGCGTGCGGGTGGGTTTAATGCAATCAAGATAATGACGGGTTGAACTTGACTAGGACTTTTTGATTTGTTAACTCCATCAATGTCACTTGGATCCTAAGGGTAAAAACACACATCGGGAGTCTCTAAAGAAACTGAAACTTACCAGGCATGCGCATACCTTCTGGAGTGTGGTGACTTGAGTGGATTCTATCAGGTTATCATGCGATGATATTTGGATCCCGATTCCCACTGATGAGTTGGTTTACTCCTCTTGTGATCCCGACTAATTCTTCTTTCAGGTTTGGAGGAGAATTTGAGGATACAGTGGAAGAAATCCTGATTAGATAAAGTGATTAACCATTCTGATTTAGGTTAGAGTGCACGTAGAGTGTTTCTTTTCTCTCTCTCTTTTGCAGCGACCGTGGCCCGACCCTAGACCATGACTCAGTGACCAAGTTAACTGAACTTTCTTAAAACACTGGCTTTTGGATTGTCTGAGTTGCATACATCATTGCCACTCCTTCTTTTACCCTTTGTATTTCTCCAGAACACCCCGTATCACTACGAGCATCCACTTCCATTAGATAAATCCATCGTATAATTACATACGAACTCGAAGGAACTTTTTCGAGGATGGATTCTGGTTCTGGAGAGAATGAATAGGACTATTCGGTTGTCTTTTCCGTTTACCTTCTCTCAGGTTGTGTGGACTCTTATGATTAGGAGAGGGTACACCTATTATGCTTATTGGATAGTATTCTTCCAAACCATAGGCAGGTGCCGAAATGTAGGAAAAGGAGAAAACCAATTAGCCTAAGTTGGGTGTACAGAAGGTAATAAGTAAAGATAAAATAAAGGGATTAGAAAGATGGCAATGTAAATTGCGACTGCTATCTTTCACGACCAAACCGCGTATTTCATCGCCACACCTACTTCATCTTTGCTTTTCTCCGGTTCAGAAGAAATAGAATAAGGTTTATTCAGTTGTCTTTTATCATCACCTTCTCTCAGGTTGCGAGAGCTCCTAGGATTAGGAGAGTGCACCTATTACGCTTATTGAATAGTCTTCTTCCAATCCATAGGCTGGTGCCGAACGGTAGGGAAGGAAGAAAACCATTTAGCCAAAGTATGGTGTACAGAAGGAAATGAGTAAAAACAAATAAAGGGATTTAGAGAGATGGCAACGAAATATACGGTTACAGTCGTGAATCTGGATAGTGGAAGTGGCATTACTACGAATACCCGGATACCCCTTCGAAACATTTTCATGTTTTAGATTCACTATCCGTTGTTATTAGAAAAACAGATTTTACAATTAGATCCTTACTCCAGGGTATGTATTTACCAGGTATGATTCTCACATCTGTATGGTTTTACAGATGATAAGTGGGAGTAATTTATTGAGAATTAGGCGATCATCCTCATTATATTAGAATTCGTTGCAATTGGTGATATTTGAGGAAATCGCCTGGGTTTTTGCTGGACGACAAATATTTGGTTTTGAATATCCGTTGTTATGCACCAATTTCAAAATGTTATATCTGGAAGTTTATAAAGTGAGATATAACTTTTTGAAATTATGTCCATGACATTTACCTATATCAGTTGATGGTTAGGTAAGGACATTAAACAGCGGTATAATTCTTCTTAACCATAAGTACAGTTTTCAACCTAACACGCACAGGGTTTGAGTTATTAAACTCAGGGGACTTATACAAAGTTTTGTATGTTGTCTAGTGTCCATTAGGACAGAGGGGTTGGTACTAGTACTATATTCTGTTTACTTGTGACTTCTCCAGTTTTAGACATGTTTTTCTTAGAAATACAAAGTCTAAGTTTTGAGAAGTTATAGGTATAAGAATAAAGTAGAGAACCATGCGTCGCAAGTATCGGGATTCTTCAAGGTAATCGAAGATATAGATACTTGTGTGAGGTATTCAGTTGATAGTAATGGTTTTGAGAAACTTGTTTCTCTTTCAGGTTACTCATATTTGGATGCATTCCTAAGTTGAGTAATGCTGATTGGCATCTCTCCATTTAGTTGACATGCACTGGAGACATCTGCATGATTTGAATCTGGTTCCAATTAAATCGGTGCTTCTGTTTCTATATTGTATATAGAATGGTTCACATCTTAACGATGTTAAGGTACGAGGAGTTGTCCGGCTTGTGCTTAAAACCAGACTCTGGATAACTCAAGACATGTTTCAGTAATGGCAGTTTGTGGGTTAACCCGGGCTTTGACGAGGGTTAACTTTCTACCATCTGGAAGATCAATAGTGATATTGTTCTTGACTCGCCATAGTTTTAGTAAAATGGACTTTTTCAGAAAACAGTAGTGGGAGTATGGTAGAACTGGAAGAGATTCCAGAACCACAAACGATTACTAAAAATTTAATAGAACCTAAGGATTCAATCGATTTTGACATTCCATTAGCCACTCCGCAGATATGGTGGGTAATCTCAGGCACCCGAGAGGTATGCTGGCATCCTCAAGGACAGTGACAGGGAGGTTCTTGTTTACCCAGACTTGCCATTACTGCTATTCTATACTATGAGACCCGGCAGGAAGATGAGTATAACGTCGTTCTAAACTAGTTTTAGAAGTGCATGTGTATATGACTCTACCAGAGGGTTGTTGTAGTCAGTGGGAGCAGCGGAAGCATAGTGGACAAGTATCTTATGTCTATTTATAAACTAAAGCAGATATAGCGGATATAGATCATCTATTTTTATGTGACAGTCATGGGTTTTGACTTCATCAGAATAGGAGATGGATCTGTTAAGAAGGTAGTAGGGTGTGATGTCCTGGAATTTGGATGACATGCACTTTATAGGAAGTAAAATTCATATCCTACAATCGGTTATACTGTGGTTGTTATACAGTATTTTCTCTACATAGGATATAGATATAATATTAGGCTTTCTGGTAACTAGATCTATGGTTTTAGATCTAGATTTAGGTAGTTTCCCAATCTGGGTACTTAGACAGTATTCTAAAGGTATTTTAGAATGGACGACTCCTGGAATGGTAGTATACCTGCAGGTTATGGAGTCACCCTCTCTGAAGGTGTCTTACAGACTAAAGGGGAGAGGGATGTGTATGATTGGCATATCACTTGCTTAGGCAATTGAGTCAATCATGAGATGTCAAGTACCACACAAGATATTTTTTTTGCACTAGCTGCTATAAGTTGATATTAATCCAAACCTGGAAAAACATTCGGAAGTAGTTTTAGAACATAAGTGAATGTTCTAGGGATATGATAACGGCAGCCTCTTTCGGGGGATGGTTATCATTCCGAGCTTCTAAGGTGACCTGGATGACTGAGTAACTGTTAGAGTTATAGTTTTCCTTTTGACGAGGGGCAGTATTTTGGACAGGTGGTCCAAGCGAATGCTGAGGGAGGTGTGGCGCTGGATACTGATTAAATTCTGTTGACGATACAATCTAAGAAGTTTGCTGGATTTGGAGTTCATTTGTGAACCAGGTATCATCAGATATCCAGACATATTCTAAGACAGGTATTGCTCAATTTGGGAGATGACTTTCTCCGCGAACTTGAGATAAAGAGAGACATAGAAAGAAATATCATAGCGGATCCACTCACTGAGGCTATTTCTCGAAAGCAATAGTTTCACAAACGAGTTTTGTGAAACTGATTAGAAGAGGAGTTGGGTGTTCGGTATCACACGGGCTGTGAGTATGCGACATCGCAATAATTAGCCTTGAGTGCAAGTGGGAGATTGTTGGCTATAGTTCCCTCAAGTCAATTATCGGATCACAGGCACGTGATTGTAATTATTGAGGGAGGACCTATACCGATAGAACAGTCTTAATCGAGATGATAGAATGCTATCTGGTTTGTCTTTATCATCGTATACATGCTTCAGGTGACATTACAGATCACTATTACATGTTGATAAAGCCTATAGGATTCTTGCTTTACTACCAACAGTATGATGGTGATCATGTACGTGAGAGTTAGGTAGTCTATAAGCACATCCATAAAGTGTCCCTGGTCATGGGATTTTCGAGACTGGGCATCGATACACCGATAGTAGACTAGTGTATACGTATCGAGACCCTGACAAGGGGCGGTGGCTGGTCTCACAAGCCATTGGTGTCAGTTAGTTCACCTAAGATAGTTTACAGGTGCTCATTGGGTTATGAGTATACCGGACGGACTCGCAGGGGCACTACTTATTGGTACTATACCTATCGTCACGAGCAGTTCCCAGGTGATATGAGTACAGCTTAGTCCGTTGACTTGACACTACTACATTGCCTTAAGTGTGTTCCCACTGTTCTTTGATGGCTACCCTACCACGGCTCAAAGGAGTCGTGCAAACAGGTAGTTGTTGGGTGCGGTCCCGAAGCACTTGGAGGCAGTGGCGGTTAGACAGGATTCGTCTCTCCCGGTATTGGGAGTTGATATTGCGCTGTGTTTGGAGAGCCATTACACAATGTTCTTGGCCAAGGCAAGTGAGATTTACTGGTAGGTATTCCAGTAGTTTCTCAAGGTGTTCTGGGCTACACTCCGACACGACTTATACCGCTATTGGGGGTCTGACGTTTACCATCCCGCTAGGCCCGATATGCGATACTCTTAGACGAACAGACCGGACTGTACAGAGATTGTCACAGATAGGCTCAGTAGGGTTTCAGGACGAGTTCGCTCGTCAGCTTCCCTTTCGCTCAATACATGGGCAGCCGTTACGTACAGCTAGTGCGACTGACGTGCTTGTAGTTAAACCCATTGCCAGCGTATTAACGAGTCTTTAGATTCCCCCACAGAAAGTTTCCCTGTTCGGGAGAAACGTTGTAGAGGACGTATGGTTTTATGGCAGGGTTCGATCATATACATGCACTCATGCACGGATCATGATCGGACGGATCATACTATTGGGCTTTGTTTTAAGTCGGATCCTAGTATTAGCTTTTTGGATTACTTTCGTCTCGTTGTATTCGTATTCAGTCAGAATACGGATGCGGGTATGTATATACAGTTGAGGGGTATTCTTGTAATTCATTACAAGATTTCTTTAGTTGATGCCATGTTCTTTTCTTGATTTAAACATTTAGATTAAATGTTTAATGTGGTGGAATTTGTGATTCATTCTTGGCATGACATGGTTTTGTCATGGCTAAGATATTTTGTGTGAGCTTTTTAAATATTTTGTAAGTGTGTGAGTGTAGAGATATTTTGTGAGTGTGTGAGGCTCATTAACACAACACAAAATATCAAAACACTCACTCACTTATTAGAGGGCAGCCATCACATTATTTGTGAGCCATCTCATTTCTTTTGTTTAGCTACCTCACTTGATATTTCCTTGAGCTCACAACTTCCACCATGGGCATCTTCTTCAACCTCCACTCTATCCCTCTGATGTGTCGTGAATCTTAGAGTGTCTTGAGACAAAGTAATCACACACTACTCTACTTCATCTTGGTCATCTATTTTAGCAAACTTGATGTCTGAATTGCTTCGGTTTGAAGCGGGATACTGTATAAAGATTCCTCAATGTGGTGCCTCTTCGTCAACCGAGATTGGAGCGCGGAATTCTTCGGGGCAACCGCAACTAGCAAGGTGCAGAGATTGAAGACCGAAGGACATGGATCGATCGGTATAATCTCTGAACTCTTTACAGTAGTTTCTAGTTAACGGTTAATGGTTCGATCCGGGTATTTGGTTGTGGTAGCACCAAGTTAGAAAAGTTTTTTGTTCCGCGTTTGGCCTCGGATTGACTGCCGGGGCGCTGCCATAGCCCAACATATAATATACAATAATGGCCACGAGGGCATACATATTCCTAACAATCTCCCACTTGCACTAGGGTCAGTTGTTGTAGTATCGCATACCCCACATCCTAAAAGGTCTCTCGAACCGTGTCTGGGCAAGGGCCTTCGTGAATGGATCCACCGTGTTGTCCTTCGTGTCAACTCTCCGGACCTCGAATTTGCGGCGATCAACTATCTCCCGGATTAGGTGATACCGCCTTAGAATATGTCTGGATCGTTGATGGACCGGAGTTCCTTGGCCAAAGACATAGCTCTATTATTATCACAATCCAAAGGTATTGGATCAACACTGGATGGAACCACACCAAGTTCAATCATGAACTTCTTCATCCAGACAGCCTCTTTGGCAACATCATTGGCAGCGATGTATTGAGCCTCCATCGTCGAGTCTGCAACGATATCTTGATTGTAACTCTTCCAACATACCACCCCTCCATTGAGGGTGAAGACAAAGCCCGAGACAGACTTGTTGTCATCCGTATCACTCTGGATGCTTGAATCGGTAAAGGACTCCACTTGAAGTTCTCCGTTACCATACACCAAGAACATCTCTAGTCCTTCGCAAGTACATAAGAATGCTCTTCACAACTGTCAAGTGCTTCTCCTCTGGGTCTGATTGATACCTACTTACCACAATAAGTGTGTAAGCTACATCCGGTCCGGTGCATAACATCGTGTACATGATAGACTTAACTGTAAAAGCATAGGGTATCATGTTCATGCGAGCCCTTTTCAAATCAGTCTTGGGAGACATCTCTTTAGAGAGAGTGATTCCTGAACAAGCGGGTAAATTATTATGCTTAGAATCTTCCATACTAAACCTCTTTAGTATGGTGTCTATGTACCTAAATTGGGACAATCCCAACATCCTTTTAGATCTATCCCAACAGATCTTTATTCCTAGGATGTAGGAGGCATCACCCAGATCTTTCATGGAGAACTTATATGATAGGAAGAGTTTGACCGAGTGCAGCATAGGAATATCATTTCCTATCAGGAGTATGTCATCTACGTACAATACGAGGAAGACAACTTTACTCTTTACTACCTTTTTATATATACATGGTTCATCTACGTTTTTGATGAAGTCAAACTCTTTGACTGCTGCATCAAAACAGATGTTCTAGCTCCGTGACGCCTACTTTAATCCGTACATTGATTTAATTAGCTTGCACACCTTTTCGCTACTCCCACTGTCTACGAAGTCCTCTAGCTGTGTCATATACATGGTCTCTTCTAAATCACAATTTAGAAAAGAGGTCTTGACATCCATCTGCCAGATTTCATAGTCATGGTATGCAACAAGACCAAGTAGGATCCTTATGGACATGAGCAAAGCCACTGGAGAAAAGGTCTCGTCATAGTCGACACCTGGTCGTTGATGAAAACCTTTTACTACAAGTCTAGCTTTGAAGGTCTCAACCTTTCTATCTACACCAATCTTCTTTTTGAAGATCCATTTTCTCCCAATGGGTTTTACCCCTTCAGGAGCAACCTCCAAAGTTCATACTTTGTTGGTGTACATGAATTCCATCTTAGATCGCATAGCATCTAGCCATTTCACAGAGTCCCCACTTGTGATGACCTGCTCGAAACTAGTTGGGTCATCATCTTCCATGATGCAATCCTCGCTCCCTCCGTCTATAAGAAAACCATAGTATCTCTCATGTGGGTGAGAAACCCTACTAGATCTGCGGATGGTCGGGGATTATTGAATCCCCTGGTTCTACCAAATCTTCAGTTGCAGTTTGTGTTTCTGGAACTTCATCCAGTTCTACTTCATTACCACTAATTTCTTTTACAAGAAATTCTTTTTTCTAAAAAGGTGGAGTGTTGAGCAACAAACACCTTTTGTTGCTCAATGTGGTAGAATAAATATCTGTGTGAATTCTTTGGATATCCCACAAACTTGCAAAGAACTGATCGTGCTTTGACTTTGTCCAAATTCTGTTTTTTAAAATAGGCTGGACAACCCTATATCTTAACTCGTTTAAGATATATATGGTCTCTTTCCACTCCATATCTCATATGGTGTATTAGGCATAGATTTTGATGAAACTTGATTCAATAGGTATGCAGCTGTCTCAAGTGCATAACTCCAAAAAGAAATAGGTAACTTAGTATCACTCATCATAAAGCGCACCATATCTAATAAGGTGTGATTCCTTCGCTCCGATAGACCATTGTACTGTGGTGTATATGGAGGAGTAATCTGATTCTCTTTTAGATAATCTTAGAATTCCATGATCAAGTATTCCCTCCTCAATCTGATCGAAAGATTTTGATACTTTTACCCGTTTAGTTTTTCTACTACAGTCTTATATTTCTTGAATTTCTCAAAAGGTTCAGACTTGTGTTTCAACAAGAACACATGTCCGAATTTAGAGAGATCATCGGTGAATATAATGAATGTTTGGTTACCTCAACACCGGAACCATCAAACGTGGCGGTTTGCGGAACAAAAATTTTCTTACTAGTTTAAAAACAACGCTAAGTTGACCCAATGAAAACCCGGATCTTTCTATAAACCTATCTAGCAAAACTAAATGAGATGAACTAACTACTATGAAAGAAGTCTCACCAAACGATCCAAGTCCTTCGGACTTCTTTCCTAGTCGTTATCTCCAAGTGGCCACCTTGAACATGATTGATCTTCTTTGTTGGCTCCTTTAGTTCTCCGCGATCGATCTTGCTCTATGTTCCTCCTTTGTCGTAGATGACCCACCCCAGGGATATGATCCATGGCTCTGGTTCCACACAATATGTTGAGTGGAGTAACTAGAGAACTTGGGTTGCTAAACCAAGTATTCTAGGATGTGGTGTGAAGATCTAAGTGTTTACTATCTCTTTCTTGCCTCTACTTGTTTCTCAACATATGAGAAGGATAGTGAAGAGGAAGATGATGAAGGTGGAAGAAACTCAAGAGGAGGGAGGAGGTCAAGAAAAATGGGAGCTCAAGAATAATGAAGCATGCATGTGAGAGAAAATCAACACCAAGGTTTTGTGTATCAATTTTCATGAATAAACAAGTGTAGCCCTGCTTCAATAGTAACCACAAATGAATAAAGAATTCATTTGTGAACTATTGAAGCCATGTCACTCACCATACCTCCCTCTCCTTAATTTCCACCTCATTTCCATTTATCAATAAATGGAAAAGTCCATGATGAGGTGTCCACCTTCTAGAAAGTAATCTGTAATAAAATATGGATTAGAGTCTCCTGTATATACATACCTGTATTCGGATAAAAAACACGAATACCAAAAGAGATAAAATAACATGAAGAACGTAATACTAGAATATACATATCGAAATACATATATGTAAACTATTAAATCAATACCTGATTTAATAATCCGGCTCAATCCTGAGCCGGCTAGTATTATCAACTGTCCGATCGAAAGTCCGAGTACTAAATACATCAATCGATCGAGACCGTGCACGTATCCAATACGGCTACTACATCATTTCGCCTTAACCAACGAAACCCTCTGTGTGGGACTCTAAAGACTCGACAGTACGCCGGCAGTGAATTACTGGATAAATCCATAACCACAACCACGTCAGCGGCACTAGCTGTACGTAACGGCTACCCGGGTACCTGTCGAAAAGGAAGGCCGACGAGCGAACTCATCCGGATCCCTACTGAGCCTATCTGTGACAATCTCTGTACAGTCTGGTCTGTTCGTCTGAGAGTATCGCATACCGTGTCTAGGGGTGGTAAACATCAGACCCTGATAACCTGGTAATTCGTGCTGATGCGGCTCATGACAAATCCAGGAAACTACTGATCAGTCTATCAGTAAATCCCAACTGCCTTAGACAAGGTCTTATTGTCCTGACTAATCGAACACAGTGCGATATCGACTCGTAATACCAGGAGAGACGAATCTCCGACAATCGCTCACTGCCACCATGTGGCTCGGGACTGTACCCAACCAAAACCTATTTACACAACTCAGTAGAACCGTGGTAGGGTAGCGATCAAAGCACAGTTGGAACTCACACGAGACAAACGACGATCTCAGGTCTAAAGACTAACCTGTACTCATGTCACCTAAGAACTTCCATCTGACGATAGGTATAGTACCATCTGGAAGTTCTCGGCGAGTTCGTCCGATGTACTCACCCCCAGTGAGCACTTGTATACGATCTTTGCTGCGAAAGACCAATGGTTGTGGGACCATACCATCGCCCCTCGTCGGCGTATAGAAACATATACACTTGTCTACTCCGGAATATCGATGCCCAGTCTTGATACTCCCACGACTCGAGACCATTTAAGGATGTGCATACCGACTACCCAGCTCTCACAAGTATGATCGCCATCACAACACAGCTAGTCTAGCAATAATCTTACGGGCTTTGTCAACATGTATAAAAGATATGTAATAACAAGAAAAACAAACACATGTTAAGATAAAGTCAAACCAGATTGTAACGACCGTGTTTTCTAATACCTAATAAAATATATTTTATTTAAATTTCTACTGTCAAATAATTATTTACATGTTTCGTTGATAAAAGAATAATTTTTAAGGTAATGTTAATAATTTTTCAAATCATTGAAAATGATTAAACGAATTTTCTAAAATCTATTTATTATTTTTTATAGGCTTAAAATGTTTTATAATGCCTTAAAATAATCTGCATATTTTTATTATCGATTAAAATAATTAATTCATAATTAAAATTATTTTAAAGGATAAACTAGATTTTAAATAATTATAATAAATAGCTAACAACATAGAAATGAATATATTATTTAGTTTTAGACCAAAATTATTTTTATACTAAAGATATCAATAAAATATATTTTCTGAAATTTTTCTATAATTTTCCCGTATTTTTAACTATTTTTAACAATTGTTTTAAAACCAAATTCAATTTTTAAAATATAAATCCGTTTAGTATTTATATAAAAATAATAATAATAATATAAAAAAAATCCCTTTAACCTGGACCGCTGGATCAAAAGATCCAATGGCCTAGACCATCTGTCGCCGCCCACGTGGTGGGGACCACGCGAAAACGCGTGATCCCCACACACGCGGGCACACGGCGACACGTGGCACATGGCGGCGCTCGTGGCTGCGCGATCCAGCCCGTTGGATCTTGATCCAACGGCTGACAAGAAGAGGCGGCGGCGGCTAATCACGAGCTAATGATCTGCAATCATTTGGCAGCCCGGATTTTGGGGGATTTTAACTGAATTTTTGGATTTTATGGTTGGTGAAAAAACCCTATAAATAGGCACTTCAAACTTAGAATTCTCACACCTCAGAACTCCAAAAATTCTGGAAAAAAAATACCAGTACCTTCGTATCGACGACACCGACGCTATGGCTCCACCCAATTGCCGAGGAAAAATCTGGGCGCGGAGCTATTGAGGAACTTTGCACAAGCCTACGTCTTCATCCGTCTACATCTAACTCGAATCAAAGGTAGCATCCGCCTCTCTCCACTCCTCTGTCACCTTCTTTCTCATAATAGTCTTGGTTTCAACTCCTAATCCCTAAGCTCATATTAAAATGATATTAAAAATTATTCTTGCATGCTTATTCTTTTGAACCTCTCAATAATGATCATATTAACCCATGTTTAAAATGGCTTCCTTTATCACTCTTATACAAAATATTGCACCCTCGTACTATATGAAATGTGATATGCTTAATGTTATAACCCACGGGGTATCACTTCACCCCTCACATACCCACACTTACCCATACTACCAATTTGATCTCGAAATAGCGTACTTCCATAAAATACCCTCGTTTTATTAAAATGTTGTATTTATTTAAAATATCCACCTGAGATAAAAAATTTGGAATAAATATTTTAGATACGATATATATATATATATATATATATATATATATATATATATTACATACACTTTTTCATCAACTACTATAATGTTGTTAAATTCCTTCACCTTTTGAAAGGGGATAATACTAAATTTAAATAACGTCACGTGGTTTTTCCAACTTAGCCCCTTTCACTCGAATAGATATTTTTATATAAATTCTCCTTAGAATATTAACTAAGGTTTAATGTGTTACCCTAATAATAGGGTAATGTTTTACGTGAATACCTCATGGTTTATAGGCAATCGTCCTTGAAAAGGACACAAATCCTGCCGTCCATGTGCAGCGGTTGCCAACACGAACGTATTTTCTAAAACGTTACCCAAACTTAAAACGCTATAATTTCATAAAATTGTTAATTACAATAAAATACCTTAACCCATCCTAAAAAGAGATAATTTCATTAAATACCTCGACCTTTATTAAAAGGCTATTTTTAGCAAAGAACATAACCCGTATAACGATATTTTTCAAAAAGGATGTCTAAAACCTTATTAAAAGATAATTTTCAAATAAATACCATAACCTTTTATCGAAAGGATATTTTCAGTAAAACATTAGGGTTTTCTAAAAATGGTGAATGTTTCAAACATCATGGTTTTCTTAGAAATAATAAATATACTTAAACACTTTTACCCTTTATTAACTAAGTGTTCTATAAGACGATACGAAGTACGTTACAAACTTTAGAAGATAACAAGATAAAACGAGCGGTTGTGGAAGACCATATTAAATGAGATCAACTTATTGATTACACGTCGATGACATATACAAAACATGTTACGGTTAGGGTTAGAATGTGCGGACCTAGGTATGGAATAATTATTGAGAAGATCCCGAAATTCCGGGTGACCAGTCTGATGTACGGACGACTGTACATATATGAAGATCCCTGCAGGCAGGGTGACCAGTCCAAAGTGTGGACGGCTACTAACCTGATATTCGGGCGAATACTAACCCTATTTTAGGGTGAATGATCCAATATGTGGTTGACATACAATATGGAAATTCCATGCCTAGAGGTATACGCACTAACTCTAATTCGTCAAAACCTTTATACTGAACCATGGGGATGGGTAGTTTGATTAGTCAAGAAGACATCGGAACTCGGAATCCCCTACTACTCGCTCATGATCCCGGGAAGTGAAACAGTACATTTCACTTCCCCAGTTGTTGTTCTGTGGCCACAACGGAATAATCGCGAGTATCCGGACACTTGTTTAACAAAGTAAAATGTTTACAATATCTATTGATACTCAATACTAAACCCACATCTTATGATATACCTACCTCTTATCTTATCTACATTTCTTTATGAGACACGAGTTATTCAGTATCTTGGATGTGGATATTTTACCAGTTTAGACTTATTGTTGATTATAGAACTGAAGGGTGGTAATACCTGTGCACTTGAGTGATATTCACGCTAGACAAAGCTCCATCGTAGTCATGGGACACCTTTCGGGGAGGTTCACGCTACCACATTGATTGCCATTCCAGGCACGAGCACCAGCTCATACTGCCTCCAGCTAGTCATGGGATACCTCAAGGATACGAGTATGTTCACCGGTCAATTCCATCTATACACACCTTGTTTAACCTGATCTAACTCTTAGACTGAATATCTGTTTAACTTGACTTGAACCTTTACCAAACATATACCTCACACAACCTACTCATATTCACATATCCAATTTGTATATAACCTCATACCTTTATACACATGTACATCATATTCATTATATACACCTGTTCGTTTCTATATCTTTACTTCCTTATGAGGCAATCCTACCCGAGTATAACTCGCTGACGGACTTTTCTTTTCTTCCTCTATCTTTGGAATGTCCGTCAGATAAGAATGAGTATTATGGTGAGGATCAAGGTGTGAAGCCAACTTATGAAGATTATGAAGACTGGACGATGGAAGATTAGCTAGATTTAATTTTTGCTGGTTGCCCACATGTTTAGGGCTTTTGTTTCTTCTCGATGTAATTAAACTACTTAGTTTATTTTATTCTTTCTTTTGGGATGTAATAAAGTTTGGTTAATGGAAATAAATGCCTTTCTCTTTTATTATTTTTGTTTTGGTACACATCCTGCATGTTAAATATTCATACGCTTAACGTAACTGTATTGAATAGACCACATTCAATACAGTTAGGTTGCGGACCATGCAACGTTATCCTTCTCCTTCTTTTGGGAAGCGGGGCGTGACATAGCATACTATCATATCGAGTAAGACTGTCCTGTACATATATATGTCCAAGCATCCACATGTATACATATACAATAATGGCCTCTAGGGCATACATATTCAACAATCTCTTACTTGCACTATGGCCATATATTGGCATACCGAGTATCCAAGGTCTGCTCTGGGGCCAGCTATTGGCGTACAGCATACCCAATATCTCAAAAAGTCTCTCGAACTGTGCTTGAGGAAGGGCCTTGGTGAATAGATCCCTAGTGTTGTCTTTTGTGTCCACTCTCCACATCTCGATCTCCCGGCGATCAATGATCTCCCTGATCAGGTGATACCGCCTTAAGATGTGCCTGGATTTCTGATGGGACGGTGGTTCCGTCGCTAAAACTATAGCCCCATTGTTATCGCAATACAAAGGTATTGGGTCAACAATGGACGGAACTACCTGAAGTTCACTAATGAACTTCTTCATCCAGACTGCCTCTTTTACGGCATCGCTCGCGGCAATGTATTCAGCCTCTGATTAGTCGAAAATATTGTATATTTTAACCGGCAATTTCATCATCATTTGCATTCATATAGAAGTGTCGGCATTCATAATTTACATATTAGCAAAACTGTCGCAAAATATCAGATTGCAGGTATTAGACTATTAAACCGACACTATAAAGGAAATTGACTACATTTCATGGCATCGCATCATCCCTACATTTGCGCAACACTTGTTCTGAGATCTGTGCAGGAAAATCCAGCAGAAAGGCCAAAAATGTACAGGGTACAGCTAAAACGTTACGCCAACTCAATGCTTTCAGTTCTGGTATCAATCCAAAGGGACAAACAAAAATCAACATATCAGAAGAAGCCCCAAATACCATCACAAGACCATACCAAAAAGCCCAAGCCATCAAGCCACCACTTGGCCACGGAACCGCGGCGCAAGCCGGCTTAGGCCGCGGTTCCGCGGCCGTCTTGCCACGTCAGCCATAAATGTTTGCTGCACAATGCTTCACTCTGGGCCCACATCCCTTTCTGATACAACAATCTCCAGAATACTCCAGAAACTTCTGCCAGATCAGCAAGCTTTGGGATCAACACTAAACTAGCCTATCATTCTAGAACCTTCTCCCTAAACCCTAGCTTAAACCCTAAGCTAAGCCTAACAAACTCTTTCAACAAACTTTTGGAGGGAACTCAAAGGCTTAGGGTTTTGGGTGCTCTATAAATAAGACCCTAGGCTCATTGTAAAAAATAATTCAATACTATTGAATCAATCCATTAGTTCATTCTATCTCTTTCTTCATTCTTCTTCCACAAATCTAGTGAGAGGATTTGTGTGAAACCCTAACCCTAATTCCATCCAAAAGCCAGGATCCCGAGTACCCATCAAGCAAGAAGCCTTGCAACCTTTTAGGAGCCGAGCCAGTCTTCAACAGAGCAAGTGGTCCGAGCCGATCCGCGACTCAAGGAGCCGAGCGACGCCAATTCAACAATTTAGTTCTTCCTCTTGTAGTTCTTGAGCGACTGTAATCAAATTGTTGATAATAATAAAAGGTGATATTCTTTTATCTTGTTTTCTTTAAATTCTCGCATCATGATATCTTTTCAATTCTTGAATACTTTCTGTGTGATGATGTTTGAGTAATACTCCGCTCGTCGAGGAGTCGAGACGATCAATAGAATGATGATGTAATATAACTAAAAACGATTCTTGATTCTTACGAGTTTTGTAAACCCTAGCAAGTTTAAGAATCGATGACCCAATTCGTTGCGATGCTTTCTTGATTGATATCGCTCGAGATTGGGGAGTTACGATGGCTTCTTGAAATTGTTAGAGGCTAGAATGCAAATGATATCAACGAAAGAACAAGGGTTTAAAAGATGAAACCCTAGTTTCATCAAGAAAGCCCTAACTCTCGTTGATCATCATCGATCTAGTATCAATCCTTCGAATGACAAGAACACGAAATCTTGAAATTACATCACGTCTATAGATCCGATCGATTCCTACGAGCCTCATTTAGATTCTTGACATTTTGGTTGGAAATATTATTGAAACCTAATTCTTGATTGTTTATCAGTTTCTTGATTCTTGATTAAACATCGTGACACCTAAATCAATCGATAAATTCTTGAATCATGTTTTCTTTTCTTTTCGATTAACTTTTCGATTCAAACAAATCAAATATAAAAACGAATCGTACAATCCCTGTGGACGATCCGCACTCACTTACAATCTACAACTGACACCATAGTTGATTGCGGTCAAATATAATTTTTTGATTGTGAACTTTATTCAATTTTCTAAATACCGATACATGATATTGTTATCGATCAAATGAAACAGTTATCGGGAAACAGTTGATTCGATACTTACTGCTTTACTTTTTACATTACACAATCCGGAAATTGTTCTAATCAAAATGGCGCCGTTGCCGGGGATCGCGCGCTAATTCGTTTCATATTATAGTTTGAATTGAAAGAATTATTTCATTGTTATTTTGAGATCAAAATTCGTGCAAACCCTAAACGATTTGTGGTGTTTCATTGCAAGGAAATCTGGAGCTGTTTGGCAATTGAGGAAAATTTTTGGAAAATTCCAGAGAGCTGTAGTTATCAACAGGAAGCTTCTGAAAAATTTTGGTGCATTGTACCCATTGTTTGACCGCGGAAGGGCGGCAATAAGCCCCTATTGCGGCGGTTCCACGGCTACCTGAAGCCTTCTCTGTGCAATTTTTCCTCTGTAAGTTCCTTAACTTCTCCTCTCTCCTCTTTTTAGCTCCAACTAATACTTTTCTGCAGGATTCTTTACAAAGAATAGCAGCTCGCAAATTGAAAAATTAAATTTGTGTGTGATTTTGTTTCTTGGTTGTTTGCATTCTAAATACGGAGATTAAGGGGCACGGCCAAATCCAAATTAGGTGGGGATTTCATTACCCTTCCTAGGCCCCGAAAACCACCAAACTTGCATCCGCATTGACCCACATTAACTAAAAGAAATCTAGAGATGACTCTAAGGACTGTCGCGCTCAATTAGGACAAGAGAAGGCCGTGGGTAATTCATTGCTTATCCGCATTTTCTTGTGGTGCCTAAGGCGAGTGTGTCTAAGGCTAGTGGTTTTTAATTAGGCCCACTACTTACGTAGTGGAGTACCTTCCCACTTACCTGGCACTTATCCGGCCACAGGGGGACAAAGAGGCAGTGGAGGATTCTATCCCGCGACTTGTCTTTTGGCAGTTAGGAGCGGTCTAGAGCCGGACCTAGGTGTCCACTAGATTCTAGCGTTTGTGTGCTGCATTTGTTGTGTCGCATCATTTTTTCAAAAATCCGTCCCTTTTTCAAAAGCAAACACCGCATTCATTCATTACCCCTAATTATAAGCCAACGCTGCCACTTGTACTAACCCTTTTTAGTACAAGATAGGCTGGACACGGGATTCTAGTGCCCGTTTAGTCCGCGTACCTTTTATCGACTCCGAAGTCGATATTTCTCCATTTACCTTTCCTTTACCTACTACCACACCCACATCGATGGATCCAAATCCATCAAACTTCTTTAACCCTAATCTGCCGCCGTCCGTTCGTGCGCAGAATCCATCCCGCATCTCTCTCCAGGAGAGGTGCTATCCACTTAGAGGTCCTCTTTCGACCTGCTTATCCACACCACCAGCCAATGGGGATAACTTTGAAATTAAGCCCCAGTATATCAATCTTTTACCAAAATTCCACGGACTCGAGACTGAGGACGCTTACGTTTTCATTACCAAATTTGAAAACGTATGCGCAATGATGGGTACGTCACAACTTTCTGTGGATGCGATGCGTCTACGACTTCTTCCATTTACATTGTGCGATATAGCCGAGAAGTGGCTATATAACACTACCGCACACTCTATTACGAATTGGGAAGAATTCTTCGCTGCATTCCTTAAGAAATTTTACCCAATACAAAAGACAGCTCGAATCCGTAGCGAACTGAATCAATTTGCCCAGCTCCCTACTGAACCATTCTCTAAATGCTTTGAACGTTTCAAGGATCTTTTGGTTCAGTGTCCTCATCACGGCATCCCGAGATGGGAGCTTTGCCGAATCATTTATGAAGGCATTAACCCAAGCACTAAACAGAGCCTTGAAAACATCTATCAAGGTACATTTAAGACTAAGGATGATGGGGAAGCTTGGAAGTACTTAGAAGAGTTCGCTGAAAAATCACTACAGTGGGAGAGTGGAACCCAACCATTGAATAGGGGTGGCGTACACCAAATAGATGTGTCCATAGGTGTTCGAGCTGAGATGGCAGCAATGCAAAAGAAGCTCGACGCTATGGAACACAAATTTTCTGCAGCCTCACTAAACCCAATGTCGCTCCCCAAAACTGTTTGTCGGTGCTGTTCTGATCCGTCTCATTTAACGGAAGAATGTCCATTAAACTCTGCGTTTCAAGGTCATGAGTATTCTAATGCCGCATTTCAAAGACCTCAAAACGATCCATATTCTTCCACGTACAATCAGGGTTGGAGGAATCACCCGAATTTCGCTTGGAACCAAAACCAATCTCAAAACACGGTTCCAAACACGAATAATTTTCAAAGGGCTCTTCCTCCACCACAACAGCAACCACTTCAACTCACTCAACACCCCTATCAGTCACAAAATTTCCAAAACCAGGGCAACACTCCTGCACAGTCTAATCCTATGCAGTCCTGTTCTGACGAATTCTCTCAATTCACTCAAACCATGAAATCACTTTTATCAAATTTCATAGAGGTTTCGACTGAGGTTAGATCTTCCGTCTGTAAGATAAAGAAAAACTCACCATCCCAAGCTGAGAGTATCAGATCGATGGAAGCTGAAATCGCACGCCTAAAAGCCGAAATGAGTGCGAGAGAAAAAGGGAAACTTCCCTCTCAACCCCTACAGAATCCTGGGCATTACAATGTAAATGCCATCACAACGTTGAGATCGGGAAGAGTCCTGAATAATAATGTCGGGGAAGATATTGATAATACTGAAAATCATATCAACACCCCGGCTGAGACCTTTCTACACACACACACTTCTCCTTCTGATCCTTCTTCTTCTACCACACCATCTTCTCGTGAGCCTATTCTCCATTTACCATTAGGCTCGACACCTTCTCCCAACCCTTATAGTTCTCCATAGACGGTCCCCACACCTCTTTTGGGACCTCATCTACCCCCTTTTCCTTCTCCTGTGATGGACCCAGCGCTTATTGCGAAAGCTCCTTACCTGAACCGGTTAAGGGGTAATAGAACGAGTCCTCATATGGAGAAAGTTTTAGAAATGTTCAAACAGGTTAACATCAATATCCCTCTCCTAGATGCGATTCAACAAGTCCCCGCTTATGCGAAAATTCTTAAGGACTTGTGCACTAGGAAGAGGAAGACCCAAGTGCCGAAGAAGGTCTTTATGTCTAATAATATCAGCACTGCTTTTATTCCCCAGCTACCAAAGAAACGAAAGGACCCAGGATGTCCTACAATATCGATTTCTATTGGGGGTAAAAACATAAATCGTGCTCTTTTAGACCTTGGCGCAAGTGTTAACCTGCTCTCTTATTCTGTCTATGAGCAACTAGGGATTGGAGAGCTGAAACCTGCTCATTGCACTCTCCAGATGGCAGACCGATCTATCACCAAACCAAGGGGTGAATTAGAAGATGTGTTGATAAAGGTCGGGGAATTTGTTTTCCCGGTAGACTTCATTGTGCTCGACACACATCCTGTAGCAAACCCCCGGGACCAAATTCCGGTGATTCTAGGTCGTCCTTTCCTTGCCACTTCCAACGCTGTTATAAACTGTAGAAATGGTTCAATGAACTTATTATTCGGAAATATGACCATTGAACTAAATATCTACAAAGTTGGAAGTCAGCCATCAGAACCCTCTGCTCATATTTTAGATGTGTGCTCTGTCCATGAGATCGCTCCCGATAGTTGTGGAGCTGAGGAACTTTGCTTTACTGATCTCGATGACATTACCACATCTCTGTTTGACTTTACACAAGATCTTAGTGAGGACACTTTACCTGCACTTGAGTCCTGCACTGCTGACTTTTCTCCACCCGAGTCTGTATCTTTCACAGGCTCTGAGCTTCTTTGTAAATCCAAAAATCACTCAATGATACCTCCTTCTATCATTTCTCCGCCTGAATTAGATCTCAAAATTTTACCGTCTCATCTGAAATATGCTTATTTAGGTGAGAAGGAGACTTTACCGGTTATAATTTCCGCTTCTCTTGCATCAGAGCAAGAGAATGCACTTTTATCGGTATTGAGATCTAACAAAGAGGCGTTTGGTTGGAGTATGGCGGACATCAAAGGGATTAGTCCCTTGATAGTTGAACATCATATACATGTGATGGATGATGCCAGACCAACCCGAGAACCACAGAGACGGTTGAATCCCGTCATGAAGGAAGCTGCCATGAAAGAGATCGTCAAATGCTTAGATAATGGTATTATATACCCCATCTCCGATAGCCAGTGGGTGAGTCCTATACATGTCGTTCCTAAGAAATACGGCATCACTGTTATAACCAATGAGGCGAATGAGTTGATTCAGACACGCGCCCAAACTGGGTGGCGTGTACGCATCGATTATAGAAAACTCAATGCTGCCACGAGGAAAGACCACTTTCCTCTACCATTCATTGATCAGATGCTGGAACGCTTAGCAGGACGAGAATACTATTGTTTTATGGACGGATACTCAGGCTATAATTAGGTCCCCATCGCCAAAAAGGATCAAGATAAAACCACTTTTACTTGTCCTTTTGGTACTTTTGCTTACAGTCGCATGCCCTTTGGGTTATGCAATGCTCCCGCTACTTTTCAGCGGTGTATGATGGGGATATTCTCTGATATGGTAGAGAATTTTCTGGAAATCTTTGTGGACGACTTCTCGATTTTTGGAGACTCTTTTTCCGATTGCCTAGCAAATCTTGACGCTGTTCTTACTCGTTGCAAAGAGAAGAATTTGACTTTGAACTGGAAAAATACCACTTTATGGTCCAAGAAGGAATTGTTCTTGGACATGTCATTTCACAGAAAGGCATTGAGGTTGACAGAGCTAAGATAGATGTAATTCAAAACCTCCCTCATCCCAAAAGCATCAAAGATATTCGCTCTTTCCTTGGCCACGCGGGCTTTTATAGGAGATTCATTAAGGACTTTAGCAAAATTGCTAGGCCTTTAAGTCTTCTCCTGGCCAAGAATACGACCTTCCATTTTGACTAGGATTGCGAGACAGCTTTCGACTCACTTAAACACTCACTCACTTCAGCCCCCGTTTTATCATCACCAAACTGGGACTACCCCTTTGAGCTGATGTGTGACGCATCTGATTTTGCAGTAGGTGCAGTCTTAGGACAGCACATCGAAAAGATTCCACACGTGATTTACTATGCTAGTAAGACCCTGAATGATGCGCAAATCAATTATACAACCACAGAAAAAGAACTTTTAGCGGTTGTATTTGCATTAGAAAAATTCAGGCCTTACTTAATCGGCTCACCTATAGTTGTGTATACTGACCATTCCGCTTTAAAACATCTTCTGGCGAAGAAAGATGCAAAAGGTCGACTTATACGTTGGATCCTACTGTTACAAGAATTTGATCTTGTTATCAAAGATAAGAAAGGATGTGAAAACGTAGTAGCTGACCATCTTTCACGCATCATTTCTTCCCCTGTGACCCTGCTGATCAATGACTCGTTTCCTGACGAGCAACTCTTGAGCGTATCCAATGAACCATGGTTCAGGGATATTGTGAACTATCATGCCACGGGACTGATACCCAGCGATTGGTCAAAACAGGACAAATACCATTTTCTATCCCAAGTAAAACACTTTTACTAGGATGAACCATATCTGTTTAAATATTGTCCTGATCAGATCATTCGCCGATGTGTCCTGAATGAAGAGTTCAGTAGTGTTCTTTCATTTTGTCATGATCAGGCCTGTGGGGGTCACTTTGGTCCTAGAAAGACAGCGGAAAAGGTTTTGCAATGTGGATTTTATTGGCCGACCTTATTCAAGGACGCATTTGACCATTGTATAACCTGTACACAAGGTCAGTATACGGGTAGAATCTCCCAGAGGAATGAAATGCCTCAGCAACCCATCCTGGTTGTTGAAATGTTCGATGTTTGGGGCATAGATTTTATGGGTCCTTTTCCCAACTCCTTTGGGAATCTGTACATACTGCTGGCGGTTGATTATGTCTCAAAGTGGGTAGAAGCCATTCCATGTCGCACTAATGACAAGAAAGTTGTCATTAAGTTCTTAAAAGAGAATATCTTCTCGCGATTTGGACACCCACGCGCTATTATTAGCGATAATGGGACACACTTCTGCAACAGGTCTTTCGAGACTCTGATGCGGAAATACTCAATCAACCACCGACTTTGTACACCCTATCATCCCCAAACAAGCGGGCAGGCTGAAATCTCAAACAGACAAATCAAACTTATCTTGGAGAAAACTGTTGCTAAAAATAGAAAAGACTGGTCGACCAAACTAACGGATGCTCTTTCGGCATTCCGAACTGCATATAAGACCGACCTAGGGATGTATCCATATAGGATAGTGTTTGGAAAAGCATGTCATTTACCCGTCGAGATAGAACATAAAGCATTGTGGGCTATTAAAGAAATAAATTTTGATTTAAACCTTGCTTGCAACTTTCGGAAGCTGCAACTTAACGAGCTAAGCGAACTCCGCGATGAAGCTTATGATAATGCTGTAATCACAAAGAATCGGACTAAGGTTTTTCACGATAAAAACATTTTGAGGAAAACATTTTCACCTGGTCAACAAGTCCTTCTTTATGATTCACGATTACACCTTCACGCGGGTAAGCTCCGATCTCGATGGAAGGGACCTTTTGTTGTGCGGTCTGTATACCCGCACGGGGCGGTAGAGATTGAAAATGTTAAAAACGGCACCTTTTTCAAAGTAAATGGACATAGACTAAAGCCGTATTTTTCCACTGACCCCACGGAGGTGCTCTTGTTCTTACAAGAGCCAGTTTATGTGGATTAAAATTCCTCCGTCTCACCTTCATATCCAGTATATCACTGCATCATCTTTTGAATGAAGGTGAGTGAAAAGATAAGTTTGGGGAAAGTTCTTCACTTATATATTTTGCCCCCACTAATAATTCCTCCCAGATTTACAGGTTTTTGTAGATATAGCTGTCGGCAACAGTGAGGACACTGTTGAAAACAAGTTTGGGGGAGGTTTGTGCTTATTTTTGCATCATTTGCATATCATCTGCATAAGCACAAAACATTTCTTTTAAAAATCTATAAAAATTGAAAAATTTTCAAAACCCATAAAAATTTAAAAAAAATTCAAGTATAAAAATAATTTTAATATTTACACCTTTTTTGTATATAAATAAGATAATGAAAGATTAGATAGTGAAAAATTACATCCATGAGATTAGAAAAATTTAAGAAAACTAAGAAAATTAGAAGTTTTCTTATACGAACTAGTAATAAGTAGTTATGAGCCGTTGTCCCAAGGGTTAGTAAGATGAAGTACTTCACTAATCTGAGGATGAAAATAAGTCTGAAAAATAGTTTCTATTCTGGAAGCCGAACATTTTGAACGTTGATACCCTGCTATTCGCACTTACACACGTCTTGAAGCCCGGGATAGTAGAGGATACCTTGAAATGCTCTTGTCTTAAATCCAAAAGTATGAAGGAAATAAAAAAAGTGAATAAAAAAAATATAAAGTGGTGAGAAAAATGGACACTGGTTTTGTTATCACCAAGGGCAATAAAAAATATATAGCGAGGGTGCTTCTTCACCTAGTGCCCTAAGGCCAACTGGTCTGGGAGTCACTGCTATGCCTGAGGTGGTGCAAGACGAGGAAAATACACCAAGTAAGCAAGCACAGGAGTAATCGGTCGGTTAGTACCTCAAGAAGTATTAACGGTCCCATGAAAGTGTGTGGGCAATCTCATCTAAATATTCATTAATTAAAAAGTACTGAGGCTGATGGGCAAGAGTATGATAGCTTGAATTGAATTCTCCGGGTGTAGGGATGTCCTTTACACACACGCAGGGTTACATGATCGATGTTTGGAAGAAAGATAGGAATGAAAAATAAGACGTTGTTTTATTGAGGGAGGACGTGATTTCTAACATCTTTTCATGACCATTAAGATAGGGCTCATGACAACCGAAAAGCTAGCTTAGTTGGAAACCCTAATTTTCAAGGCTTTTCTTTTACAATTCTTGTCTTTAAATGTAATATTCATGATCTTCCTTTTATTATTGGATTTTGTGGGTGCAATCCGCTGAAAACCCTCAGGAGACAACACTCCTCCTACTAGGGACATCTAGAGGTTTAAAGGCTTGTTGCACGTGCTCAGTGCAATCGTGTTGCCTACGAAAGTGTGCTAGTTAGTTTTTCTCTTTCTTTAATTTCTCCTTCTCTTTTTAATAAAACAGTTCGCTCGAGACGATCGAAATTAAGTTTGGGGGAATTTGATTAGTCGAAAATATTGTATATTTTAACCGGCAATTTCCACATCATTTGCATTCATATAGAAGTGTCGGCATTCATATTTTACATATTAGCAAAACTGTCGCAAAATATCAGATTGCAGGTATTAGACTATTAAACCGACACTGTAAAAGAAATTGACTACATTTCATGGCATCGCATCATCCCAACATTTGCGCAACACTTGTTCTGAGATCTGTGCAGGAAAATCCAGCAGAAAGGCCAAAAATGTACAGGGTACAGCTAAAACGTTACGCCAACTCAATGCTTTCAGTTCTGGTATCAATCCAAAGGGACAAACAAAAATCAACATATCAGAAGAAGCCCCAAATACCATCACAAGACCACACCAAAGAGCCCAAGCCATCAAGCCACCACTTGGCCGCGGAACTACGGCGCAAGCCGGCTTAGGCCGCGGTTCCTCGGCCGTCTTGCCACGCCAGCCATAAATGTTTGCTGCACAATGCTTCACTCTGGGCCCACATCCCTTTCTGATACAACAATCTCCAGAATACTCCAGAAACTTCTGCCAGATCAGCAAGCTTTAGGATCAACACTAAACTAGCCTATCATTCTAGAACCTTCTCCCTAAACCCTAGCTTAAACCCTAAGCTAAGCCTAACAAACTCTTTCAACAAACTTTTGGAGGGAACTCAAAGGCTTAGGGTTTTGGGTGCTCTATAAATAAGACCCTAGGCTCATTGTAAAAAATAGTTCAATACTATTGAATCAATCCATTAGTTCATTCTATCTCTTTCTTCATCTTCTTCTTCCACAAATCTAGTGAGAGGATTTGTGTGAAACCCTAACCCTAATTCCATCCAAAAGCCAAGATCCCGAGTACCCATCAAGCAAGAAGACTTGCAACCTTTTAGGAGCCGAGCCGGTCTTCAACAGAGCAAGTGGTCCGAGCCGATCCGCGACTCACGGAGCCGAGCGACGCCAATTCAACAATTTAGTTCTTCCTCTTGTAGTTCTTGAGCGACTGTAATCAAATTGTTGATAATAATAAAAGGTGATATTCTTTTATCTTGTTTTCTTTAAATTCTCGCATCATGATATCTTTTCAATTCTTGAATACTTTCTGTGTGATGATGTTTGAGTAATACTCCGCTCGTCGAGGAGTCGAGACTATCAATAGAATGATGATGTAATATAACTAAAAACGATTCTTGATTCCTACGAGTTTTGTAAACCTTAGCAAGTTCAAGAATCGACGATCCAATTCGTTGCGATGCTTTCCTGATTGATATCGCTCGAGATTGAGGAGTTATGATCGCTTCTTGAAATTGTTAGAGGCTAGAATGCAAATGATATCAACGAAAGAATAAGGGTTTAAAAGATGAAACCCTAGTTTCATCAAGAAAGCCCTAACTCTCGTTGATCATCATCGATCTAGTATCAATCCTTCGAAGGACAAGAACACGAAATCTTGAAATTACATCACGTCTATAGATCCGATCGATTCCTACGAGCCTCATTTAGATTCTTGACATTATGGTTGGAAATATTATTGAAACCCAATTCTTGATTGTTTATCAGTTTCTTGATTCTTGATTAAACATCATGACACCTAAATCAATCGATAAATTCTTGAATCATGTTTTCTTTTCTTTTCGATTAACTTTTCGATTCAAACAAATCAAATATAAAAACGAATCACACAATCCCTGTGGACGATCCGCACTCACTTACAATCTACAACTGACACCGTAGTTGATTGCGGTCAAATATAATTTTTTGATTGTGAACTTTATTCAATTTTCTAAATACCGATACATGATATTGTTATCGATCAAATGAAACCGTTATCGGGAAACAGTTGATTCGGTACTTACTGCTTTACTTTTTACATTACACAATCCGGAAATTGTTCTAATCAGCCTCCATCATCGAGTCTACAACGGTATCCTTTTTAGAGCACTTCCAACACACCGCCCCTCCGTTGAGGGTAAGCATAAAACCCAAGACAGACTTGCTGTCATCCTTGTCACTGTGGAAGCTTGAATCGGTAAAGGACTCGACCTTTAGGTCTCCATTACCGTAAACCAAGAACATCTCCTTAGTCCTCTCAGGTATTTGAGAATGTTCTTTACTGTTGTCCAGTGGTCCTCACCTGGGTTCAACTGATACCGGCTCACCACGCTTAGTGCATAAGCTACATCCGGCTTTGTACATAGCATCACATACATTATATATCCTACCGCCAAAGCGTAGGGTATAGTGCTCATGCGAACCCTCCCCTTGTCAGTCTTGGGAGACATCTCCTTGGAGAGGGTGATTCCGTGCAATGCGGGTATGTTACCGCATTTGGAATCTTCCATACTAAATCTCTTTAGTACGGTCACTATGTACCTTGACTGTGAAAGTCCTAGTAATCTCTTGGATCTATCTCTGTAGATCTTAATTCCCAGAATGTACGAGGCATCACCCAGGTCCTTCATGGAGAACCTTTGTGATAAGAATAGCTTGACCGATTGTAGTATAGGAATGTCATTTTCTATCAAAAGAATGTCGTCACGTACAAGAATAGGAACACGACAGTTCGTCCTGCAATCTTCTTATAAATAAAACGCTCATCCTCGTTCTTGATGAAGTCAAATTCATTGACTGTTTCGTCAAAACAGATGTTTCAGCTTCGCGATACCTGCTTCAATCCATAAATGGATTTGAGCAACTTGCACACCTTCCCGCTGCTCCTACTGTCTAAGAAACCTTCAGGCTGATCTATATAAACGCACTCTTCTAAACTTCCGTTCAGAAAAGCCGTTTTTACGTCCATCTGCCAGATCTCATAATCATGGAAGGCAGCAATGGCAAGTAGGATCCGAATGGATTTGAGCATAGCCACTGGAGAAAAGGTTTCGTCATAGTCTGTCATGCCCCGCTTCCCAGTATACAGGCAAAGGTCGCGACGGGACCGCTATGTATTACTTTGAAGTAAACACGCTAAGCGAATCTAAGCAATATAAAATGTAATATACACATGAGACATGATGTAAATGAACAACAACTTTATTTATTAACATTCTTTTTGCAATACATCTGAAAAGTAAATACATGCAATGGAAAGTAATGCCTAAACAGTGGCATAATAGAAATGGAAAATATAGAATGTAAATATGTACAAGGAATCTAAAGCTCTGGGTCGAAAGCTAGATGGTCCAAATCCTCGCTGGTGGGCTCAATCTCTAGTGAGTCCGAATCACCTGACGACATTCCAAAGAAAAGAAATAGAATGTCATCAGCGAACAAATTACTCTGTAAGTCCCAAAGAGGGGGGAGAAGTAGAATAGACAAAGAGAGAGTATAACTATTATAGTGTTGTTTGTTATGTTAACGTAGTTGTTTGTAGCTTGGTACAGAAGAAGCCAGTGTATACGAGAGGAGTCCAACTTTCCCCGTGGACTAAGGTATAAGGAGCACAAGGAACCGTTCAGCCACGGTACAACGACAATTGAATTTAGGTTAGGTGTATTATGGTTACAGTCTCGTGCCACTTTTAACTCCTTCCATACCAGTCTACCCCTTATAAATCCCGCGATGTCTTGATTGTACTGATGTATTGTTTGAAGTGTATATTGTATATAGATGGATGACTTGCCGAAACTATGATATCAGTAAATGGATGTAACTGGAGAATCATGTAGTTGGATGTATATCCATGGTTCGGTTCGGTCAATATAGATTGATAGATTGAACAATTTGAATATATGGATTCATAGATTCATATTGAATTGAAGTTTGATACTTGAATCATATTCAAGTCAGATTGATTATATTGAGACTCAGTCTGAGTCAGACAATTAGAAAATAAATTGAATCCTGATATATGTTTTGGTGCTATCGGTAACTGCTGCACATGGACGGCAGGATTTGTTTCTTTTTCAAAGACAATTACAGTGTTGATAACACCGTTTGTTAAGTTGTCTACCTTAAATAAGCAATCACCTATATCTTCATCTCCCTGAGGCTCAAGAGACTGGTCCCGCTTAAACCAATGTTTACTAGGGTCCTTATTGTAATTTAGTATAACTTGAGGGGGTTTTATGTAAAAAATAATTTTGTATAATTTTCAAAATACACCTTGTTGGGTTACGTAGGATGGCAGGAAGGTTTCGGGAGGCATCGTCCATGTCGTTTTCAAATTTTTGCCGTTCTAAAGAACCCTAACCCAAGAATCTTAACTAAAGATTTAAACCAAACATCATGCAAACAACTTTGCAAGTAAAATGAATGAGGAATACAACCTTTGTAGACCGGTCCTTCACTCCTAAAGCTCCGTGTAGTAGTACCTTCGCTGCGAGTTGTGATCTCCCAAATTCTAGTATAGGTTCCTTTGGAGAAATGAACAATCTTGCTCGAAATCTTCGAGGCCGAAGATGATCTACGTCGAGGAGACTCAAGCTCATGATACCTCTTCACTAAATTAGGGTTTAGTGAAGCAAACACCCTAAACTAAATGGCTAATAGTAGAGGATGATGAAGTAGGAAATGGGCTCACTTTAGATTTATTTTTCTCACAATATTTTCTCACCATTTTCAAAAGCTAGAAAGCTTTTCTTGAGGAAGAAGAAACTCAAGTGAAGAAGAATGAGAGAATGAACTCATGAGGTGAGAATATGAACCATGGGTGAGTTAGTGTCATAAACTAACTCATGTAGAGAGTTTACCATAGTTAACTATAATGGTTAGGTTAATAAATATCTACAAGTAAAACAAATGAGTGGACTTAGTCAATGGTTCCACAAGCTTCTACAAGCTTGAACCATATGACTAATTACCATCTAATTTGATTAAGTTTAGATAAATAAAAACCAACATTATATCAAGCATGGTGTGAGTCTCATACACCCATAAATCATGTGGCATCTTGCATGACACAAAATAATGTACATAAATATATATCACATATATACTATATCCACACAAGTAAGAAAAAGAAATGTTTAAGTGAGCAAATATTAGTTAATGTAAATTAATATATCAAATATATAATTATACATTAAATTATCAAATCAACACTTGATTTAATAATCCGACTATATCACATACAACCGACTACTATCTTATGAATCAACTTATCGAATCAACACTTGATCCGATATCCCGGCTATATCTCATATAACCGTCCGATATTACATATCGCAAGAATAAAATACGGTATCACATATCGTATTAATCTCGGTCCCGCACATATCACATATGTGCTCCGACTTCGTTTCACATGAACCAGGAAACCTCTGTGTAAAACTCTAAAGACTCGTCATTACGCCGGCAGTAGGTGATGATCATATCAAACACCCACAAGACGGAAGCGGTCTGCTAAACATAACGGCCACCCGGGTATTGAGTGATCAGAAGATCAACAAGCAAGCCTGCTCATACTCCCACGAATCCAATCAGTAACACTACCGTACAGTCCGGTCTCTTCTTCAGATATGTCACATATCATAGCCTGGGGGTGGTATGACGTTAGACCCTAATAGCCTGATAAGTCATGCCGATGCAAGGTCCATAACGGTTCGAGAAACTACTTATAACACTTACCAGCAAATCTCAGCAACCCTGGCCAGGGATTTCATGTTATGCCCTTTCTCGATACTCCCACGACTAGGAACAATTATAGGGTGTACCTGTGGACTACCCTTGGCCCCACTAGTATGATCTCTATCATAGTCCTGGTAGTCAAGTACACATCTTAAAGGTTTTATCAACATGTGAGAGCAAGACAGCATCACTTATACAAGTCAACATGTTAAGACAAAGACCAACCAGATAGCATACTATCAGTCGAGCAAGAAAGTCCTCACTATATCTGTCCAAGCATCCACTACAATATACATCCCATGTACAGTAATGGCCTCTAGGGCATACATATAACTAACACACCTCAAGTATTTTACTATCGTCTTTAGAATTTTCATCGATGTATATTTTATCAATATGATAGTTCTAGTGAATAAAATCTAATTTCATAATATATGGTATTTATTTGTAATATTGGAAATGTATGGTATTTTCTTGTAAATGGAATGTTTTTCTTGAATTTTGTAAATGTGGAATATTAAAAATAGATATTTTGATATTAATTACATATATATATATTTATTAAAAATATAAGTTTTATTTATAATAGAAATCATATTTTATAAAGAAAATTGTATATTAAATCTTTCGAGATCGTATGCTCCTTGCGGAGGTCTGCATCACACTCTACTAGGCCCGAGAATGTGCGATAATCCGCATCATCCCGAACGGGTTCTCCGAAATGGGTTGTAGAGGCGCAATTGCAAAGATTTTTTAAAATACACTTCTTGTAGAAAAAGGTTTTAATAGGTGAAGGTAGTTATATGTAAAGTCGTATTTTCCGAATCTATATTCCCAAATTCTATCGTGTTATATTAAATATGAGTGTTGTGAGCTGGTAGGTCACTACCCCGTGAGTTATATAAAGATATAAAGGTATTATAGTGTTTATGTCGGAAACTAAAGTTTGTGGTATTTTAATGTAAAATTGCGATAAAAGATGCATATAACAATCTTTTGTGATGAAACTTGTTAAACATGTTTATTAATGTTTAATGAACAATATATGATGATATGAAGGCATCTTGGTTAAGAAAAATTGTAGTTTTTAAAGAAAAACCGAATCGGAAGTCGTACTAACTCCGCTTCCGTTGGGTTTAGTTTTGAAAGTTTTGAGAATAGAGAAAAGAAGAAGATGTAGAGACTTACAGGTTATTTGACTAGAATAGAGAAGGAGGAAATGGTAGGAGGTGCCGGTGCATCGTTTCGTCGTCGGAATCTCCTCGGATCATCGTCGGAAGTTCGTCGGTGCTTTCCCCTTTGCTAACTCCACTTGCACACAAAAAGTCTAGGGATTTTCTTGAGAGTTTGGGAAGAGATTTGTGAGTGAGGAGGGGTGATTTTAGGTGTAGTATTTATAGGAAAAATTAGGGTTTAGAGTAATGAAAGGGTGTATTAAAATTTTGTATTTAAAATGGATTAAATGTGTGTTTTAATTTGTTCTATAAATGTGCAGGGAATTTAAATAATACAGGGGTTATGGGGGGAGTTCAAAGGTCGCATATATAAAAAGAAATTAGGGTTTGGGCTGAGTCGGGTCGGCGGAGCCGGTCGAGTCGGGCGAGTCGTCGGTGTTAGTTGTATGTATGCCCTAAAGGCCAGTATTGTACAGATGATGTATATTATATTGGATGCTTGGACATATATAGAGAGGACTTTCTTGCTCGATATGATAGTATGCTATCTGGTTGCTCTTTATCTTAACATGTATACTTTTCTCTTGATACTGTCTTATAATTACATGTTGGTAAAGCCCTTAGGATGTGTACTTGACTACCTGGACTATGATGCAGATCATACTAGTGGGGACAGAGTAGTCTATAAGTACATCTTTTAAAGTTCCTAGTCGTAGGTGTATCGAGACAGGGCATCGATATACCAAAGTAGACTAGCGTATATGCTTCTCGACCCATGAGATGGGCGATGGATGATCCGATATCCATTGGTGTGTGACATCAGAGATGGTATACGGGTGCTCAGTGGAGACTGGGTACACTGGACGGACTCGTCGAGAACTCCCAGATGTTATTATACGTCACGTCAGATGGTAGTTCTCTGGTGACACTTGTGCAGGTTAGTCTATAGACCCGAGATCGTCATAGAGTCTTGTGTGATTCCCACTGTGCTTTGATTTCCAACTTACCACGTCCAAGAGGGCGTGCAAAACGGTGGTTTTTGGGTACAGTGCCGAGTCACATGGAGGCAATGAGCGATAGGAGGGGTTTCGTCTCTCCCGGTATTGGGGGTTGATGTTGCGCTGTGCTCGATTAGCCATAACAGGGAAGAACCTGGCCTGAGCTGATTTAGAGATTTACCGGTAAGTGTTACCAGTAGTTTCTCGACACGTTATGAGCCTCACATCGGCACGACTTATCGGTTATTGGGGTCTGACGTTTACCACCCCTAGACTTGATATGCGACATATCAGACGAGGAGACCGGACTATGCGGGAAGTGTTACAGTTAGGCTTTTACAGGAGTTGGAGCAGGCTTGCTTGCTGATCTTCTGATCGCTCAATACCCGGGTAGCCGTTACGTCCAGCTAGTACCGCTGACGGCTTGTGGGTGCTTGATACGATCATCACCAACTGCCGGCGTATTAACGAGTCTTTAGAGTCCTACATAGAGGTTTTACTGGCTCGAGCAAAACGAAATAGGAGCGCATATGTGATATGTGCAGGACCAAGAATAATATGTGTATGTGATACCGTATTCTATTCTCGAGACTTTTTTTTGTATCAGTCGGTTATATGTGATATAGCCGGGTTATCGAATCAAGTGTTGATTCGATAAGTCGATACATTAGATGTTAGTCGGTTATATGAGATATAACCGGATTATTAAGTCAAGTGTTGATTTAATAATTTAGTGTATAGTTGTATATATGATATTCTAATTTACATTAACTAACATTTGTTTACTTAAGGATTTTTCTCACATGTGCACAACTTTAGTATATATGAGATATATATTAAAATGTGTTATCTTTTTGTATCATGGTTGTTGATACATCATGCATGGGTGTGCTAGACATACACCATTCTACTTATTATGGTGGGTTATAATTATTTAAGATAATTACAAAATTAGTGGAGATTTGGAAAGAGCATGAAGATTGTAGAAGCTTGCTTTGCTTTGACAAAGTCCACTAACTTTGTCTTTACTTTTGATTTTTGTTAACCTAACCATTTGGATTAGCCATGGTTATGTCTCTACATGAGTTAGTATATGATACTCACTCACCCATGGGTAGTTCACTCACTTGATCATTATCTCTTCTCATTTTTTTTCTTCATCTTCTTCCTTGAGCTAAAAAGCTCTCTAGGGTTTGATCCAAAGTGAGAAACATTGTGAGAAAACAAATTCTAAAGTGAACCCACTTCCTATTTCTCCATCCTCTACTAGACTGGTACTTTAGTTTAGGGTGTTTGCTTCATGAATTCTCTAGTTAGTGAAGTAGTAGCTTGAGTTGATATTCCCTCGACGTAGATCATCTTCGGCCTCGAAGACTTCAAGCAAGGACGCCTCTTTCGCCTCGTGAAGCCATGCAAGAGCCCGGGAGAACCATGATCGCAGCGAAAGGACTACGACAATGAGCTTTAGAAGTGAAGGACCGATCTGCAAAGGTTGTATTTCGTATTCACTTAGTGGTAAATGTAATTTACTTGCATATGAAACCCTAATTATCTAGCAAAGATCTTGTTTAGGGTTATTCGGCACGGCTAAAATTTTAAATGGGCATGGTTGATGCATTGTAGAACCTTATTAGAGTGCCTAGTAACCCTACAGTCGGCCCGAGTCGACCGAGTCGGGCCACGTCTCCTTTCCACGTGTCCCCGTCGCTTTGTCTTGACTTGTGGAACCGTTTGTTTATTCTGCAACTTACCCTATTACTTGTAATGCCGTGTAAACTCTTGGGCTTCTAAAAGATTGAAAGAAATTAAAATAAAAATAATGTATGGCTGATGGGATTTGAACTTTGGTGCTTTGGTTCAGTAGTGTAAGGTCTTACCAATGAGCTACAAGCTCCTTCTTGCCGTTCTAAAGCAAAACAAACTTATAACGTGCTCAGCCTCAAGTATCCCTTTCTGTGTTTTTTGAAAAAAAAAATGTACAGAAACTTTAGAGTTGTTATATTCTACCCTCCTTATAAAAATTTCGTCCTTGCAATTTATAAAAGGAAAGTGTAACGGATTCAAGGAAAGTTTGGTGATAGGACTATTGGTAGTGTATGAAAAATATGTGAAGGAATGAAAGAATGCGAAAGGTTTGAAAAGAGTTGAGGAAATTACCAGAGTTATCTTGGTCTATGGCCTCTGCTTCTTTTGCCGCTAAAAGGATAGCCTGACGTCGTGGTTCATTACTCCTAGCTGGGGGCACATTCCTCTGTCCTTGTGGCATATTTCTCTGCCCTCGAGGCATGTTCCTCATTGCCTGATGGAATTGGTGATTAGGCTGTGCAGGAGGTGGAGCTGGGAGTGCAAGATGAGGTGCAGGAGCCTGGATAGCTGGTCACTGCAGATGGTTGATGGGTGTGTGGGCTGGGTTGCGTCTATAAGAACAGTTTCCAATTCCGTGATTGGATGTGCCACAAACTAAGCACAGGCCTTTTGCGCGCCTACAGTCCTTCACTAAATGTCCATTCCTCTTGCAATAGAAGAAAAAATCTGGACTTTGTTGGTTATTGGTTCTTCCTGTCTTTTGGGTTCAACAATTGGCCTTAAAGAGGCTCCTCCTGCCATCTGATTGGCATGGCGCTTCACTCCGGCAGATTGAGGTCTGCCCTTCCTCTTTACCACTGCTTCATATCGTCGGGTAGCCTTCAAAGCCAAATCATAGGTTGGGAAATCCCCTGTAGATAGAGAAGCTTGGATTTCCGGGTCAAACCCTTACTGAAATCTTCTAACCCTGATCTCAGCAGTCGGTATGGATGGGCCGTAAACCTGTTACGGTCTTGTGTTAGCTGTGTAGTATGTGATATAAAATCAAACATTGAGACATATCTCACCTACCGAGCATGGTAAACTCAGCATCATATTCATCTACTGACTTGGTCCACATTAAACCTTGTTGCAGATGGATGAACTGTTGTTCCATATCAAAGCGGACAGTCACAGGGAAGTACTTTGCATCGAACATGTCACGGAAAGTCTTCTATTTGATGGGTTGATCAAGACGGCTTCCTTCCGCCTTCCACCAAACCCGTGCATTATCAGTGAGCTGCAGCTTTACAATTCGGACCGAAGCTATCTCTGGCACTTGTGCCGCTGCCAGATCATCTTCGATGCTTTGAAACCATTCCTCCGCTTCCAGAGCGCTCTACTTTCTCGAAAAGTTCTTAGGGTGCAGTGCCCGGAATTGCTTCACTCCGGGTGCTTCCGCTATTGGACGGTTCAAGAGAATAGCAGTCTGCTGCTGCTGTCCTTTCAGGAGGCTGCGGATCGCCTCAAGCAGAACCGTCTGCTCATTGATCGGAGAAACTATGGTAGGTGTGAGTTGAAGGGGTGGTGAAGTGTTGTTGAAGTTGGTGCTAGTGTTGTTTGGCGAATGCATAACCTTGAAAGAAAAATTTGGGTTGGGACAGATTCAAAATATATGAAATTGGAAGATTCAAGAAGTATGAATTGTAAAGAATGTTTTCAGTTGCTGGTTCTTGTGTTATATTGCTTAGGTTGTCCACACAAAACTGAACTGCATGGTAGGGTTTTATACAGCTCTGACCTGCATGAGCCACCAACAAAACCTGTCACGCCCCGCTTTCCAGTAAACGGGCAGAGGACGCGACGAGGCCGCTACGTATTTACTCTGAAGTAAACACGCTAAGCGTATCTAAGCAATATAAAATGTAAGGTACACAAGAGACAAGATGTAAATGAACAACAACTTTATTTATTAACATTCTTTTACAATACATCTGAAAAGTAAATACATGGAATGGAAAGCAATGCCTAAACAGTAGCATAACAGAAATGGAAAATACAGAATGTAAATGTGTACAAGGAATCTAAAGCTCTGGGTCGAATGCTAGCTGGTCCAAATCCTCGCTGGTGTGCTCGATCTCCAGTAAGTCTGAATCACCAGACGACATTCCAAAGAAAAGAATTAGAATGTCGTCAACGAACAAATCGCTCTGTAAGTCCCAAAGAGGGGGTAGAAGTAGAATAGACAAAGAGAGTGTATAACTATTATAGTGTTGTTTGTTATGTTAACGTAGTTGTTTGTAACTTGGTACAGAAGAAGCCAGTGTATACGAGAGGAGTCCAACTTTCCCCGTGGACTAAGGTATAAGGAGCATAAGGAACCGTTCAGCCACGGTACAACGGCAATTGAATTTAGGTTTGGTGTATTATGGTTACAGTCTCGTGCCATTTTTAACTCATTCCATACCATTCTACCACTTATAAACCCCGCGATCTCTTGATTGTATTAATGTATTGTTTGAAGTGTATATTGTATATAGATGGATGACTTGCCAAAACCATGATATCAGTAAATGGATGTAACTGGAGAATCATGTAGATGGATGTATATCCATGGTTCGGTTCGGTCAATATAGATTGATAGATTGAACAGTTTGAATATATGGATTCATGGATTCATATTGAATTGAAGTTTGATACTTGAATCATATTCAAGTTAGATTGATTATATTGAGACTCAGTCTGAGTCAGACAATTAGAAAAGAAATTGAATCCCGAATTATGTTTTGGTGCTATCGGTACCTGCTGCACATGGACGGCAGAATTTGTTTCTTTTTCAAAGACAATTACCGTGTTGATAACACCGTTTGTTAAGTTGTCTACCTTAAATAGGAAAGCACCCATATCTCCGGCTCCCTGAGCCTCAAGAGACTGGCCCCGCTTAAGCCTATGTTTACTAGAGTCTTTATTGTAATTTAGTATAACTTGAGGGGGTTTTATGTAAAAATAATTTTGTATAATTTTCAAAATACACCTCAAGTATTTTATTATCGTTTTTAGAGTTTTCATGGATTTATATTTTATCAATGTGACATTTCTAGTGAATAAAACCTAATTTCATAATATACGGTATTTATTTGTAATATTGGAATTGTATGGTATTTTCTTGTAAATGGAATGTTTTTCTTGAATTTTTGAAATGTAGAATATTATAAATATTAAAAATAGATATTTTGATATTAATTACATATATATTTATTTATTAAAAATATAAGTTTTATTTATAATAGAAATCATATTTTCTAAAGAAAATTGTATTTTAAATCTTTCGAGATCGTATGCTCCTTGCGGAGGTCTGCATCTCACTCTACTAGGCCCGTGAATGTGCGATAATCCGCACCATCCCGAACGGGTTCCCCGAAATGGGTTGTAGAGGCACAATTGCAAAGATTTGTTAAAATACAATTCTTGTAGAAAAAGGTTTTAATAGTTGAAGGTTGTTATATGTAGTCGTATTTTCCGAATCTATGTTCCCAAATTATATCGAGCTATGTTAGATATGACTGTTGTGAGGAGGTAGGTCATTACCTCGTGAGTTATTTAAAGGTATAATGGTATTATAGAGTTTATGTCGGAAACTAAAGTTTGTGGTATTTTAATGTAAAATTGCGATAAAAGATACATATAACAATCTTTTGTGATGAAACTTGTTAAACATATTTATTAATGTTGAATGAACAATATATGATAATATGAAGGTATCTTGGTTTTGAAAAATTATAGTTTTTAAAGAAAACCCGAATCGGAAGTCTGACTAACTCCGCTTCCGTCGGGTTTTAGTTTATAAAATAGAGAAAAGAAGAAGAAGTAGGAACTTACAGGTTATTTGACTAGAAGAGAGAAGGAGGAAGAGGTAGGAGGTGTCGGTGCATCGTTTCGTCGCCGGAATCTCCTCGGATCGTCGTCGGAAGTTCGTCGGAGCTTCGCCCTTTGCTAACTCCACTTGCACATAAAAAGTCTTGGGAATTTTCTCGAGAGTTTGGGCAAGGATTTTTGAGTGAGGAGGGGTGATTTTAGGTGTGGTATTTATAGGAAAAATTAAGGTTTAGGGGAACGAAAGGGTGTATTAAAATTTTGTATTTAAAATGGATTAAATGTGTGTTTTAATTTGCTCTGTAAATGTACAGGGAATTTAAATAATACAGATGTTAAGGGGGGAGTTCAAAGGTCGCATAGGTAAAAAGAACTTAGGGTTTGCGCTGAGTAGGGCCGGCGGCGCTGGTCGAGTCGGGCGAGTCGCCGGCCCGAGTCGACCGAGTCGGGCCGCGTCTCCTTGCCATGTGTCCCCGTCGCTTCGGCTTGACTTGTGGAGCCGTTTATTTATTCTGTAACTTACCCTATTACGTGTAGTGCACATGTAGACTCTTGGGCTTCTAAAAGATTAAAAGAAATAAAAAAAAAATGTGTGGCTGATAGGATTTGAAATCTGGTACTTTCGTTCAGCAGTGCAAGATCTTACCAATGAGCTACAAGCTCCTTCTTGATGATCTAAAGCAAAACAAACTTATAACTTGTGCTCAGGCTCAAGTACCCCTTTTTGTATTTTTTGAAAAAAAAATTATATAGAAAGTTTAGGGTTGTTACATAGTCCACACCTGGTCTTTGACGAAAACCTTTTGCAATAAGTCTAACCTTATAGGTTTCCACCTGCTCATCAACACCAAATTTCTTTTTGTAGATCCATTTGCATCCAACGGGTTTTACCCCAAGGGGAGCAATTTCCAAGGTCTACACTTTATTGGTGTATATGGACTCCATTTCGGATCTCATAGCATCAAGCCATTTATCAGAGTCCCTACTGATAATGGCCTGCCTGAAACTAGTAGGATCATCTAAACCATTTTCTCGGAGATAACGGGCGAATCTTCTAAGATGCAATTTTCTCGATCCCCGTCTAAGAGAAAACCGTAGTATCTCTCAGGCGGATGAGAAATCCTACCAGATCTGCGGAGTGGCTGAGGTTCGTCGGGTATAACTGAATCTAGCGGTTCTACCAAATCTTCAGTTATAGTTTGTGTTTCTGGAATTTCATCCAGTTTTACCGTGCTACTACCAATATTTTTTACAAGAAATTCTTTTTCCAAAAATGTGGCGTTCCTAGAAACAATAATCTTTTGTTCCTCTGCATGGTAGGATAGATATCCATTAGAATATTTTGGGTATCCCAAAAACTTACACAAAACTGATCGTGCCTCAACTTTTTCTGGGTTCTGCTTTTTGACATAAGCAGGGAAACCCTAAATCTTAACACGTTTAAGATACAAACACTTACCACTCCATATTTCATACAGAGTTTTAGGCACGGATTTGGATGGAACTTGATTCAAAAGATGTGCTGCTGTTTGAAGTGCATATCCCCAGAATGAAAGAGGCAACTCTGCATTACTCATCATGGAGCGAACCATATCCAATAGGGTACGATTCCTCCGATACACCGTTGTTCTGTGGTGTATACGGAGGAGTAAGTTGAAAGAGAATTCTATTCTCTTTTAAGTATTCTAGAAATTTCGTGCTTAAGTACTCCCCTCCTCTAGCAGATCGGAGGATCTTGATACTTTTGCTAGTCTCGTTCTCTACTTCGTTTCTGTATTCTTTGAATTTCTCAAAAACTTCAGATTTGTGTTTCATGAGATGCACATATCCGAACCTAGAGAGATCTTCAGTGAATGTGATGAAGTACGAGAACCCACCCCTTGCATGTATAGACATTGGACCACATACATTACTGTGTATGAGTCCCAAGGGCTCTGCTGCTCTTTTTCCGTGTCCGGTGAACGGAGATTTGGTCATCTTTCCTTTGAGAAAAGATTGAAAAGTTTCATAAGATGAAAATTCGAACGTATCCAAAAGTCCATCTTTATGCAACTTACTCAGTCTTTTCTCTTCGATATAACCAAATCTACAATTCCACATGTAGGATTCGTTCACATCTGAACTCTTCCTCTTACGTGTGTTTTGTATACTGAGAACCGTGTTTTGATTAAGAACATAGATACCATTACATAGTGTACCTTCTGCAACCAATACCTGATTAATGTAAATGTTCATGATATTTCTGTCAAGAACAAACTTATATCCATCTTTATCAAGTAAAGAAACTGATATGATGTTGCAAACCATAGAAAGTACATAGTAGCAATTGTTCAAAATCATAGTATTGCCATTTGGCAATGCTAGGTGATATTCACTGGTGGCAGAAGCATCAACTTGTGCTCCATTTCCTACACTGAGGGACATATCACCTGGTCCAACTATCCTACTTTTTCTCAGTCCCCGTAATAAATTACAGATATGAGATCCCGATCTGGTATCGAGTACCCAGGAGTTAGGACTGACCGAAAAACAGTTCTCAATAACAAGAACACCTGAAGAAGACACAATAGTATGTTTCTTCTTCGATGGGGTCATCAAGGAATTCAAACGATCATCTTTCCTTTGCTCACATTTATGACCATTGTCATAAGTTAGAGCCGAACCGACGTTACCCAGCCCCGAATAAGAATTCGGATCGGTCAAGTGATGCATTTTATTTTCTTGATTAGGGCATGAAGTGGTTTCTACCTGGAGAGAAAGAAAAGAAACACTCAACGTGCGCTCTTGCAATATTAGATTAGTTATTAGTTTATCTAATCTGGATGGCTCCCACTGTTTTCTTGAATTCTTCTTCAAACCTTAAAAGAAGAATTAGTTGGGATTAATCGCACGTCACAATACTTGCTTAACCTTTCGTCCAGGCTAGTGTCGGTACTTCTAGGGACGTTTTCCAACGCTTTCGTGAAGTTCCTTAATTACATAACCTCTTTTCCCAGGAGGCATAGCCCCGCTAACACCGTTCTAGATACCTACTTGGTTTATAGCATTGATTGTTAAGTGAGAAAATCTCCCAAGAGTAATCTTACTCATCAGTGGGATCGGGATTCAACTATCATCGCATGATAACCTAGATGGAAGCCACTCTAGTCACCACACTCCAGAAGGTATGCAACACTAGAAAGTTTCCTGTATATTTGAAACTCCCGATGTGGTTTTTGCCCCTAAGACCCAAGTGACCTTGACACAGTCAACAAATCAAAGAGTCATAATCAAGTTCAACCTGTCATTATCATGATTGTATTAAACCTACCCGCATAACCCTTGACACAGTCAACAAGGTTATACGACTGTCCTAACCAATCGCATCGTATGCTGCAAATAACCAAAAGTCAGCTACCGTTCACATCGCCTTGACACAATCAACAAACGCATCATAAATACTAAGTATAACTTATAAGAAATGACAGAAGGCTACGGCTGTGTTTTTTAGCGAAAAACCCTTTAACGTAATGAACTTGATATCGTTGAAGGAACCTGAGCAGTTTTGAAAAAAGAGTGGTTTAGGCTCCGCTTTTGAAAACTTGTGGTTATGGAAAAACCGAGTAATCTACAGTATAAACTTTCTCTCAAGAGGTCACTCCCCACGAAGGGATCTGGGCTCTTGCCTCCTGGAATGAGGTGCTGGATATTCACAACCGAATACCACTATGCAAAGCGAAGGAATATAACTATAGTTTTCGAAATTTGTTCCAACAACATCTTTTAGGTTTCCTTATCTTGCATTAATCAATATTAATGCGGTGCCATCATTTAACCTATCACACCAGAAAAAACAAAAATATGATGTACGTATATGTCATCCGCATTCACCACTGGGCCCCGTCATCACCCGTTAGGTTACTTAACTAATGACAGAGCGGGGGCTGGACTAGCGCGGGTGCAAAACATATATAACACGTACTAGTATATATATAAGTATATATAACATTCGTCCCAGGCATGATAATAAGCAACATCACAGAATCACAACCAACAATACATAATGGTGAATAATCATGGAGCCCCGGGTTTCATTTGAGCCGCAAATAAAACCCAACGTTCCCGGTCGTGTGGATAACCTGTGCAATAAGAGCCTGGACCCCTATGAGCGCGGCAAGTTACCCGCCAATCCCATAAGTAAGGCAACCCCCTTCAACTAAGTGAATGGGCCACCCAGCACTTGACAGAATCCGGTAACTTGGGCGCCCCTCCGTGGGTCATCCTATACCCCTAATGAGTGCGGTGAATAGCCCGCCAATTATAGAATGAAGCCCTCTCCATCTCAACGCCATGAGATGCGGGATTGTTGCCTTCTAGAACCCGGCTATTCGTGCACTCCACCGCGGGGTAATCCTAGTACAGAAAAAAGAATAATATGTACAAATGGTGACATCGATCTCAACCCGGTCGTGCCCCAAAACAAATATGATACAACCCAGCAAAGACGGCAGTCCACATGTCGGATGCTCGCCCTGCAATAAAAAATGTACAAATGAATACAAACTATACTAAATCATTGCATCACCGGCTATCCACCATGACAATCCAACCACAATATCAGCACAATCACAGAACATCAACGTGAATGTCATGTTCGCAAACTCGTCTAAAAGGACATATAGAAGATAGACGGGTTTACCGATCAAATGACATTCATGACCGCAGATACTAATCTAAGTACTGATAATAATTAAACAGTTGTTAAAATCAACGACTTCGAAATACTCCGCAATGCCCCAAAACACAAGTTAACCAAAAATTCATTCTTGCCAAAAAAAACATATCCTGAAACCCCTAAATCCAAGAGTTAGAGAGCACCAAACAAAAACGACTCGATTCCCCTTCACAGAAACCAGTGAGGCCGGTTTTTTTCATGATGTGGCCGGTCCAAACATGTTAGAATCTCTTCGTTTTTGTTCTGGGTTCATCTCATAGTCAAAGGACCACTCTGCACTTGCTTAAAAAAATTTAAGAAGCCTTTTAAAAATTGACAGAAACTTGATTTCAAGATTTCGTGTTTTGAAGTTATTTCGGTTTCTGTAACATTTCAGGTAATAAAATATTATTTTTGAATTTAAATAATTAAAATAATAAGTTTCAGGAATTTTATTATGTACAAGAATTTGTTTTGATGAAAGGGTATAACTATATACAGATAATTTGGAGAATATTCTGAAAACTAATAAGAATTTCTGATTTGAAGGTATTTATGTGATTTAGACATTCTATGAATTAGTATACAATTAATTATATATAAGTTAGTATTACTAAACTTGATTAATACTTAATCATGCATTGATTTTGTTTTGTGCATGTGACATGCACCATGTCATATTGCTAACACTTGTTACATTTCTTAAATTGATTGAAAAACCATGCTTCATTGTTTAATTACTTGGGTTTTTGTTTTCTTGATGGAAATTAAAAGAAAAGAAAAAGGATAAAAGAAAAGAATAAAGAATGGAGGTATGGGCAAGAGAGAGAGAGAGGGTGAGGGGTCTTTTGACCATGGAATTGTTTCTTCACTTCATCATCTTCATCATTTCTTCTCCTCTTCTTCCTCCATGGCTGCCCTCTTCCCTCCACCTTCTCTACCTCCTCACTACACCCCCATTTCCACATCAAAACCTTGCATTTCTTTCATTAAAAATATGCACAAGCTCACTACAAACATGGTGGATCAAAAAAGTTAGGATTTTAAGCACTTGGGGCAACTCAAGAAAATTCTTGAGTTGCCAAATGAGATATTTCCTACACCATTAGTTTAGTAATTGTGTTTCTTTAGCTTCTATTCTAGTTTAGAATTGATTAAGTGTAGATTAGTGAGCTTTGAAAATTCCAAGATGAGAGTTAGGGCTTTTCATGAGTTGTGATGGTGCAATTGGGTGTAATTGGTAACTACAAATCCCCCATACTGTTAAAAACCTAGATCAAATAGAGCTGAGACCCTGAAACTGGAAACTGAAACTTTCAATGTCGGTTTTTGTGAATGTTTTGTGCCTAAAGGGAATCTGGAGTGACCTGAGATCTTTACTAGAAAAACTAGCAATACCATTAACCTATTTAAGACTCTAGGAGACCATCCTATAAATACGAGCCCAATCCAAGCACCCCAGGCTGAGCTGGCCGGATTTCTGGGTAGTGTGGGCGGCCAAATTGTGGATAATGGTGTCTAGGTTGGTTATGTAGCTCACAAACACCATATAATAACCCCCTGTACTGCTTGTTTATCCCCATTTTACCTGAACCAAAATCTGGAGCAAGTTTTCTTGAGTTGATGTATTGTTTCATTACTTTCCATGACTTAAAGTTTTGATATTGTGTTTTGTATCGGTCACTTGACATTTGTACGTCGATATCGGGAGCTATTTGGTTCTTTTGCGTGGTTAGACCATAGGTTTTAACCTATGTGGGATTTGTGTGCCGTTTTGGTTTTCGCGCAAGATTTCTATTTACGATACTATGTATTATATGTGTAGGCACCCTCGCGTGGACTTCGGATGACAAGGAGGGGCATGGAGACGTCGACTTCAGCAAGTAAGGATCAAGTGAGTAGATGTATATCTATGGGAGAAGTCGGGTGGATGGCGTATAGCACCCCCACAGTTTCGTAGTGTAGATAGTGAATATGATATTTTATATATATATATATATTTATATATATATAATTATGTGTATTGTGATACGTAGATGATTAGCAAGAAGGCTTTAGGAGATCATGGGTTAGTTTTAGCATAATTAGAAGATAGTGCCTTTAGTTTAGTTTCTTGTTGCGAAATGCTAAAGTAAAGGTTCACACACACACATGCACACACGTGATATGTTTGGGTGTATATGGTTATACACACACACACACACATACATATACACGGATGATGAGGATAGTATATGATACTTTGAAATGAGCCGATATGATCGGGCATGATGCCGTGAGATTGTGATACGTGTTTGGGTCGTGATATTATTATAAGACATGATATTATAGCGGATCATTGGGCGATGTGTTTTCGTACACACGCGGATATATGCTGATGGTATTAGAATTTACTAGACTTTAGATCAGTACCCCTAATTCATGATGTTATGATAGCAATACCATATGAATAATGAGATAAATGTGATATTTGATCCGTACCCCAATTTTGGGATGTCGTACGATGGATTTTATCGTAAGAAGAATAAATATGATGATTGATTCCGCGCTCTTGACTCAAGGATGTCATATTATATATTTACCGTACGTGACGCTATTGAGGAGGGATCGCCGACTACTAGATATATCGACTCGGACTTTAGTTGTATTTCCTTACCCTTTCGATTAGTCTCTTAGTTTAGTCCTGTAGTTTATTAGGTAGATATTAGACTGGGCTCGAGCCATACTTATTTTCAAACTAACCTATCGTGAGTATTTTAAAGACAAGCCGAGGGATACTACGGATTTTTCCAAAGGATGTATCTTTTCTTAAAAGCACTGTAGCCCCTATTTTCTAAAAACCACGATTCGTGCTATTTCAAATGCCAAAACTGTATGACTCATATATATAAATGCATATTCTTCTTTGTTGCGTTTACTAATCATTTTTCGTATATTCATGCTATTCTCATCGCATTGCATGCTTATAAATGTGTTTTCTTTAGTTATTATGAACCCCTGTTGTCATGACACGAGCACCATTACCGATGATGCGTATGCTCCACGCACACTTGCTTGCCGGCTCACACACATCATCATCGGTAATTTCCATGTCACGTACACATCAGAAAACATTACTTCATTTGTATAATTGCTAGCTGGTAGTTTTGACTTAGTACTAGTACGTTTGCTTTTATATTCTAGTTTTGATATTGCATTTCTTACTTAGACACTTCATGCATGTATATATTCATTTTTCATGCAATATTATGGGACTTTATGCCGGTAATTCACTATTTATTGATTCTTGATTATGGGATTCGGTTTTTCCACGAGATTTCTGGATTTGGAGAAACCGCAAGGATATATAAACTCATTATCATTTCTAAAGATAGAAATTTGCGGTTTTCTCGTGATATGATATGTGTGATGTCCACCATGAGTTTTCTCGGTTCTTGAGCGATATCATACACCCGATTTGAGGTAGGGGAGGGACCGTCTGCGGGTGCATGGTGGACCCGGTGCGGTACCCCGGGGCAAGACGATCGTATAGAAAGGCGTTGAGCCAGGCAGGGGAGCACTACCGACCGGTGATTGTATGGAAACTCGACGGATATCCGGAGGAAACCGTTCGCAGTTATGAGAGTGATGGATGTGGGCCAATCCGGACTGACGGAGCCCATGGGTCTATCCTGATTATGCAGAGCCCAAGATTTGAGTATTATGTGTCGCTGTTGACACGGACTTCATGATGTTTCGAGTGCCAATGTTGGGCACTCGGGTTTTATCATGATTTGTGTGTCGTTGCTGGACACCCGTTGGATGGTGCATTATTTACATGTCACGCATCGATATATATATATTATTACTCTTGACACGGACACGAGTACTTTGATATCACACTCATGATATACTGTTACCCATGTTGTAGTATTGTATAGTTTTATTGTATGACCTAGGAGAGAGTCATACATGCGATTTCTTCTCGGTGATGTTCTCTACTAATGAGTTGGCAACTCACCCCCATTGTGCCACAGTTTCTTGCAGCTTTGGCTGTACAGGTATCTTTGCGGCTTGCTGGCACACCGCTTCCTTCCGGGTGATTGCTTTGGTAGGTGAGTTCACCTGTATCGTGACCATCATTATACTTGTATTTATTTCAGTTGTATCTAGTAAACTCCATCAACCAGACTTGTAGATTTGATAGACTTAGTAAACCAGTTATATATTCTTTCGACATTAGAGTCGCACGCTTGTATTATTATGATTTTCTCTTGTTTTCTTGAGGATGTTGGTTTTCTTGCTGAGTTTTGATCCTCGCCCTTCGGCGTTGTATATTATATTGCATTGCGTGGTTGTTTTCGCAAATTGGCGAAGAGCTAGCTCCCACTTGGGGATGCCTTTATTCATTATGTATATTATGCATGTTTGTACCCATTTGGGGACAGTTTTTACAAGGGAAACTCTGCCGAAATTTTTGGAAATACTTAAGGCTTTTAAAATGATTACTACGACTTTAGTTTGCGAAAACCACCTTTTTAAAAACCAAGTTTTCCTTCACTTCTTCTTTTAAATGGTTTAGATTTCTGGGCTTTTGGCTTACTTGAATTAGGTGTGGTTCTATAGACTTCATATGATTCAAGTGCCAGTCACGTGCCATTTCGGGTCGTGACAATGTTGGTATCAGAGCGCTAGGTTTATCCTTGGTTCGAGTCTAGGTTTGACTATGCGGAGTCTAGGGTGTATATATATATATATATATATATATATATATATATATATATATATATATATATATATATATATATATTCGAAACCTAGGCTTGACCTTACGGAACTTAGACTTGGTCGTGGCGGTATGTAACGTTTTAAAACTAAATAAATAAATAAAAATCCTTTAGGCGAATTTTCTGATTTTCGGTAAAATAAATCGTATTTTTCGTAAAACATAACCATAATTATTTTTCATCATAAATTTGAAAAGACCTATTTTAATTATGTAATTACTAGTAAATGGTGTTTATTTAGTGACTTATAATTTATTATTTTACTTAAATATTTTTCCTTAATTAATTATTTTAAATATTAACATAAGCTTTATTTATACATTAAATTAGTGTAAATTACAAATTTGAAATGGGTTAATTTTATAAAATGAGCCATGGCATATTAAAATCAAGTGTGTTTATGCAAAATTCTTTCTCAAATATTTTCATGGTTCTAGATTTTTCTAGGATCAATTTTTTGAAAAGAAAAATTATTAAATAAAGAAATTAGTGAAAAGACTTAAAGTGAGGGTTTATTCTTGAAGTTTCTACACCATTCACCACTCATTTCTCTCTCTCACTTTTTCCATCATGTTGTGGCCGGCCTCTCACCCCCATGGCAGCCCCGCCCCCCCATTTTTCCAAGCTCATTTTCCTTCAAAAATCATTAAAATTTCAACAAAAATTCCAAAAATAAACCTCAAAATCAATATTCAATCTCTACCATTTTTCTTTGACCTATATAGCATGGATTTTGTAGTTGGAAACCATTATTTTGGAAGCATATTTTCATGTTTTGATCTCATGTTTTGAAGGTATAATTTTTATTCCTATGATTAATTGTTGTTAAATGTTTTAATCTAGCATATTTAGATTTTCTTAATTAATTCTTTTTGCAAGTTTAAAATTCAAGATAAGGTTTCTAAAATCAAGTTAGGGATTTTATTAATAAAGTGGGGTTATAATAACTATTTTAACATTTTTAGAAATGGAAAATCTAGTATGTTTGGTGTATTGTAAATTGTTCATTCAAAATTGTTTAAATTAAACAATTTTGCAAACTAGATTTTTTTTAATTATATATAGTGGTGAGGTAAAATTATAATTATGGTTTTTATTATTAGATTATGGTGTTAATGAGGAGATTAACATGTTATTTGAGTGTGAAACATAATCTATTTACAATTGGCTAGCTTTCACTTTCAAATTTTCACAAAATTGCTATTTTTATTAAACTAGGTTTTTGAAATCCATTTAAAATGTAGGATTAAAAATCTAGTTAGGGATTTAGCACATACTTAAGGTTTCATGGAGTGGTTTAACACTTTAAAATATTCAAAATCAAATTTAGTTGTGGAATTGTGAATTTTGGCTTAAAAATTGTTAAATTTGGCTAAAATTGCAAACTAGAAATTTCAATTTAAGACAAATTAGTGTGATAAAAATATAGTAATGGTTTCTATAATCTGGTTATGTTATTTAATGAATATTATGACCATTAGTTTCATCTAAACAACATGTTTTGAAGTAAAACGGTAAATTGACATTTTCAAGGTTTTGCGAAATAGGACGATTTGATTGATTTTAAGGTTTCGATGATTTAAACCATGTATTATATTATAAATAATGAGTTTTGGAACTACGAGTTGTTTTTTGGTGTTTTTTCTCGATCAATAGGCGTTTGTACGCTGATATCGAGCGTTATTTGGTTGTTTTGCATGAGTGGGTCATAGGTTTTAACCTATGCGCGTTTCGTGCGTCGTTTTGGTTTTGTCCGTGATTTAGTTTACGATATTATATATGTTTGCGTATAGGTACCCCTCATGTGGACTTCGGACGAGGAAGAAGAGGAGGGCGACATCGCCTTCGACAGATACGGACCTGGTGAGTAGATGTATATCTACGGGGGAAGTCGGGTGGATGGCGTTTAGCACCCCGGCAAACGTAGAATAGGAATATTACTTACTGTCATTAGGAAGTCAAACAAGACCTTAGATTCTTGGCGAGTAGTACCCTATTAAAGACGTTAGGTTGGACTAAACTGATTTAGAAAGACTTTACCGGAGTATGAATGTCTCGGAGGGAATTCGTAGGTTTCAGGTAGACACACACACGCACACACAGAAACTTGACTTGGTGTATATGTGTATGTGTATATATATACACACACAACATGTATATGTTATATAACAATGTTATATGATACATGGGGATGAGACAATAATACTGGGCTTGATGCGATGATCTCTTGGCTATACAGTCGTGTTATGATGTTAGCGGATCGTTGGAAAATGAGAAAATGTATATGTTTACATAAACGATAATAGATGATGATGAAGTTGAGATATACGAGACTCTAGAATAGAACCCGGACTGTAACCTGTGACTTGACTACGATATGATATATATGTGACTTGGTTACTATATGATATATGTGTGACTTGATTACGATATGATATATGTGTGACCTGATAACGATATGATATATATGACATGATATTCTTAGGAACAATTGACGATGTATATGTATGCAAACCATGATATATGATTGATGATATTGGGATGTATGCGATTACAATACAGTACCTTTGATCATGACATTATTTGATGATGATATTATACGAATGATGATGTACGTAGGTGATACTTGACCCGTACCCCGATATTGGGATGCCGTACGATGGATTTTACCGTACGAGGCATAGATGTGATGATTGATCTGCACTCTTGATTCGAGGAAGTCGTACTACGTACGTGACGCTATTGAGGTTGGATCGCTGACTATTAGAGATATGGAATCAGACCTTAGGTGGATTCTTCTTTCTTATCGACTAGTTTCTTTAGTTTAGTTTCTTAGGGGGTTAGATAGATACTAGTTTAGGGTCGAGTCATATAGTTGTAGTTAGACATGTATATTACAAATTAGTGGTTAATACACATCCATCTTTACATTCAGATCATAATCATCATGTTGCATGTTCATACATATGTTTCTTTAGTCAGTATGAAACTCTGCCTGTTAGGACACCAGCACCATTACCGATGATGCGCATATTCCACGTACACTTATTTGCCGGCTCATACACATCATCATCGGTAATTGCTATGTCACGTACACTTTAGAACATATTATCTTTTATTGGTAGAATCAGCTAAAGGCTAGATCAATATAATATTGTGATTACTCTCAGGTGTTAGTCTAGACATTGCATTTATTACTTAGACATTTCATGCATTCACATTTCCATGTTATCATGCAGTATTGTGGGGCTTATGCCGATACTTACTATTTACTTACTCATGATTTTGGGATTTTGGATATCTATGAGATTTCTGGATTTTGGGGAAAACCGCAAGAATATATATAAAACTTTTCTCCCTCTCCCTCTCTTTTTAATATATAAGTTGCGGTTTTCTCATGATGTATGTATCGTCCACCATGAGATTTCATGTTTTCTGTTGGATTTTGAGACCCGATTCGAGGAGTGGATGAACCGTCTCGGGTACACGGTGGGCCCGGTATGGTACCCCGGGGCAAGAAGATCGAGTTGTAGACGATGAGCCTGGCAGGGGAAAACTACTTACCGGTGATGTCTGGCGCGGCGGATATCCGGAGGATACCGACCGTTGTCGTGAGATTTGATGATATGGGCCGATCCGGACTGATGGAGCCCGAGATATTGAGACTATGAGGTATTGAGACTTGAGATTTAGATATTTTGTATCAATGCTTGACACGGATTTCCATGGATTTCATCGATGATGTTTCAGATTTCTATACAAATTTTACTATGATGAAAGTTAAAGACTTCTTATACAGATATATCCAGATTTCAGGGTTGATTGTTTTACATTCATGGTGCATGCATACTCATTCACATGACATATTACTATTTGAGGCACTGACACGTGCACGGAGCATTTGCACTTACGCGTAGTTTATTACCCTGCCATTACCAGATGACTAGTGATATATTGGTATATTATTATGACCTAGGACAGCGTCGGGCATTCGATTTCTTTTCGCAGATGTCTTCTACTCACGAGTTGGCAACTCACCCCCGTTGTGCCAAATTTTATTACAGGTTCGATGTACAGGTTTCCTTGGCAGTTTGCTGGCACATCATTTCATTCAGGGTGATTTGCTTGGTAGGTTGGTTCACTTGTATCGGGACCGCCGTTGTACTTTTATTATTTCATTGGTATCTAGTAAGCTCCATCAACCAGACTTGTATTACTTGATAGTTTAAAGGACCAGTTATTTATTTCGACCTTAGAGTCATGCTTGTATTATTATAGTATCCGGTGGATTTGTTTTCTTTTGAGTTTTGAGCCTCGCCCTTTGGCGTTGTATATTATTTTGCATGGTGTGGTTGTTTCCGCCTGTTGGCATAGAGCTAGCTCCCGCTTGGGGATGACTTTTTATTGTTTGTATATATATTATTCTTGTTTGTACCCATTTGGGGCCAGTTTTTACAAAGGAGACTCTGCCGAAATTTTTGAAAAAAATTGGATGTTGCTTTTAAACTTGTTTTTCTACATGTTTTCCTTTACTTCTTCTTTTATATGGTTTAGATTTCTGGGCTTCGGCTTACTTAGATTACGTTGCGCCTCTAGACGCTTCGTAATTTAAGTGTCGGTCACATTCCGTACCATCGGGTCGTGACAGGGTATTAGACCTGAACTTTCGTCACGTAGGTTGACCTTGGTTGATGGAGTAGGTGACTTAAGTAGAGTGACGTACCATGTGTATGTTCCGCGGCATACTTACGATATGCTACTCTGCTTAAGAAGCCATAGGATGTACATTTCTTTGCACAGTATTCAATTCGTTTCTTTGATCTATCCACGTCGATATCGATTTGTGGTTTCTGTTACCACGATTACACGAGCAAAGAGATAGCTGCGGCTAGAATTGCTGTCAACACGAGCTCGTCATGGACGAAGACTGACCAGGATGTTTTTCAGTGACATGAGCGTTTCGATATGTCATTTTACTATGTTTTCTCATGGACGCGAGCGTTTGATATTTACACTAAATGATCGGGCTACCGCTAGAGGCCAGCCAGAATGTGAAGACCGTCAATGCACCATTTATTCTTGATGATTGAGGCATTGTCTATCGTGCGGACGGATGAGCTAGTTATTGCTGCAACTGACAAGATATTGCCACAGATGTTTCAAGCTGTTTCAGCACGAGTTTGTACTTAGGGATATGATAAAAGATCGCTAGTCACCCATGGATGAATGACTAGGACATGTGGTTCGTTTGGATACCCCAATGTGAGATCACTGGATTTGCTAGATTTAGCTAGAAGAGGACCTCACACAGGCACGTTGTGAGACGATAGTGAGAGGACGAGCATAAGCGCATCGCTCCGATAATTTGAACGAGTTCCCGAGAAGGAAATTGACAAGATGCGTACTACAGGATATTTGAGCTGTCGAGCTTGTAGTTTCGGAAGGGAGTCTCCAGATATGAGTATAGCCGTTCGTAGCACATTCCATACAGCTACGAAGAGACGAGTCCGAATCAGTCGACATTAGAGAAAAAGTGGAATAAAAGGTTCGTACGAGATCTTGACGAAATGACATTCCACTCCTTTGACATCAGAGATGTGATATGCATGCAGAGGCGTTGAATATGGATATATCTTTTAGAGGAATTCGTGATGAGTATGCAGCTGTTCCGGAATAAGAAATGGATTTAGTAAAGGCTGATAACTTCCAGGCAATTCGGCACAAACGAGATTTGGGAGGGACCCCGACAGAATCCTTCTGGAATACTGCACGAGAAGACTTGGACCCAGGATCGGTCGTATCACGCACACCCAGTAGGACAGAGTTCGATATTGTAACCCTTCGAAAATCGTTTAGGGAGTTTTTCGGTAATCGGTTAATTTTTCGGCTTTTTCCGTAAAAAGTCAAAATAGGTATTTTTCATTGTAGACCTAATTATACAAAATTTAGATAAGATATTACTATAATTTTGTCACTAAAATGTCATTTATAATTTTCTAGTTAAATAAAAAAAAAATTCGTAATTAATAATTTTTTTATTATTTTAAGCCTTTTTAAATACATTAAATTAGTGATAAATACAAATTTAATTAGGTAAATTTCATAATTAGGAATCTTTATAAGCTAAAATATGGTGTTAATAAAATTATATCATGTATTGCAAACTTTTGGTTTTAGGATTGGAAATTTAATGGAAAAATGATGTAAAATGAGGTTTTTTTTGTAAATTGTTGATGTGAAAGCATTAAATGATAACATATGATGTTTATTGACCTAGAAACTTCTCCAAATTTCTCCACAACTCCCTCCCTCACTTGATGGCTGAGCTCACTGCAGAAAATCCCCTCTCTTCTCACTTCATTTTGCTTCATTTTTCATGTCAAAATTCTAACAAAATTCACAAATTTCCATCTCCATTCAACACTAAACCCTAATCCACTCTCTCTTCAACCCATATTAGTTCAAAAACTTGATGAAAGGAGGCTTCTTGGTGACTTGATCAAGCTAGGATTCAAGCTTGTGAGGTGAAGATTCTAATCTTTTTGTTAACTTGTAGTTTAAATATGCTAGATTTGGAATTTGAAGCATTAGTTTAGTAGTAAATGTTTGTTTAGGAAAATCAAGAGAAGGATTTGATTTTAAAATTAGGGTTTGTAGCATGGTGGTTGGATTAAGTTAGGGTTTTTTTATCTAATTGATTTGAGTGGTTAATTGTGTAGTGTTATGCTCGCTAAGTCGACAAAATGGCGATGTTTGTATCGAATCGGTAAGCAAATTGCTTACTAGATTTTTTCAAAAATTAGAATGTGATCAAATTGCGTTATGTTAGCGATATAATTAGCTTCGTATAGGACAATTAGAGTGCGCGAACGCGGGGTTTTGTCTAGCCGGATTTTAGTTTTGTCGATTTCCCCGAAATGACGATTCTAGTTAACGATTAGCGATTTTCGTGCGTTTTCTCACGCACCGAGTGCATGCTATGTTTAATTCGAGAGCGTTGATAATTATATATTGTGACTTGCATCATTTTAGGTTTTGTAATCTTATGCTTGATGTTGTGCAAATATAGGATCGGTCGGGGAAACATCGGACACGGCACGTAAAGGCAAGGCGGTGGTCGGATCGGATTAGCGGGGATTTCAGGTGAGTAGATGTATTCATCTATGGGGGGAATCATCTGAATGCCGCGAGGCGCCCCCCCTAGTTAGAATTACCCTACTTTTTGCAAGATTTATTTTGTTAGATAGCTTATCCATTCATGTACACTGCATACCCCTATAGCGAACAGTATATTAAATTGCATGGACATTCATCTATACTTATGCGATATCATTTCGTAGGACACGAACACCTTACCATTGGCATCTGTTGCACGCGCACTATTCATGTGACACACACGCCTTTGGTAAATGCCATGCCACGTGCACTATAGAACCTGTTTATCATAATATCGCCACTTGCATTCATACTTGATATATGAAATTGCATAGCATACGTATAGCTCGCATCATCATCATATTTATATAGATTTCTAGCCAAAATTCACATCGTATGCATTGATATCATAGACATTTATCATATATAACATGTGGACATTATGATTTTCTTGAGGATTTCAGTATTGCTGCGATTTCTGGATTTTAGGGAAAACCGCAAGAATTTAACAAAACCTTATATTTATCATTTTCAAAACAAAGTTGCGATTTTCTCGTGATGTATGTGTCGTCCACCATGAGTTTTCATGTTTTCTGTTGGATTTCGAGACCCGATTCGAGGAGTGGATGAACCGTCTCGGGTACATGGTGGGCCCGGTATGGTACCCCGGGGCAAGAAGATCGAGTTGTAGACGATGAGCCTGGCAGGGGAAGACTATCTACCGGTGATGTCTGGCGCGGCGGATATCCGGAGGATACCGACCGTTGTCGTGAGATTTATGATATGGGCCGATCCGGACTGACGGAGCCCAATATTGAGACAGATATGATTCCTATTTGGTGTCGATGCATGACACGGGTTTTCAGATGATTTCTTGATGGTATTTAGCTACTATACAGATATTCATGTTCTAAAGTTAAGAATTCAATACCCTTAGCATTTAAAACACTTAAAGACTTAATAATGACATTGCATACCTGTGCATGCATACTAGAGCTATTATAACACATATGGACATGCATGTTGTGGTGCATTGCGTGCATTCTTACGATTGCCTTATTAGATGTTATATTTACCCACGAGCTGGCAACTAACCCCCGTTGTGCCATAGTGTCTTGCAGGTCGGACCCGTCAGTCTTGTAGCGGCGGGCTATCTTATCATTAGTTCCTTTTGCTCAGACTCGCGACATCGCCCGTAGGTGGGTTGCGAGCAAACTTTATTTCTTTTTCTCTATCATAGAATCTAGTATTCTCCATCTACCACTTTATATTGTATATGCGACCTAGTGATGAGACTGAGAGATTTGTATATTTCTAGTTTCTTTTGGGTCGAGCTCACTTGAGCCGGCGTTGTGTTTCTGTAGGGTTCCTAGGCACACACTAGAGGTCTCACAAGGCATCAACCATGCCAATTTCAAAAAATCTAGGTGCCGAGAAACCCGACTACGGATCGTTGGCTAGAAATCTAGGCGAAAATGAAATCTAGTTAACACTTAACTACAAGAATACGGAAATACAACCTTTGTAGATCCGGTCCTCCACCTCCACGGCTCCGTGATGAAGTCCTCTCCGCTGTCCTCATGCAATCCCGGGCTCTAGCGTCGGCTTCATCGGAGAAGAAGCGGGCTAGGTCATCGACGACGTGCCGAAGATGATCTACGTCGAGGCATCACTAGATCAAGCTCCACCTTCACCAAGCCATGAAAACTTATGAAGGAAACACACTCTACTACTTGGCAAGAGGTAGAGGATGAAGAAATAGGAAGTGGGTAGACTTTAGAATTGGATTTCTCACTTATTTTCATCAATCACCATTGATGAAGAATGGTTTTCTTCAAGTGAAGAAGATGAAGAAGAAGAAGATAATGATATGATAAGTTAATTAGAATAATAAAGAAAAAGAATACTTATCATAACATTAACTATAGTTAGGTGTAGAGAATTGACTAAGGTTAAAAGAATGGTTAGGGTTAAGCTTGAAGACAAAATGGTCATATGGTCAAAGCTTCATGAAGCTTCATCAGGCTTCATGAAAGAAAGAAAGAAAGAACAAAACCATTTTGTTTTCTTTTGTCATTTCATTTTCTTCCAAAATAAAAAGATAAATGAATGGAAAAATAAATAGAAACCTTAACCATTTACTTAACCTAGGTTTAATTCTTTACACAAACCAATTTTGTATGCATCATCAAACATGATACAATCGAGTGCACAAATGTATATCACATATACAATGTGTACACCCGAGTGAGAAAATCCATCTTAAGTAAACCGATACTAGTTAATGCAAACTTATATATCAAATATATAATTATGCATTAAATCATTAAATCAACACTTGATTTAATGATCCGGTCATGTCGCATATAACCGGCTAATATCATCAGTAACAACTTATCGAATCAACACTTGATCCGATAACCCGGCTATATCGTATATAACCGATCAATGTCATATATCACGGGAATTGAATACAGTGTCACATACTGGTATCATTCTCGGTCCCGCACACATCTCATATGTGCTCCTATTTCGTTTCTCTTGAGCCAGGAAAACTCTGTGTAGGACTCTAAAGACTCGTCAATACGCCGGCAGCAGATGATGATCATATCAAGCACCCACAAGCCGCAAGCGGTCTGCTAAACCTAACGGCCACCCGGGTATTGAGCGATCTGAAGATCGACGAGCAAGCCCGCTCACACTCCAGTGAATCCAACCAGTAACACTACCGTACAGTCCGGTCTGATCGTCTGATATGTCGCATATCTTGCCTAGGGGTGGTAAACGTCAGACCCCAATAGCTCGATAAGTCGTGTCGATATGAGGCTCATAACGGGTCGAGAAACTACTGGTAACACTTACCAGCAATTCTCTGATCAGCCCTGGCCAGGGACTTCCTGTTATAGCCAATCAAACACAGTGCAACATCAACTCCCTATACCGGGAGAGGCGAATCCCCTCCTATCGCTCATTGCCTCCTTGTGACTCGGGACTGTACCCAAAAACCACCGTTTTGCACGCCCTCTTGGACGTGGTAAGATGGAAATCAAAGCACAGTGGGAACCACACAAGACTCTATGACGATCTCGGGTCAACAGACTACTCTGTACCAGTGTCACCAGAGAACTGCCATCTGACGTAAGGTATAATACCATCTGGGAGTTCTCGGCGAGTTCGTCCAGTGTGCCCAGTCTCTGCTGAGCACCCGTATATCATCTCTGATGTCAAACACCAATGGATATGGGATCATCCATCGCCCATCTGTATGGGTCGAGAAGGTACACGCTAGTCTACTCTGGTATATCGATGCCCCGTCTCGATACACCCACGACTAGGGACTTTGAAGGATGTACTTATGGACTACCATGTTCCCACTAGTACGATCCGCATCATAGTCCAGGTAGTCAAGTACACATCCTAAAGGCTTTACCAACATGTAACAGAGAGACAATCAGTGTACACGCTAAGGTAAAGGGTAACCAGATAGCATACTATCATGTCGAGCAAGAAAGTCCTCCCTATATATGTCCCAGCATCCACTACAATATGCATCCTATGTACAGTAATGGTCTCTAGGGCATACATATAACTAACAATCTCCCACTTGCACTAGGGCCATCTGTAGCAGTGGTTGTAGTATCTCATACTCAACCATCCCATAGAAGTCTCTCTCTGGGAATAGGCCTTCGTGAGTGGATCCGCCGTGTTGTCCTCTGAGTCTTCTCTCCTAACCTCGATCACCTGGAGATCAACCATCTCCACGATCAGGCGACACTGCCTTAGAATATGTCTGGATCACTGATGGGACGAGGGTTCCTTGGCATAAACCACAACTCCATTGTCACACAATGGGAGGAACATAGTTCATCATATGAACTAATATACACCCAAACAGCCTCTTTGGTAGCATCTTAAGTAGCGATGTATCCTGCCTTTATCGTCTAGTATGTCACGGTATCTAGCTTGGAACTCTTCCAACATACCGTCCCTTTACTGAGGGTAAAGACAATGCCTGCGACTGACATTCAGTCGTCTTTATCACTCTGGAACACTTCCAGTGATTCTCCCCGGGATCGATTGATACCATCTCACTACTAATACTAGTGAGTGTACTAACATCCATAGATCAAAAAACCAGGATATAGGAGGTATCAGTTTGATCCTATATGGAGAATCATTGTGATAATCGGAGATTGATCGAGCGTAGCATAAGAAACTCCTTTCTTATCAAGAGTATGTCATCCACGTACTCTACGAGGATCACCACCATATTCCCTACTACCTTTTTGTTTATACAAGGTTCATCTACCATTTTGATGATGTCAACTTCCTTTACTAATCCATCAAAACAGATGTTCTAACTCCGCGATGCCTGCTTTATCCTATAAAGCATCTTGCACACATTTCCGCTGCTTCCACTGTCTACGAGGCCCTCTGGCTGTGTACTTATAGACGCACTCTTCTAAAACATCATTTAGAAAAGCAGTCATGACACCCAACCGCCAGATATCGTAGTCATGGTATGTAGCCATGGCAAGTAGGATCTGGATGGACTTAAGCATAGCCACTGGAAAAAGGTTTCATCATTATCCACGCCTGGTTGATGACGAAAACCTTTAACAAGTCTAGCTTTGAAAGTCTCAACTTTTCCATGTACACCAAGTAATCTTCTCAAGATATACTTGCTCCTGATGGGGATTTAACCCTTCAGATATAGCAACTAAAGTCCATACTTTGTTGGTGTATAAGGATTCCATTTCAGATCGATAAACATCCAGCCATTCTTACAGAGTCTCACTCCTGATGGCCAGCTCGAAGCTAGTTGGGTCATCATCTCATGATGCAATCCTCGCTCCCACTGTCATAGAGAAACCGGAGTATCTCTCAGGTGGGTGAGGAACCCTACTAGATCGGCGGAGAGGCTGAGGTTCATTGGAATCTACTGAATCCTTTGGTTGTACCAAATCATCTGCTGTCATTTGTATAGCTGGAACCTTTCCAGTTGTACTTAACAGACCTTGCCTCGAGCTTGTCCGGATTTTTCTTTTAGACATAGGCCGGACAACCCCAAATCTTAACTAGCTTAAGACCTGGGCTCTTCCCATATCATATCAAATATGAAGTGGTAGGCAACTGATTTGATTTGAACCATTTTCAATAGGTATGCAGCTTCTCAAGTGCATAACTCCCAAAAGGAAATAGGTAACTCAGTAGTACTCATCATAGAGCACACCTTATCATATAGGGTGTGATTGCTCCGCCCTGATATACCATCGTGCTATGGTGTATCCAGAGGAGTAATGCTTAGAGAGAATCTCATTCTCCTTTAGAATAGTCCAGGAATTCCATGCACAAGTATTCTCCTCCTTGATCACATCAAAGGACATAATACTTATACTCGTATTTTGGTTCTCTACTTCTAACTTATATTCTGTGAATATCTCAAAAGGTTCGGACTTGTGTTTCAACAAGAACATATGTCTGAATCTTGAGAGATTATCAGAGAATGTAATGAAGTGCAAAGAACCGGTCTTGGTATGTGTAGACAGGGGACCTACATACATCATCATGTATCAGTCCCAAGAGTTCATTAACTCTTTCTCTGTTTCCAATAAATAGAGCTATGGTCATCTTATCTTTGTGACATGACTGGCGATTTTCACAAGATGTAAATTCAAACTGATTTAAATATGCATCTATATGTAACTCTAGCTAGTCGGGTCACATTGATCTGACCTAGTCTACAATACCTCAAGAAGGAACCGTTCATTTCTGAACTCTTCCTCTTGTGTGTGTTCCATTATATTAAGAACCGTAGTTTGATTTAGAACATTAATGTTTTTAGATAACATGCCTGAACCGATCAACTTTTGATATAGGAAATGTTCAAATCATTATCCAACAATACAAAATTTTATCATTTCTTTACTAATAAAGAGACTGATATGATTTTGTATATCAGGTTCGGTATCTAATAACATTCGTTCAGAATCAATGTATTACAATACAGGGTGACAGTGACCGACAGACTTGGCTGCAACTCTTGCCCCGTTTTCTGCCTCATTAAACTTATCACCCGTTCTCAGTTTTTCTACCCTTTTGTAGCCCTATTTAACAGATTACATATCTGGGATCCTGATCCGGTATCATATACCAAGGATGCGGAGGATACTGAGAAACAGTTCTGTATAATGAACACACCCGAAGATGATGCATCAGCATGCACTCTCTTCGTTTGGGCGGCACGGGAAATCTGGTATTCCCCAATTTCCTGCTCTATCTTATAACAATTATAAGTTGGAGCGGGACAAACGTTCCCCAGCTCAGTATAACAAGCGGGTTCGGTCAATTATCCGTATTATTATCTTGATTAAGGCGTGATATGGTCGCTACCAGGAGAGAGAGAGAAGAAAACACTCAGCGTGCGCTCTTGCAAGAATAGATTGGTTATTATTTTATCTAATCAGGATGGCTCCCACTGCTTTTTCTCAAATCTTCCTTCAAACCCTAGAAAGAAAGAGTAGCCGGGATTAATTACACACTACAAGTTCGCCAATCTTTCAGCCAGGCCAGTGTCGGTACTTTGAGGTAGGTCCCCCGTGCTTTCGCACGAACCTAATTAATGTAAACCTCATTTTCCCAGAGGCGTAACTCCGTTGACACCTTTCTAGACACCTACTTGATCGGCTAATTGTAATGTATAAAACTCTCCCAGGAGTAACTCTTACTCGCAGCGGGTATCGGGATCCAACTATCTCATAGAAGGTATGCAATCTCATTGCAAATTTCAACACTTGAAATTCCCGATAATATTTTGCCACTAGCGTCCTATGACCTTGACGCAGGCCAACAAACCATAGTCCGCTAGTCAAGTTCAACCCGTCATTTCCTGATTGAATTAAACCCACCCGCACGACCCTTGACGCAGGCCAACAAAGTCGCACGACTACCCTAATCCAATCTGCATCATATGCATAAGCAGATAAATACTAGTTAGCTACCGCACACTAAGCCTTGACGCAGGCCAACAAACGTAGCACGAATACTAACCACCACTTATCTGAAATGACGGAGGGCTACGACAGGTTTTTCTGAAAACCTATTGCGTAATGAACTTGATATCGTTGTAGAATCAAATGATTTTAAAATGGAGTGCTTCTGAGGCTTTTCTAGTTTTGCTAAAGGAGTCACTCCCGGTGAAGGGATCGTCGGTCCTTTCCTCGTCGAATGAGGTGCGGGATATATCATATATATCACTGTGCAAAGCAAAAACTCTTAAAAGCAATCAAAAGACAAACCGAGGGTGTAGCATCTGCCAGTTATTGCTAAAGGAGTCACTCCCGGTGAAGGGATCTCGGTCCTTTCCTTATCGAATAAGGTGCAGGATATATCACATATACCGCTGTGCAAAGCAAGAACTGTAGCTACCTGTTTTATTTTTGAAATTCGATTCTACAACATCTTAGGTTTCTTTTATTTCATTAATCTCATTAATGAAGTCCCATCATTTAAAGTACCTAAACATCACAGATAAATATGACGTACACTTATGCCATCCGCATTCGCCTCGATGTCCCCTCGTGCACCGTTAGGTTAGGTAACTAAGGACAGAGCAGGGCAGGGCTAGCACGGGTGTAAAACATAAGTAACGTCTATATAATATATCATATATACTATATACGGTATCTATCACAGAACATCACATGATCACATCACAGATATCGCAGCAGAAGAAACTTATGAAATATTGGATATACTAGGACGTCCGTGTTTTCAATACGAGCCAGTATAAAACACGGATTCCACGGTCGTGATGAATTTCCAAACCCATACCCCAAGACACCTACGAGAGCGGCAAGCAACCCTACCAATTCTAGAGTTAGGAGACCCGGACTCGACTCCTCGAGTTGGTCTCCCACTGGACTCCAGATCCCGGTTACTCGTGCCCTCCTCCTTGGGTCTATCCTAGTGCAGAAAAGTAAATAATATACATCAACGGTGACAACATCCGCAACCTGGAAGTGCCCCAATAAAAGAATATTACATGAATGAAAATGAAAAACACTCATCTCACATAAAAACCCCCGGCTATTCAAACACGACGATCCAATATAACATATCCAGCAACACATAACATCACATGTCATCAACGTAAGTAAATATCCGCATCCCAATTGCCGTTGACAT